>CAMZMU010000055.1:46618687-47218687 GCA_947311845.1 Poa pratensis | reverse complement strand
ATTACCACATTAATTTTAGTGCTCCAGCCTCTTTAAACCACTGAACTTTACAAATGGTTATTTTAAATTATTTTCTCGCTCTCTCATCAATCCCCTGTCAAGTCAATTTTTTGATAAATTGCGAAAGCCAGGACTCGAACTCAAGACCTACGGCTCTGATACCATGTCAAGTTTCCATGTCAAGTTTCATTCACTAGCCAACGTAACAAAAATTCTGAACTGATGAAAATAGTTAGGCAATTCACATATACACTTGAACATGGTAGGCTAGCCGCCGTGCCAGGTATAGGCAGGCAATGGCCGGGGTTTAACCTCCTTTTCATAAAAAGTATAGACAGTCAATGCTTGGCACCACAATACATGTTGATGGCACATTGATGGCGCCGTGATGTGACATGTCAAGTACGACAGCAGGCCCACTGCAGACCTAGGAGGCTAGCACCACCAGATCTGTCATGTACGATGGAGAGAGGAAAACAGATAGCAATTTGTGGTGTTTAGTATATCCCCGTTGCTGACGATGCCTAATAAATTTCTACATCTTTTGTGTGGTGAAACCACTCCACTGCATCAGCCCTGGTGGCAAAACCATCTGCAATTCCAGTCTTGGGGGTAAACTACAAGGTTTTAAATCTGAGGGCTTTCGGTGGTCAGAGCTTGGAAGTTCAGGGGATTAATTGAACTTCTTCCTTTATTTGTTTGTTTAGTGATTGATTTAGATTTTTTCCATAGTGCGAATATTAGTTTAATTACATCTGGAATGCTGATGTTTAAATAGAATGACTCTACAGTACTATTATTTCAATAGAATGACAATTAAACTATATTGTTGTCAAGATCACTATTATGCTTTCGTCTTGCTCCATAAGTTTTATATTTTTTAATATGTTAGAATATATACTTGTGTCGAGATGATAGCGAGCTCTCTCATTAGGTCAATCTTGTTGAGTGGCTCAAAATGATGATAGCCAATAGGAGAGCTGAAGAAGTGGTTGATCCAATCCTAGAGGTTAGACCAACTATTAGGGCTCTTAAGCGAGCCCTATTAATCGCACTAAGGTGTGTTGATCCTGACTCTGAAAAGAGACCTAAGATGGGCCAGGTTGCTAGGATGCTTGAATCTGAAGAAGTTCCATACCGGGAGGTAATATGATTAAAAAGCCTATCCTAATATATGGTATATACACAAAATTTGTCTGACATGTCCATCATTTCTAAAAGGACCGGAGAAACCGGAGGAGTAGCACAGGAAGCATGGACATCGAGTCTATTACAGAGGGATCAAATTCAGCTGAGTTTGCAAACAAGGTAGAACGGACAGGGAGCTCAAAATCAGACCGGTCTCTGTCCTGAGTGCTGGCGTTTACAGATCTGTCATAGATCATGATCACTCATGTTCATTATCAGTCTGGAAAACGATGTTATTGTCCGGAATCCTGATAGGAGACATTAGTAGGTTAAGGAAGGCACGTTCAGATTTTACTTGCTAAAATGTAGGCTGGGCTCTTAGTCGAGCAGAAGCATTCTTGGAGGCAGCAATTCCTGGTCATTTGTTATTGGATTTGTTTTTGGTGCTGTATAGGTATGTGTTGGTGCCTGGGATGATCAAGCTTGTGAACAAGATGTTCCTTCAGTTTGTGACAGCAAACTATTCTTTTCCGTTTTTTGTTTTTCCATTGTTTTTCTCGTTTATGTATGCCTATCAGGGACCGGTGCGAACTCTAAATGCCATAATTTCTCCGGCAATCTTCCTGACGTAAGTTCATTTATAGAATCATCCAGTAAACTACACGGTTCATTTGGCTGGACATGGTTTGACTAAATTTTGCCCAAAAGTAAGATTTAAAAAAAATGCAAATCACATTCGAACGGAACTGGTAAGGGCACCTCCAACAGGCCTCTGCAAATAGACGGGCCCTGTCCAAATGGACACGAGGGATGCTCCAACGACCCACCGTAAACGGACAAGTGTGGAGGGAGGCTCCAACGGCCGACCTGGACGAGGAAGACGGTGCAGTGGAGGACGGCGGTGCCGTCGTGAGGCAGGAGGCCGAGGAGGCGCTCCCCAGCTGGGCGGCCTACCGAATTGCCTAATTTGTCATTTTCATAGTTCCTAAACAAGTTTGAGTTTCAACTTGAAAATTTGCATGTCTATAGAACTCTACATTCTTAACGTAATACATTTTTGTTGAGATTTTTTTTAAAAATTAAACATGATTTTTGTGTGGTTTTCACCGGTTTTTACTGAAACTTGGTTTCCACTAGATACTTTCTCCTCTAGCTCAGCGGATGTTGCTAAAATTCTTATCACATGGACCACACATATGGTTAAAGTCACCTCTAACCATCTGTAACCATCACAGGATGTTGGCACGTGGACATTACTAGATCTTAAATAATCCATTGGACCGTAAACCCCGATTTGTTCGAAACTAAATTTATGAGCTTGGTGGTAAAACAGCGCCCTTAAAGAATTTCCATTGCAATACGCAATAGCGTCAACCACCAAGATACTACCACGGACACCAAGCAAGTGAAGCAACATGACCCATGAGTGGCTAACTCCAGGCTTTGGAGTTTATGATCATCAAAATCTTTTTTGTTTTGTTTTGTTTTGAAAAGGGTGCCCCATAGATGCATGCATCCTTTTAATACTTTCTGAAGATCATCAAAATCTTGACACTTAGTTTCTTGAAGGCACAAGATATGAATCTTAACTTTCTTGAGGTAATTCCGCAACTGGGAGCGACGGCTTTTCCTCCAGAAGCCTTACATATTTCAGCCAATGGCTCTCATATATCCACACCTCGAGGCGCTAACATGTGTAACAGGGTCATCAAGCGTCCCACAAGCTCTGAACTTCTAGAAAAAAAAAGTAATCGTCCAAAATGCCACTTGCATGTTGGCGTCACCCCTCCTGTCATCAGAATCAAACGATGTCTTTGTACATGATGATGAGGCGATCGGAGTTAAACAAAGAGACAGTGGGAGACGATGAGCCGATCATCCGAACAGCTAATTTTGACTTGAGCACCACGGCGGCATAATTCAGTACCCAACAACAAATTTTTTTTAGGGAGAACAACAATAATTTGGCTTAACTGCTAAACTAACTGGACATTTCGGGTCAATCCAAAGTTTCCTGATCTCCTTCCCCAAGCCATTTGAAGTGACAGCGTCAGCAAATTTTGGGAAGTAGCTTCCGAACGGAATCTTCCAGGGTCCGTACACGGGCCACAGCCGTCAGGCTCAACACGGGTATTGTTTATTGACCTGGTGTGTGTTTGACTTAGAATCATCTTCCTCAACACGGGTATCGTGTTTCTGTCATTTTCCGCGTCCTCCTCTCCATTTCCATCCATCTACCACTAGTTTTAGTTTACACGTTCCAACGTTGGCGACATCATCAGCTTTCAACTCAACATATAAAGCTCGGTCGAGAGGAGGAGGAAGTCAGAAGTGCATACCATACACACCAAACAAGCAACAAGTAAACTTGGATTGATTTGATGGCGCGCGGGAAGGTGGCAGAGGATAAGGAAGCGGACGATGCCGAGGAAGTCGGCGTCTCGGCGCCGGAACAGTACCGCCAGTGGGATTTCGGAGGAGCCGATACTAAGAGAGGCTGCGCCGGAGAGCTGGAGCGGGGCGCCGGCGCCGGCAAAGGCGGGTTCGAAGAAGGTCCGGTCGAGCGGCTTATCGGCGATGCTACGGTGGCGGCCCCGCGTGAGCGCGGTGGTCGTGCTGTACCAGAATGTGGTGTACCACCTGATGTGGCTGGTGGAGTCCGTCGTGGTGGTGGGAAGGCTAGTCTTCTTCCTCATGCGCTTCGGATTCAAGCAGCTCTGAATCCTCTCGAGATTATGGCGTTGAGGGGACGACAAGAAGCGTGCGTGATTCTTTGGTTGACTGTTTTCTTTTTCTTTCCCTTTTTCATTTTGTCTTTTCGTTGTGCAAATTCGTTTGCCGTTTTTCCAGTGGCTTTCGATCGGCAAAAAGTTGTAAATTCTTCGGCCCTCTCATGTATAAAGAAGTCTCTCTTTCATTTTTCAGACGCGTCTATGAAGCACGCATGTGCACCTTGGTATTTCTGGGTGAGTTAATAGCATATAAAACAACTACTTTGAAGATGAAATTTACCGAAATTGCATCATTTTACGTTTTCCGGGAAAAAATCCACCGCATTGTGCGCGGTTTTTTCACAAAGCACTAAATGACGGCTAAGAGCGAATTGATACAACTTCTGACAGATGGTTCAGGATAACATGTTGATGCAGTGTCACCCCATATTGTTATTTCTTTTTAGATGGTTGATTCATGTATGAACCCTATGTGACCCATGATGTAATCATTTGTAATAACCGAACCTTAATAAATTTAATAAATGCCGCATGCGTCAATCGATGCAGAGGTTGGGTCTTTCCCTTTTCGAAAAAAAGATGGGACCCATTAATCAGAGGTGGTAGAAACATGGACAAGTTGGGACAAATCGAATTTCTAGTGTCTTGCGCACAAAGTCATCAGCCCACCCAAACGGCATTTTTGTTAGGTTGTCATATTCTCGTGGGAGTGGTGGTGCTTCATGAAACCATCCATAAACTTCGTAGAAAGAAGTTGGATGTGATTTTTCTAAAGCTTTATTTGGAAAAGTTTATGATAGATAAAATGGATTTTTTTACAACAAGCGTAGATTTTCATCCTATATGGTGCGATTGAATTAATCATTTTGTCCGTTTGGGCATTACTTTCAAACAAAAAAAAGTTTGAGACAAGGACGCTCTCTCTCCTATTTTGTTTACCATCATGCATGGCAGATATGTTAGCAGTTTTCATGGCTAGAGAAAAGTAAGTGGTCAAGTAGAAGGACTCATCCCTCGTTTCCATTTTACAATATGCCGATGATACTATTATTTTATGAAACACATATTTAAAAAGTGCAAAACATGAAGCTAATTCTTTGTATCTTTGAGCAACGCTCCAGATTAAAGATTGAATATTTTGAGTTGGTGGGGCTAAAGAAGCAAAGATCGGTACGAAGAGCTTTTTGGTTGTGAATTTAGATCCCTTCTTTTTAGATATTCGGGAATTTCGTTACATTTTTGAAAACTAAAGAATGCAGAATGGATACCGGTTGAGGACCGTTTTGAGAAGTAGTTACTAGTTAGCATGTTGGATGGGAAATTATTATCATACGAGGAAGTGATTCTAATTAACTTAGTTCTTACTAGTCCTCCAATGTTTATCGCGTTCTTCCTCGAAATACCTAAAGGGGTTTGGAAGAGACTAGATTTGTTTAGATCACATTTCTTTTGGCAAATTAACGGTAACAAAAGGAAGTATAGATCAACTACGTGAAATATCATTTGGCGATCTAAAGACACGGGTCTTGTTGTTGAGGTTTTTGACATAAAAATAATGCTTACTCAGCAAGTGCTTCTATAAGCTTTTACATGGACAAGGAGTTTGGCAAGAGTTGCTTAAAACTAAATATTTGCATTTTAAACTTTATCTCAGGTAGAAGAAATACAGACTGATTCCTCCTTTTTGAAAGGTCATACGAGAGTTAAGCACAAGTTCTTCTCTCGAGGATCTTTCCAAATAGAGAATGTACATAACACGAGGTTCTGGAAGGACACTTGGTTAGACAATTCACCATTATCTTATTAGCATACAACGCCATATAACCTAGTACACCGAAAACAAGTTTTAGTGACCAATGTTATGGCTGAAATCTTTCTGAATATAGCTTTTAAGAGGACCCTAACCAAAAATAGATGCTCAAGATGACTACATTTAGTTCAACGGTTAATGGACATTGAGCTTTCTGATAATCCATATTTTTTATTTGGAGATTAACCATAGTTGGTGATTTTACGATGAAATCTATATACCTAGACTTATTGAATGGAGATGGCAGGTTCCTTCGTAAGTATATTTGAAAATTAAGATTCCACAGAAAATTAATATATTCATGTGGTTCCTTCATCCAAAAGTGATTCTAACAAAAGATAACTTGGGCGAATAGGAATTTGCAAGGTAATAAGAAATATTATTTTTTATGACCAGGAGGAAACAATACAATATTTATTTATTTTGTGCCCCTTGCGCGGTGAAATTTTTGCACATTGTCCATATGATGTTAAACTTATCACCCCCAACCACAACATCACAAATTTGTGCAGAAACTGGTTGAGGGACATAACTAAATAAGATAAAGTTCAAATCCGAGTGGGTGTTTTCTTTGGGCTATATAGAATATACGCAATGATTTAATGTGTAACAAAGCAAGAATTCCATCTTTTTTGCAGATTATTCTTCTGGTCACGTATTGTATCCGTATGTGGTCTTATCTCCAGCCGGTGGAACACAGATAACACATGAATACTGGGTGCAATCGTTTGGAAACAGTTTCATGTGACTTGTACAACCAGTCGTCTGACGTCCTAATAAAATTACATGTTCATGCGACGACGTCACATATTATTAGGATTTTTTTAGATGGTTCATCCATGTCTCATCCATATGTGATTCTTAAGCTGTACTTTTGCATGACCAAACTTTAAATGAAGTAATAAAAGGCTATATGTATCCCCTCTTCGAAAAAGGGTCAACATCGTACCCTATGATATTGAGGTATGACAGCTCGACGGGTGAACTGTGGTCTGTGGTCTGTGGTGTTGATATTGAAATATTCTTTTTTTTTCAATGCCAAAGTATGTGGCGCTAATATATACATTGAACAAGACGGCTAAATTTTGTTAAAGTATTCTGGAGGATTATTTTGACTGAACTTCTAGAAAAGGGTAAATTTTATCAAAATATTACTCAACCAAAATAGACTAATAGGAGCCTCACATCTCAGGGTGCAAGCGGGAGTGGGCCGTCCGCGGCGCCGCAAATTCTGGCCCATTTACCTACAGATGCGAGCATCCACGGAACTGCAACAAAAAGAAGCGGCACATGCGGCCCGGCCCGCGGTTGCCGCGTCGCGCCGCATATCGCGCGATAGGACATGACGAGCCCAGCGCACCCAACCGCCACCATCTCCTCTCCTCACGATCCCCTTTCCGCTGCCTCCGTCGCCGGTCGATCCCAGCCGGCTCCGGCGAGTCCCCGCGCCGCCGACCACAGCCCCGCCCCTTCTCGTCCTCCTCTACCGATTCCACGGCGTGGAACCACCGAATCCAGCCCCACCACAAACCCTAGCAGCCCAAGATCTCGGCGACAAATCCTCGATCTTGGGGTGTCCATGGCGGCGGCGCTTGGAACGCTCAACGACGCCGGCGTACAGGACCTTGGGCAGGCGCGTCCAGCCGCCGACGATGGCTGTAGCACGACGGAGAGGTCCAGCGGGAGGAGCTGCACCGCGACGGAGAAATTGTCTCTTAACTTATTTGGATGGGCAGCGCAGACTGTAGTACGCTACGGAATATTAACTGTTACCGCAGCAGCGGGATGTGCCGCAGCAGGCCATTCAGCCGACGCGCGCCTTGGTCACCGGCGAGGCCTCCCTCTCCTCCATCCTGTCCGGGTCGTCGGCCAGGTCGTGCTGCAAGTTCTTCACCTCGCCGACGAAGGCGAGCAAGCAGGTACGATTACTCGTCCCCGTCTTGTTTTTCTGCATCTTGCAAATGTCATTCCTCGGTCCGTTGCCTCTGATGTGCCAATTTTGATCGCCACAGGAAGCCAGGAAGGCCTCCAGTGAGGAATCTGGCTCGACTTCGCCCTGCGGGTCGCCGGCCGGGTCACGCTGCACGTTGTCCATTTTTCCATTTCATTTCTTGCTCAGCGTTCGTGCAGAATGCTGTGATCCGAAGCTTATGACTGCACCTCTTTGTACTTATATATTACTGTGAGTACACTATGAGTGCTTGAACATTTGGGTTAGTATATTGACTTGAACCTGATGATTTCTTGGATTCTCGATCAACCGAGTAGGTAATTTTAGAGCCAAACAAACTGTAGTGTTCTTCACACATTTTAGTTATCTTCTTGCTGTATTGACATTCTGATTAGTAATACTCTCTAATTCTCCAGGTACTAACATTTTGATCAGTGTAACCTGACCATTTCTTAGCTTCTTGATCATTGATTAAATACTTTCGGAGACAGAATGCCATTATCTGAAGCTTATGATCTCCTATGTGTAGTTAAACATTTTGATAAGTATACTCTGCATCCTTCAAATAATTGAACCTGGTCATATCTTGGCTTCTTGATCGATCAAGCATAGTGTCAATCTGAATCTTATGATCTCTATAAGTGCAAATCCTGTGCCAATTTTTGTACATGAAACTAAAACACCAACTCAAGGATTCTTGATTCCAAGTTCTGTTCAGACGTAGCTGCAAAATATTTCATGTATTTCCTGCAGTTAAATGTCATGTTTTGAACAGTTGCAGTTAACTGATATGGCTTTGTTAGGATGTGTCCGTAACCTGATTATATTTGTATTTCACATTTATATTAGTATAAAGATACTCTATTGACAAATTCTTCGCCATGGTATGTGTTGCCGAGATTAATTCGTCGGAAACTACAATTTAAATGTTGGTTGAACAATTTAGAAATTTTGGATGAAATGGCCTCCCACTGAAATGTGGAAAGAACAACCCTATAAACCTGCAAAAGGATTAATATATCGTTTTTATTTACTTTCTTCATGTTTCTTGACAGAATTGTTTGAAACATTTTCGTGCTTACCTGAATTCTGTAGCAAAGAAACTTTACTGCTTTTTTTTAGCTAAACATTTTGTGTGATTTCAGGTGTCCCAATCCATTGAATGTTCTTCGGGAGCCTCAGTGCCGGAATGTGCTGATATGCACAACCAGTGCAGTTGATATGTTTCGGGATGATGCTTCGGCTTCAGTGCAGTTGATTTGTTTATCAGTAACACGATTTGTTTGAAATGGGTGGTTACTGACAGGAGCATTGCACAAGAAGTCTATTTATTAGCACTCATGTTATCCAGGAACAGCACTCGTTTACTCCATATAATGCTATCAACTAAACTTTCCTAGGCTGTCTTTGTGTTCTTAAGTAGTGAAGCTGGTGATGTACAACTTGTATATGGAACTATGAGCTGCCACTTTGAGATATCTTGTGTATTTTGTGTAGCCCAAAATATAGATTATTTCAAATGAGAAAATCACGCTTGTGGGATACATCAATAGAAACATGCATGAATTTTTTCAGATTATTTTAAAACTTTAAAATATCATTTTTGAATTTTTTAAACTAAATGGAGCATTGGAGCTCGGGAGAAAAAAAAAGTTTTCCGTATGTCTTATCGTTACTGAAGCATGGTGCTGTAATAAACTTGTATTGAAATTATGAACTGCCTAGCAAAGTACAAGAGAATTTCGTATGCGGCGCTAGCGATTATCGCGAGCTAGCTAGCTAGATGATACGCGGCTCACTCGCTCGCTAGCCTAGCACGTACACGGCGCGCGCGGCGCCGCAAAAATACGCAGCGCCAACGCGGCTCTACGCGGCATACCGCTTTAGCGTAGCGGCCATCTGCGGCGTACGGGCGGTCTCCCGCAGGACGTCCCGCTTGCACCCTGACTCACATCATCCCATAAGCTTCTAGAAACAAAATAAAGTATCCGTTCAAAAGCCATTTGCATATCGGCGTCATCCCTCCTGTCATCAGAGTCAAACCCTGTTTTAGTAAGCACATCGATCAATACCGATCCACCGAAATATACTACTCCTACTTTGGCTTGCGCACAACGGCTGCATAATCCACTACCGAACAACAATAATAAGCTTATAACGAACTAACGAGACATTTCCGGTCAGTCCAAAGCTAGCTGTCTGATCTCCTTCCACAAAGGCATTTGCGCTGCGCTGACAACGTCAGCAAATTTGAGATCGGAATCTTCCAGGGAAAGCCCACAGCCGTCAGGCTCACCTGGTTTTGTTTATTGACCTGGCGTTGGTTTGACTTTGATACGTCTTCCTCTAGTCTCCAACTATGGGATCTCGTGTTATAATTACTTTTCGCGTTTTCCTCTCCATTTCCATCCTCCCATTCACTGATCGTGTGCTCGAAACGCGTCACACGAACACACGTCCTCGTGTACTCGCGGTGCCGAGGAATACTAGTTATTCCAACTCTGGGTGCATCATCAGCTCGACATATAAAGCTCGGTCGAGAGGAGGAAGTCAGAAGTGCAGAACTGTTAACTGTACAGCAAACAAGCAATAAGAAGCAAGTAACCAACTGACTCGATCGTTGAGCTCGAATTGATTTGATGGCGCGCGGTCAGGTGGCGGAGTGGATACGGAAGCGGACGATGCCGAGCAGGAAGTCGGCGTCTCGGCGCCGGAGCAGTACTCCTAGTGGGGCGTCGGAGGAGCCGATACTAAGAGAGGCGGCGCCGGAGAACTGGAGCGGGGCGCCGTCGCCGGCGCCGACAAAGGCCGGTTCCAAGCAGAAGGTCCGGTCGAGCTCGAGCGGCTTATCGGCGATGCTGCGGTGGCGGCCGCGCATGAACGTGGTGGCCGTGCTGTACGAGAAGGTGGTGTTCCAACTGATGTGGCTGGTCGAGTCCGTCGTGGTGGTGGGAAGGCTAGTCTTCTTCCTCATGCGCTTCGGTTTCAATCAGCTCTGATGAGTTCTGCGATCTTCAGTCTGGCCGGCGCTGAGAGGATGCAGATGAAGCGTGCCTCCGTGTCCGTGATTCTTTTGTTCACTGTTTCTTTCTTTTTGTTCAAATTTCTTCGCCATTTTTTCAGCGGCTTTTGATCCGCGTAAGAAATTGTAAATTCCCTCGGCCCTCTGGTGTATAAAAGAGATCCCTTTCATCCTCACAACTGGAAATTGACTCACCCCGGCTCATAAGGTGTTCAGGCATTTCTCGAGTTCTATGAACAAACATTTCGAATACCCAATGCACTCACGGTACGTGGGAAAATTGGGAATTTGGGAACAACTTGTTGCATTCAACTCCGCGGTGTTCACTGTTTCCTTTTTCGTTTTGAACTTTTGTTGTGCAAATTCGTTTGCCTTTTTTGTCAGTGGCTTTCCAGCGGCAAAAAAGTTGTAAATTCTCTCGGCCCTCTTGTCTTGTGTATACAGAAATCATTTTCATTTTCGGACGCGTCTATAAAAGCACCACTCTGAAGGCGAAATTTACAAAAATTCATCACTTTAATCGGGAAAAAAAATCCACCACATCGTGCACAATATTTTTCACAAAGCACTAAACTCTCGTTTGGATGCTGCGTTTGATCTTGATTCTGGGAGAGGAGCTACAGGGGTAGTCATTAGAGACTATACGGGGCAGTGTGTGGCAGCTTCACAGAAGTTCCTACCACATGTTGTTGATGCACCAATGGCTAAAGCTTATGCATTCAGAGAAGGTTTGACTTTGGCCACGCAAATTGGGTGTAATCATTTTGTTGTCCAAACTGATTGTGTACAGGTGGTCGAAACTATGATGGATGGAGGCTTTTCTGCAACGTCCTCGGCAGCAATATATGATGATTGCATGATGCTGTGGGTAGGTTTTGATAATGTGTCTTTAGAACATTGTAATCGGGAAGTCAATCAAGTAGCTCATGAGCTTGCTATAGATTCCTATTTATCTGGTAATTCTTGTATTTGGGTCGATGATATCAACCGTGCTAGGGTTTAGCGGAAACGATGATCCCTTTGGGGATCTCGGGTACGTGTTTATATAGGTGAGAAAAGCCCCCACCGTGGCATCGTACAGGTGTTGTACCGTATAGGTTGGTGTACTACACCATACCTATACGGTACGGTACATATATGTCTAACACTCCCCCTTAATCTTAACCACTAGAGAGGTTAAGGTTACGCTTAAACTCATCTAAGTTTTTCACTGGTAGTGTCTTGGTGAAGCCATCTGCCACTTGATCTTTGCTGGAGATAAATCGAATGTCAAGTCTTTTTCCTGCAACTCGTTCCCTCACAAAATGAAAATCAATTTCAATGTGTTTTGTACGTGCATGAAAAATAGGATTTGCAGATAAATATGTTGCTCCTAGATTGTCACACCATAGGCAAGGTCTTTGCTGCAACTTGACACCAAGTTCAGCAAGAAGGGCTTCAACCCAAATTAACTCTGTTGTAGCATTTGCAAGAGCTTTGTATTCAGCTTCTGTACTAGAGCGTGACACTGTTGGTTGTTTTCTTGCACTCCATGAGACCAAGTTTGGTCCAACAAATATAGCAAATCCTCCTGTAAACCTTTTGTCGTCAGGACATCCTGCCCAATCAGCGTCTGAAAAAGCACTAAAAAGTGTAGATGATGAACGTTTAAATGTAATCCCAAGTTTTAGCGTGTCCTGAATATAGCGCATGATCCTTTTTACGGCTGTCCAATGAGCTGTAGTAGGAGCATGAAGATACTGACAAACTTTGTTTACTGAAAAAGACAGATCAGGACGTGTGAGTGTGAGATACTGTAGAGCACCAACAATGCTGCGATATTGTGTGCTGTCCTCAGGGCCTAGAGGCGTCCCCTCCATGAGAGACAGCTGATCCGTGGAGGAGAGGGGTGTGGGAACACCCTTGCAGCCACGCATCCCAACCTTTTTAAGAAGATCAGTGGCATATTTTTCCTGTGTTAACAATAAACCATCTCGTATCTTGTGTACTTAAATACCTAGAAAATAATGAAGATCACCAAGGTCTTTAATAGCAAAATCAGCATTGAGATCACGGAGCAAGGCAGAAATAGCTTGATCGGAGGAGCTTGTCACTATGATGTCATCAACATAAATGAGAACAAAGATGGTGATACCTGACCGAGTATACAGAAATAGTGATGTGTCAGCCTTGAAGGCGTAAAACCAAGGGCATGCAGCTTGGAGCTAAGGCGAGAGAACCATGCTCGAGGGGCCTATTTCAGTCCATATAAAGCCTTGTCAAGTTTACAAACATGAGTGGGATTATCAGGATGTTCAAAACCTGGAGGTTGTATCATGCACACTTCCTCTTCCAGAACACCATGCAAAAACGCGTTCTTGACATCTAGGTGCCGGAGATGCCATCCTCGTGAAACTGCAACAACTAAGACAGTACGAATTGTGGCTGCCTTAACAACAGGACTGAATGTATCTTCATAGTCAATACCATAGCGTTGCTTGAATCCTTTTGCAACAAGACGAGCTTTGTACCTGTCAATAGTACCATCTGCATGTTTCTTGATACGATATACCCATTTGCAATCAATAATATTTTTGTTAGTCCTAGGAGGAACAAGATGCCAAGTATTATTTTGAAGCAGTGCATTGTACTCTTCCTGCATTGCCTGGCGCCAGTTATTATCACCTAGTGCCTCAGGCAAGGAACTAGGCTCTCTTGTAGCTGTAAGCAACCCATAGCGAATCCGACGATTTTTCACATCATAACAAACTGTACCATCTTTGAAGGATTTTGGGTTTGATATACCTTTTTGAAGGCGTGTGCGAGGACCAGCCACAGAAGGAGCTACCGGATCCTATGGCACAGAGGATCCAGACGAAGCATCAGCATCGGCTGACGCGCCTGGAGATGCTGTCGGGGAATCAGCAGCAGCGGACGGCGACGTGGCACGCTGTGGTTCGTCGGGCGAGGCTGGGCGTGCATGTGAGGTCGACCGGCACATGGGCGATGGCGATGTGGCGCGTGAGGAGCGGGCCGTCGCGTGTGGCGACCGCGTGTGACCACGGTCAGAACGCGCAGGCGCGTGCGTGGGCGAAGGAGACCGGGACGGCGGGGCCACCTCAGGATCCGGTGCAGCAGGGGAATCTGCAGCAGCATCATCCTCGGGATCAGAGAGCTCCTGATCCGAGGCTGCAGAAGAATCTCCAGTTTCGTCTTCTTCTGCATTTTTTGAACCACTGGAATCTTCAATTTCAGCTCCGTTTTGCTCCAAATTTTCAGCATTTGCATTTCCTGTTGAATCATTAGCAGTAGTACCAACATTTTCTGCAGGAGTCTCGGCATCATTAGTAACAACAGGTATGATCGGTAAAGTCATAAAATCATTAACATGTGGATCTCCATGATTATTTGATGTGGGGGTGGTATCGGATGGCAAAAGGAGAATGTCTTTGCGGAGGCGTGAGCCAGCATTTGGATGAAGAGAAGCAAAGGGAAAAACATTCTCGTCAAAGACAACATCTCTAGAGATATAAATACGCCCCGTTTTGGTGTCTAAGCATTTTACGCCTTTATGACGAGGACTATAACCAAGGAAGACGCATTGTGTAGATCGAAAAGACAATTTTCTTTTGTTATAGGGACGGAGATTCGGCCAGCAAGCACATCCAAACACACGAAGGGAAGCATAGTTGGGCTTAGCATGTAAGAGGCGTTCGACTGGAGTATCAAAATTGATCACCTTGCCAGGGCCGGCTCTATATTTTATGAGGCCCTAGTGCAAAGTTAAAACATGGGCCCCTGAGAATAACATATATGTATGCCTATTTAGATTTATTTTCAAAATGGGTACATAGCCTCTGCATCGAGTGATACATATAGCTCTTTATTACCAAATTATTCAAGAGTTCAAGTATCAAGTGTTTACAACTCAACGAATGCATATTTAGATATATGACGCAAAATAATAAATGTTACATCCGAGCACATATTCTTATTTTGAGATGTCTATAAATAGTTTATAAGCGCTTAATCAATGTCATATTACGATAGGAAGATTAAATTAGTAGCAGAATATAACAAGTACTATTTCCTGAGTTTGATTACCTCAAATAAAAACCAAATTTCATTCAGTCCATCTACAGTAATGTTTAAGTTCTCCACAAAAAAGTTTTTTTCGGCATTTCTGAATACAAAATCATTGAGAAAGATCAATGTTGTCCAAAATATCCTTCTCAATACAACATGTAGACAAGTCATTCAATACAATATACATGAAGGTAGAACCCTAAATCCCTAATCTATCATGAACATTTAACAACCCTAATTCAGTTCATGAATACGTGGTGAATTGGATTCGAGGCGAGCGATAGAGGGGCCTGGGCAGGACCGTAGGAGATCGATCTGAGGTGCCCAAGGCGAGCAAAGACGCGATCGATCGGATCGTTGGCTTCTCTGTGCGTTCCTTCCCGTGAACATGCATGACTTCATGGCATAGGCATTTGGAGCTCAAAAACAAATTCAGCCCAACACAAGTATGCAAGAAAACAGCTGGGCAGTGGTATATACAGCCGTATAGATCATGGGCCCCCTCCAGGCGTGGGCCCTTGTGTGCCGCACAAGGTGGCCATGGGTCAGAGCCGGCCATGCACCTTGCTAGGAAGAAGATTAATAAGAAATGTGGCTGTGAGGAAGGCTTCGTCCCAGAATTTGAGAGGCATAGATGCATTTGCAAGGAGAGCAAGCCCAACTTCTACTATATGATGATGTTTACGCTCAGCCGAACCATTTTCATGGTGAGCATGGGGCAAGAGACATGATGTGTAATGCCAATTTCTGAAAGAAACTATTAAGTTTTTCATACTCGCCACCCCAATCAGTTTGCATAGTAATAATTTTCCTTTGAAATTTGCGTTCAACAAGTGCTTGAAAATTGAGAAAAACTGGATAAACCTCAGATCGGTTCTTGAGCAAATAAATCCATGTAAATTTATGTCGGGGGGCTGCCCCCGGGTAGGGCATAGAGGTGGAAAGGAAACTCAAGCCGGATCGGTTGAGAGAGTCGGTTAGTACTCACTCTTGTTTAGGTGCAGGGAGACGCCAGAGGGGATCAGGCAAAGTCTAGCCGGATCAGAGGAAGAGGTCCGGCTCAACTAGCCGGGTGGCCTGGAAGAGATCCGGCTCAACTAGCCGGGTTGCCTGGAAGAATCCGACTTACCTGCAATGTCGGATAATGCACAAAGACCAAGTAATGTCAGTAAGTTCACGAGTCCTGCAGGCCTCCTGCCCGAGGCTCGGAAGACAGCCAGGTCGAGCCACGGGTTTTCCGGGTCGCAAGGCCCTAGGCGCTGACTTGGCTAATTCGGGAAAGGGCGGTGGCCTAGGCTCTGATGGGCTACGCTGGCTTAAGCTCAAAGAGGAAAAGATAGACCTGCCGTTGAACTGACGATGAGCTGGACTGAGTGACAGTAGCCAGGGCTTGTCCTGTTCCTCTTGTCCATGCCATTATCATCTCCGGCCAGGGGCAAAAAGGTAATCCGGTTAGTGTATAAGTAGACCAGCACATCCTCCAGTGCAGAGGAACCCCAGAGCTCATTTTCCCCCCTTGGTAGCTTCTTCTTCATCGTGAGCTCTCACCATTGTTGCTTCATACAGCTCGAGGAGCGCACTGTACTTGTCACTATTGAGATATAAAGAGAGTAGGCTAGTGCTGCAGTAGGGGTGTTACCTCCACAAGAGGGCCCCGAAGCAGGGTACATCGTGGTGTGCTTTGTGTTCTTGGTTTCTTGGTTTCTTGTTCATGTTCTTGCGGTTTCTTGTTGTTCTTGCTTGTGCACTTCTTGAGTGCATAAACCCTCCCCGGTTCCCCCAACGCACTTTCGGCCCCATCTTAGCCATACCTATGGCATCTGCCGTGATCCCACCACGACAGTTGGCGCCCACCGTGGGGCAGATTGAGGCGTTGGAGGGAGTTTACATCCGGACGGGCTCAGGCGAGCGTGTTCTTTCTGGGCTTATCGCCAAGATCGGCGAGTTCACCTTCGTCAGCGACAATGCAGGGTGTTTCGCCGGCAAGCCTTTCCCCGAGCATGGCTTCCTGATGATGCTCGGTAGCTTCGTCACCTATGTTGCTGTCGAGGCTGTTCGCGAGTACCCGGCGCAGGTGCTCGTGGCCGAGGACCCTCCTTCTTTCCGCGCAGCTCTCGGACGGCGTAGCGCTCGCCCCGGGAGTAGCGTGGAAGTGATGATGACCGGAGCAAGTGCTGGAGCTGGCAAAGGAGATGCCGGCAATAGCATACCCGAGGAGCTGATTACGCCAACCGATCCGGTTGACAAGCCGACTCGGACGGCAAAGTTCCCAAAGGAGAAACCAGATCCGGTTGGTCCACTTGGCATGTCAAGTAGGGAGGCTCCCTTGGAGGATGTCCTGGAAAAGTTAGCTCGGCCAGTGGCACCTGGGGCAAATGTAGAGCTTACTATAGCTCAGTTAGAGGCAGAGCGCCTGAGGTTGCAAAGAGAAGCCCGGTTGGTGGTAGAGTCTAGGCAAGCATTTGATAGAGATATGAGAGAATATAATGCTGCCAATGGTATCACCGATGGTTTCACTCCGGTAGCGCCTCACCCGCGCAAGAGAGCAGATTTGCGTAACAGGGGTAAGGACCTCAATGACGAGTTAGCTAGAGCCGCAAGATCGAGCTCGAGTAAGGCTACTAGTCATAGATCGGGTACAGGCAAGCCGGTGTATAGCTCCCCGGCCAAAAATCTTAGGGCTGCAGCGGCAGCGCGAGCCGAGTTGACCACACTAACCGGGGATGCTTGGCGCAAGCAGGCAGAGAGGGTCAATGAGCTGGTTGATGTGTGTAACCGGCAGAATGAGGCTTACCGGAAGCTAATCCGGATGCTGGTGGTTCTCGGGTAGTGGTGTCGGCTAAGGCTGTTAGCCAGAATCCAAGGGGCAAGCGTCATCCCCGCATGTCGGAGCTGACCGGGCCCAAAGTGTGAATTCGGGCAAGAGCAAACAGCTGCAGGCCTATGATGCTGAGTATGCCGGCAAGCAGCTAGCTGCTCAAGGAAGAGGTGGCCAGAGCAGAAACAATGGCGGTCAAGGCAATCCGGGAGCCGGAAGGGGTAATTCGGCTGGCCGAGGTCAACCACCTCGTCCTCCCGGGCAGAATCAACCCCGGCAGGAGCAGCAAGTAATGGTGCAAGCGCAGCAGCAAGGTGGTGGCCAGGCGGGCTACCGCTATGATGATGGTAATTCGGCTATGGCGCGAGCCGGATACCAAACGTATGACAATGCACTTGCATCCAGACTGGGACCTCGGACGTTGGCTCCGGATGATCAGCGTCTCAGGTTGGATAGGATTTACCAGTCCGAGAGGCTGGAAGAGCAAGGCCCACCAGGTCCTCCGTGCTTTGGGCCTAGGATCATGAACGAGCCGAATGTGCCGTTGTTTCAGCTTGGCCGAATCACAAAGCCGTATAACGGCAGCACTAAGCCGCAGGATTGGCTGATAGACTATGTATCCTCGGTGCACATTGCGGGGGGCAATCGCCGATGGGCGGTCCGGTATCTCCCGCATATGTTGGAAGGGCCAGCCCGGATTTGGCTGAATAACTTACCAGAGGGTAGTATCAACTCTTGGATGGATTTGGAACAGGCATTTTACAGCAACTTCTCCAGCACGTACAAGAGGCCAAACCGACCTCAGCTCTTGTCTGCGTGCAGGCAGGAAGAGCGGGAGACAGACCGAGAATTTTTGACTCGGTGGAGCAACATTCGCAATTCTTGTGAAGGTGTCGTGGAGGAGCAGGCCATTTCTTGGTTTGCGCAGGGTTGCCGACATGGCACCCCGCTTTGGCAGAAGCTCCAGAGGGATATGCCAAAGACCCTGGCGGAAATGATCCGGATAGCAGATACATATGCTCTTGGCGATCCGACGCAGCCAGCGTTGGATGTGGTGGGAACAAGCAGGAGGCAACCGGTTAATAACCGAACTGGACCATTGAGGCCCAGTGACCGACATGAGTTCGGTTATAAAAGGAGAGATCCGGATTACAGATACGGCTCAGACCAGGTTGCTGCAGTAAATATGGATCATCCTGATAGCCAGAGACCAAAAAATGAGGGTCCAGCTTGGAGGCCGAATCAAGGTGCCTGGGCAAAGAAAGTGTGGGATGGACCGAGTCCACCTCTAACTTTTGAGGCAATGATAGATGGGCCTTGCCGTTATCACACAACAGACCCACGCAAGCCGGCCAATCATTCAACTCGGAATTGTAGCTGGCATCATCGCATCCAGGCAGAAGGTCAGAGAGGGCCACCTCAGAGAGGTGCTCCTAGACCGAATTTCAGGCCAAATACGCCTTTATCCGGAGCCAATGCAACCCCGGTGAACGAAGGAGCTCCAAGGCCGGCAGCCACAAAGCCGGTTAACCTGGTAAATATGGGAGGCAACAACAATGCTGGTCCGAGTCGGCAAGGTGGATACCCCGGAAATGATTACAAGGAAGCTCATCAAAGTTATGTGGTTTTTGTGACCGAGCCAACTGACAAGAAAAGTCAGCTGCGAAGGGCGAAGGAGGTGAATGCAGTCACACCAGCAGTCCAAAATACCTGAACTGGTCCGAGCAGGAGATCACTTGGAGCAGGGCTGATAATCCCAGGGTTATGCCAAGCCCAGGAAACTACGCACTGGTGGTGGATCCGACTTTGGTTGGACCAAAGATTAATGTGAAATTCACTCGAGTCTTGGTTGACAATGGCAGCGCTATAAACATCATGTATCGGGACACAATGGTCAAGTTGGGTTATTCGCCGAATCAGTTGCAGCAGAGCAGTTGTACCTTCCATGGTATAGTACCCGGGGTGTCTTGTTCCCCAATGGGTAAGATATGGGTAGATGTGCTATTTGGTACCAAGGACAATCACAGACTTGAGAGTCTCGAATTCGAGGTGGTAGACTTGGAGAGCCCATACCATGCTCTGCTCGGCAGGCCGGCATTAGCCAAGTTCATGATTCCACTCATGTTGCTACCTCAAATGAAGATGCCTGGCCCGAATGGAATCATCACCGTTGCGGGAGATTACAAGAAGGCCATACAGTGTGCCACGGTTGGTTCCACCTTAGCCGAGTCGTTGGTGATCCAAGCTGAGAAGAGCAAGATGCATGAAGTAGCGATGGCGAAGTCAGCTCAGCTCGGCGTGCTGGCCATGACCAATCCGGATGCAGGTGCAACATTTGAGGTGCCCAAGGAGACAAAGAGATCCCCATTGACCCGGAGAATCCGGAGCGCATGGCCATCATTGGGCCGGATTGGGCGAGAAATAGGAAAGCGCGCTCTGTCACTTCCTCCGTGAGAATCGGGATATCTTTGCATGGTCGGCTAAGGACCTGCCTGGTGTTCCGAGGGAGTTGGCAGAGCACTCTTTATTTGTCAGGCCGGATGTGAAGCCGGTGAGGCAACCGACTCGTCGTCTTTCAGACGATCGAAGAAAAGTGGTGCTTGATGAGCTGGCTAAGCTACTTGCAGCCGGATTCATTATGGAGGTGTTGCATCCAGACTGGATATCCAATCCGGTTCTGGTAGAGAAGAAGAAGGACGAACCAGCGGTGGTCAAGGTGTGGCGTATGTGCATCGACTTCACCAACCTGAACAAGGCGTGCCCGAAGGATCCTTTCCTTTACCTCGGATTGATCAAGTGATCGATTCTACTGCTGGGTGTGAGTTGTTGTCTTTTATTGATGCGTACTCTGGTTTTCACCAGATACCACTGAACCCCAAAGATCAAATAAAGACTGCTTTTATTACCCCGTATGGGGCGTATTGCTATCGTGTCATGTGTTTCGGTTTGAGAAATGCCGGTGCAACTTATCAGAGATGTATGCAGAAATGCTTACATCTCAAATGGGCAAAAATGTGCAAGTGTATGTCGATGATATCGTCATCAAAACTAAAGAAAAACGCACTCTCCTCGAGGATCTCGAGGAAACATTTGTGAACTTGAGAAAGTATCGGTTAAAATTGAATCCGGATAAATGCACCTTTGGTGTCCCGGCTGGAAAGTTGCTCGGTTTCCTTGTATCGAGCCGAGGTATTGAAGTGAATCCGGCTAAGATCCGAGCCATAGAAAACATGAAATTGCCTAAATGTCTAAAAGATGTACAAAAATTTACCGGGTGTCTAGCCTCGCTGAGTCGGTTTGTGAGTCGGCTAGGAGAAAAAGCCTTACCCTTGTATCAATTGATGAAAAAGAGCACCGGGTTCACATGGACCCCGCAGGCAGACTCGGCTTTCAATGAATTAAAAAAGATGTTGTCCACTGCACCAATTCTGGCATCACCTTTGCCGAATGAGCCAATGCTACTTTACATTGCGGCCACTAACCGGGTCGTAAGTGTGGTGATAGTGGTAGAGCGAGAAGAGGAGGGTAAATCCGTGCAGAGACCGGTGTACTATTTAAGCGAGGTGATCTCAACCTCGAAGCAGAACTATCCTCACTACCAGAAGATGACATATGGTGTATACCTGGCGGCCAAGAAGTTGAAACATTACTTCCAGGAGCACCCGATCACCGTAGTATGCGAAGCTCCAATCTCGGAGATCATTGGGTGCAAAGATGCGACTGGCCGAGTTGCCAAATGGGCAATAGAAGTGTCTCCTTACACCCCGCATTATGAAAGAAGAGATGCTATCAAGTCTCAGGCTTTACCGGATTTCCTTTGTGACTGGGCCGAGATGCAGTATGAGCCACCCAAGCCGGATTACAATTACTGGAAGTTGCACTTTGATGGCTCCAAAACCAAAATCGGACTAGGTGCTGGGATAGTACTCACATCACCGAAGCAAGATCAGTTGCGATATGTGTTGCAGATTCATTTCTCAGCATCAAACAATGTGGCCGAATATGAGGCACTGATCCATGGGCTTAATGTGGCTAAGGACATCGGCATCCGCCGGATAGAATGTTTTGGTGATTCAGATTTAGTGGTGCAGCAGTCTTCTGGAAATTGGGATGCCCTTGATGCCAATATGGCACTATATCGATTTCATGTCCAGAAAATTTCAGGATTTTTTGAAGGCTGCGAGTACAAGCACATACCCGGCTGGAGAACGAAGCTGCTGATATCCTGTCAAAACTGGGTCGTCTAGGGATGCAATCCCACCCGGGATATCCTTGAATCACCTAAGGATCCCTTCAATCAAACCTTCACCTGATTCCGAGTCAATTTTTATCCCAAAGCAAGAATCTGAAGCTGTTCCTATGAATGTTGATGTCGGGTACATTTGGGAGACCCGGGGACTGCATGGCGAGACTCGGGGACTGCGCACCGAGACTCGGGGAATGCTACCCAAATCTTAGGGAAGAGGGAAGAGAGGAAGATGGTGCTAACCGAATCTTAGGGAATGGACAGAGACTGATAGAAGAGATAATGGCGGCCGAACCAGTGGAAATAGATGAGCACTTATTCCCTTTGCATCCAGTACCGGAATGGGCTGAAGAAATCATGAAGTTCATGTCGGAGGGGAGTTTGCCAAATGATGAAACCGAAGCTAGGCGAGTGCAGAGGAGGTCCAAGGGTTACACCATCATAAATAAGGAGTTATACAAAAGGAGTGCAACCGAGGTGCTACAACGTTGCGTGGAGCCAGCCGAGGGCAAGGAGATGCTCCTGGAGATACATCAAGGAGAATGTGGGCATCATTGCAGTACAAGAGCCCTGGTGGCTAAAGTATTCCGGCATGGGTTTTACTGGCCCACTGCTCATGCAGATGCAGAGGACATAGTCCGAAAATGTGAAGGATGCCAAAGGTTTGCCAAGCAGACACACCTACCCGCATCGGCGCTCAAAACAATTCCTATCACTTGGCCGTTTGCTGTGTGGTGTTTGGATATGGTGGGAGAATTCAAGCCGGCTAGGGTAACATGACACATATGTTGGTGATGGTGGATAAGTTCACCAAGTGGATAGAGGTGAAACCGATCCGGAAAGTGGATGGTCATTCGGCTGTAACTTTCCTGAAAGAAATCATTTTGAGATACGGTTACCCCCATAGCATCATCTCGGATAATGGCACGAACTTTGCTGTGGGAGAGTTTGCCCGATTCTGCATGGATAAGGGGATCCGGTTAGACATAGCCTCAGTGGCACACCCAGAGTCCAATGGACAGGTGGAAAGATCAAATGCTTTGGTATTAGCTGGGATAAAAGCCCGGTTAATAGAACCTCTGGTAAAGACTCCGGGGTGCTGGATAGATGAGATACCATCAGTACTATGGGGTTAAGGACCACGCCGAATCGGTCAACTGGCTATACGCCATTTTTTCTGGTATATGGGGCAGAAGCAGTGCTACCCACTGACATAGAATATGATGCACCAAGGGTGACAATGTATACCGAAACCGAGGCAAAAGAGCCCGGGAAGATGCAGTGGATCTGCTAGAGGAAGCAAGAGAATTGGCCCTATCCGGACAGCATATACCAGCAGAGTCTCCGACGTTATCATAGTCGGAAAATCAGCCCTAGAGTGTTTCATGAGGAGATCTAGTACTAAGGCTGGTGCAGCGCAGCAAAGGCCGACACAAGTTATCACCTCCATGGGAGGGACCATTCATTGTGAGCAAGGCTATGCACAATGACTCGTACTACCTTGTAGATGCACAGGAACCAAGGACGGATGGCCTGGACAGACCCGGACAAGAAACCAAGCGACCCTGGAATGTAGCTCTGCTTCGACCCTTTTACTCTTAAGGGCGCAATGTATGTATCTCAGTTTATATAAATGAAATTTCGGCAATCCGAGTCTGGACTCGGGGACTGCCTCGTCCTTATGCATGTGTTTTTTATTACTGTTTTGTCCATACCGTTCATGTGTCGGATTGCTTTGAACCTCGTCCCAAAATTCAAGTAATGTATGCTATGTTGTTGATCTTGTGACTCGACTGACAAACACCAAAATGGTAGTCAAGAGCAGAGGTGGAGAATATGGGAAACATGAAAATGGACTCGGGGACTCGGTCCAAATCCGATTCGGCACATGTCGTTTACTAACCCCTGTTATTTCTTTTTTGTTTATGTTAGATGATTCTAAACCACAACTCGCATGTTTCAAGTATTGTATGCTATGATTCCTATCTTGTGACTCGACTGTCGAACACCTAAAAGGTAGACAAGAGCAAAGATTCGGCAAAAATAGTAAACAAGAAAACAGACTCGGGGACTCGGTTTAAGATGATCCAACATAAACCTGTCCGGATCACATTAAGCAAAATAAAAATAGTCTCGAAAGAGCTTAAATTGTATATTACATCTGCTCCCGGCATACCGGGGATTTAACGTTTTTTCATTAAGATAGTTCAGGACTCGGTCGCAGGAGCCTCGGTCGCAGGAGCCTCGGTCGCAGGAATGACCTTGGACGAAGAGCTTGATAGCTTGGTAGACTCGGAGGCATCCGGATCAGCTGAAGTATTGGTGGTCTTGACCAAAGCTTGTTCGGCAGTCTCAGCCGAGTCGGTGGTTGGTCTTGGAGGTCTTGGATGCAGATTCATCGGCGATCTTAGCCGAGTCAGAAGCAGGCACTTTAGTGGACTCGGTACTAAGATGATCGGCAGAGTTAGCCGAATCACCAGACTCGCCCTCAGACTCGGCGTATTCTTCAATTGAAGCATCGTCCGATTCTTCTTCTTCAGATTCTTCCCCATCCGAGTAGACCGGAGCTTCAGATCAAGATGCTTGGTGTTTGCAAATTCGGCCATAAAGTTGGCAGCTTCCTCGCGGATCTTGATCCGGTTTGGATCTGAAGCCCATGAAGAACCCTCGCGAAGGGAGCGCACTTTGGCAAGATCAATCAGCTCATACCAAGACATGATAAATAGCAAACCTGCGTCAGCACCAGCGCGGGCGGACGAAGATCTCCACTGCTTTAACCGGTCTCTGCCTGATCCAGGTCTTTGATTAGCTCGTCCGCAGACCGGACTTGCCGAGCTTCAGGAAACAAGACTCGGTGAGCTTTGAGGCTTGCATTGAACAGATCAATATGGGAATCCTTCAAAGGAGCAATCCGAGCTCTAAGTGCAGTAATGTGATCTTCGATATCCCACGTCTCGGTAGGGGAGCTCCAGTTAACTTAGCTCTCTCAGCTCGGCATCCCTCACAGCTTTGGCGGCTTGAAACCGGATGCTGGTAAACTCTCCTACATTCAGATAAGCTAACGCCGAGTTAAACGAGTAACACGAAATGATGTGTCGGATAAGAGCAGAGGAAAGAAGATTCGGCAAACTTACGATCCATGTCTTCATTGAGGCTAGCAAGATCAGCAAGCCATTTCGCTGATCGCCTTGTGGGCAGCCAGATCATCTTTCGCCGCTTTAGCTTCGGCTTCAGCATCTGCAACGTGCGTTTGGATTTTCTTGTCCAATTCGGCCCGCTTCTCAATCCCGGCTTTGAAAGTATCTCGCTCCTTCTGGATCGAGTCTTTCTCCCTCTGCAGCGTGTCCCGGTCTTTCTTGACCTTCTCCTTCACTTTTTCAACCCGGTCAAGCTCCCGCAGGAGCCGAGTCACTTCTGACTTTTCCTCCGATAAAGCGCGCTTGTGCTCCTGATCTTTCTTTTTCATCTCCTCACCTTGCGCATCGAAGGAAGCTTGAAGGGCCTGGTGCTGCAGGACTAGCTGCTTAAAGAGCCGGCTGCGAGCAGTCGTGATTTCCTGAAAGAAAAAGGGTTAATGGCGTAAAAAGAATCTCGGGGACTGGAGGCCCGAGATTAATGAAAAAGAAAGTTGACCGAATCAATTGGAAAAGAGACTCGGGGACTGGGAGTCCCACGATTTTTGTTCAGATAACACAAAATTTATGATCAAGTGTTAGAGATTCAAGCCGAATGACTTTCTTACTCGGAGGAGTATCAGTCGTTCGACCGAATCTCGGGGACTGGGGATAATGTAGATTGATCATGATGAAATAAAGCAGGATTCGGCAATGTTACCTCGAAGACACGGTTAGCTTCAGTGACCGAGGCCTGCACAGAATGAAGAGATTGAAACATCCGGCTAGGTCCAGCCGGATGTGGCGACGCTGAAGTGGTCGAGCCTTCGGCAAGGTCCGCAGCATTCCAAGCTTTAACAAATTCCTCTGCGGAGCCGAGTTTGCCGCCGCCCGGAGTGCGGAGATTCGGCAAGACCTGGCCACTAAGTCAGGCGCGAGTGATCACCTCAGAGAGTTGATCATGCACCCGAGTTGCTGATGGAGTGGCGGAAACAGGCTTGCTAGCAACCACCTGCTTATCCGAAATGGTTGGAGTTGTGCCAAAGGTTACCTGAGTCGGCTTAGGTAGAGGCGATGCGCCCGGGGTCTTGGCCGGATCTGGTTGTTTCGGTTGGTTCTGGGGTTGATCCTGGACGGTCTTCTTCTTCTTCCTGGGAAGGACGCTTGTTGTGTTTCCTGTTGCTGCTGTTTCTTCTTCTTCTGCTGCTCTTGATTCAGCAGAGTTTGAGCCTTGGGGTAGGGCGAGGATCCGGCTTAGTCAAAGACTTAGCCAAAGTCTTAATTTTTTCCTTCTCCAACTCCTTCAGAGGGCGAGGCCAAGTTGAATCTCGGGTAGGACCCGAGATTTCCTCTTTCTCCAGGTCAATAACCGACTCTGGAGCGAGAGTTGGCGGAGGAGTCTTGGCGGTTGTGGCATGCGCGGGAGAAGGGACAGCCTTTTCAGGAGATTGGCTCTCCGTGGCCGTATCCAGTGGAGGAATGGGAGAAAGAATGGATGAATGAGTTTGCTCGGTGACGATGACGTCACTACATAGAGCAAGGTAAACAGTTAACTCAGATAAAGATGACTCAGTTAATAAAAGAAGAAAGCAAATGAAATTGGCATTACCCCTTGGTAGTAGGCATGGCCTTCAGCCGATTCGGTTTGGAGACAGTTTTCTTCACTCTCTTGGCTGGAGGGGCATCTGATCCGGACGCGTCAGGGCGTTTCCGAGATGTCCCTTGAGCATCCGGTTTGGCTGGAACACAAGGTTGTGACCATGAAATCGGAATGGCATCAATAGGATCTAGGATCCAGCAATCATCATCTTCATCCTCGGAAAGGTTGTAAATAGTCGGTTGCTTACCCTTGCGAATGGGCTTGGCACGCGGAATCAGCAAATAATCATCCGTATCCGCATCCTCTTCGCCCTCGCGAAGCGGGCTGCGATCCCGGGCCCACGCCTTGGTGGAGAGATCTCCGTCTTCGGTGATCTGGCGGTCAAACAGCTGCAGTAGAGTCAAGGCAAATCCGGATTAGTCCAAGGGCATTTTGGTGGAGTATGGATCAATCCGGGGAATGATGAACTAACCTGTGGTGGAAGTGCGTCTCGGTGGAATGGCTCCACGCCCCACTTCCACTTATCCGACATCTCGGTGTAGGCAATGGCATTTACCCGTCTCTTGACGGAAGCTCTGGTGAGGTCATGTTTGCTGATCCAAATAGGATCTAGCAGACCGCTCATATGGCAAATCTTGTGCTGACGTTGTTGTAAAGGACTGACCCGGCGAGAGACGAAGGCTCAGAGGAGATCGTCCGAGAGCAGGCCCTTCTCCAGAAAATTCTCAAGAGTTTGATGTATGATTTGCAGCTCTGCAAGAGTGTCAGCCGGATCGTATCTGAAGTTCAGTTCGGCTGTGGGGGGCTCAATCTTGAACTCGGGCAAGTTGAGGGCATCATGGCCTTCAACGCTCTTCACGTAGAAGAAGGACCTTTGCCATTTCTTACAAGTATCCAGGCCAGTGATTCGGGGAAAGATGGAGCCCGTCCTCAGGGTAATGCTGCACGAACCACAGGCGGTCATCACCTTCAGGTCACTACCCGGGATCGTATGTTTCCGAAGATGGAAGTACTTCGCCCAGGTATCGACAGTCGGCCAAAGACCGAGATATCCCTCCATAATGGAGGTAAAAGCAGACATGGAAACAAAGGAGTTAGCCGGGAGGTGGTGAGGCTGCAGGCCGAAGAAGTCTAGGAATCTCCGGAAGAAGTCACTCGTCGGGAGTCCGAATCCGCGCTCGAAGTGCGCCAGAAATACAACGCGTTCACCCGGTTGGATGACCGGTTCGAGTTCCTTCCCCGGTTTTCGGCATATAACGTTAGGTGTTATACGCCGGGTGCTCCGCAACCATTCCAAATCATCATTGGTAACATCGGAACCCTCCCAGCTGCCGGGGGGAAGCTTTGACATATCCGAATCAGTCCTGCAAAAGTCGGACATAGCCGAGTTAGAAGATGTGGAATCTCAAATCTAGAACGAGTCGGATAATGGTGTAACCGAATCAACTGTTAAGGGATTCGGTAAAGACAATCCCGGATAGAGTTGTCTAGTTACTGCGGAGAAGTAATTCGGCTAGTAACTACAAACACCTTTATGTGAAGATCTAGGGTTACGCAAGATCTACCGCAGCAGTAAAATAGAGAGGAAATCCCGAGTAAAAATACGGTGGAACTGCTCAAGCGGTGGCAGGCCAAACTAGGGCAATCTAGTGCAAAACCTAGAAAGGAGATCTAGGGAATGCACTAAGGCGTGACAGTGAACTCGTGCGCGAGTGAATCTGCAAGAAGCAGGCGCAAGTTCACAGCGGAATATGAACTCGCGCGAGATCGCCATGGCCGGAAGAGGAGGAACTTACGGTTGTGATGCGACGAGGAAGAAGCAAGGTGGAGAAACGGCGGTGCAGGGCGCGATGTGCGGCTCCAGCGAGTTTTCTCTGGCGTTGTTAATGTCTCCGGCGCGGCAAGGTCGCGAGGGCAAGGTCGCACCGGCGGCAATGGTGTAGATGGAGGTTTCGAAGTGGAAGTGCGGGGAAGAAGAAGAGGAATCTCGCACCCCTATATATAGCCGCTCGCTGGTAACGGGCGCACTACCGCACGGTTTTCGGGGTGTGGCCGGATCGAGTGTGCACCGAAACTTTGCGGTCGCAGCTGTGGCCGTGTATTTCAAGCACATGAAGGGTCATAGAATTGGAAGCGGTTCTGTGGATCGGGTGTGCCGGTTAGCGAAGAAATCGAGGAAACGCGGTCATTTAGTCAAATGCACTCAAGTACCTGGTGGATCCAGATAATGTGCTGTCAGTGGCATGTCAAATCAAAGACCCGGATTACGGGGCCTTTGTGTAGAGATTCTCTGCCAAGTGTCCCGGGAAATCCTGAGAAAGATTGTGCAGTATGGAATTCGGTTAATGGTGTTCATTTTTTAAACCTGCTACGGCCCTCCATCCGAGGCTGTAGGACCGCACCAGCTTCGGGGACTACTATCGGGGGGCTACCCCCGGGTAGGGCATAGAGGTGGAAAGGAAACTCAAGCCGGATCGGTTGAGAGAGTCGGTTAGTACTCACTCTTGTTTAGGTGCAGGGAGACGCCAGAGGGGATCAGGCAAAGTCTAGCCGGATCAGAGGAAGAGGTCCGGCTCAACTAGCCGGGTGGCCTGGAAGAGATCCGGCTCAACTAGCCGGGTTGCCTGGAAGAATCCGGCTTACCTGCAATGTCGGATAATGCACAAAGACCAAGTAATGTCAGTAAGTTCACAAGTCCTACAGGCCTCCTGCCCGAGGCTCGGAAGACAGCCAGGTCGAGCCACGAGTTTTCCGGGTCGCAAGGCCCTATGCGCTGACTTGGCTAATTCGGGAAAGGGCGGTGGCCTAGGCTCTGATGGGCTACGCTGGCTTAAGCTCAAAGAGGAAAAGATAGACCTGCCGTTGAACTGACGATGAGCTGGACTGAGTGACAGTAGCCAGGGCTTGTCCTGTTCCTCTTGTCCATGCCATTATCATCTCCAGCCAGGGGCAAAAAGGTAATCCGGTTAGTGTATAAGTAGACCAGCACATCCTCCAGTGCACGAGAGGAACCCCAGAGCTCATTTCCCCCCCTTGGTAGCTTCTTCTTCATCGTGAGCTCTCACCATTGTTGCTTCATACAGCTCGAGGAGCGCACTGTACTTGTCACTGTTGAGATATAAAGAGAGTAGGCTAGTGCTGCAGTAGGGGTGTTACCTCCACAAGAGGGCCCCGAAGCAGGGTACATCGTGGTGTGCTTTGTGTTCTTGGTTTCTTGGTTTCTTGGTTTCTTGTTCATGTTCTTGTGGTTTCTTGTGTGTTCTTGCTTGTGCACTTCTTGAGTGCATAAACCCTCCCCGGTTCCCCCAACGCACTTTTGGCCCCATCTTAGCCATACCTATGGCATCTGCCGTGATCCCACCACGACAATTTACTAAAATCATCTATGAAGCTTACATAGTATGCATGCTTGCCAACAGACAAGGACCATGACCCCATACATCGAAAAACACTTGTTCCAAAGGAACAGTGGATACACTAGTGGAAACATGATATGGCAATGGGTGACTCTTAGCTAATTGACAAGGATCACAAATGTAAGGATTTGTTTCAGGGGAATACGAAATATTGTTTTTCCTAAGAACTTGTTGGACCACAAATGAAGATGGATGTCCTAAACGACGATGCCATGTGGATGAAGATGGCTTTATTGAAATGAAGGCTTGCTTGGGCTTCCCAGTAGAGATGGGCATGAGTGGATAGAGACCACCACGACATGGTCCTTTAAACAGAAGTCTCCTTGTGGCCGGGTCCTTGATCAAAAAGAAATTGGGGTGAAACTCGAGGAAAACATCATTGTCAAGAGTAAGCTTATGAACAGATAGAAGATTCATGGAAGTACTTGGAACATGCAAGATATTTTTGAGTTGTAAGGAATCATGAGGAGTATGCAATGTTGAATGACCAAAATGACTAATTTTCATACCGTTACCATTTGCCGTGTGCACATGATCACGTCCTTTGTACTTGTCGCATGTAGTCAGCTTGTTGAGCTCGCCGGTGAGGTGATGTGTAGCACCGGAGTCAACATACCAGTTGGTGTCGACCCCGTATGCAGCAGCATGAGGATCCTTGCGGTCACGGTCACCGCCATCATCGTCGGAGTCGTCACGGTAGCGCCACCAGCAATCGCTAGCGGGGTGGTCGTGGATCTTGCATATCTGGCACGTGACATCCACATATGGCGTGGGTGCACGTCCGCGGCGAACATCACGACAACGTCCTTGGCCACCACCATCACGGCGGCCTCCATCATCTCGGCGGACGCCGTTATCACGGCGAGCACCACTGTCATCACGGCGGTCGCGGCGATCGCCCTCTCCTCCATCATAGCGCCGATCATCACGGCGAGGAGAGCGACCACGGCCACCACCATCTTGGCGTCGGTAGTCCTGATGGTTGTCGTAGCGGTTGTCATAGCGACCGTTGCGGTCAGGAGAGCGACCACGGCCACGGTCTGGTGATCGGCCACGTCCGTGGTCAGGAGAGCGACCACGGCCACGATCTGGTGTGCGGCCACGTCCTCCATCGCGCCCACGGCGTGCTGCGTTTGCAGAGGAGATGAAGTCATCGGCGCCCTGGGAGGCGCTCCGGCCTGTGACGGCCAGCATCTTGCGTCGCATGTCATGGGAGTTCATCTGCCCGAACAGATCGGACAAGGTCGTGCCTGGGTTGCCATTGACCGAGGACACGAGGTCATTGTATGAGCCGTCTAATCCATTCAGGATGTACCCGACGAGCTCATCATCATCAATAGTTTTTCCGGCTGCAGCAAGCTCAGATCCGAACCCCTTCATGGTGGTGAAGAACTGCACCGTGGTCATGTCTTCTTTCTTGGTCGTGTTGAGGGCGGTCCGAAGATGCTGCACTCGAGATCGAGACTGAGATGCAAACATGTCAGAGATGGCGCCCCGGATTTCAGCTGCGGTGTTCAATCCAAGGACATGGGCGAGCACATCCGGGGAGAGAGAGTTCACAAGGTAACTCACCACCTGCTGGTCCCTCTCGAGCCAAGTGATGTACGCCGGGTTCTCGATGGTTTTCTTCTTCTTCTGGTCATTGTCATCCTCAACCTCCAAGTTTTGGGCCGGCGCGGCATCGCTGCCGTCAAGCAGGCCAAGGACTCGCGCTCCGCGCAGAGTCGGGAACACCAGAGCCTTCCAGAAGAGGAAGTTGTCCGGCGTCAGCTTTTGCGAGGGGGAGACCCCAGGCCGCCCGTGGCAGAGCTCGAGGAGGACGCCATGGACGAGGGAGGGAGCTAGGGTTTGGTTGTTTTTCTAGTTTTTTGTGTGAGATCGGATCGGCGGCAGCTAGGTCACGGGAGAGGAGGCTCTGATACCATATCAACCGTGCTAGGGTTTAGTGGAAACGATGATCCCTTTGGGGATCTCGGGTACGTGTTTATATAGGTGAGAAAAGCCCCCACCGTGGCATCGTACATGTGTTGTACCATATAGGTTGGTGTACTACACCATACCTATACGGTACGGTACATATATGTCTAACAGATGAACCCCCTAGGTTTATTCTCGGAAAGCTCGCAAACGATGTAATTGTGTTATCTGATCAATAAAGCATGCCGGATGGCTTCCCCTAAAAAAAGATTAATTTTCATATGAGTGAAATATATTGAGTTGGAGGGCTAAAGAAACAGAAGATCAGTACACGTAGCTTTTTGGTTGTGAATCTAGATCCCTTCTTTTTAGATATTTGTATATCCCAATACATTTTTTTAAACTAAAGAATGGAGAATGTAAACCCGTTGAGAACTGTTTTGAGACAAAATTAGGACATTGGATGGAAAATTTATTATGATATGACAATCGTCTGATTCTAACTATTTCAATTCTTACTAGCATGCGAATGTTTATCTTGTTCTTCCTGGAACATCTTAAGACCAGATTTATTTAGATTGCGTTTCGTTTGGAAGACCAAGACATTCTTGGGGTTTAGGTTTGTGACATAGAAAATAAATGCTTACTCAGCAACTGGTTGTATAATCTTTTACATCGACAAGGGGTTTGGAAAGAGTTGCTTAAAAATAAATATTGCATTCTAAAACATTATTTCAGGTAGAAGAAAAACTGACTGATTCCTCCTTTTTCAAAGGTCTTGTGATAGTTCAGCACGAGTTCTTCTCTGGAGGATCTTTCCAAATAGGGGATGGAGATGGAGGACACACGTTTGGGTAATTCACCATGAAAGAACATCTCATTTTCCTAGGGTGTTTTGATGTTTGTTGACAACACAATTAGAGGACTAACCTGTGTGTTAAATAGTTGCAGGAACACTTCCATATATTTTGTATATGCCCAGTTTTTGTCAAGGCTGAAAAAGGAGTATTTTTCTGTCCCAGCTGGTACTACCGTTTATCAAGGTCAAACGCTACTGGAGTGCTCTGTTTCCAACCGGTACTGGCCCGGTAGTAAGCCGGTACTACCGCGTAAGCGGTAGCCGGTACTGGCCCGGTAGTGGGCCTATACTACCGCGTCTGCCGGTACTACCGTGTGAGTCCAGGCAGCACTACCGCCGCGGGCGGTCTGCGAGCAGGCGTCGAACAACGAAGACCAAGGCCAAGTCAACGCGGGTCGGTAGTACCGCCTGAGGCCCGGTACTACCGCTGCGGGCAAATTTTGCCTCCAACGGACAGTTTTCTGAGAGGAGTATTTATACCTCTCCACCTACCTCTGGACAAGTAGCTCGCCCCAAATTGAAGACCACCATTATTGCAAGCATAAGAATCAATAGATCTCCCAATCCCTCCACCCAAACACGTTGATCTTTGGAGGATTGAAGAAGAAGGCCCGGATCTACTACTTCACCAAAGCGTTCTTCATTTCTCCCTCATTCACTTGAGGGATTCGAGCCTAGGGTTTCCACTAGGAAAACCTAGGCATCTTGTTGTACTTACTTGCTTGTTACTTTTGTGTAGCAGGTGTTGTGGTGCTTGGGAGCCCCCAATCCTTTTGTGTGTTGAGCCTCAAGTTTGTTGTAAGTGCTCCGGATTCTGCCTTGAAGGATTCCGATAGTGGAAGGTGAATCGAGCTTTTGGGCAAGGTTCATCAGAGAATAGGGTGAGGCCATTTGTGGAGTTTGAGTTTGAAACTCACACCCCTCCAACGAGATGTACTCCCCTAAAAAGGAGGAACTCGGAATACATCCTTGTCTCCGCGTGCTTCCCGTTCGGTTACTCCTTACTCGCTAGCTCTTACTTGTATCGTTGCTTAGTCTAGTGTTAACTTGTCATATAGGTAAATTCACCGTAGTTGCATATCTAGAGAATTTACCTTTGTGTCAAGCCTAAATTCGAAAAGGAGCTAAAAATTGAGTAGCACCTATTCACCCCCCCTCTAGGTGGCCATACCGATCCTTTCAATTGGTATCAGAGCCTCGGCTCTTTGTTCGGGCTTAACCGTCTAAGAGAAGTATGGCCATTGACGAGCTTGGAAATGAGATTCTCGAGGACCCCATCGAGTCCACTTCGGTTCCATAGAGGAATTCAATGCATTGAAGACCTCTATGGACACTAAAATGGATAAGTTGCAAGAGATGATCTTGAAACCCATGGAGGCCAAGGGTATCTCATCTCCTCTCACTCCTCTTTCTTCGGAGCCTCCTAAGAAACCCGAGGAGGAAGAGGTTGGTGGGAATAAGAAAGGGGTTGACCAAGATAAAATTGACACCCCAACTAAACCACCTAATGGTTTGGGAGTATATGGTGTCGTTCCTTTTCCATACTCTCCCGACCTACCTATCCCTCATCCTACTATACACCTAAGGGGAAACCCACCTAAGCTAAATGCATCTTTGTTTACTAAATGGCAATCGTCTATGAGATCTTATGTGAACAGTGCATCTATCGAGCTTTGGAGGATCATTGAGCAAGGATATCAAGCCGTGGATGAATCCAACAAGACAAGAAGAGAAATTGTGAATTGTCAACTAAATGCCACCGCTCTTGACTTGATTCGAGATGCCGTGGGAGATGATGATATGTCTCACATCGAGCATTGAACCGCCGCCAAAGAAGCTTGGACGTGCCTTGTTGAGGTGTTCATTGGAAATGAAAGCATGAAGATAAACTGGTTTGAGGAAATGAGCAACAAGGCCGAAGGGTTCTTCATAGAAGATGGAGAAGACCACGAGCAAATGTATCGAAGACTCAAGTCCCTTGCCAATGCATATAAAGCTCTTGGTGCGCCCCATGTGAATGATGATTGGATCAAGAGAAGTATGTGAATGCTCTCTTGCCCTTCGAACCGGCCGACTTGAAGAGTCTACAAGGAAGACACAACTATCCACAATTGACCTCCAATGAAGTCATGCAAGAGATGCAATCTTTCAAAGTTCAAGCCAAGATTGCCCAAGACTCTCGTGCCCGGCAATTGGAATGAAATAAGGAACATCACTTGCTTTGAAGGCCAAGATGGTGGAACACAATGAAGATCAAGATTGTGAGGATGTGAGCTTGATGGACCCCGAAGAACTCAAGATTGCTCATAGGGACTATGTGGCTCTTGCGGCAAGGACCTTTTGGAAGAATCCATCCAAAGCTAAAGCTCAAGTGGAGCAAAAGTTCAAATCTAGTGGTTACAAGGAGGGCAACCCAAAAATGAAGACTTGCTTCAATTGCCAAGATAGATATCACTATGTTGCCGAGTGTCCCTCTGAGAACCGTGAAGAACATGGAGGAAGACTTGTTCTCAAGAATGCCTCAAAGTCCCCTATCAAGAAACCTTTATTCAAGAAGAACCTTCCCAACAAGAAGCCACCTTCAAGAATGGTATTGGTGACAAGAGAGGAGTACATGTCCGGGGTGAGAGCGATGAAGAAGAAACCACAAGTGAAGTAGCCGCTATTGCCATTGCTTCATCAACATCATCATCTCTCTTCGAATCCCCCAATGAGAACGTCTCCATCCAATCCGCCAAGTGTTTCATGGCCAAGCACACCTAGGTATCATCTCCTTCCTCCTCCAAGACTATAAATGAAATGGATGATCTTATGAGTCTTAGAGTAAAGGAAGAAAATGTTGCTTTGGATCGTTTCATGACTAATTTGCAAGGTGAAGCCAAGAAACGCTTTGAAGCTCTTATGAGCGATAATGGGCGGATTCAAGAGGAGCTTGACGAGAAGGAGAGACTTGAAAGAGAGTATGTTAATGACATTGCCGCTCTCAATGTGGCTCTTGAGGAAGAGCATGAGCTTCATGTTTCTCTTGAAGAGAAACTTGAAAATCTAGATGAGTCACAAAATGCAATATTCTCAAATCATTAAAGAACGTGACCATGCTATTGCAAAATATAAGCTTTACAAGAAAGAAAAGGTTGAATTTGGTATTGGTCATGATAGACTAACCGAGGAGCTAGAGAAGCTCACCAAGGCTCACAAGGCCTTGGAGAGTGAACCTCTATTCTCACCAAGTCTTTTGAACAACTTCAAATTCAACCATCTAAAACTAATGTTCCTAGTTCCTCTACTACTTCTTGTGATCATGCAAATGTCATTGAGGAAAATGCTAGGTTGAAGGTCGAACTTGCCAAGGCCTCTAATTCCCAAAGCAAGCCTCTTGATGATCTTTTGCAAATGCAAAAGCCACACATTGGGAAAGAGTGTCTTGGTTATGTTGCCAAGAAGAAGAAGAAGAACAAGAAGAAGGCCAAGCCCGCACAAGCAAAGAAGACTACCATTGCGAGTGGTGATGCCACAAGGGGCAACACTCCTCGTAGTGACTTTGCGGGACATGCTAACCCTAACTATATTCTTTATGTTGATTATTATGGGGATGTTTATGCGAAATATGTTGGTCCTTATGATGGTTTGATTGCTTAATCTATTTGGGTTCCTAAGACCCTTGTTGCTAACAAAAGAGGACCCATTGCGAGATGGGTACCTAAAACCAAGCAATGATTTCTTGTAGGACTATGCTTCCGGTGGGTCGAAATGGGTGATTGATAGTGGATGCACAAGTCATATGACCGGAAGCAAAGAGATCATGACGGAGTTGAGACCAAATTCAAATCAATCAACCGTCACTTATGGAGATAATTCTAAAGCGGAGGTAAAGGGTCTTGGCAAGGTGGTAGTTGCAAGGGATATCACCCTTGTGAATGTCATGCTTGTTGAGTCCCTTGGTTACAATTTACTTTCCGTTCATGCCGTTAATAAGATGGGCTTTGCCGTTCACTTTGATATTGATATTGTGGTATGTGGAGCAAGACTCTAAAGGTCGCTTACGTTGGGTATGTCGAAAATGAGTTATTTGTGGTAGACTTTTCGGAGTCAACCAACTCTCAAGCGATGTGCTTATTCGGAAAGGACGACGTGGGGTGGTTGTGGCATCGCCGCTTGTCCCATGTCAATATGAGAACTTTGCAAAGTCTTCACAAGGGTGGCCACATTCTTGGACTAAAAGAGAATGCTTCTTTTTCTAGAGATCGTCTTTGTAGGGCTTGTGTTGAAGGAAAGATGCATGATTCTCCCCACCCAAGCAAGGCCATCATTTCATCAACAAGGATATTGGAACTTCTTCATGTTGATCTATTTGGTGTCGTGCCTCAACCTAGTCTTGGTGAGAAGAAGTATTGTTTGGGATTGTTGATGACTATTCAAGATTCACATGGGTTTATTTCTTCAAGTCGAAGAGTGAGACCCAACAAGCCGTCATCGACTTCTCCTATGAAGTTCAACGTCAACACAATGTACCTATATTGGCCATTAGAAGTGACAATGGCTCCAAGTTCAAGAACTACACCCTAAATGAGTTTCTTAGTGAAGAGGGAATTCATCATCAATATTCCGCTACGTATACCCCTCAACAAAATGGTGTAGCCGAGAGGAAGAACCGGACCCTTATGGATATGGCAAGGTCTATGTTCGCGGAGTTCAAGACCCCACTTTTCTTGTGGGCCGAGGCCATCTCCACGGCATGTCACTCATCTAACCGGCTCTACTTCCGCACGGGAAAGAAGTTCACTCCATATGAAATGCTTACCGGCAACAAGCCCAATATTTCTACTACCGGGTGTTCGGTTGTAAGTGTTTTATATAAAATCAAAGGTTATCGTTTATCTAAATTTGAGTTTAAGACTTTAGAGGGTACCTTTGTTGGTTACGGTGCCGAATCCCACACTTATAGAATCTACGACAAGTCCTTCGGGATCATTGTAGAATCTTGTAGTGTGGAGTTCGATGAGAATGACGGCTCCCAAGTGGCGCAATTTCATGTTCGTGATGTAGATGATGAGGAACCTCAAGATGCAATAAGCCGAATGGGCGTGGGATTCTTTCGCCCAATCGAGATCCACCATGAGGCACCTCAAGAAGGACCAAACTCTACCCATGTGGAGCATTCATCATCACAAGTGGAACCCGCACCATCTGATGGAGCAAATGATGCACCTAGCCAAGATCAAGTTCAAGACCCTCCACATGTTGATCAAGTTGCTACGCAAGAACCAAGTTCTCCAATTGTTGATGCTAGTCATGATCAAGACCAAGGTCCATCCTCTTCTTCTAGTGATGAAGGTGTGCACATTGAAGACCAAGGTCATCATCCCGGTCAAGACGGGGACACAAATGATCAAGAGATTCCTCCTAGCTCCCGTGAGGATATCGACACCTGTCATCGTGCAAGAAATGTCAAGACCATGGAAAGAAGACAACACTTGTTGAAAATATTATTGGTGACTTGAAGAGCAAGGTTGTGACTAGAAGACAATGTGCAAACTTTAGTGAACATCAAGCACACATATCCATGGTGGAACCAAAGAAAGTCTTTGAAGCTATTGAAGATTCGGATTGGTTGAATGCAATGCATGAAGAGCTCAACAACTTCAAGCGCAACAAAGTGTGGAAGCTAGTTGAGAAGCCAAAGGAGTGCCGCAATGTTATTGGTACTAAGTGGATATTCAAGAACAAGCAAGATGAACATGGCATGGTGGTGAGGAACAAGGCAAGATTGGTGGCTCAAGGGTATTCTCAAGTTGAAGGCATTGATTTTGGAGAGACCTATGCTCCCGTGGCTCGCCTTGAGTCCATCCGTATCCTCCTTGCATATGCATCTCATCATAATTTTATCTTGCAACAAATGGATATGAAAAGTGCTTTTCTAAATGGTCCACTTAAATAATTGTTAAGCAACCACCGGGTTTTGAGGATCCCAAACTCCCTAACCATGTCTACAAGCTCGATAAGTCACTCTATGGACTTAAGCAAGCTCCACGTGCTTGGTATGAGCACCTTAGAGAGCTTCTAGTAGACCGTGGATTTGAGGTTGGGCAAATCGATTCCACTCTGTTTACCAAGAGAGTAAAAGGGGAGCTTTTCATATGCCAAGTCTATGTGGACAATATTATCTTTGGCTCAACTAAGAAAGCTTTCAATGATGAATTTTCAAAGCTTATGACCGATAGGTTTGAGATGTCCATGATGGGAGAGTTGAAGTTCTTCCTTGGTTTTGAGATCAAGCAATTGAAGGGAGGGACTTTCATCTCTCAAACTAAATATATCCAAGACATGCTCAAGAGGTTTGATATGATAGGTGTCAAGGAGAAGCGCACACCAATGGACACCAAAGTTTATCTACAACTTAACCCAAAGGGTATAGATGTCGATCAAAAGGTATACCGTTTCATGATTGGTTCTTTGCTCTATCTTTGTGCATCTAGACCCGATATTGTGTTGAGTGTAGGGGTGTGTGCAAGGTACCAAACCGCTCCTAAAGAAAGCCACATGGTGGCAGTCAAAAGAATCCTACGATATTTGATTCATACCCCAAAGTTTGGTTTGTGGTACCCCAAGGACAAGGTTTTCTCTCTTCGTGGGTACACGGACTCGGATTGGGCCGGTGATCATGATGATAGGATGTCAACTTCTGGGTCTTGCCAATTTCTTGGTGGTTCCTTGGTGAGTTGGTCTTCCAAGAAGCAAAATTGTATATCTCTCTCCACCGCCGAAGCCGAGTATGTGGCGGCCATAAGTGCTTGCACCCAATTGTTATGGATGAGACAAACTTTAAAGGAATACGGTGTCAATTCTAATAAAGTGCCTCTTTTATGTGACAATGAAAGTGCTATCAAGATTGCCCACAACCCGGTGCAACATTCAAGAACCAAGCATATTGAGATTCGTCATCATTTCATTCGAGATCATGTTGCCCGAGGTGATATTGAGCTAGGCCATGTTCCAACAAGAGATCAACTTGCCGATATATTCACGAAGCCTCTAGATGAAGCAAGATTCACCTATTTGAGGAATGAGCTAAATATCGTGGATTCAAGGAGCTTGGCTTGACTATTTTGCATACATACCTATGTCTTGACTATCTATTTTGTTTAGGTGTAGGCATGGATATAGGAGGAGTGCGGTCCTAATACATTGGCCCATCCCTCCCCCATTATGCCAACATTAAGAATTCATTTGCCTCTCTATATTCGTTCTATGAATTGTGAGCATAAGTGACGAGTCGTGGTCATGAACCCAAGATATATCTTTGCGGTATCACGCCACATATACTCATACATGGTGGCCTAGGCCACCGCCCTCTTTGTTGTAATGAGTAGGAGTCATGTGGTTCTTATTTGGGTCTTCATTGAAAACTATTTGGATTTTTATTTGCCATTCTTATGTTTCTTATGGAAAACATGCTCAATCTTGGTTTTATGTGTGTTTGCCTCTTGCAAGATTGAGTGTGAAGTACCATTCCGGGTTGAGCTTCTAAATCCCAAGCCAAGTTCTTATCTTCAAACCATCCCTCTAGCACAAGTTCACTTCTTTCCACAAAAATCTGGGGTTTCAGAGGAGGTTCCGGTAGTACCGCCTGGTGGAACCCGGTAGTACTGGGCTCTGAATCTAAGCAGTATAAAACCTGCTCGCAAAGATTCAAGCCCCGATAGTACCGGCTGCTCCGCCCCGGTACTACCGGGAATCGCAGGTATCCAAATTATCTTCTTGTGCGGGCGGGGTGGGGGTTATTTCCCCATTCTTCCCCACCCGCATGACACCACCCTGCCGCCCCCTCTGTTCCCTGCTCCGGCCGCCACCCTAGGTCGCCGGAATCCGCCTTCCCCGGCCGGATCTACTCCGTGGGGGATCTTCTCCTCCCCGATCCCTCCCTATGGCCTCTGGTGATTTCCTTTTTCGTGCTCCTTTTGTTTCTAAATCTAGAAACCTAGGTGCTCTTGAGAAATTCACTAGTAGCTCCGAATTTCTTCGGTTAAAAGTTGGGTAGATGGATCCTTTTGGCCTTGGATAGGCTTCCCCTAGTTGCCTCGTGAAAATATGTGGCCGATTTACTTAATTTGTGATCTGGTCCGAGTTGACTCGGTGCACCCGGTACTACCGGAACAGGACCGGTACTACCGCCTGAACAAATTAAATCATATCCACCCCTATTTTCACTTGTTAACTTGTTTGTTCTCTCACTTCCTTGAACTTGTGCACTTATCTTTGCCCTCCCGACCTATTTCGTACATTTCACCGGTAGTCGTGGTGGTAAGAAAAGGAGAACTTTGGAAGAGGATTTCGAGGAAGAAGAAGTGATGCCTACCAAGTCCACTGCCCGGACTCGCTCTAAACCCAAGGCTGCTATTGCCAAGCATCCAAGGCATCAACAAGTTCGCAAGGCTCTTCACCTTTGGACGAATGACGACTATCGAAAGCTTCGTGTAGAAAATCCTTATGGGTCTGAGAGGTCACCTCTAGTCCGTCACCCCCACTTCTTCACCAATGACCAAGATAGGATCTACAATGAAATATATCTCCACAAGAAGTACAAAGTTGTTCCTCAACACGCTATTGACATGGCTTGGGTGAGAGATCCTAAGCACGATGGGTACTTTGATGAGACACTTGCAATGTCTGAAGAGTTTGGGCTTCTTGACATCATGAAGATCCATCAACCGTTTATCGAGTACTACATCTTTCAATTCTTTGCAACTGTGTATTTTGACACCGATGATGAGAGAACCCTCATTTGGATGACCAAAGGACACTAAGCTTCAAGCCACCATGAAGGAATTTCGGACACTTTTAGGCTATGATTGTCAGGGAGAGATTGCTCCTAGTGGTTGGAGATGCCATGAGGGCGACTATTCTAGCGGAAAGGGGGTTCTTAAACCTATCACTATGAAGTATGGCACTTGTGGTCAAACTGCTCACCTTGTTCGTGAATTTGAGATCTTGCACCGTATCTATCGTGAGACGATTGCTCCTCGCGTGGGCAATTGGGATCAAGTTCATGGCTTCATGTTTGACCTTCTCAAGCTTTCCAAGATCAACCAAGGGACCGGCAACAAATTGGATGTAATGGACTTCATGCACAACGAGCTGTGGCACACAACCATCGATAGGAGGGCACCCATTTATGGCCCTTACATCATGAAGCTTATCCGCCACAAGTGGCTCCAAGCCAAGAAGGAAGACATCATGAAAGATGGCAGCCCTATCATGACTTTCAAGCCTAAGCAGCTTCGAATCAAGACCCATGATTCGCCGAAGAGTCCGACTAAGCTTGCTGCTGAGGCTGGTGGTGCTGCTGCTACTGCTGAAGAGACTGCTGGGGTTGCTACAACTAGTGGGAGTGCCCCTCCTTTTGAGGAACCATCTTCGGTCAAGAAACCACAAATCAAGGTGAAGCGGGCCTTTTGCTTCAAGCTAGACCTCCAAGACCGCATGTATGAAGCTCATGTGTATCACAAGAAGGCTGCTGCGCGTCGGAAAGCGTTGATGGTGAAGATGGGCATGACAGTCTCTTCCGGCTCCGAGGAGAACATCACCCCCAAGGAAAAGTGGATCTCCAAGCATGGCTATTGGTCCGATGATGATGCAACTTCGGCTCCCGAGAGACCCTCTACTTCCACCCACGACTTGGATGGAGCTTGATTCTGCATGGGACGTTTAGCATCACACTTCTCCCTTTTTGGCATTTTGATGACAAAGGGGGAGAATGTGTTCTATTTAGGTTGTTCGTGGGATTTGCTTGGGAGGAACACAAACTTGCTTTTCATTTGATCTTCGACGCTTGTGTTTCATGGTTATTTGGATATTTGCTTTGAACTCTCTTTATTGCACGGTGTAAGTCGTGTAAAGACTATGTGGTTGTAATGTGACCTATCTAGTACTCTTTCATGTCTAGTTATATTGTCTTGTGCAAGTTGTTATTCATGTTGACCTTGTGAACTTGCATGATATGTAAAATATAGGGGGAGCTCCGCACGTTTGGATGATTGTGTGTTTTGCATTCAAAGGCAAACATCCAAATAATGCACACATCTAGGGGGAGCCCGCTTATCTTTTGCAAATCTTGTGTTGCTACTAATTGAGTTGTCATCAAACACCAAAAAGGGAGAGATTGAAAGAACATCTCATTTCCCTAGGGTGTTTTGATGTTTGTTGACAACACAATTAGAGGACTAACATGTGTGTTAAATAGTTGCAGGAACACTTCCATATATTTTGTATATGCCAGTTTTTGTCAAGGCTGAAAAAGAAGTATTTTTCTGTCCTAGCCGGTAGTACCGGCTGGGGCCCGGTACTACCGGTTATCAAGGTCAAACGCTACTGGAGTGTTCTGTTTCCAACCGGTACTGGCCCGGTAGTAAGCCGGTACTACCGCGTAAGCGGTAGCCGGTACTGGCCCGGTTGTGGGCCGGTACTACCGCGTCCGCCGGTACTACCGTGTGAGTCCAGGCAGCACTACCGCTGCGGGCGGTCTGCGATCAGGCGTTGAACGACGAAGACCAAGGCCGAGTCAACGCGGGTCGGTAGTACCGCCTAAGGCCCGGTACTACCGCTGCGGGCGAATTTCGCCTCCAACTGACAGTTTTCTGAGAGGAGTATTTATACCTCTCCACCTACCTCTGGACAAGTAGCTCGCCCCAAATTGAAGACCACCATTATTGCAAGCTCAAGGATCAATAGATCTCCCAATCCCTCCACTCAAACACGTTGATCTTTGGAGGATTGAAGGAGAAGGCCCGGATCTACTACTTCACCAAAGCGTTCTTCATTTCTCCCTCATTCACTTGAGGGATTCGAGCCTAGGGTTTTCACTAGGAAAACCTAGGCATCTTGTTGTACTTACTTGCTTGTTACTTTTGTGTAGCAGGTGTTGTTGTGCTTGGGAGCCTCCAATCCTTTTGTGGGTTGAGCCTCAAGTTTGTTGTAAGGGCTCCGGATTCCGCCTTGAAGGATTCCGATAGTGGAAGGTGAACCGAGCTTTTGGGCAAGGTTCATCGGAGAATAGGGTGAGGCCATTTGTGGCGTTTGAGTTTGAAACTCACACCCCTCCAATGAGACGTACTCCCCTAAAAAGGAGGAACTCGGGAATACATCCTTGTCTCCGCGTGCTTCCCGTTCGGTTACTCCTTACTCGCTAGCTCTTACTTGTATCGTTGCTTAGTCTAGTGTTAACTTGTCATATAGGTAAATTCACCGTAGTTGCATATCTAGAGAATTTATCTTTGTGTCAAGCCTAAATTCGAAAAGAGCTAAAAATTGAGTAGCACCTATTCACCCCCGCCCCCTAGGTGGCCATACCGATCCTTTCACACCATTATCCCATTAGTATACATCGATATATACCATCACACAACTGAAAAAATTGTGGCTAATGTTATGGCTGAAATCCCTCGGAATATTGCTTTTAGAAGGGCCATAACCGGAAATAAAAGGTTAGATGGCTACAATTAGTTCAACGAGTAATGGATATTTAGTTTTCTAGTAACCCGAATTTTCTTATTTGAATATAACCATGGTTGGTGGTTATACGATTAAATCTATATATCTAGACTTATTGAATGGACATAGTAGGTTCCTTCATAAATTTATTTGAAAATGAAGGTTTCACTAAAATTTAGGATATTCATGTGGTTCCTTCACCGAAAAGTGATTCCAACAAAATATAACTTGGCAAATAGGAATTTGCAAGGTAATAAGAAATGTTGTTTCTATGACCAGAAGGGGAAAATACAACATTTATTCAGTTCATTCCACGTTGCTATGACAATTTGGCGCATTTTCTATGTGACATTTAACTTATCACGCCCAATCGACTTCACAAATTTGTTTGGAAACTGGCTGAGGGGCGTAACTAAAAAGGATAAATTTCACATCCGAGTGGGTGTTTGCTATTTATTTTGGGCTATATGGATTGTACACAAAAATTTCGTGTTTAGCAAAGGGGTTCCATATTTTTTGCAGGTTATTCATTTGGCCATGCATTGGACACACATGTGGTCTTATCTCCAGCCGGTCAAGCGCAGACATGACATGGATACTACTTGCAACCGTTTCCAAACGGTTTCACGGGACTTATACAACCAGATCTCCTGACGTTATGATAATATAATCACATATTGATGTGATGGTGTTACATATTATTATATATATTTTAGATGGTTTATCTATGTCTCGGCCTTATGTGATGCTTAAGATGTATTTTTGTATGACCAAACGTTTAAATTAAATGATAAAAGGCCATATGTATTAATCGATACAGCAGGCTATCCAGCTTCCCAAAAAAGGGCCAACACCGATGCGCTATGACATTGACACATGACAGCGCCACAGGAGGACTGTGGTGTTGATACTGAAATATTCGTTTCACTCGCTAAAATGATATTTTTTTCAATACAAGGTATGTGGCGCGCTGATACATACATTGGACAAGACAGCTAAATTTTGCTAAAGTATTGAGGAGGATTATTTTGGCCGAACTTCTAGAAAAGGTTACATTTTATCAATTTATTACTCAAGCTAATGATCTGTAATAGACTAATAGTTGCCTCACATCATCCCACAAGCTTCTAGATACAAAATAAAGTATCCATTCAAAAGCCACCAACATGTTGGCGTCATCCCTCCTGTCATCATCAGAGTCAAACCCTGTTTTAATAAGTACCTCAGGGATAATGAAAATGAACCGATCAACCGAAATACTAATTTGGCTTGCGCACGACGGCTGCATAATCCACTACCGAACAACAATAATGAGCTTAACTAACTAACAACGAGTAACGAGACATTTCTGATCAGTCCAAAGTGGAAGTTTTTAGCTTCATATGGGAATCTTCCAGGGAAAGCCCACAGCCGTCAGGCTCACCTCGTTTTGTTTATTGACCAGGCATGGTCTTGACTTTGAATCGTCTTCCTCTAGTCTCCAACTATGGGATCTCGTGTTACAATTACTTTTCGCGTCTTCCTCTCCATTTCCATCCTCCCATTCACTGGTGCTACCAGTTTTAGTTTACACATTCCAACCCTGGCTGCATCATCAGCTCAACATATAAAGCTCGGTCGAGAGGAGGAGGAAGTCAGAAGTGCTGAACTGTACAGCAAACAAGCAACAAGAAGCAAGTAACCAACTGATTCGATCGTTGAGCTCGAATTGATTTGATGGCGCGCGGTCAGGTGGCGGAGTGGATACGGAAGCGGACGATGCCGAGGAGGAAGTCGGCGTCTCGGCGCCGGAGCAGTACTCCCAGTGGGGCGTCGGAGCCGATACTAAGGGAGGCGGCACCGTTGAACTGGAGCGGGGCGCCGTCGCCGGCGCCGACAAAGGCGGGTTCGAAGAAGGTCCGGTCGAGCGCGTTATCGGCGATGCTTCGGTAGCGGCCCGGTGTGAACGTGGTGGCCGTGCTATACGAGAAGGTGGTGTACCACCTGATGTGGCTAGTCGAGTCCGTCGTGGTGGTGGGAAGGCTAGTCTTCTTCCTCATGCGCTTCGGTTTCAAGCAGCTCTGATGAGTTCTGTGATCTTCAGTCTGGGGATGGAGAGGAAGCGTGGCTCCGTGATTCTTTGGTTCACATTTTTTTCGGTGCAAATTTCTTCGCCATTTTTTCAGCGGCTTTTGATCCGCATAAGAACTTGTAAATTCCCTTCGCCCTCTGGTGTATAAAAGAGATCCCTTTCTTGCTCCAACCTGGAAATGTCTCATCCCGGCTCATAAGATGTTCAGGCATTTCTAAACTTTCATGAACCAATATCTTGAATGTCCTCGACTCCTCTTCCTATGCACTCTCGGTACGAGGAACAATTGGGATCAACTTGTTGCGTTCAACTCCTCGGCACGCAGTCCTCGTTTTTTTTTCTGTAAGCTTGGACCTTTCGTTTTCCAACAGGTTCGTAGCTGAACAGAATTTGACTGGGACTGCTACGATTAGTCTACTAGCTGGAAGGCAGTAGCTCTCCGGTCCACACGGCTAGCCGGCGACGTGCAGTGCGGCGCAAGACCACGTCTCGTGCCCGCAAAGGTTGCTCTGTTCGCCACTCGCGCGCGGATGAGTGAGGGAAGTTGGCCATGGGCCCTGGATCGACCGCTTAGCAAGCTTGAATCCTCTTCAAAGGCACCGCACCGGATCCAGTGGCCCAGTTGGCAATGTTACAGGGCGCCTACCTACTTGTAGTGGCAGTGGCACTCATGATTGATGCCTAATTGCCTATGCTCGAGAAGGGAAAATTGTTTGTGCTGGATAGTCTTTATGCAATGATCCTGTTGTGTATATAAGGCGCCCCCATTAATCTGTCGAACGGCCTGATTTGAGCTCTCATATAGCTTGGAACCGCCTCTTCCCGGAAACAGGTCAGTACTCTGTCCCGGGCTCTATATAGTACTCGATTAATCCCCTTCAACTGTATCAGTAAAAATAGCCAAATGATTCTCTGATTCGAGCATTTTTGCTCAATAATTTGCTATTTGCATGGCTGCTTTTGGAGGATATCTGCACTTAAGATTGGATGAGTACTGTTCAAAAAAAAAACTGTTCAAAAAAAAAAAGATTGGATGAGTAGTGCACAGAGTCGTTCTTGCAGTACAAATTTGGTTTTCTTTTCTGAGAATTGTTTTCTCCTTCCACTTTTGTGCTAGACTAGTTCCATTTTGGCTTAGGATGTTACATGTCTACCCATACCGCATGGATACATATGAGGTTCTCAGTACCTTTTCTGAAAGAAAATAAAAATGCTCGATACAATTCAGACGCAACTAACTAATTTGGTGGTTCGGTATTAACACAATTTCCTTAGTATCCAGGACAATTTATGATGTGTTTGACTGCTTGCTGACATACTTGCATCTGAATTGCTTATCAGAATGGGGCATCATACAACTTGTCGGGTCTGTATCCTTTTCTCGGTACTATTTCTGTCTAGTATGCTCGTATCTGCTGGCAACGATGGGTTCATCCGTATGGCTTTAAAGAAGAGGCGAGTAACACAAAGCATCTATAATGGACTAATGCCAAAGAGCAAAATGGAGAGCAAAGACACACCTGGGTACGCTGGTGTCATGCTGAACAGCGCGGCAGGGAGAAAGGTTGATCCAGTGAGGGAAGCAGTAAACCAAGTCCGTGTCAATGAACAAACAATGTTCATGGAGGTTGCGGCCATGGAACAGCGGAGCAAGAGTTATCGGAGTTACCGAGGGATCGGAGAAGATCAAAGTGTGGGTGACGGTCAGGAGGCCGTTATCGAGCTGAAGAACTACGTGAATGCTCAATACGTTGGGCAGATCGGAGTTGGCTTCCCGCCGCAGAATTTCACGGTGATCTTTGACACAGGGAGCTCAAACCTCTGGGTACCTTCTGCCGATTGCTACTTTTCGGTAAGAATCAGTTAAGTTGATTTTGTATTTATTTTTACTTTGGGATGCTTTTGCTTGATTACTGATTGTGGTTAGCGTGGGAACTGGGAACAGCTTGCTTGCTACTTCCATACCAAGTATGCATCAAGACGGTCCAGCACTTACAAGGAAAACGGTATGCTTTATCTTGCAGACAACAGCTTATGTATTGGCATTGTTGGTTTTTTGCCTTACCAATTCCATATATGTTGCATGTTCTCACAAGTTAAAATGACAATTGCTCGTTTACATACAGATGCCTAGACCATGGTCTGACCTCTCTCTTCTTGCTAATGTGCAGGAACACCTGCTGCCATGCACTATGGAAACGGAGCAATTTTTGGTTTTTACAGTGAAGATCAGGTTACTATTGGCGATCTCGTTGTGAAGAATCAGGTGCTTCTTCTACCTGTTACTTATTTATGAAAATTTATCTGACCAATCGATTGCCAATGCTGATGCTACTGAACTCAATTGTGCCGTCAGGAATTCATTGAAGCTACTTATGAGCATGGCTTTTCATTTTTAGCAGCAAAATTTGATGGCATCCTTGGACTTGGATTTAAAGAAATTTCAGTTGAAGGCTCAGTTCCAGTGTGGTATAACAATTTCGTTGTTAATCTAAGGCGTTATAGTGGTTCTGAAGCTTCATAGATTAAGGACCAGCTGGTTGTTACTGTTCTGATCCTTGGTGCTTATTTTTAGTCTTTGTTCATGTTAGACTTATTTTTGCCATGGGTTCAGTTATAGCTTGCACCATTGGACATATTAAGCTCATGCTTCCATTGAATATTTCAATAGCTAGTTGTTAAGGGAATTATGGTGCTAATTAAGTGCGAATGGGATAACAGAGCATGTCATACATTGCTTTTAGCTTGTCACTTGAGGGAATTGCTTTTGGTGGCATTTTACATCTTCAGTTTTCTACCAGGTACAATATGGTTGCACAAGGTCTTGTGAAAAAACCTGTTTTCTCCTTTTGGTTAAATCGAAATGCAAACGATGACGAGGGAGGTGAAATTGTTTTCGGAGGTGATGACCCCAAGCATTACAAAGGCGATCATACATACACCCGAGTTACTCGAAAAGCATTTTGGCAGGTAGTTATTGTAGTCTCACTCTCTATAAATTAGATTATGGGTAGGTTCTGAATCGACTGTGTTTTTGTTCTTTGTACTATTGGTGCCTGCAGTTTGAAATGGGAGACTTTCTTATTGGTGGGAGGAGCACTGGTAATGTACTATATATGCCTATTTCTTGCTTAAACAGGCCTAGTTTCTACATTACCCTTCCCTGATCTATGATCTATAATGTATGCCATGGCAGGAATTTGTGTGGATGGTTGTGCGGCAATAGCACACTCTGGAATTTCATTGATCGCTGGTCCAATCGTAAGCAATCCATAACCTCAGACCAAATTTCCAATATTCAATATTTGTATATGGAAAAATATCACTTTTGGACGCTCAATTATAACCAAAGTACAAGTTTCACCCTGGATAACAATACTAGACATTATAGGTGCCCCAACCGTCAAAACCACCTAGACTTGATCTCTTGTATCTCTAAAAAAATTGGGGAAGAAAAATTGGAGAATTCGAGAAATGCATGATTCAGAATTTCTGGAAACGAAGATCTTTTGTGTTCCTTGACTTTTATGTTTTCCAAAATGCTATGCATTTCTAAAATTCCTAAATCTTCCCAAATAGTTATTTTTCCCTAAAATTTTCTATTTTGCGCTGATTAGGCTGCCGAGTGTGTGATACTGCTGAAACGCCATCATTATAACCTTTCATTGTAGCTAGCTAGGGACCAATTCCTTCTAAATAGGTCTGCCACTTGAGGTACCAAATATGTCCAACATTAGTTTTGAGAAATCAAAGTTATTCTGGGAAACAGACAAGGGACCAAAAGTAAACCTTTTACTTTATGTTATATATCTATTATATTCCTAATAAACCTGTTCCTAACAAGTTTAGCAGTACAGCCCTACGAGGTTTTCACTTTGTATGTTGTTTAGTGTGCCATTGCCCAGATCAACGAACATATTGGAGCTACTGGAGTGGCTAACGAAGAGTGCAAACAAGTCGTCGCTAGATATGGGGAAGAAATGATAGAATTGCTGAAATCTAAGGTTTGATGATCTCTCTTTTTTGACACTTCCTATATGCAGAGGCTGGGGCTTCCCCATTTTGAAAAAAAAATATTTATTACTTCCTCAGAACCTTTCTTTCCAGTACATTTATTTTTGGAGGCAATTTTTTCCAGTACAGTTGTGTTACGATTCAACGGTTCTGGTTAATTGCAGACACCACCTGCACAAGTATGTTCGAGGGTTGGACTCTGTAAATCTGATGGAATTCATGGAGTTAGGTGTGTGCAATGATCGAGAAAGTTTCCTGCTTGTATCTCTGAAACTCTTTAAGTTTATCATGAATTTCCAACAAACTCTCCCGTTTTTCTGTGCATATTTTGGATTTTACTCATAACCTGACATGCTGCTTCTTTTGTATTTCAAGCAGTGCTGGTATCGAGAGCGTAGTGGGAGAGGAAGGAACATCATCTATAGATGGCATGTTATGTGACGCGTGCGAGATGGCAGTTACGTGGATGCAAAGTGAATTCGTTCAGAACCGTACCAAGGAGGCCACGTTGGAGTATGTCAATCGGGTGAGGCTATTTTGATTCTTGAATCGCTAAGCATTTCTTTCTGGTATACATCGAACTTATATCTTACTAGTTTGCTGGTTTAAACGCTGACAGCTCTGCCACCATATGCCGAGTCCCGTGGGATCATATGTGGACTGTAGACGCATCGATTCCTTGCAGAGTATCTCATTCAGCATAGGTGGACGGATATTCGAGCTCCAACCAGAGCAGGTATCCCATTTAGATAGAGAATTTGTACCCAGACATATTTTTTTGTTTTTTCAGTTTACTACTTCTGGACATTGTAGAAATCTCAACATTAGCACCTAATTTTTCCATCATGTTCCTGCCGAGCAGTATATTCTCAAGGTTGGCGAAGGGTTCATGACTCGTTGTATCAGCGGATTCACGGCTTTGGAAATTCCCCCTCCAGTAGGCCCTTTCTGGTAAGAGCCACCAACTTCACTGGAAGAACTTATTGCCATGCTATTCTTTTCAGTTTGCTCCCGTGAGAGTGAGACACACGAACTCTGAATTTCATGGATCGGGTTCCTCTCTTCGATGCAGGATACTGGGCGAGGTCTTCATGGGAGTGTACCACACCATCTTTGACTACGGCAAAATGAAGGTTGGCTTCGCAGATTCCGCATGACAGAAGCATTTCACTGCTAGGCTGTATTCAGTTTAGCAAAACATGGTTATTCCTACATGTTAAGGCTGGATGCGTCAGATGGAGATACCACCTTTATCGAAAGAAAAAAAAAGATGGAGATACCTGAGTGCAGGTTAAGGCTATCAAGCACCTGGGTGCACGATAGTCCTGTCTACTCGATTTGTCGCTTTATTCTGTGCAAAGATGAAATAACATATGACAAGTACTTAGCCTGCACCTTGTGTCTTGTAGACTTGTACCAAGAAAAAAGATGTTTTTATATTTACGGTTATATTTGTAAAGCTGAAAGCCTGAAACATGTCAATTTATGTTCTCACTTCTTATCATGTATGCATAATAACTCGGTGATAAAAACGTCCCCGCGTCGTCTCCTAGGAGGCGGCTCGGGCGGATCCCCAGCCCCCCAGCCGCCGCCGCCCCCTACCTCCTCCACCCCCTCGCCGCCGGCCGGATGATGCTGGCCAGGCACAACCCTAGGCGGCGGACGGCGGTGGCGAGGTGATGCTCCCCTGGCGTTCCCTGATGCAGTTTCGGCGGCGGGCCTCGGCGGCCGCGGCAGGCGGCACGGCGGCCGCTGCAGGCGGCAAGGTGGCCGCAGCGATGGCGCGGCGGCGCGGGTCTTGGCTGCGGCGGGGTCTGGCCGGATCTGGGCCGGGGAGGGCCAATTGGGCCGCGGTGTGGATGGTGCAGGAGGCGCGGGAGGCGCGCTGGCCCGGGGCGGGGCGTAGTCCAAGGCACAGGGGCGACGGAGGCGTGGGTCGCAGTTGGGGAAGCCGGGGCGGCGGCCCCGGACCGATGGCAGTGCGACGGGCGGCACGGCTGGCTTTGTCGGCCTCCGTGGCGTGAGGTGCCGCGGGGGTTTCGGCAAGCGATGGAGCTCGGTGGATGGCCATGGACGCGGTCTCCATCTCGCAGCTCCTGAAGCTTCGTGGGCGGCTCGAACTCCGGGCGAAAGCCTTGCATCGACTCCGGTCAGTGCCGACGATGGCGGCGCCCTTGGGTGTCGTTCTCCTTCTTGTTTGCATCGTCGTGGAGTTTCGACAACCGGCCCGACGGGAGTGCTCCGATGATCTCCGGGTGAAAGCCCAAGCCCCATCGGGGGCGGGCGACGGTGACGGACGCGTCACTACCTTGTTGGAGGCGTCGTCTTGGAGTCACCGGCTCTCTCGGTGCGACGGGTTCGCAGCGGATGGGTAGGATTGCTATGTGGTCTTGGGAGGTGGATGCCGGGGTGGCGGCCCCGAACGGTGGTGGACGCCGAGGCGGCGGCCTCGGTCTCCCACGTTACGACGGTTCTATGAGGCAGCACCGTTGTTTCGCGTGGGTCTGGGTGGCAACCTGGATGAAGACTGCGCGGGCAGAGGGTTCGTTGACCCGACTGGATCGCCTTCGGGCAATGCGAAGGTCGATCTGGTTGCTATGCCGGGGCGGCGGCCCCGGAACAGGTTGATTTTGGTGGCGACCTGGATGAAGACAGTGTGGGCAGAGGGTTCGTCGACCATGACTGGATCCCTTTCGGGCAATGCGAAGGTCGATCTGGTTGCTACGTCGGGGCGGCGGCCCTGGAACGGGTGGTGTGTGTTGTGGCGTTTTGTCGACTTGTGTCGTGTGGGCGGCGGGTCGCTTCGTCTGTGCGGTTTTTTGGCCCTGTTTTCCTCATAAACAGGGTGTTTGTATGGTTTTTGGGCCCGGTTTCCCTTATAAACTGGGCCAATTCTTTTCTATCTATTCGAGCGGTGGTGCGACCACTTTATCCTAAAAAAAATTAATAACTCAATGACGAAAACATGAAGATGCATCCGATTCAGGTTTTGTATATTTTGACCGTTAGTTCTCGACTAAGCCATCATTAAGACCTATCCACCGCTTGTGTTCCCTTAGGGAGGGCACAAGTAAACCCTAGTTGGCACACCTGTTCATCTCCTCCGCCCCTCCCGGGTCGGCACGGCTATAGGGTTTAGGGTTTAGGCCAGATCATGGCTATTTTTCAATTGATTGGGGACTGCTCGGACTCGTTTTTGCGGTGGGAAAACACATGTCTTACCTTCGCTGCCCAGATTTAGCAACAACAACGCTTGTGTGTCATTCTGTTTTTTTAGATTTGTCACTGTGTGGAGAAACTTTTTGCAGCCGGTGTGCTGTCAAGAACATGAGCCGCTTCCACCCCCTTTCCTCGAGGTCTCGCGTCGCCCCCCACGCGGGCGACCGAGACCCATCCCATCCCGCTGCTTCCTTCCTCCCCTCACCTCCTTCCTCTCCCGGCCGCTGCCGACGTGCGCCGCCGGGCTTCTCCCGTGCGGTGCCGGTGGCGGCCGGCCGTCCTCTACCCAACGCGGGGATCCCGGGCGCGGTGGCGGCTCTCCTTGGCGGCGGTGCTCTCAGGGCGGCGGCGGTTCGGCTCCAGGCCGAGTGGCGGCGGCACCCTCGTGGTGTTGTGGGGCGCACAGCACGACGGAGTGGTGGATTTCTGCGGGGCGGCGCCGGCTCTGCCCTCGGCCCAGATCTGGGCCCTACGGGGCGGTGGATCTCTGCGGGGTGGCGCCGGCTCTGCCCTCGGCCCAGATCTGATCTGCAGATGGAGCGGAGGTGTTCATGCAGGGGTGTAGCAGCGATGGCGGCTGCCCTTGTTGCAGCGTGGTGGCTGGCTTTACGGGCCCGATTCGGGCCCGGCCGGACCCTCTTGGGACTGGCGTGTTGTGCGACTATGTCCTGTCGACTACCGCCTTCGGCGGAGGCGGTGGAGGCAGTTCCCTCCCGCGCGGCTGCGGTACTGCTGACCCCGAGTCGAGCTACCCCTTGCTTTCGTCTTGCAGACCTTGTGCCGGTAGCTTCGGTGAGACGAAGATGGCGGCTTCGTAACTGTGGTGGCGCAAGTTGGCGGGCGGCGAGTCTGAGATGACGAGGCTTTGTCCTTGCGGGGCTCTTATGCTATGGATCGTCAGGGGTCGTGGATAGGGTTTTTCGGGAGAAATCCTTGTCGGTTCGTCCGACACCGACGCGGTGCCGCCTTTGGGTGACATCGTTCCTTCTTGGAGGGCGTCGTGGCTACCTTCCATCCACTTCTCTCTGTGTGCCGGGGAAACCCTAGGACCGGGTCCGGGTAGCAGTGATTGCTTTCCTTCTTGCGGGTGCTGCTTGGCACTCGACGATTCGATGCTACGAGCGTGGTGGTAATTCTCCGGAGAGGCGCAACGGTTGCGGGTCACCTTAGTTTAGTCTTCCCACCTATGTCTCCTTTTGTTTCTTTTTTGGGCGTTTGTTTGTTGTTGGCCCCAGCAGGTGTGGTGTTGCGTTTGTATGCAGTGTTGTATGGTAGTCGTTGCTTTATTTATAAAGCGGGGCGAAAGCCTGTTTCGTGTTGCTGTCAGGAACAAGTAAACAACGGTAGTCGTTCGTGCTTCTTGTTGCCGCTTGTGCATTGTATTTTTTTTCACCATTTTAATAAGATAGTTGTGTGCATCATCCATATGAGAGTTGCTCTTTACATTATATTATTGTGGAGGCTACTTATACTCAGTATTAGTGTATTATCTTGATATTTGCATATCACCATTTTTCAAAACTCTCCTTGCTGCCATCATACAAAAGAACGAATACTGTGCACAATCAAAATGGAAAGTATCGCCATGAGCGCACGAATACATACAAAAGTGGTGTTCCAAAAGCTATCCTTTGTTGCTATTATCCACAACCGTTTAAAGTAGAGGCACGAATAGTTTTTCCGTGTATTTTTTATGGGATTCCTACTAGCTAGTGTTATTAAAGCCACAAGGATATATATCATGCCACAAAAGATGTCAACCGACCATGTCTGCCACAGGGAAAGAATATTATGTCATGAATAATGGATTTGGGTATTATAAAGAAATAAATTGTAGTGACTTTAGCCCTAGTGGACATTATTCTTATTTCCCAGGAGTGGAGATTAGGGTATAACAAAGGCAAAGAATGTCATATAGTTAAATTAAGCTAAAAGCTTCGAAAAACTTTATTAATCCAACAGGCACAAAGTGTGATGATTGCGGATCGAGTATAGGCTTCTATATAAGTGGTAATTAAGGACATCTACAATGTCGATAAGACGGCCTTATATTAAACCCGCCACATAATCAAGGTATGACAATAAAATATGACGTATAATGGAGGCTAAATATATGGTGAGAGATAATGGAGGCTAAATATATGGTGAGAGATATTAGATGATCTCTTAGCTAAGAGAAGGTAGACACTCTTTTTTCATTTCTCTCTCCTCTCACTTTGAAATCATTTTACGTGGCATAAGACCAGTATACATGCCCGGTTGTTGATAAGACATAATTATCTTAAACCTGCCAAGTAATTTGTGTTGAAGTGTATATGTGAATTGTCTATCGCTTTCCATCAGTTCGATCTTTTTGCTGATTTTTGCAATTTATTAAAAAGTTTTTGTTGCCACCCTTTTTATCCAATAGAGTTCTATCCACGTGTTGGTAGGCCGTCTATAGAAATTGGGGACCCCTATGCGAGACCCAAAATGGGGCCCTAAATTTTTAAAAGAAAAACACATTCAATTATAATTATAAACTTTGATATCGCTATTTGTAGAAGAAATGATTATTCCTGCTTTATAAAGAAAAATAAAATAATAGAAAAGAACAACAAAACTAATTGACCGAACCTTGATCAGTTATTAATCGGCCTCCGGATCGATAGCTGAGATGTTGGGCAGGACTTCAATCGGCAGATGAATTTTGGACGGCAGAAGGACGCAAGCCCGTAACTGCAAGAGCAGCCGAGCAGGACGACAACGGAGGTTGAGTCCGTTCTGCCGTTGGGGGCTAGCAAGTAGCAAAGCTGGCGGCCGGCGTTTGGCGTTTGACGTGGGCGAGCGATTAGATCGGTCGGTCCAGCGAGCAATTCTTCTTTTCATACAAGATCGATTGGGATTTTGGGTTAGATCGATCGGGATTTCGGGAGATGTAGAAGTACGCAGCTTTTTTTAGAAGAGGTACGCGGTGCATATTCTTGGAGTGTTTATTGGGCCCCGGAAGTTGAAAAGTTGGGGACAAGGCCCGGACGTAATTAGGCCTCGGAGCCCTCAAAATTTGGAGGCAGTGCGATCACCCAGCTCATACAGGGCTTTGGACGGGCCTGCGTGTAGGCCTCTCCTTATCCGAATCGCACGTGAGCACGTGAGAAGGAGTGTTGAGGTGTATACGTGGATTGCCTAACTTTTTTTATTAGTTCGGACTTTTGATTGCATTGCATAATTCATGAAACATTACATGATATATGAGAACTGAAGGTCTGTAACTCGTGTTCTGGTTTTCGCAATTTATTTAAAAATTGTTGTTGGCCTCGTCTTTTTCCACATATAGGCATCTTCTGCAATACGTGGGATTCACGCGTCGTCCCTCTCCTCCGGTTTCATGCACTTGTTGGCTTTTCGCTTTACATGTTAGAGGGGCCGGGTGTCGAAACGTATATGTGAATGACTTACCTCTTTTCATCAGTTCGGAATTTTGATTGCGTTGGCTAGTGCATGAAACATGACGATGTGGATATGACAATAAGAAACACATGATGTGCAATGGGTTATTTCCTTTTTTATCTCTATTAACCAGATATCTCTAAATATGTGGTGAGACATATTGTCGCTAAAAAATTTCTTATCTAAGAGAAGGTCAACTCTTTTGTTTCTCTTATAACTTAGCAATTATCTTATGTTGTATTGCTAAGATAATATCACTATACCATACCCGAAATCTAAAGGGTGTGTTTGTGAGGATGTGTTGAGGTAGTGTCGGTGTGTAACCAGTGGCGAAGCTAAGGCTTCGTAGGGGTGCACAGCACACCGGGTGGAAAAAATCTTTGTAATATAATATCTTTGCACCACATATGCACCCCAAAAATGATTTTTATCTACTATGGCATCCTCTATGCACTCTGGTTCCAAATGCCGCGCACTGTGTGTGACAGTTTTTTTTTAGAAATGGGGTGAAGCCCCAGTCTCTGCATCGAGCGATGCACACAACTTTTTATTGCAAAGTTTCAAGTATCTCAAGTTTACAAATCAAGGATCACATAAGGTTGAGACATGTATCAACCAACGAAAGAGATACAACATAAGGCACCTAGGCATCCCTAATGTGTTTAGTATATTGCCACGAAGCTCGGCTGAAGATATCCTGGGTAACCGCCAACAACCGGGTACACCCGGTAGCCATAAGGTCCCACTGGTCTGGTGGCAGCAGGAACGCCCAAAGCTGAATCCAATGGGTCATCATATTGATTACCTGTAAAACATGATTTTTTTTATCTGTTAAAAACAAGATTATTTTGACAGTTCCAAATTGACCAACAAAGAGCGGAGACACCAATACGAATACACCCATTTGTCTTATTATCTATACCATTTAGCCAATTACCAAACATATTGGTTATATTTGTAGGAGGAGGAATATTATAAGTTGTATATACCACAGACCAATTTTTTTCACAAAAGGACATTCAATAAAAAGATGTTCTACCGTTTCCTCTGAGCCACAAAAAGCACATTTTGTACAACCTTGCCAATTCCTTTTTCTAGGTTATCCTTAGTTAGTAGAACTTTTTTATTCAGGAACCACATAAATACTTTTATCTTACGTGGTATCTTTAGCTTCCAAAGATACTTACTAAGAAATCGTGTATGACCATTCATCAAATCTTCATACATCGACTTAACAGTAAACTCATCCGATTTAGTGAGTTTCCAAAAAAATGTACCAGCTGTATCATTGAGCTGAACATGAATCAGACGGTTACACAAGTGTAACCATGTGTCCCATTTGTCCCCAATCAAAGCCCTTCTAAAAATCATATTCAACGGAGGTGCCTCAGCTAAAACATCATGAACGGAAACATTTTTTCTGTTCGTGATATTATAGAGAGTTGGGTATTGAAACTGAAGTGGAGCATCCTAAGCCATGTGTCTTCCCAAAATCTAATTGTTTTACCATTGCCTAGTTTAAAATTTCCTCGACTAAAAAAATCATCTTTAACTCCCATTAAACCTTTCCAAAATTTAGAGTCCACCGGTTTTGCCTCAACCTCGGCCAAAGTCTTAGACGAAAGGTATTTGTTATGCAGCAACTCCTGCCAATCCCCTTCCTCGTTTTAAAGTTTACTAAGCCATTTACTTAGTAAACATTTATTCTTTAACTCAAGGACTTCAATACCCAAAGCTCCTTGATCCTTTGGTCTACAAATCATATTCCACTTAGTAAGTCGATACTTACTTTTATTTTCATCACATTGCCAAAAGAAACATGATCTGTAAAAGTCAAGCCGCTTCCTTACCCCGACAGGTATTTCAAGAAACGATAAAATGAACATAGGAAGGCTAGTAAGGACCAAATTGATTAGCACCAAACGATCACCGTAAGACAACAACTTGCCTTTCCAACACCCCAGTTTACCTTCAAAACGGGTCTCGACTGGGTACCATTCAGAATTAAGAATTCTTCTGTAATGGATGGGTACACCTAAGTATTTAAAGGGTAATGAACCCGACTCGCATCCAAAGATTTGTTTGTACTGATTTTCATCATCCTTTGCCTTTCCAAAACAGAAAATTTCACTTTTATGAAAGTTTATTTTGAGACCAGACAATAGCTCAAATAAACATAGAATTAATTTCATATTTACTGCATTTGCAAGATCATTGCTCCATGAAAAGAATTGTGTCATCGGCGTATTGTAAAATCGAGATCCCTCCCTCAACTAGATGAGGTATAAGACCACCAACCTGCCCATCCTCTTTTACTCTTTCAATAATGATAGCGAACATATCAACTATAATATTGAAAATCATTGGGGATAACGGATCTCCTTGACGAAGACCCTTCTTAGTCTTAAAATAATGACCAACGTCACCATTAACCCGAACCCCTACACTACCGCATGTGACAAAATTCAAAATTTGATCACACCATTGTTTATCAAAACCCTTCGTGTGTGACAGTAAGAAAGTCAATCCACATATGTAAAATCGATGATCGAGCTTGCTAGCTTTGCTTCTTTAATGGAGTAACAGATTTTGAGTGGATAAGGTTCAATACCCGATACACGATGTCCCTCGCACTGCTTCAAGTCTGTCTGAGTCTCGCATATATTCGAAAATATTGAACTGCCCGATGCGCATCGAACAAACACATAGCGGAAACGACATCTCGGAATCGATACAATATCATTCCCAGGCAAACACACATGACATCTTGGAATCGATCCCATACATGACCGATGCTGATTCGTCCAAACGAGCCTCCGGCATCTACTCAATATTTGAAGGTAAAAAAATTATGAACATAAGCATAACTCCAGACTCTAGCTACAGGGAGCACGGATTCGGTTCCCTCCTTTTTTTTCTCGTCGATGCATCATGCATGCATGGTTCCATGTACTTACGTAGATAGAAGGCGTAGGACCATGTGCAGGTACACTCTCCATATCTCGATGCCACGCGCACGCAACACGCAAGACAGGCTAGCCACTGCCTCGTCAAAAAAGAAATGATAAATTTACGTTCACTGTGCCTCGTTGTGGTGTACGGGTTGGGCCATGACCGCCTCGGTAATTATGCCCCGGACTGAAGAACCAGTTCATTGTCACGTCAGTTTCTTATTTTTTTAGCAAAGGTGTGTACTGGCACTACGGGAAACCGTCAAAACGCCGACGGCCGTCCTGTACGCCGACGGCCAAATGTCGGGGCCGTCGGCGTACAGCACGGGCTTGGGCAGACGACGAACAGGCCGTCGGCGTACGAAGCGCCGTCGGCGTAGAATTACGTCCCCGACGGCTGCCGTCGGCGTTCTAAATCCCGTCGGCGTACAAAGGGCGGCATAACGCGAACCGTCCAGCGTCGTTGATACTGCCGTCGGCGTACACGCGATAAAAACACCGACGGCTGCCGTCGGCGTTTAGTAGTTTTTTATTTATTTATTTTCGTATATAATATTCATTTCTTTATTTCTCTATATAATATTTAATGTAGTTGTAATTTATATATATATTGGACCTATAATTGCCCTCCCAATTTCAGTATCCCACCCCCGTAAAATAACGGTTTGAGTTTTCCGGAACCCAACCCTACAACATATACATGTAAAACAAATAAAAACTTTTCCTGGCTATCTAGAGAGAAAGTGATGCCGGTGATGTCGGTCACACCTAGGAGTAGATTCTTGCACATTTACAACACACAACACACTTTTATACATATGGTATGTCACAACCTAGGTTTGGGTAGGGTTCCGACGCTCCGGGGTCCCGCTTCGGTGAAACCCTGAATCCGCTGGAAAAATCCTAACGTTTCCGTCTACCCCCATAGACGTGCGTCGAAAGGGGGTAGCCCAGTTGACTTTTTTGCTTGGTTGTGTTATGTTAGGCCATAGGAACATGAGAAACCAAAGTCTACCCCCAAATCGACACACGATTCCATCCGGTTCGCCCGAAAGGGGAGAATTGGCGGGAAACAGACGCTCGAAAGAAACACACGAAGGAAACACACGATCCGTGTGCTTCTTCCTGATCCAAAGGCTCACCAGCGCTCGAAAGAAACACACCGCTGATCCAACGGCTCAGAAGCGCACGAAGGAAACACACGATCCGTGTGCTTCTTCCTGATCCAAGGGCTCAGAATCGCTCGAAAGAAACACACCGGTTGATCCAATGGCTCCCAAGCTCTCGAAGGAAACACACAATCCGTGTGGTTCTTCCTGATCCAATGGCTCACAAGCGCTCGAAAGAAACACACCGCTTGATCCAACGGCTCCCAAGCACTGGAAGGAAACACACGATCCGTGTGCTTCTGCCTGATCCAAGGGCTCACGAGCGCTCGAAAGAAACCCACCGCTGATCCAACGGCTCACAAGCACTGGAAGGAAACACACGATCCGTGTGCTTCTTCCTGATTGGGCATACTACAGCTCAGAAACCCATTTCTCACCATATATATGTAGTCATGGCCTCCATTGGCATAGCACATCTAAACTGATATCTGATCCCTCATCACTCTCCCGTGGCGTCACCACCGCGTGTGCCGTCCGCCATGCCAAGGTGCTGCCCTCTCCCTCCCCTACGTACCTAGGTTGCACGCACCTTAGTTGTTTGATCAAATTCCCCACTCATTTTTTCAGATCTCGGCGGGAATCGATGATGACCACCGGCCATTTGTTGGACACGGGCAGTGTCCGGGACTGGGCTCCGCCGGGCTGGCACTGGGAGGTGTCTTCCGGGACGCGTAGTTCGGTGAGGAATCCGGGTGACGTCGTCGACCCGGATCTTGTTTGGTGGCCGTCGCGTGGGCCAGCCTCGGTGCAGAGGCCGCCGGCCCCCGAGGTGGAGGTGCGTCGCCGTATCAGAGAGGAGGACGAGCATGTCCGTCGCTACCTGGTTAGGTTGGATACGCAAGCGGTGCATGACAATATGTGGTATACACTTCATAGGGATCCTCCTCATGTGAGTATTGCCCCAGTGATGGTTCCTTATCTTTGGGTGCAAGCCGCCGGCCGCTCAGCACCTCGCGGCTTAGGACCCGGCAAAAGTTAGTTACATTATTCGTGATGTATTATGGATTAAATAAAGATGTAGACTGGTGGCTATAAGCACATTCCTACTAGTGCAAGTTTGTTGTCATTCGTCTATGTACCCAAGTTTGTTGTCATTCGTCTATGTACCCAAGTTTGTTCTATCTTAGTTGCTACTACTCCGTTTCGATTAATTTTGATAAAAGTTGGTTTCACAAGCCCCAATGGACTAACCTAACACAAATAAAGTCTAGTTTAGTTTTCATATGTTCCATGGTAACGTGACAAGCCCCAATGGACTAACGTTTCCGTCTACCCCCATAGACGTGCGTCGAAACGGGTAGCCCAGCGGACTTTTTTGCTTGGTTGTGTTATGTTAGGAAACACAAGATCCGTGTGCTTCTTCCTGATCCAAGGGCTCACAAGCGCTCGAAAGAAACACACCGCTGATCCAACGGCTCACAAGCACTGGAAGGAAGCACACGATCCGTGTGCTTCTGCCTGATCCAAGGGCTCACGAGCGCTCGAAAGAAACACACCGCTGGTCCAACGGCTCATAAGCACTGGAAGGAAACACACGATCCGTGTGCTTCTGCCTGATCCAAGGGCTCACGAGCGCTCGAAAGAAACACACCGCTGATCCAACGGCTCACAAGCACTGGAAGGAAACACACGATCCGTGTGCTTCTACCAGATCCAACGGGTCAGCAGCGCCAGAAAGAAACACACGACGCCTATAAATAGGCCACTCCTCAGACAGGTTACTCACTCACACAAAACATTCCAGCTCACTCGGAGAGACATCTTTGGGCAACCAGCGGCAAGACGTCTGTGATGACCTGCGACCGTACCAAACGGTTGCAGATCATCATAGACGTCTTGCCGGACGGTTGTAGATCATCAGAGATGTCTTACCGCTGCTTGGATCGAAGTGGCGCTCAAACCGTGTGTCTTGTTTCAGCTATATTTAGACATTCCACACAAATTATCCGGATTTACCCAGCTACGTCCCACCCTGCATGTGATATCGCAGCCACGGTGGGATTGTAGCTGGGTGAAACCGTATGATTTGTTCATTTATGCGTTTAGTCGCAATGTATTTTATCTTGTGTTTTGGGCATCTTTGGGCAACCAGCGGCAGGACGTCTTTTCTGTTCTCTCAGTGCCTCTTCTTGCATTTTCTTCTGTTGTTTCATCAAATGTTGTTCATCTTTCTCCTGGCGTTTTGTTTCCTTCTGAAGTTGTTTTTGTATTTTCTGAACCACGTATGTTGATACCTATGTTGAGTACTGTGTTGTTTCATCAAATGTTGTTCATCTTTCTCCTTGGCTTATTTGTGAAAAAAAAAACATACGCCGACGGCTTAGGCCTGCGTGGCTTCACTTACCCGTCCACCGCGCGTACGCGGCTTCACTTACCCAAATCGACATCCCGCGCCCAAAATCCTCAAATCGACATCACGCCGCCGCCGTCCCAACCCCAAATCCTCCTCCGCCGCTGCCGGCCGTCCCAGCCCGTGGTCGCCTCGCCGTGCCCGTGCCCACGGACCGGCCGTCCTCGACGCTGCGGACGACCTCGGCGCCGGCTTCACCTACCCTCCCTCCCTGCACCGCCCTCGACCTCCCTCCCTCCCCTGCGCGAAGGTGTGCTTCCCCTCTCTGCCTCCTCCCTCCCCTACCGAAACCGCACGCAAGGTGTTTGCGAAAATGTGTACATGAACAGGCAAAGTAGGTTTGCAGTTAGTCATTTTGTAGTTATCAAAACATAGCAGTTAGCAAGCACACTAGTGTAGCAATGTAGTTATCAAAAGCTACATGCATTTTAGTTTGCAGTTAGTCATTTTGTAGTTATCAAAACATAGCAGTTAGCAAGCACACTAGTTGAGGACATATGGGTTGATTTTGTGAAGTGTTAGTAAGAAATATAGCACATGGTTGTTTGTAAGAAACTAGTTAAGAATATTTTTCCTGACGCAAAATGGTCATATGTACCTCCTTTGATATTAGTCTAATCATGATTTTCTCTCGATAATGATATTAACTCCCTCTTTCGCAATATCGAGAATGGAGGCCACATCGCTACACTTGCTTATATTAATTGAACCCATATGGATAATAACTAGGGATAATTTGAACCCATATCAAATCATTTGCCCAAGCTTTCTCAATGGCAGTACTTGGCTCTCCCCTCCTTTTCTTGTTGCCGTTTAGGGTTACTGTTAGTGTTAACTACATTTTTCAACATGCTTAAAAGTTTACCCTTTCTCAATGCAGGTGATTGACCAAGATGAGCCAAGGCAAGGAATCATCGGCCTCCTTGCTGAAGAAATTAAAAGTTACTAAAAGTGGAAGAGCAAGTACACCGAACCCGCGTTACCTGTCTGACAGTGGTGAGAGTAGAGGTGATGCAATTCTTAATTGAATCATGTCTTTATGCTTAATTGTTCACCCTTTCTCAATGCAGGTGAGGGTGGAGATGCTGGAGGAGGGGGAGGTGCCGATGCTCCACTTCCTCCGAGGGGACGAGGTGCAGGACAGGACGAGGACGAGGTGTAGGACGAGGGCGAGGGCGAGGTGAGGGAGGACGAGGGCGAGGTGGGGGCGACGTGTCTTCGGACATACCCTCTGCTTCTGTCGACGAGGGTTCGGAGGAGACGGGCCCCTCCACGGACGTGGGGGCGGGCCCCTCCACGGACTTGGAGGCGGGGCCCTCCGGGCGGCGGAAGCCGCCAAAGATTCGAGGGGAATCCCAGGTCCCTGATGAGGACAAGGAACCTGCTACCGAGGAGGAGAAGATCCTCATTACGCCTAATGGGAAAGAGTAAGTGACTATATATACTAATTTTGAACATGGTAACTTCATTGTTGTCAGGACAGTATGACATGTACTAATGTTTAATTATTGTGCAGCAACTGGATACATCCTGCGGGAAGCCGTGTGCCAAACACCCTTGTTGGAGCTTTGATTAGGAAGTTTTGGCCGGGCTTGTACAGTACCGTCCCCAACGGCGCGAGGAAGCTAGCCACCCGTTGGGTAGACTATCAGGCCGCCAATTACGCGACCGGCGGGAAATGTTCTGACGCCGTGATCAACAAGTTTTGGGTAAGTTGAACTTTTCGAATTTCGTTAATACTTGATGTTCCCACCATGCTCTCACAATTTTTTTTTGCATGATTACAGAAGTTCTATAGGGTACTTCCTGAGCAGCGGGGCGATGCGGACAAGACTTTGCAGGGGGCTTGTATGAAGTTGACACGACAGCAGTTCTACAATGCAAAGCATACCATGATCAATCATTTCAGTACTGAGACGTTAGGCAAGACGGCGGTGAAGCATGAGATTGTGGAGAACCCACCTGAGGTGTCCGTAGATGACTACATGGCGGTAAGTACATTGTTAATGAGATTACATGTTGCTGCTAAGTTGCAATTGCATTATCCGTTCTTCTCATGAGTATTGTTTTTTCAGTTTAAGCCCCAATGGGCCTATGGCAAGGATGACGCGTGGAGGGCGTTGGTGTCTAGGTGGGCTGGGGAGGACAACGAGTTCAAGGCCTTGAGCGAGCGAAACAAGTTAAACCGCGGGAGCGGGGGGACACATCGTGCGGGTGCCCGCAACCATGATCGCTTCAAGGCAAAGCTGGTATATATATACATGAAACAATCTTCATTTATTTCCCCTCATGTTCCTACTTGATACGCATGACACTTCTTTGGCATTGCAGGAGGCCGATCTCGGGGAGCCTCTTTCGGACATGCAAGCATGGGAGAGGATGAAGATGAAGAAGCCCAATTTTTCTGAGCCTCAGCCCTCGCTGCCCGATTACTTCGGCACTGCCAAGGAGGGGCTAAAGGCATACGTCGAGACGTTCAAGGGTATAAATCCGGAGGTGGACAACCCTCTTGAGCATGACATCGACGAGAGAGCGGTGGTCCTTGCCGGGAACGGTTGGGAGCATGGCCGTCCTCTCATGCTTAGTGCGGTACTCACGCGTACTCCTGAGTTGGGCCTCTCGCGTGTCAAGGCTACCCTCACCGCCGACGACCCTCCCGTCCTGCCTCGTCGGCCTTCCCGAGCTCGCCCCGATGTAAGTTTTTCTCAATTTCATTCTCTTTCCGACATTCGTTCCTAGCTAAGTGGCTAAGTTGACGAGATGCGTTCCCTTTTAAAACTGTAGGCTGATTTCGAGGCGGCCTTCGATGCCGCTTACGCGAGCTATGAGAGAGAGTATCAGTTGTGGGTACAGAAGAGCCAGGAGTATGAGGAGTGGGCAGAGTTGAGGGATGCTGTAAGTTTCAACTTTTATATTTGCAAAATATGACAAGTCCCATTTCCTCAGTTTGAACCTTCTTTTTCTACAACTCCTGACATCTAAACTATCTTGTAGGCTGACGAGAAGTTTCATGCCACTGGAGAGCGGTCGCAGCTGCCTACGCGTCCACCTAGGCCGGGGATCATGCCCGTCGGCCCAACGAGGGAGTCGGTCGCTCGCACATACAAGCCAGCGACTCCGGTAAGTTATTTGCCAAACAAGTTGTTACCGCCATGCTGTGCTTTCCAAGTTGCTAACTTGGACTCAAAACATGTAGGGATCGGAATACTCGAGGACTGCACCCTTTGGTCGTGCTTCCGCCTCGCCGACTTCGACGCGCGCGCTCGTGGAGCATGGCACTGGTGGTGCCTCGCCTAGTTCGTCGCGTGAGACCACACCGTCCCGTGCCTCGCCGGATTCCTTGTGTGGTTCGACTGGCCCACGCGGTCGGTCGCCTATTCTCACGCTGTCAGAAATGGATACCTCGGGCTCTCGGGAGGTGTAGGATGTGTTCGGGTGTAGCGTGTGTGAATTCGAACTATGTTTATGTCATTTTTGAGTTTGGATGAATTTGAATCATGTTTGTATCATTTGGATTAGTATGTGATGTTTATTTGATGTTTCTGTGATGTTTTATAATTTGTGCAATTTTAATTGTATTTGAAATGCGCCAGAAACCAGCAGCAGAAAGTTTCAGAAACTGAAAATATGGCCTAACATACGCCGACGGCATTGCCGTCGGCGTATGTGCTGTGTGGACGCACAGGCTTGCGCCACGTCGACGCTGGATGACCATATGGTCATCCCTACGCCGACGGCAATGCCGTCGGCGTCAGGCTCCTCCCCAGAAGCACCAGAGCAGCACACGTGGCAGCATAGGCCGACGGCACTGCCGTCGGCGTATAGGTGGAGCAGACGGAGACGTTCGACGGCCGTTTTGTGGGTCCCACTACGTCTTCGCCGACGGCGGCGGATACGCCGACGGCTATTTACATACGCCGACAGCGTCCTACGCCGACGCCATTACGCCGACGGCGGCCGTCGGCGTAATACTACACCGACGGCGATCGTGGCTACGCCGACGGCGGACCGCCGTCGGCGTTTTGACGGTTTCCCGTAGTGTGGTACCTTGAACTGCCATGTATCGTCCCGGACTCCTGCGCCCGGGCCCGTTCGGTCAAATCGATCCATGATGTGTCTGTCAAATTCCAGGGACGGGCGCCGGGCCATGTTCATCTCTTTTTTGCTAGACACATTACAACGCAAGCGCTCATATATACACGCGCACACATTCATTCCTATGAACGCACGCACGCACAACCTACTCCTATGAGCACCTCCGAGAGAATGGGCTGGGGTACAACCACCCTCCTAACCATCTTGCCACAGGCAAGTTCTCCGGGCCATGTTCATCTCCGTGGGCAACCAATAGGCCCCGGCAATAGCTAGGTGGAATGTACCATGGTAGAGAACGACGTCTTCTGTTAATCATCCACATCATTTAGACAAGGTAAAAAAATATAAGTTATACAATGCATTATCTCTTATTGCCATTCCTAACAATTAATGAGAATCTATACTTTTTATAAAGCAAAACCCCACTAACATGCATTAAATTAGTTTATCTCTACATGCAAGGTGTCCACATCATTCACTATTTTCGCCATTTATTTATCCATGTCATCACCACCTCATTCACTATTTGAGATATTCATTTATCCATGTAATCCCATATTCATTAATGATATTCATCCATACATGAAAATAATTCACATTATAAATTCTTTTAGCCATAAATTTCCACACCATTAATTTTTAAATATGCGAACATTTCATATTGATTACCAAGAAATGTTTTCCATTTCATGCATCATATATCCTTTCTTTTATACTCCTATAATTTCTTTTAAGGTTCCCGCAGCAACGCGCGGTTATCTTTCTAGTTAATTATATTTTAGTGACAAATTATGTTTGTAAGGGAAGACATGTGATACAATGAAGAAAATAGCCTTCCCTTGTTTTCTGAGAGATTATCCCTTAGCTAAGGGAAGACAACAACCTTCTTTTTCTTCATTCTCTCTCCTCCAACCAAGCGAAAATCCGACGTGGCAATTCTAAGAGAAGGCTGACGTCACTCCATAGCTATAGCTGACATGTTCATCTTGGTCTGAAATAATGAGGTGCATTTCTCGTGAGATCACAGCCTTTTGCAGATCAGTGCATGTCACGATTCGGTGGAACATCTATTGGATACTAGAATTGAACTAGTAACGTAGCACGTGGAAATGCACATCTGACATTAGATCGAGCAAATTTAAGAAATAAATACATTAGAAAACCCATTAGTAGTATAAGCATCAACACATATTTGGCAAGATCATGTCGTTGATGGTCCAACAAATCATCACAAATCACAAGAGAATCTCGATAAAATTTAAGCAAAAAATTAGAAACTTCTTCACAACTCACAAGCTGATCTCGACCAGAATTTTGAGATCATTAGGGATTTCCTTTATAGCCTCATGTATTTTTTTTAGTTACGCAAATCGCTAACGCAACTGTACACGCCAACTTATCACATGTTGCGACATCACTCTTTGCAAATTCCCCATAAGATGATAGCACTTAACTAATTGCATTCATTGATCCCCCCCCCCCCCCCCCCCCCCCACCAACTCATATACTGCAGATGAACTGTCATCGCTGATAATGCTGTTGCAGCAGGCTACTATGAGAACAATTAAGTGACAGCAAGTAGCAAAAGTGTGTTCCCAAGTGAATTTTCATAACCACCAGGGCGCCCAAGATGGTAATTAACAACAACAATAATGTGTAGCAAAGTTGTTGCAAGAAAAATGTGCATCAAATATAATACAAGTTGTGTTTGTTGTTCTTGTTTGTACAATCTAATTCATCTCTCACACATATAAAGTTATGTAGCAGAAGTCCAGTGTGCTCATTTCCCTTTTGGCAATAAATAGTTCAATTTCAATAATAAAAAAGGCACCACCAAATTTCGGTAATAAAGCTAAATAATAACTTTACTGTTTGTTCGGAAATCATATAAAGATAATCTCAGGGAATGTACATCGAGGTACATATTTGAGCAAAATATTCACATGACTCGAAAACATTTATATATGCATTCTTATTTTTAAGTGACATGTATCTTTATACTTTCATATAATGAACAAAGAACGTAATTTAAAATGTTAAACGTGGCAAACCAAATAAATGTGTTTATACCTTTTAGTACAATCAAAAGTAACTACACATATGATTTTTGATTAAAACATCGAATGCATTTTATTAAATACTAACATTTTGGTTAAGCATAATTATAGTTTATTTAATATCAAAAGTGGTAAATCACTTGTTATAACTACAACCTAAAAACATTAGGGCATGCATCAGTTAAATCTTGCTTGACACTCTCATAACAGAAGAAGTACGATGACTACAAAACAATTTACTGCAGCTCATACTTTATAGTAAATCCTGACATAATAATAGTTAACTATTCATACATCATAGTGGGACGAGTGTCAACAAAATAGCAACTACTCCTGGCAGAAGAGTAAATCCTAACTACAACACAAAAACTGCAGCTCATCCTTTTATGGTAAACCCTGACAAAATAATAGTTGACTATTCATGCATCGTAGTGCGAGGAGGATGTCAACAAAATAGCAACTACTCCTTTATAGTTCGCTGGAGTATATGAGACAAGAAATTCATCATTGTTTCCAAGCATTTCTAGCATCAATGGACAAAACAAATTATAAGGCATCACAAGAATTTTGAAATGGAATAACAGTATTTCTTGCAATCATCCATAGAGTGCTCCTAGAAAAATAGTTGTCAATATGCATACCTCAAAACCATGACAATGGTAATATACATACACAAAAGATTCAGTAAACGCTTCTCACATTCAATCTACGAATAAGAAAGGGAAAAATCATTCCTGGTGATTCACACCACAGCCGCACCTATTCTTAGATTGTGCTTTCAACAACTATACCTAGGTCCCAATATAGCCGTTCGGGTCAAGTCTGATCTTGGATGTGAAAGAAAGATTTGGATTTAAATCTTGTAGTCATTTGTTGACCTCCTCCTTTGTTTCTCCTCTCAAATTGTTTCACAACATTTGTTGCTTATTGGTGAGATTTGAGATAGAGGAACTCGAGTATTTCTTGTGTTCTTGCTTTGCATTCGGTGCATTGATATGATATGTCCATGTCGATTTATTCGAGTGAGAAACTGTGAGCTTGTTACTCTTGGAGGGTGTCCTTCCTAGACGACATGGTGTTTGGTGCCACAGTGACCACTTCGTGGAAATATTGTGAAGAGGCCTATACTTCTCCTTTATGGATTTGTGAAGTGATTATGGAGCTTGACATTTTCGGGGTGGAGGAAAATCTAGCCATAGTGAAGGAGCGCTAACTCTGTTTAGGTGGCTCAGTGAGAAGAAGCTGGTGAAGAAGGTGGCCTTCGGTGGCATTCAGGAAACTTCGTGGTCCCCGAACCTCTCCAAGGGTGATTAGCTTCATTGCGAGGAAGTGAACATCGGGATATTTTTTTGACCCCATCGTCTCTCAAGCAGTCCAACCGGACAGTTCTGATTGATCCGACATGTATCGTGTTATGCAACGACTGTTCTAAACGAAGATTTGGTGATGACAAAATATTATCGAGTAGAGTATTTTGTGCAAACCAGCACCCGTGCTTGAGCGCAAGATCCTATCTTTTTTAGAAACAAGGCAAAAATTTTGCCTTTTATATTGATAAAGTAGAAGCAAACATGTAGGACAATGCCTAAAAAAAGAAATAAGTTACAACTCGATCCACACCGGCCCCGAGGCCGCGCCCCACATGGGTCGACGACCAAGTTGCCCAAGCAACCAAAGGCCACCACCAAGACCCTCAACGCAACACGGCGGAGGTGAGAGTCCGGAGCCGCCGCTCCTACATCCACGCCGGCCCCAAAGCCGCGCCCCACACGGGTCGACGACCAAGACGCCCAAGCGACCAAAGTCGACACCAAATACCTCGACGCAACATGGCGGAGGTGACCTCGACGCCTTACAGCGGAGACGACGCATCCGGAGCCGCCGCTCCGACATCCCCGCCAGCCCCAAGGATGCGCCCCAAACAAGCCGACGACCAAGACGCCCAAACGACCAAAGTCGACGCCGCATCACCTCGACGCAGCACGGCGGAGGTGAAACCCGGAGCCGCCGCTCCGGCATCCACGCCGGGCCCAGGGCCGCGCACCCCAAGCCGAAGACGAAGACTCGCCGCCCCCAGCCAAGATCCTCTCTTACTCATTGGATTGTTGCGACTTGAGGGGGTTTCATTTGGTGGATCATGCTTGCGATGAAACGGTACGTTTCATGAGTTTTAACAATTTGACCTGCTTGTAAAACTTCAGTACTTCACGGGAAGTAGTTCGATTCGCATAGACATTCAATAAAGATCCAAGCGTGATATAACCATCCAATTCATAAAGTAAGTCACAGAGACGCACGAGAGTTGAGCCGACACCGTACAGTGCGACGAAAGTTTGAATTCTACTTGAAGTACTACTACTTAATCTAGTCCATTGATCGGCAGCAGCTATCAGTCAGTCAATCACAGGCGCGCCAAAAGTAAGTGGAGAAAAGAAACATATTCAGATGCTGGAAACTGGAAAGACAAGAAGCAAAAAGGCAAAACTTGTACACTAAACAAGGCACCAAGAAATTCTTTACACACCGATCCATCCTTTCACACTCGTCGTCACCCTCCAAGCACTCGCTGTAACCGATTCGCTCAACATTTCACCGGCGACACAGCGGCTACGGTGATCGCCTGAGCATCGTCTCGGCGACGTCCAAGACGAAAGACTCCTCGCGGTGGAACCGCGTCTGCTGCTTGGCGATGAACGCCTCAACCGCCCTCCGGAACTCCTCCTCCTCGTCGTCCATTCTTCCAGCACCGCCGACGACGTCGAGCGCCGTCTCCGCCCGTTCTCCGACTCCGACCGACGGATATCCGGCGACCTCGCCCTCCGCCTCCCGCCCGGCTTTCGGCCACCGATTTTCTCCGACCTGCTCCGCCGCGGGGGCGGGGCGCGCACCGTCGTCACGTGCACCGCCTGCTTGTCCTCGAACACCGCGTCCGCCTCGGTGATTGACGGCGGCAGCAGCAGCGGTGGGGCCGCGAAGCAGAGGAACTGGTCCTGGGCATCCTGGGACGAGGACGACGGGTCGCGGCGGGAGAAGACGAAGAGAAGGAGAACGATAGCGTTGGCGACGAGGAAGATGCAGCGAGGGTGGAGGAGGAGCGAGGCGGCGACGCGGAGGGCGGAGGAGGCCGCAGCCGCGGCGTAGGGGAGGCGCGGGAAGGAGCGGGAGACGAGAAAGGCCAGGGCCAGCAGCTCCGCCGCGCGCACGACGCGCCAGGCGAGTCGGAGACGGACTGCCGTGGAGGACCGCTCTCCGGCGTCGGTGGCGGAGGCTGCCATAAGGCGGGGCTGGCCGGCCGGAGGAGACAGCGCGTGGGCGGGTGCCTGTTTTGATTCGGTTTGGAGGGAAGGGAGAGGTGCAGTGCAGGGGTTTGGAGTGTGGCCACAGACAGGAGAGTGTAGGGTGTGGCTAGTGCGCGTGTGGCAGTGGGTTTGGAGAAGCGTGGAGAGAGAACCTGCTGTGTACTTCTGGGAAAAACTACTCGCTCCATGGGGCTAGGTGATTATATAGGGAACCTTCCGGAAATTTCAGATAGTTTTAGTATTTAGCTTACCACGAAAAGTACTACTCATGTCCTGTGAAAGCTGCTTTTTGGAAAAGGGCTAGAGTTTTTTTGTAAACACCGGGAAGAAGAGGATCCGATATTTATGAATCACATTACACATGTTTAATTGTCCACATTTTGTTTAGTTATATGCATTAAGCTCGGTGAACTTACCTAATATTTCTCTACACTCTCACACTAAAGAACTTATAAATCGATGTGACCAACAACGAGGTTTTAAAGATGTTGGTGTCTATTATCGTCGACAACGAAGTTGCGGTGCTTAAAAGAGAAAACTTATAATACAAAACTTGTGTCATAACAACGCTGAAGCTATTGCAAGCGCAAATGAATTTGAAAAAGATGGATCGTGCATGAAATTTTTTCTAAGACCACTATGAACGAACTTGAGACGAAAACACGAATTTGAGATATACAAGTGACAAACCTTAGAATCACCTTGTCGATGCAGAACTTTTATAAAAGACCATCACCAAACAAATCGTTAGTGAAGCTATCATGAGAGTGGAAGTTGACAGAGTACAGTGGCGGAGCTTGGGCCGAACTGATGGTGGGGGGGGGGGGGGGGGGGGGGCTTCAGAGGCATATCGGGCCAGAATTGCGGGAGCAAATGGATCAAATATCACTGTTTTTGGACAAAAATAGGCCAAAATGCACTGATTTTTTCCAAACTTTTCATGGGCTATGGGGGCGGCGCCCCCCTGACTTAGGCATAGCTCCGCCTCTGCAGAGATACACGAAGTTGGAGAACTATTATCGTGCAAATGTTGTGTATGAGGTTGATCCAGGTCGGGCAAGGAGCGCCATTACTTTCCAGTCGAATGGACTTGACCGGGGGATACTTGTATAGGATCTAGTCATAAAAATCATATTTAGAAATTGGTAAAAAATCTAAGGAAAATATACACTACCTACGGGTTGTTTCTACAACTACAAGAAATTTCAGTTCAAAATTCGTTGTACAGTTAGAGAAACAAAAAAAACTAAATTATACCATGAATGATATCAGCTTTGGGTGAATAGTGTTTGTTTCACGCTATTCATACCGAAGTTTCTCTTTTTTGGCTCTCTAAGTGTATGACGAATTTGAAGCAACAAATCATTGGCGTTGCACGTGTAACATAAATGCATGTTTTGAATTTTTTTGAGAATATTTGAACTTGTTTTGTCTATTCAAAAAATTTGATCTCATAAATCCTACATCTAAAGTTAGATCCTAGCCAAGTCTCCCCTAGACTTGACCCTGGTGAAATCTTTGATTTGATCGTTTCTCCACAACCAACCTTTTGAATTAAAATAGAATTACATTAAAACTGGAGCATATAAAAAAATAAATCCCACGAACCAAGCCGTGGCGAAGAACCCGAGAAAGCACCACATGGGCATCAGGCCATCCATGATGCATCAGGCAGAGAGCACCCACCGCTGCACTGCACGTACGACCTCCTGAATCTCTCTGATCAACACGTCCCCCTTCGCGAAGATAGCCTTTCTTGTACCATGCGCTCAGATCACAGCAGGCAGAGAGAGGAGGGAGGCCCTGGCATGGGGTCACGTGGAACGTGGCAAAGAGCAACTGTGCGTGGCAAGTTTCAGAGTTATGTTTAGTGCACGGATTCTCAGGTGCCCGACGCATGCAGATTGGCGTCAGCACGGAGCGGGGCAGTGTCAGTGTGTTGCTGCGCAATGCGTGTAGAGCGTCGAGAATCACGTGGTTGGAGCCTTCGAGGGGTCTGCATAGAATCAGTCCAAGGGTAGATGAAAAAACCGGCCGGCCTATCGCCGCCGCCGGTGCTTCAGGGTTTTAACCACTGTATACGTTTCTTCGTTTTCAGCATCCATAGAGCTGGACGTGCATGCTGGTAAAAAGAAAGACTTGGATTGTTATCGAGCCAAGAGGTATTCAAATCCTAGCAGCGATGGATGTACACAGTGTGGTGCTACTGTGAGGCTTGGCGTGCGAGGTCGCCAGTCGGTCGAGATGTGCCCCGGCCTCCGTCTAGCCAACCCCTTTTGGTTCCCGCGCGCTAAACTGAAGAAGGGGACGACTGGACGAGACAGGGCAAGCGGCCGGCGAGGTAGACTCACGGCACCTCCAACGGTCCTCCGCATACGGACACCAAAAATGGACTGATTTTGTCCGTTTAGGGTGGATTTGGGGTGTTCGTCTTGAACTGTCCGGCCACTGCCCCAACGGCACCCCGCATATTTTGCCCGGATAGAGAGGAAGAAGTAGCATAGCAACGAAAACAGCAAATAATCGTTTTCTGTACATCAAATATTTCTGCAAATCGAGCGACCGAAGGCGCTTTGGATCCGCTAGCTAGCTAGCATCAGCCGAAATCGGACGGGACAAATCAAGATGCAAATCAGCCAGCGTTGTACCAGCCAGACCAAATCAGAGGAGGAAACGATGGAGCAGCCGATCTGGCCGGAGGCGGCGTGCTCCACGACCTCGCCTCCATCCAGCAAGCTGTTCGCCCACACGCCCGACCAGCTCCGCGCCATGCCGCATCACTCCAGCCCCAGGAGCGGCACGCCCCTCTCGCCAATCACCGAGTCCTAGGATGGCTCGCATGTGGAGCAGCCGAGCATGGCGAGCTCCTCGGCCTTCTTGACCACACCCGCACGCCGCCTCCAGCCTCGCCCGCGTGCATCCAGCTGAAGCGGTGGCTTCCGCGCCCGCATTCATGGCTGGACCACGACCTCTTGAGGCGGTGGCTGCACCGGGTTGGCGGGAGCCGGCGACAGCCATGCTGGCGGCCAAAGTGGGCATGCCGGTGGGCGGCGCCGGCGACCGGCAAGGCAGCGCGAGATGGAGGGCATGCCATGGAGCGCCGCATCTTCTCCTGGCCAGATCGGGTGGGTGGAGAAGAAACAGGAAAAAGAAAGGAGAGAGAAACAGTGGGGGTAGGTGGACGTCTTGTTTCGCTGACGGCTGGGCCAGACCGGACACGAAGGAGGACAAAGCGGACAGCCGGACCATCCGCGCTCGCCCCAAATCGGGACCAAATTTGGGACAGGTTTGGTCCAGAACGGACCGTCCGCCAGCAATCTGTCCGTTTGCGGAACACCGTTGGAGCATGACCTTTGTCCGAACGGACAAAAAAGAACAACGCTTGTCCGTATGCGGAGTACGTTGGAGGTGCCCTCATGCACGCCCACTTGTCTTAGGTAACCTGTAAGCAAAGGGCCGCATCGTCGTAGCACTGCTGGCTGGTCAAACGGATTTAGGCGACGGCCGGTGCTCGAGGCCACCAAATCAGGCGCAAACTACTGTATAACATTTCAGCGCTCGTAGTACACTCACAGCATGAATTAATAGGCGCAAAGTCGGAAGATTTTAATCGTAGTATAGCACTTTACATCAAGCAGGAGGAATAGCTCGTCAACCCGTATATTCTTTTCTTCCACTAGATGGCAAATGCAAGTAGAAACTAGAAACATGGTTCCTTTCAACTCCTGAATTTAGAGCTACCAGATCTGCGACAGTTGACAAAATTATGTAATGAAAGAAGGCTCCTTTATCTTCCGATACAGATAAAGCATAAAGTTGGTTAAATAATCAAAGTAAACTCAAGCCGAGCTGTGGTTCTAACTTCTAAAGGCTGCGTAGCATTCCCTGGTTTACAGGGAATCCGCGGAAAGGTTAAAACAACCAAATTATCACTAGCTATAGCACAGCAAAGAACAAGCACGTATTAACAAACAGAGGCGAAGATTAGGCCTGGGACACGCTGCGAAGGGCCGCCGAATACCGCAGCCGTCTAATTAAGTTTGGCACTAGTACAGTACCATTTGAAAACAACGGAAACCCCCATGAGTTAGCTTAGTGCTTGGCTCGTGATTGCCTCTTTTCATAGGAGCCATTCTTTCAGCAAAGCACGTTTCGTGGCTTTGACTCCACAAAGGTTGCAGATACTGCAAGGACAGCTTTAAATAGTTAGTCGTTGATTCGAAGACCAGAGCTTAGAATAGTGGGTGATTAAAATTGATAGCAGTAGTTTGGTTGTGTCGGGTTAGAGTAATCGTGTCGGCCAGCAAGGGGATATAGCTCGACGATGCCGTCTTAAACAGTTAATCAGTGTCTTCATGTTCACAGCAGCCTAGTGTAGGTTCAGTAGCCTTCTCGAAATTTTAGTCTGTTTATACTGATTCCTTCTTTTAATCTGATAAGATTGCCGAACTTTAAGTTACAGTTGACTGTGTATCAACATGAATGTTCGGTGCAATCGGAGAGAACGTGCAAAGGAGAAGAAGCAATATCAAAGAGAAAAATACGGATCGAACACAGCATAAAATTGTTTAGTAAAACGATTTGGTGCAGTGAAAACATGCAACAAAATAACGCGCCAGGTAGGGGTCGAACCTACGACCTTCCGCTTAGGAAACGGACGCTCTATCCACTGAGCTACAGGCGCTTTGCGTACAATAATTCACAGTATGGTGTACCATATAAATTGTACTCAGCTTGCAGCTGCCCACTTGTACCACACAATTTCTTGTTGCTGCCAGTTCATATTCTCGACCAAACTCTAATTTTATTATCTTTTTTTTGTGAATGATAATTTTATTATCTAACTACAGCGCCGAGCGTAGGCCCGTAATCCCCGCCCACTCCCATCGCCGGAGCGACAAGCAGAGGAGGCAGAGAAGACCATTGGATAGGGTTTCGTTTTATTTTCTGACGGTCGCTAAGTATAGCTTGAATTAGAACTTGTAACTTGTAAGGTGCGGTAAATTGTAAAGTGGGATGCAGTATAGCTTTTTCAGTTGGATGGAGACGGAGAAGACCGATAGCGAATAGAGTTTGTTTTATCCTCAGACAGTTTGTTGACGTCACTTTTTTTTTGCGAAACACAGTACAACGCAGACACTCATATACATGCGTACACACTCACCCCTATGAACGCACGCACGTACACCCTACCCCTATGAGCACCTCCGAGAGACCGAGTCGGCGGGTCGAGTCTTGAGATTGACGAAGTCACCATGGACGCCTCGCTGTCGACGGGAACGTCGCCTCCACTGAAGAATATTCCGCCTTAAATAAGAAACACCAGCGTCAAACCTAGGGTTTGAACTCTGGTGGGCTGGAGGTACAACCACCCTCCTAACCATATTGCCACAGACAAGTTCTCGGTTGACGTCACTAATTGGAACTTGTAACTTGTAAGGTGCAGTATAGCTTTTTAGTTTTTTTTTTACAAATTTGAAGATGTAGGCTGACAATCGAAAGGCACCATCTTATTGGGACTTTTACGGTATACTCCTTTTAATATTCCAAGGGGAGGAGAGTACCGGAATGCAATCTAATAACCTATGATTACTCTAATAACAACGGGTATTTTCTCACAAATGAATAAAGCAACATCAACTAGCAAATGAATCGTTGATTGAAGACTATGGGGGCTTCAAAATGGTAAATCCTTTATCCTCTCTAGCTAGTTATGCATAGATATACACTAATACACAAAAGAAGCAACATCGTGGCAAGGGCAACACGAGAGGTTCTGCAAGTCGAGATTCGATGCTAAGGAGTAAGGAGTGTCGATATACACTACTTCCTCCGTTTTTTAATATAAGATGTTTTAGCTTTTGTCCACATGCACATGCACATAAATGTATGTAGACATATTTTTGTGTGCATGTTCACTCATTTTAGTGTGGATATAGACAACATGTGTACCACCTAAAACATCTTATATTAAAAAACGGAGGGAGTAGTTGCTTGTTGCCATGTTTTCTGTACGCTTCGCTTACGAATCAAAAAAAAAATGAGACGTATATAAGCTACGATGTGCCAATTTCGGTTTACATAATGCATAGTCCAGAGAATCAGGTCCCAGAAAAATGCATATAATTACCGTATCGAACGTAAATGTAGACTGGAATGTGTTACATTTTTCATTCGGCTGAATTCACAAGGGAATAAAATTTCGAAACCGGACGCCAAGCGTTGTGCACCAAGCTCCCCGACTCCAACTTACCACTCCGATGCCGAAAGATATATGCATAATCCATCTAAATTAAATGTGCAGCGACCCATTTTGAGCATTGTATATCAAGGAGACAAGGGTAGTTGTTGAGATGAAGCAGAGCTTGAGTTTGGAAATTAACAGCAAGAGAACCACAGCAGGACGAGGAAGAGAGACTGGGCAGGGGCATCATCATTTGCGGGTCTCATCGTCCTCCGGCTCGAACTCCGGGTCGCCGTTGGGGTGCATCTCCAGCCACTGCTCCTTGGTCCAGTACTCCTTGACGTGGCCCCACTTCTTGCGGAACTTCTCGATCTGGCTGTCCATGACGACCAGCGCCGAGGAGTCGCCGACGTAGTAGGGGTGGTTCCCCGACCACACGTCCACCGAGTACTCCGGCTTCGTGCCCCCGTCACCAGCACCAGCTCACCGTTGCAGTACACCTTGGCGTCCTCGAAGATCTCCGGGTGCAGACCCTTCTTCCGCATCGAGCACCTCATCCTCTGCACGCGCACAGGCCACAGATTAACGCAACACTCCTCCAATTTTCAGAGCCTTACGGAGTTTTAAGTATGAGGTGAGTACCTGGGAGGGGACGACGGAGCGGAGGGTGCGGGTTGTGGTTCTCGCGGCGGCGGCGGCCGGCGTCGGGAGGAAGGAGGTGGAGAGGGAGAGCGCCATGGCTGACGACCTGTTGCCTTCCTTGCCCGTGCTTTTCGGTTCTTATCCTCTTGTGGCGATGACGATTTCTGAATTTTGAGGCTTATTCTGTGACTTCTGGTGGCCGCTTGCCGGGCCAGGCTGGGCTCTGGATTTTGGGTTTGTGGTTTGGTTTGTTGGGCCTGGTGCTGGTCGGCAGTTTAAGCGGTCCACGAAATAACGGAAGCATCGCAATTCGCAATTACAACCCCTTCTTAAATTTCGTGTAATTCTTTCATGTTTAGCATTTCTAGATGTTTGATGATGAATATTTGTTACAGATTAGATATGGAAAACAGTACAAGCATACAGAAGGTGCACAACTGGCCCCATAAGAAGCGGGGAATCCCATAACAGAAAGAAAATTATAGCTACAACCCTAGGGGGTTTCTCCACCTTTAGGATCACGACCGACTAAATGCATTGAAATTGTGTGTGAAGATAAAAATAATTTATAAGCAGATATCAAACCACATATGCTGCCCGTGTTGAGACCTAATGGTACTTTTGCAAGATAGCGAGCTTCAAAAATTGGTTCTCGGTCTTCTTCATGTCCAAACTCTAGTCTTGCATTGTGACTGTTCCTCATCACGATTCCATTCCAAATTTCTTTGTATGTATAGATAAGATCCAATTTGATACCATTCCCACTTTCAAACAATAAATGCACATGATGTAAGTGAAATATCAAACATGCGGCACTACAAGCCATTGCTTCTAAAAGAGCTGGTGAGAAGCTCCTTCATAGATCATAGACGAAGCCTTGACAAACGTCATGCTCATCCTAGTGAAAAACCGTTGTTGTACCCACATTGAATTTCAACATGTCTCGCTTCCACTTCACCAAGAGTGCCTACGAGGCTCAGCCAACGACGTTGTCCTGCTTGGAAGAGACAAAGCCATGATTCACATACACTCTAGTAAGTGGGTTGCTTGTGACCAAAATATCACCAAATCAAAGATCGATAGCTAACAAAAACACCATCAACTTCAAGGATGTGAGAGAGAGAGAGAGAGAGAGAGAGAGAGAGAGAGAGAGAGAGGACTTAATTCTAATCCAGTGCCTCCACCAACAGGAACATAATGAAAGAAAATACCCATCCGACACCACAACACCCTTCCCATGTTTGAGCCGAGGTGTGACGGTGGTTGCACCGAGGAGACTTTGAGCGAGATCCTATTGTAAATGTTACAAGGGGGCACGATTATTCCATAGAACTTTCATGTTGTTGCCTAGGCGTTAAAACATGGCATCTTGTTTGATCTGGTACACATGTGGTATAATCATGATCATGCTCTTAAAGCTTTATTTATTGAAAATTGTGGTCCAACTCATATATTGGGATTAAAACACATATGTACTAAAACCAGATCCTATACAACATGTTTTTGCTAGTTCAGAGAGGTCCAACTAATAACTAATATGTACACCTATACATATTTATCTTCTGAGACCGGTCTAAGTATAACTACGGTGTCTAGCTATAGTTACCAAGATATATTGATGGTTATATGTCATGTATCTTTATGAAGAACTAACATATGTGTTATGTTAGATGCAATATGAAAATCTAATGGATGTGATTTGTCTATGTACAATTTTGATCTATGGAACGTGATCTATCTACGTACGATTGCACAGACCTAACAATTTGTGATCTCTCTATTACTCTATATATAGTTACGAAGACCTAAAGGATATTGTCTATTTAGACACAGTTAGGAAGGTCGAACGTATATAATCTATTTGGATATGATTATGTGGATTTAACGATTGTGATGTACTAATGATGGATGGTCCATGAATGAAGGGCAAGACATATTTCTTTTATTTATTGTGGGGGGGGTTGCATTTTAAGTTAATCTCTAATTTTAGTTGTAATTTTTTTAGTATTTATTAGGACATCAAAACTTTTCCACCTAAGCTGCCCGATCTGGTTTCTTGACATTTGTTGTCCATTGAATTTGCCACTCGGGACTGAAAGGACAAGGATGTCGCCTAGAAGGGGGGGGGTGAATAGGCGATTTAAAACTTTTCCGGTTTAGCTTGATAATTGCGGAATAAAACTAGATGTTTAAATTAACAAGCCAACAACCTAAATAAACTAGGTCACCTATGTGCACCAACAACTTATGCTAAGCAAGACAAGCAACAAGGTGATATCAATAAGGGATACTTCAAGCACGAAGGCTATCACAATGTAAAGTGCATAAGTAAAGAGCTCGGGTATAGAAATAACCGAGGCACGCGGAGACGACGATGTATTCCCGAGTTCCTCCTTTTTAGGGGAGTACGTCTCGTTGGAGGGGTGTGAGTTTCAAACTCAAGATGCCACAAATGGTCTCACCCTATTCTCCGATGAACCTTGCCCAAAAGCTCGGTTCACCTTCCACTATTGATTTCCCTTTTGGGCGGAAATCGAGTCCCTTACAACAATGTTGGGGCACAACCCACAAAAGGATTGGGAGCTCCCAAGTGGCCACAAAAGGCCTCAACCGCCACAAAACGCGTCTGGGTCCAAAGACCCAAGAGTAACAAGCTCACGAACTTTCACTTCCACGAATCCTCGTGGAGAGCACAAACCGATGCACAAAAGCAATGGCAAGAACACAAGAAGTGCTCAAGTCCTTCACTCTCAAATCCCACCAAAAGCAACTAATGCTTGTGGGGGGAGAAGAGAGGAAGAACAAAGAAGAACTCAACAAATGGAACTCCAAGATCAAGATCTACTAGGTTCCCTCACTTAGAGGAGGAATGGATTGGTGGAATTGTAGATCTAGATCTCCTCTCTCAAATCCTCAAAGATATGCAAGAATCATGGGAGGAATTGAGAGAACTCAAACTTTGGAGGTCAACAATGGAGGAGGAGAGAGAGTGCCAAAGCTTGGGAACCATTGGGGAAGAAGACCCCTTAAATAGGTCCCCACTAAATCCAACCGTTGGGGCAATTTTCAGCCAGAAATCGAGAGCCCGGCCTTGGCCCGGCAAGGCCGGCCAGGAATCTTTCGAAGGCTGGCTGAGGCAGAGTGGCCGGCCTTGACCCGGCCTTGGCCGGCCTTGCGTTACAGGAGGCCGGCTGGGAGGCAGAGACGGCCGGCCTTGGGCTGCCGAAGGAGGCCGGCCAGGTGCCAGAGGCGGCCGGCCGGCCGGCCTTGAGCCCGGCCTAGGCTGGCCAGCCAGAGACTTAGAAGAAAACCGCAATAACTTTTTCGTTCGAACTCCAAATTAGATGAAACCAATTTTGTTGGAAAGGTAACGACAAGAACCATAAATAGAGTTAAGTTGACACACATGGGAAGGTGTGGAACTTTCCTCATGGATAAACCGATAATATTTCCAACACGAAAACACAACAAGTTTTCCATCCGGACTCCGATTTCGATGATCTTGGGTTTGTTGGAATTGCAATGAAGAGCTTTACAAGATCGTGCATAGAAACATCATAGTCCATCATGTGAGGAGGAGACCATAAGGAGAGAGTTTGACCTCTCTTAGAAAAGACGCACCGGTAAAAACTCCAACATAAAAACGCAACAAGATATTCATGAAATCCGTTTTGATGCTCACATGGATAAAAGCCAAATAAGAACCAAGAAAGATGATATGCCAAATATGTAAAGGTTTGAGCTCTCCACAAAGATGCGATCAAGTTACTCACTTGAGAGCCCCTCTTGATAGTACGCCGTCTATCCTATAACCCGGTCTCCCACTAACACCATGAGACCGGTAAAATAGAAACCCTATCAAGATCATACCTTTGCCTTGCGCATTCCACTTGAGCTAGATGATGACGATCTTTATCTCTTCAAGTGGACCATCTTTCTTGATTGCGCTTTCTAGCACATGCTTGATGAAGACTTCTCCAAATACTCCCCATACACCATTATGGGAGAGCCTCGCTTAGCTCCGTCTTCATGTATCCACTTGCACTTCATCTTCCTCTCTTGATGTATAAGATGGCTTGGAGCTAAACATGAATGTTCACTCAATCTTCTTTTCCAAGCCATGTTTGCAATAAGCTCATCTCTACATGACCATTCTTCATATAAACCCTTGGATAGAACCTTGGTCATCATATACTCCTCTAGAGTCCAACATATGAACTCCAATCTTTTCCCATGGACAAGATCTATAAAGATATCTCAATGCAAATATTAGTCCATAAAGATTGTCATTAATTACCAAAACCACACATGAGGGCACATGCACTTTAGGGACAAAACATCCTACAACTAGGGCGTATGTACAAGTACTCTCCGTTCGTGGTCCACCTTACAACGGGCGGGGTATCGAGACCTCTTTACGGAGGCATTTGCACGACTGGAAGAAGTGGCGAGAGATATTTTTATCCAACATGGATGGTTGCTTGATCGTCAGATTGGTCCACCGTAGACATAGACGTTTTACCTCTCTTTGATTGTAATTCGTCTGTTGCTATCCTTTTTAGCTATTTGGAACTTTCAGTTTGCGGCTATGTGCATCCTAATTATGTAAAGGCCGGGTGTAATGCTTAAACCTGTTAAGTGAAAAGACCTTTATCAAAAAAAAAACTAGGGCGGATGTCCTACGGGGTGCTGCTACAGTGACCAAATTGGTCTTCTATTAACTTGGAAGGTGTAGCGATGAGTATTGTTCTAAAAAGTAAACAACATATACTCCCTCCGTCTCTAAGTAAGTGTACTTTTAGGTTTGCCCTAAGTCAATTTTTTTGTTAAGTTTGACCAACTCTAAAGAAAAAATAGAAATATTTACAATACAAAATTAAAACCACTAGATTCATCTTGGAATATAATTTCATAATATACTAACTTAATGTGACAATTATTGCTATAATTTTTTTTAAAGTTGGGCAACCTTAATTATTATTTTTTGACTTAGAAAAATCTACAAATACACTCGTACAATATAGAAAACAAATATAAGTTAGGTGGATATTTTGATCTCAACCTTCAAAGATACCTATTGTAGTTTTACGGTTATCGTTGACAGCTATGCTAAAATTATTATATTTATTAAATTATTAATGCTTTTTAATAACTTATTCCCCCCTTTACCTTTTATTTTCTCCCATTTGTACTCCCCAAATGCATTCCATATCCACGGCAACAATTTGTGTATCCCAACACACTCTTTCATCACTCTATTGAAATGCTACTAATCCGCATGAACATGACTAAATGATATAACGTGATCGACTTCAGTGTTTAGGTGGCAAATATTTAGGTCTGACTAAATAATTCATGCAGTAATACATGGATGCAAATTATGCTTATCGTGTGCTGTAAATTTTGTAAGTCTATGTGATTTATGCCAACAAAGAACAACAGAAAGAACCATTCTTCTCTGAGCACAGACAATGTCAGGACGTGACATTGCCACTTTCGGTACTTATGCTAAATTTGGTAGGATCAAAGGTATCTTAGCATGACACCCCCTGCGTAAAAATAACCCACACAATAAGATTTTCTGAGTGATTCATATCGTAGCGTAAAATTTTCAGTTGAACTTTTACACTCAAGAAACAGTCCACGACAAAAGTGCACGTAGTAAATTAGTACAGTACACCATGGTTAAAGATACGGGATTCCCTCCTGGTCTGCCAGTCGCTTTTTCATTCTCGGTTTCCTGCCCTCTTGTCACATCCGATCCCCTCCGCCCAGAAGGGGAAGATCGAAGACGGCGGCTGGCCAGTGAGGAGCGACGGCAGATTCCTTCGTCCTCCCACCGGACCCCCGTCCTCCCGCCGCCGCCGATTCCCACCTGCGTCAAATCAAGGATTCAAGGCCAAGTTACTCACTCCTCGCTGACACTGCCGAGTGGGAGAAACATCAGGTCCAACAGATCCTGCAGTTCCGCCTCCTGAGGTACTCACGGCCGTTCTAGCGCACTTTGGTGGGTTTTGCTGGGTGGTAGGTTCCATCTGTTTTGCTGTGTGGCCTAATACTCAGGATCTTTATCTTTGCTGCATTATCTTCTGCTCACTTCCTTCTACAGCTCGTAATAATCCACAGTGGTTTAATGGTGTTCAAGGATTCCTTCGATCTGTTTTGTTGCTGATACTTTTACTTGATCTTTATTTGGCATCGACTGGCTTAGTTTATTTGTTTCTCTTATCTTCTCTGGCGATCTTAACATGTATTTGTTGTAAGGATTTATCTGATTGCACTTGAAGTTCGACTGAGTTCTTTGGAAAATGTTCATCAAAAAGTGATGTGTAGAATTGGGGGTTTTAATATTTTACTTTTATGAGTAATAGTTTCTTTTTCTAGGATACCTGTAGTTCTATCTCATATAGCTTGCAACAGATCTAAACAGCTTGCTGTTAGCTACTTATCAAATTCATGGTTATAAAAAGTCCTTTATCACTCCACAATATTGTGTTGTGGACGCTAATAAGATTGACGCAGCCGGCCGGACGGCAAGAAGACCAGTATAGTTGTACTGGATTAGGAGACGGCAAGAGCCCTTTAGGAAAGTACAGGATTAGGAAAGAGTCCACCTGTATAAGGAATGGTCTAATAAAGCCAATCGTATTAGGAGAGGTCAAGGGTCTAAGCATCTATTATTAAAGGATGTCATGTATCTAGGGTTCAGACAGGCAACAACAATCAATCTAATACAAAAACAGGCGTGTTTACGTTTACAATCTGGGTAGGATGCTTCTGTTCTATCCCCGAGTGCTGTAATAAATCACTGTAAGACTGAATCTGGTTTCGTTCTTTGAATGGAGCTGGGGTGAGGCCCTTTTTATCTAAAAAAAAAATCAATCTAATATATTTGTCTGACATAAAAAAATACACTGATTACTGTTTTTGGTCTTTCTTCCTGTCTAGGATATCAAAATCTCCCTTCCTTTTGAAAAATGGGATATTCTTCAGAGGATGATTCAGAAATTAGTGATTCTGAGATTGATGAGTATGAAGTTAAAATTTATGAACGCCTGGTATCTGGAAATTTAAAAATTAGGAATGGTGAGAATTACAGTTGCCCATTCTGTACTGGCAAGAAGAAGAAAGATTATACTCTACATAATATTCTTCAGCATGCCTCTGGAGTAGGTGCAGCACCTAATCGACCAGCAAAAGATAAGGCAACGCACCGTGCCCTTGCCAAGCATCTGAAGAATGGCCCTGCTAACCCTCCAAAGCCACAGCCACAGCCACAGCCACAGTTAATTGCTGCAGTAGAGCCACAACCTGTTCCAAACAGATTTGAGAAGTTTGTGTGGCCCTGGATGGGTGTTCTAGTTAATGTTCCTACTGAATGGAAGGATGGGCGTCAAGTTGGAGAAAGTGGAAATCGTTTGAAGGGGCAACTATCACGCTTTTGCCCACTGAAGGTTATTCCTTTATGGAATTTTAGAGGTCATTCAGGGAATGCTATTGTTGAATTTGCAAAAGACTGGAATGGCTTCAGAAATGCACTTGCATTTGAAAAATACTTTGAGTCAGAAGGTTATGGGAAAAAAGACTGGAAGCAAAAACAGAATCAAGGGTCAAAGCTTTTTGGATGGGTTGCAAGGGCTGAAGATCACAATTTTCCAGGGTTAATTGGAGACCACTTAAGAAAAAATGGTGACTTGAAAACTATTGATGATCTTGAGAATGAACGAACACGTAAAAATGACAAACTTGAAGCTAATTTAGCTGACGAAATTGAGGTCAAGAATAAGCACTTAAAGGAGCTTGAATGTAGATACAATGAGACGACTGCATCACTGGAGAAGATGATGGGGCAAAGGGAACAACTTCTTCAAAAATATAATGAAGGTTTGTGTTAGTTTTACTACTTATCCATTTCATATGGTATACTTGTCAGGATGCATGTATTTTTATCATCAGCATCTCCATGTTTCTTTTTGTCAAATAGCTAATCACATAAACTTAATCACTGCCAGAAATTCGGAAGATGCAGCAGCTAGCTCACAGACATTCTCAAAAGATCATTGACGAGAACCAAACTCTGCGTTCAGAACTGGACTCAAAGTTGAGTGAACTTAATGCGAGATCCAAGCAACTTGATGACCTTGCTGCCAAAAGTGGTTACGACAGAAGGAACCTTGATCAGGAAAAACAGAAGGTCCGTATTTCTTCATGTCTTGCACCTCATCTCCTTTGCTCCCTTGAACTATTGCAAGAGAATTGCTTTACTGATAGTCGTTTTCTTATCCTCTATTTTAAATGCTGTTTCATGTTTATTATGAGTAAATTGCACCATGAGCACAACAAGTTGCAAGGTTAGCGCAAATAGGTCATAGAACTTGACTGTTCAGGAGCCGGCCCACCTGGCTTCATGAGCAACCCTCTTTTGGTTGCAAAAAGTACAATATAAGGTTGGCATACTATGTTTATATACTGGCAACTTGGCCAAATGCTCCATATTTGTACCCTGGCAGAATGGGTGAACAATGAATGATTTTTTCTCTTATACACACCTAAGTGAGCATCCTTTAGCATTAGAAGAAAGCACCCAGAAGGCACGGCTCTTACAAACTGCCAGAAAAAACCGAAAACGAAAGAACAAACCGAAAGCTAGTAACGAAAACCTACAGAAACGCAACCGAAAAGGCAAGAAAAACTAAATTGTACAGCTAACTACCTCGCTTAAACAGATTAGTCAGTGGGCTGAGTGTGTGCGGCAGCTGGCGAAGAGCCTTCGCGCCGGCAGGCATCCAAAGCTTTGCTTCGTTTATAATGGAGTCGATCAACAGTTGGGTGTCAGGGGAAGTATTGTCGAAGATACAAGTCGCACAGCCTCCAAAGACGCCAATTGTAAGGATGATCAGAGATCGAGCTCCCTTCTCCTTGCCTGCGCCGGCACTGCTTGCCACGTTCTTGAACTTGCTGTTGACCTAGTCACCGGGCAGCGGACAAAAGGATTTGAGGGCACACTGGCACATCACCCTGTGGCTGTGCCAGACTTGGTGGGCGAAGACACAGTGTATGTTAAAGATTGTTTCAGTGGTCTGGTCGCAGAATGGGTACGTGCTAGGGCGTGGCAGGTTTTGGCGCTCGAGACGGTCAGCAGTCCACCATCGATTTGCGGCCGCTAGCCACACAACAATTTTGCACTCTAAAGTTGCCCATCCATCCCAGATCGCTCACCAAAAATACTTAAATGAATGGGTTTTCCATGTTGTTGAGCAAATCGCAAGTTAAATACGAGACATCATAACTTTCTTCCAAAGTTCCAAGGTGGAGGGTCGTCTGAGTTAAATTGCCATTGTTGTGGTATGTGTTTAGGAATGTGGTAACACATTTCAACCATTTTATAGTTGAAACAGTAACATTTATCGAATACTCTGCTAAAAGCATGACTGGCAACATGTTACAGTTTTAGTATCAGTCATCCAAATTGTACAAGATGGTAACATGTGGAACACTTACGATATCATGCTAGTATATCAACCGTGAAGTATTCATAGGGTACTGTACTGTGCCTAGATAAGTAGATATATCTTAGTCTCGTGTTTCTCTAAATTATCCGAGTAGTTGTCTCGAGCATAACAAAATTTGTTCTTAGATGTTTGCTGATGTAGACATTTATGTTCTTCATTACAATATGTTTGGAACTTCGATCCCCGTCCTAGAAAGGGTAAATCCTAGGTCCGCTATTGTGACTGTTGCTCAAATGGGTCATAGTACTTTCCTAAGTGATGTGTCCTCAATCCCGGTTCAAATCCTATCACGTGGCAAAGTGAGACACACATTGGCCATTCTTAGTTTTTTTAATTTGCAAAATAATGCATTTCCTCTTACCTCTCCATGTCTGCGTCACTCCAGCCAAGCTGAATTGAAAGCTACCAAATGGCCTTTTGCAAGTCCAAGCTGCCATTCTTAGTTTTGCTTAATTTGCATAACAAGCCATCTCCTCTTAGCCTCTCCATCTTTCCCTCACTTTAGCCAGGATGAAGCTAGCTATGAAAAATTGAAATCTGCCATCAATGGCGAGACTTCATGTTCTTTTTCTTTTGCTGATCCTCATGGTCGTTAATGGAAAAAGTCAAGGTTCTGCTTCTGATCCACTGTTAATTCGTTGGTTATATCTGGACCATGCATACCTCTAATATGTAAGATTAACAAGAACAGGCTCAGAATCGCATCGTATTGCATGATCAGGTAATAACACTGCGTATGCCTGTGTTTTTTCTCTCTCAGCATGAGAGCACACGGCCGCAGGATGTGTCAGTGTGTAAAAACTGGGAAAAGGGAATCTACAATGTCTGCTGCAACTGCGTCCTGCGGGGTACCAACCGGCGATAAGGACAATCACCTCTACCCGTGCTATGACTCCACAACACCAGACAAATAATCTGAAGTTCCCAAAGATCCACCATTACCTCCCTAACTTTTAAGTCACTCTAAGCTTGCTGTCCGGATAGATAAAGTGGGTAAAGATGATGTTCTATGTCTCTTTTGTGCAATTATTGAGTTCTGTGACCCTAATTGCACCCACCTTAGAAGCTGTTGTACTTGTTTTTCCATACTAATTTGTGCTGGCAACTGGTCTTACTATGATGATCTGCATATTGATTTCATATTTTCACATACTGTGCTAAGGTACTAGAGTGCATAACGTTATGACCTGATGCCCTTCATGTAACTTTGTTGTTGCTTGTATTCAGAATGCTATTAAATCAAACCACCTTAAGTTGGCTACAGTGGAGCAACAGAGAGTTGATAAGGATGTGCTGAAACTTGTGGGGGAACACAAGGTATGTGTCCCGGTTCCTTTGGTGCGGTATGATGCTTTGGTTATCTAACAATTATGTGTTATATGAAAGTCTTATCACGTGGAAACTGCAGAGAGAGAAACAAATTGCTTTAAACAAGATTCTGAAGTTAGAAGAACAGTTGGAGGCAAAACAGACGCTTGAATTAGAAATACAGCAGCTAAAGGGAAAATTGGAAGTGATGAAGTATATGCCAGGTCATGAAGACTCAGAGTCAAAGAATAAAATCAATGAACTGAGCGATGAGCTGCAAGAAAAAATTGATGAACTGGATTCTATGGAGTCACTTAACCAAACTCTTGTCATTAAAGAAAGCCAAATCAATATTGAATTGCAAGAAGCTCGGAAAGAGCTGGAAAATGTATGTACCTTCTTGATAAGTGATCCAACTTTGCGATGCTTAAAAATAAGTTGTTTCACTTATGCGATCGATGTTCTTATTGTTCTTCAAATCCTATGGCCATTCATCTTTTTATCTTCTGCATATTCCACAGGGCTTGCTTGATCTTTCGGGTGGACGAGCACATATAGGATTCAAGAGGATGGGTGAGCTTGATCTGCAAGCAATTTCAAATGCTTGCAGAAAGTTGTCGAAAGAGGATGCAGAAGTTACCGCTGCCATTATCTGTTCGAAGTGGGAAGCTGAAATTAAAAATCCAGACTGGCATCCATTTAGGGTCGTCATGGTTGACGGGAAGGAGACGGTATGAATCTTCATTTGTTACCACTGCTTCTAAATACTTCCACAGTCTACAACTATCGAGTTAGACATTTCCTCGTACATTTGTTAATTTTCTTTAAATCTCGAGATATTTTCACTTGCATATGTTTTGCATTTTTGTTATTTGAGTGTTTTATCGTGACTACAGTTTTAGGTCTTGGATACTGTAATTGAGCATGATTTTGCTGACAATCATTACCTGGGGTACCTTATTTAATAACCGTCGGTGCATCCTATGTCTTAGGAAATAATTGATGCCGATGACACGAAGCTTCAAGGATTAAAAGAAGAGCATGGTGAAGAAATACATGCATTGGTGACAAAGGCACTGTGTGAAATTAATGAGTACAACGCTAGCGCTAGGTATCCAGTTGGAGAGCTGTGGAACTTCAGGGAAGAACGGAAGGCGTCTCTTAAGGAAGCTGTTCAGTTTGTCATGAGACACTGGCGAATAAACAGGAGGAAGCGTTAAGCCTACTTATTCGCCGCGCCATTACTTGTTAGCTATGTGGTAATCTTGTTGCAGTGTCACCATTAGTGTTTAGTGAGCACTATTCATATGTGTAATAAGTTGGAATAATCCTTCTGCAGTATATTAGTGAACATCATCATCTATGTAGCAAGTTGAATAATCATGTTCAGATATCAGCATTAGCGAACACTTTGTAACATTTATCCATTGGAAGATGCTCTGTTTTAAATTCCAAGTAATATATGCACGTTCCAATCTTACCTTTCTGGAACCTGACCTAATTACCCGTCATTTCATTGGAAGGGACGCCAAAAGCAAAACGAGATACAAAACTAGAAGCACTCCATCTTCAGTCTCTAACTTTACCTTTTTAGCTTCAGTCTCTAACTTTACCTTTCTACATTAAATGTTTCTCTTGTATATGAAATCGCAACTTGCAAGTGTCATGATAGGCAGGAAATTTCATTCAAGTACTCATGGTTATGGTAGTTGTAACTCTCCATAATATATATTGTTGAGTTGAGCAAGCACCTCTCAAAATGATTTTCCAATTCTGTTTTCTATCAAAAAATTAGCACATGACAATTCTTTCTTCCCACAACGAAGGGTCTATCTTACTATTATATGTGTCAAGAGATGCATGTCCTTAAAATTCACACTAGATCAAATGCCAGGGAACTCGAAACAGTAGATCAAAAATATTTTGGTATTCAGCTCAAGTGGCCAACGGTTAATTCAGTTTTTTCCCCTTAATGGTGTTGTCATCAATCATTCAAAGTTCATTCATGAGAACGTAAAATCCCCTTTCAGTAGGGTGCAATAGAGTCTGTCGCGCGGATCCTGTACAATCAGTGTACCATAACTCCACCTTGGGCACGTGCCCAGGCTCCACGACGACGCCCCAAGGAGCTCCACCATGGCGTACAACAGTTGGGCGATGAAATCCCGATCTGAACCGAAGAAGACGAGTTTCGTTGACTATTTGGCCTAATTTTGCTTCCAGGGCCTTGCCCCTCTCCTCTCTTGGGATCTATTTCTACCGGGCCATGCACCTCCAACTTTCATGCCGGATGAGTTTGGCCCATGTAACCCAGGCTTTGAAGTTTGGCTAGCTTCGCCACTATGTACAAAGTAAGCCTAGGTATATGTAGGTTAGGTTTTCACGCTCCCATCATCTTACTGGCATCGAGTAATCTTGTTCTTCGAGTAATCTTGTTCTTCACCATAGCAACGATGAAAGATCTCATAATCTAGTTTTTCGCTCGAGGCTGGCATGGCGGCCACAACGACCTGCATGGGTCAGGGTGATCAAAATCTTGGCCCCTTTTTCTCACGTGATCATTGCGGTGACGTCGGAGACACTTGACTACACAGTTTTTGTGCGTATACAAACATAAAACAAACAAAAAATAATTAAAAAATCGTATAACATAGATCTGACGTGTGGCATCGCCACTGCGGAGACTGGGAGGCGGGTGACGTCGAGAGCAATGGGTCTTCCATAATCCATGGGCTGGTATGTACTTTTTTTTTCTTTCCATGAGCAAAGGGTTCGTTTGGCGTATGCACTTGGGGTGCGTTTGGTAGGGTGCAGCCCTTTTTCGTTTCCCTGGGGCATGGCCACGGAAAAACGGCTCTGAGCCATGTTGTTGCCCTAGTTTGGTAGCCCGCAGCTAGTGTGGTCGCACAGGTTGGGTTAAAGGGCCCATCTTGTTTGGTACCATACAATCTTTACTTTTGGGCTGACCTGAAGCGAGGTAGCAATGTTTGGTTGCGTGCAAGCTTCCCGCTACGGTAACCATAGTTCAAACATGGTGAGCATACTAGGGTATGATCATACAGCCGATCATACATGCGATCTAGAACAAAAGGAGCTTCATAAGAACCACAACCAGGACGATGATTATGAAGTCCTTGATTCTAGTACCTACCACCTGATTAGCCTCTTCGGCTACCACCTCATTAGCCACCACTTGAGCTATCATCTGATGTTCTATGACCTCATGAATCCCACCTCATTGCCGTTGAGGAAGTTCCAGTAGTTCTCTGTGCCTCTTGCAAAGTTTCGAACCCCTCATAGCTGTTGTTCGAGAACCCAATCACTTGTTCCTGGCAGCTCCGCCACGAAGTGTACACTCCAGGACGCCTTCCTCTGTACACAACGTAGTAGTTCATCTGCGAACAGCACAGAGATGAGGATAAACAGAAGATCATCAGCACAAGACGCATGATCAACATCAGAACAAGCATCACAAGTTGTCTCTAACATAAAACTACTGCAACATGCATGATCATTACAAAAGTAGGATCACAAGTTCATCCTGCAACTATGGTGTTAAACCTACCACCACATCAAAAAGTGGGTGTCATCCTACCACCACCATCTGAGGGGTTTAGTATATACCACCTCATCAAAATATACAGGCCATAAGACAAGTTCGTTAGCCCTAGCTAAGCCAAAATATACATCATCATCATCATTCATCTTCATGCTGCTGCTACCACCCCTCACCAGCAACGCAATCACTTGCGTAGTACTTGCCCAGGAAAGTCCTGAGCTGCTCTTCCATGCCGACGAAGTTGACACCCTGTGCCTTGTGGTCGACGAGGTGGCCGAGAGCCACCATCAGAGCCTCCTCAGTGAACCCGATGGATTCCATGACAGCATTGTACAGGTCAGGGTGCATGTCCGTCGGCTTGCTTTCCCTGATGGCCTGGGCAACGTCCTTGACAGCTTCTGTCATGCTCGCAAAGGCCTGGATCTCCTCCTCACCGAGGGCACCTCTCTTCCTCTTCACTCCATGTCCGTGGCTGGGTACATCCCCCTTCCTGGGGAGGACCATCGAGGATGACGGTGTCGGACTCCTGCGTGTCGGCATCCTCCGGTAGAGACGTGCCGAGGGGAGTACCTGAACGCATGGCAAACTTGCCGGTGGCCAAACCGAAGGATAAGATCGTTTGCATCTGGGGGTAGTTCAGAATAGGCTTGTTTAGAAACTCCGCGTCTTTGGGGTGATCCTACGATTGGAAGATGAGTGTGTTAGAAGGGATTGTTAGTACAGGTTCCAAGATTGTTAGTACACAGATGCTCACCATGATGTGGCCCGTGTAGTGTACATATTCGAGGATGATGGTGTGGGTCTCCTCACACCACTGAGCCCCGCTCAAATCTCTGAGCTTGCTCACCTGCACCCACCTCAGCGTCCACTTCCTCAGGTGGTTGTACACCTGAGTTGAGATCACCTCTGCACCACAGTGTGCAAAGAGAGCCCTAGCGCAATCTTTGAGATGCACCTCTTTAAAACCCTTGTCTGTCCTCACCCCAGTCCTGATGAGAGTAGTCATGTGCTTAAGCACGAAGGTTGACATGAACGGAAGCCATTTCATTGTTGCTTTGGCCTGGGCCTGGGCCTGGGCCTTGTTCTGTGCAATCTGTTGGTTCACCGTCGCAGCCACGGAGTGAACAACATCGCGCACAACACCGAACGGCGCGGAGTCCTTCATGCCGTAGTCCGACATAGGCTGAGAGTCGTCCACATAGGAAGGGATTTGCGAATCCCCAATTGGGATGAGTGACATACTAAGATCCTCACTTTTGAAATGCTACACCGATCAGTAGAACACAACGTAAGCTACCAGATCTACCATTGTTAGTTCTACGGAAGTAAGTACATGTACACAACTAACATCACAGCTAAAAGATCTACAAAACCTACCACAAGTACAGAACTAACATAAATTAACAGATCTACCCAACCTAGCACGTAAGCTACATGGAAAGATCATAGATACATCATCAAGTACCGTGGTGTACTAACAGAGCTCAGATCTAGAACATCCTACACAGATAAGGATGGCGATGGGTAGGGTATGGGGTCGGGTAGACCAATACCATACCCATACCCGTGTAGTCCATGGGTATAAAATTCTACCCATACCCGCCCGCGGGTATAAAACTTTACCCGTACCCATACCCAACGGATACCCATACCCGTTGGGTACCCATCGGGTAGATCAAATAGTACACAAGTTACTCATAATTTTACATTCATCGGTAAAATTTTTGATAAAAGAAAAGCATTTATCTCAACTCAATAACATATATTTGAGTACGTGACAATTATGTCGACTCAAATTGACAATTGATGACAATTTCACATAGATTCACAAACTCACAAGAATAAATGTTGGACCTCCACGGGTAAGATATATAAACGGGCATGGTATGGGTATACCCACGGGTACAAAGTTATACCCGTACCCTACCCACGACTTAAACGGGTAGGGTACGGGTACTACCCATGGATATAAAATTGTATCCATACCCTACCCATGCGGGTGCGGTACCCGCGGGTATCCGTACCCATGGGTAAAATTGCCATCCTTATACACAGATGAACCCTAGAAAGCAAGGTTTGGTCACTTACAGCCATCGCTGGAGGCGTCCGAAGACGAGGGGTTTCCGACTCGAGAAGGCGTACGCCTTAGCTCCGCTGCTGCCTGCCGGAGAAGGGTAAGCCGCCGCCGACGCTTACCTGCGAGCTCACACCGGAGACCTCGACTGGATGAAAATGGTGGGCTTCGTGAGAGTGGTGAGAGTAGAGAGTCTATATAGGGGAGGGTTTTGGGCGGGAGGTGACGCAAACTCTCCCGCCGAGATTTTGGCTGCACGGCGGGAGCTCCCGCCATCTCCGAGTCGCATGAGCTCAACGCAGGGCGGATGGTAAATCTGCAGCAGAGAGGAGAACGAGCCTGGCTCCATGAAAACGGCCGATTCGGCCGTTCCTATGGGCCTGGCCCGAGCGTGCTTTAAACTTCGTGCTGGGCAGGCCCAACACCTCCTGCGGGCTACCAAACACCCCACGGCAGCAGCTGGCGGGTCTGACTGGGCTGGCTGCAGCCTATCAAACACGGCCTTGGAGTCTTGGATACACACAAAGATCTCAGTCACTGATCTCTCTAAAAAAATGCACTTGGACAGGTGTCGTACCGTCCTCTCAGTTGGGTTGGGTGTACGTGTTCTATTTACTGCTACTCGGATCAAAGCAATGCGACACGTATTTGCCTGACTGTCTTCCGCCTCCTCCGCCGCTAGTTCCTCCCGACGGCACGAAAGAGGCGGCCGACCCCCTCGCGCCCCGTGTTCGCCCGGCCTCCTCCTCCTCCTCCGCGGTTCCTCCAGGAGGCTGCAACGGCGACGCCCGGCGTCCAGCGGCAGCACCCCGAATCGGCGGTGGATCCTCTCAGTGAGCTTCCCTTTCCCCATTTGATGCCGCTGCCAGTTTCTTCTGCCTAACTTCGGGAGAGACCTACTTATTTTGGTAACTGTCAGAAAGGTGTCATGTTTCCTGACGATATTTTTTACATCTGAATTCTCTTCATCTGATAGCACACTGCAAATTGGCACGGAAACCCACAAAGATCTCAGTCACATGGTACATAAGGAGTAATAGAATCACCCGATGTAAGCTTATCTGATTATCGCATGCAAATGGAGCACCCCTGGCCCTGCTGCTCCTGGTCTTATTGACACACTTTGCAACTTCTTGAAGCAGATACGGGATCCACATGAACCAGAGTTTTAAACTCCATTTCAACTGAATGTATATGCAGTCAGCGAGCAAATACGTTTGAATTTTCCAGCTGGCGAAATTTCTTATAGTTCGAGGTCGGAAGGGTTTCTGGGTAGGTTGTTAGTGGATTTAGATAGATCCTCATTTCACTTCAGTCTGAGGGTTGTCAGTATGAATGTATAAGTCTGAGGGTAGTGACTGAATGTTTCTTTGCCATCACCGGTGCACCATCAAGTTCGGCTGCATCACCTCCACTTATCTCAGCAACAACCTCGTGCTCTCCCGTCTCCTGCTGCACCGAAGCCCTCGGCCTGTTCGACAAAATGCCAACTGCAATGTTGTATTCTGGTCTGTCCAGAGTGTGCTTCACACTGGGGAGTCCCGAGTGCAAAAAGTTCCACTTACCCAAACTCCTTCGCAGTTCACGACCTTTTTTTTGTGGTGCACCCACGCCAAAGGCATTGGTGTGACTTGCATACTAGCTTGCAACTTATAAACAGCTAAATATTTTGTTGTCCAACTTATGTGAGAGCACAAGAAAAAACACAAGAGCGTGGGGGTTCACACAATAAGTAATGCTATGCGGATTGCCCATATGAGTTGATGCAACATATTTAGGTTTTCTTCAGAGTTATTATAATTAAGTTTATTTCTTTTGCTACATCTGAAACTACTTAGAAAATGTCATTCCTACTTATATCCTTATTGTTATTCCATAGTGTTGACTGGTATAAAATACATTGATTATCCTGTTACAATCTTTGTTTCATGTCTAGGTAATCAAGGTTTTCCTTCCTTCCTGAAAATGGAATATAGTTCAGATGATGATTCAGACATTAGCGATGCTGAAATTGATGAGTATGAAGGCAAAATTTATGCATGCTTGATGTCAGGAGATTTAAAAGCTAACAATGATGAGAGTTTCAGTTGCCCATTCTGCAGCGGAAAGAAGAAGAAAGATTACACTATACATAATCTTCTTCAGCATGCTTCAGGAGTAGGTGCAGCACCTAACCGACCAGCAAAAGATAAGGCAGCTCATCGTGCCCTTGCCAAGCATTTGAAGAATGACCTTGCTAAATCCCCTGAGCCACAGTCACAGCTAATGGCCGTGGAGTCACAACCTCTTCTGAACAGACATGAGAAGTTCGTGTGGCCCTGGATGGGTGTTGTAGCTAATGTGCCTACTGAATGGAAGGATGGGCGTCAGATTGGAGAAAGTGGAAGCCGTTTGAAGGAACAACTATCACGCTTTTGCCCGCTGAAGGTTACTCCTTTATGGACTTTTAAAGGTCATACGGGGAATGCTATTGTTGAGTTTGCGAGAGACTGGAATGGTTTCAGAAATGCACTTGCATTTGAAAAATACTTTGAGTCAGAAGGTTATGGGAAAAAACACTGGAAGCAAAAACAGAATCAAGAGTCAAAACTTTTTGGCTGGGTTGCAAGGGCTGAAGATCATAGTTCTCCAGGGCTAATTGGAGACCACTTAAGGAAAAATGCTGACTTGAAAACTATAAATGATCTTGAGAATGAAGGAACACATAAAAAAAAAAACTTGTAGCTAATTTAGCTAACCAAATCGAGGTCAAGAATCAGTATTTACAGGAGCTGGAACTTAGATACAATGAGACAGCTGTGTCACTTGAGAATATGATGGCGCAAAGGGAACAACTTCTCCAAACGTATAATGAAGGTTTGTGTTAATTTCGTAACTTATCCTTGCATGTTGGCTATGTGCATCGGTCAATGCAGAGTCCGGGGTTTCCCCCTTGACGAAAAAAAAGTGTGATGCATGTTCTTTGTCGTCAGCATGTCCATGTTATCATTTGTTAATTAATTACTAAAGCTTATGACTATCAGAAATTCGAAGATGCAGCAGCTAGCTTGCAGACATTCTCAGAAGGTCATCGACGAGAACCAAAATCTGCGTTCAGAGCTGGAGTCCAAGATAGGCGAACTTAATGAGAGATCCAAGCAGCTTGATGATCTTGCTGCAAAAAGTGATTATGAGAGAAGGAATCTTGAGCAGGAGAAGCAGAAGGTGTGTGATTTATTGGCTTCTGGCATCGCATTTCGGGATCCCGAGAAAACGGGCGCATAGTCTGTTAGGCATTTGGGGTGTTTTATTCATCAGCAAGCCCCCCCCCCCCCCCCCCCCCACACACACACACCCCAATTATCTTGTCGTGCACTCGTCACTGACCACATGCCCATGGATAAGCTACCATGTGCATTTTTACGGAAATAAATTTGATGTCCTAGTTGCGAACACCTTCTGAGTTTTTGCTCCTGTAACCTGTGTCGTTTTTTACTTGTTTATTTTGAGTTGAGAACAAGTATTTGTTATGAGTCATATGCATGTATTCATGGGTCCGATGCCATTTTACATACTGTGTAAGGCACTAAAGTGCAGAAGACTAGGCCCTGTTGCTTAGAAATATGTGCACAACTTACGTCTTCGCTTTTGCTTGAATTCAGAATGCTAGTAAATCAAATCATCTTAAGTTGGCAACAGTGCAACAACAGAGAGCTAATGAGGATGTGTTGAGGCTGGTGCGAGATCAGAAGGTATGTGTGTCCTGGTTCCATTCATGTGATATGATGGTTTTGTTTTTGAGCGGCATGTATTGTACATTACCTTTACTGTATGGAAATTGCAGAGAGAGAAAGAAGCTGCTTTAAAAAAAATCCTGAAGTTAGAAGAGCAGTTGGAGGCAAAACAGACGCTTGAATTAGAAATACAGCAACTGAAGGGAAAATTGGAAGTGATGAAGCATATGCCAGGTCATGAAGATTCAGAATCGATGAAAAAAATTAATGAACTTAGTGAGGTATTACAAGATAAGATAGATGAACTGGATGCTATGGAATCACTTAATCAAACTCTGGTTATTAAAGAAAGCAAAAGCAATACTGAGATGCAAGAAGCTCGGAAGGAGCTGGAAAATGTACGTTTCTTTTTTATCGACCAAAAATGCACAATGTGGAGTGTGTTATGTTGTTTCAGCGATGCGATCAACTTATTTAATATTTTTCTTCAGATCTTATGGGAGTTGATCCTTTCATCTGCTGCATGTTCCACAGGGCTTGCTTGATCTGTTAGGTGGCCAAGCACATATAGGAATCAAGAGAATGGGCGAGCTTGATCTGAAAGCATTTTCAAATGCTTGCAGACAGAAGCTGTCAAAAGAGGACACCGAAGTTACTGCTGCCATTCTTTGTTCAAAGTGGGAAGCTGAAATTAAAAATCCAGAATGGCACCCTTTTAGGGTTGTCACGGTTGGTGGGAAGGAGACGGTATGAATCTTCATTTCTAGAATACACTGCTTGTACATCCTTCCATAGCTTACAAGTATCGTGTTATTTTTGGTACAAAACTGTACTGTAACATATGCTAAGCTTTTAAATGTTTAATCTTTTCTCTTGCATATGTAAAGTTCTCTGTTATTTAGGAGTGGCATTTAATGGTTTTGTGTTTTAGTTGTATTTTTTGTCGCAGTGCTTTATCATGAATACAATTCCACCGTGTTGGGTGTTAAATGCTAACTACTGTTCCACTATAATGTGCTTATTTACAGTAACTACCTAGCAACTGTAGAATTTTGTCATCTTGGATATCATTTATGACCATAATGTGCTATTTACTATGATTTCCTGGCAAACGGATGAACATTTTCCTACAATTCTCATTACCTCTTATTTGACTTCTAACTGTGCATGCATGTTTAGGAAATAATCGATGCTTATGACACAAAGCTTCAAGAATTAAAAGAAGAGCATGGTGAAGAAATATATTCGTTGGTGACAAAGGCACTGCGTGAAATCAACAAGTACAATGGTAGCACAAGATATCCAGTAGGAGAGCTATGGAACTTCAGGAACGGAAGGCGTCTCTGAAGGAAGCTATCCAGTGCGTTCTGAGACAGTGGCGAACCAACAAGAGGAAGCGTTGAGCCGTAGGTTGGCTGCGATTTCTTTGCGTTCCACTTTGTCTGCACAGCAGCATGTTGTTCTAGCATTAGTGTTAGATCTGTAGTATATATGAGATGAGGAGGCGGTAGACCATGACTACTATTCCATGTTGGACATGAGTTTACTAGTCCTGTTCCAGTAGTAGCACTGGTGAATTCCCTTCATCTGTGTGACAAGGTGACACTGTTTATCTATCAGAGTCTGTTCTTAATCACTGGTCTATGCCGTCTATGTTACTGAGGATTGGGAGGGCTGCTATTGACCTTTTGTAGGGCTGTAAGGAACAAGCAGAATCAAGGCTGTAGTTTAAGGTCCATGAAATATGTGAGAAGTGAAGCTTCAGTATTGTCCATGCTATGGAAATAAGTACGTTTTGAGATCAATTCCCTTGTTCAAAATGACAGCAAAGAATATTGGTTTGTGCTTAAAACTTCAATAGCGTCGTACCTTAAAAAACAAACAAATTTGAATACTTCTCAAAAGATAGAAACGGGACACTCTTCTGTGAAGAGCTTTAAAAAAGGTTTTGCTATTTCACTAGTGAGAATTAAGTTGTAGCTTACTCAACTTTAATCCCGTCAGATTTACACTTTAATCCCGTCAGATTTACACCTTGATTCGTGAAGTATGTGAGTTGTACATGACTTGCAACTCAATTTTTTTTGCACATAGGTTGCAAGTGAGAATTTCCTGATACAAATGAGTTGCACATGAGTTACAAATGAAAATTTTCCAGTTACAAATGGATTGACATGAATTGCAACTACGATTTTCCCTGTTGTAAGTGGGTTACCCATGAGTTACAATTAAAATATTCTCAATTGCACATAAATTACACATGAGTTACACGGTGCAATTGATTGACATTATCTTAAGTGACAATCGACTTGATTCTCACTCGATTGAGGTCTAGTGGTTTGAAAAAAAAGGTAGAACACACTCAGAAGGAAGAAATAAGAAATCATTGGCGGGAATATAAATCGGTGGTGTACTCTTTTGTGTCGAGGAAGGCACAGCAGGGACGAATCCAAATGCAACACGTACTCAACAAAAAAAAGAAATGTTTGATACTATCCTCCCCCTCTAGCCGACGATCCACGAAGCTCCGCGTGTCCCCACGCAACCACAGACGTGTCCCGGCAACTGCGGCAAATGGACATGTGCAGAAACCGTCACGGCCAGAGAGACGGGCAAAGGGACGGCCAGAGATGGAGATGGCGATAGGAGGAGCAGCGGCGGCGGCAGGGAAGGCCGGGAGAGCGACGGCGTTGTCGGGGGAGTACTGGAGCGAGGCGCTCAAGTCCTTCCTCGACCACATCCCGTCTCCTCCGTGCCCGGCGCGGCGCAGTCCACCCCCTCCCCAGGTACAAGCACGCCTGTCTCTTGCTTTCCTTCCTATCCTTGATTTTGCTGGGTTGGACTGCTGGTCTCATGGCCGTTTTGGCACGCAGCGTTGGAGCTCAACCTTGATGGCAGCGTGCTAGAAGCCATCGGCTCCATGTACCGCAGCGATGTCGGTGGCGCCGTGATCGTCGATGAGGTCCACGGCAGCCTCCGCAAGTTCGTCGATCGCGACATAGGCTTCGTTGACTTCCCCAGCCTCCTATTGTGGACAGTCGAGGTAAGTTTGCTTTGGCCGCGTGTGCAGGTTATTTGAGTATCGATGCAAAATTGCTAAGATTGTTGCTTTTGCTTGACATCTACTCCACATTGACGACCAGTTTCTCGATTCCATTGTGTATTTGTGTTCCTAGGAACTTGACAAAGTGTGCACTGAACCAAAGACAAAAGTTCTGACTTTCTCTCATGTCTGAAATGCCATCCTGAGATTGCAGAAACAAAGGTACTACTATGAGTTGCTCTAGTTTGCAGAAGTAAGCACGTATTAACCTACTAGTCGATGTTAATTGATGCACTGGAATGGACGTAAAGAATGGAATATACTTAATATTTTTTAGTATTGGCAATGTGGAAGTCATCGACATACTAATGTCTCAGTTGTTTCTCTGATAAATTAAACAGATTGCCTGGTTACCGAAGCTGTTCCTGTGGGAACCATTCTTCCCCGTTCGATCTCATGACACGCTCTTCCATGCAATGCTTCTCTTCTCCAAACACCAAAGGCTCAACGTGATACCTGTGGTTGAGTCGGTGAACTCGAGTGTTAACGGATTTGTTACTCAGGTACGTACTTATTTGCCATTCATGGTGCTCTCTGCTTTTGAACGCAAGAATTGAATCAGGAAACTAACAGTCAATGAATTTATGACATTAGAACGCGGTGATAGAGTTGCTTCTCCAATCAAGTGGTCTCAAATGGCTGGATAAAATTGCAGATAAACTACTATCTGAATTTAGGTAAATCTCTGTGCCGAAAATGATGTACCTATATGAAATTCAGAATTTCTTACCGTCAGGAATGCACTTGCTTCTTGTCAGGTTTGTTAACGCGACCAAGCCTGTTTCGGTGTACTCGGATCAGGCGGCGGCTGATGCATTCCGTGTTCTTTCGGAGGCGAAAACAGGAGTTGCAGTTATCGACAGAAAAACTCGGTGTTTGACTGGAATGATTCAGTGCAGCGATGTGTACCTGTTGTTGGAAGATAGCTCCCTATTCAGCAACAGAAGGCAAGTTTTCTTCTGTTTGGTTTCTCATCACACTCAAACTCAAGAGTCAAGATAACTGTCGCTAACAAACAAAATTCCCTGTTTATTAGGACCCTTAGTGCTGAAGAGTTCGTCAAACTGAACAACAAGAATGACCAGTGCAGCACAGAGCATTCATCAGCATCCGAGGGCCAGAGCATCCTCAGCCTCAGACGCAGAGCGCAGCAAAGAGCAGGCCTGTCGGTAACCAACCGAAAGTCTGATACCCTGAAGCAAGCAATGGAGAATCTAGCAGCTTCAGGAAGCAGCTGCAGCTTCATCATCGACGAGCACGGGCACGTGGAAGGAGTCGTGACGACAAGAGACATCATCTCCGTCTTTTCCCCGCCGTGCATGGACTCGAGGATCGATGGGGGCACCTTCTTCTCGGCTGCGCTTGAGCAGGCAGGCTGCCGCGTCGAAAATGGACAGATGATTAGGAACTCTTAGTTTTCTTCTGATTCTGATTCTGGCCTGCACGTTTGCCTTATAGACTCCTCCTGGCTAGTAATGATTAGACAAATTGCATCTCGTTAGGGCAGAATGCAGATAATTCAGCAGTTGATCTGCTGTTTGCTGTTTAACAAGATATGGCACTGCTGAAGTTATTGCATCATGTTTTGTCTCCTTACAAAAATATTAATCAGTTCGACAGTTGTATCTTTTTTTCTTCTAGAGTGCACCAATGGCGTACCATATATTTTTATACAACGAAGAATTAATGTATAAGAGCATACCCTACCCGCAAGCGATTAGGGCTGAGATACACCATACAACTCCACACATGAGCTACATTGTCACATTATCTATGAAAATACCTTCCACTCCACTCCTGGCTAAAAACTCACGCCAGTTGATATATCATTTGCTCAAAATAGTTTACAACTTTTGCATGGTCCCCTTTCACGGGAGTCGAAAGGGGTAGCTTAGTGAACTTTTATCCTTGGTTGTTTTAGGATAGATCATACCTTACCGATGGTCGTACGGTCAACCCTGACCGTACCGATGGTCGTACCGTAGCATCTCGGCGACGAAAATCTCCCGATACTCCGCAATTCTTCACCGATTTCAGCACCGTTTGAGCCCTAACCTTTCTTAGATGATAAGGACGGTTTGGTTTGTGGGGCTGAGAGGGACTCATCTAGGGCCCTTGGATCAAGTGGAGGCCGCCTATATAAGGAGGGGAAGACTTAGCTCCAATCATCCACCCATAGCCTCCCCGGAGGGGCTGGCTCCAAGCCGTCCTCCACCATAGCCGCTTGTGGGCACCCCGGACTAGCTGTCCGAAATACCCTTGTGCCTACAGCATCAGCGATCCCATGATCAGTCTGTCGCTGAGCACAATCAAACTGGTATCAAAAGAACATCCATAAATACCGAATGAATTTACTTACTTGATTGAAGCCATAACTTCAACAGGTACTTGCAGCGGAAATCACCAAACAACGTGGAGCCCAAGTCATTTGCCATAACCCTACAGGCAGCTGACTGGGAAGCGCCCTAGTTCGCATTGACGTCATCGAAACCTTCTTCTTCTAACTGCTCCTCTTCAAAGTCTGGCTAAGACAATAGCCAGGGACGAAACCAATATGAGTACATTTGATTGTACTCGCAAACTACCCCCGAAATGAGCATGCACTACTCTCTTTATTGTTTAAATAAAACTATGTTTGCTTTGAAAACTCTATAACCTTATTGAAAAGAGAATGATAGACTTTTGTTTAATAAAACTTTGTTTGAAACCTCCTTAAAGAAGAATTGTATAACTTGTCGTAAACCTTGTGTTTTTAGAAAAACATCCCATAAATCTGTCTTTGTAAGAAGTCTCTTTTAAAACTTTTTCCCAAAAATACATCTTTGTTAAAAAGGTAAGAAGTCTCTTTTAAAACATTTTCCCGGAAATACATCTTTTTTAAAAAGGTAAGAAGTCTCATTTAAAACATTTTCCCGGAAAATCACCATTTTGTTTATTTCTCCCAAAACTCCTTCTTTTTCGACCAAAGCCCTTCATGGTCAAATCATTTTCCAACAACCTCATACCAGCCCGTCGGTATAGTTGCATACAACATTTTCCACTTTTAAAACACAGAACTTTGCACTTCTCGAGCCCTTCATGGTCTTCCTCTTTTCCAGCAACCTCATACCAGCCCGTCGGTATAGTTGCATACATAACACATCTCCACTTTATTTTCAAATCTCAAAACTTTGCAAAATGTGCACATGGTCATAGGCCAGCCTCCCAACTGTCCATATTCGAGGACTCGGCTATTCGAATAGTTTTACACTCTACAGAGGTAGCACACTTTTCCCACATCCATCCGGCAACTCATCGTGTCAGCCATGTCCCGCCATACAAGGTGTATACGAGTTGAGTCACCGACCGTAGCCTGTCCTTTGCTCATGCTAGTATAGGACCCTGCCGCTATGACACTTTCCATCAACACTTAACCCAGCCCGTCGGAATCTAAGTGTGAGGACTCATAGTTCTGCTCGGCGGTGTATAGGGGACAACCTTCAATCCTCTTTCTCCCTTCAAACTCATACCAGCCCGTCGGTATTCTCCTTTTCTTGAGGACCCGGGTCAGGGGTAGGTCACCAAACCATCCCCTCATGGAACGGAGTCATCTCCGTTGTTGAGGCATCCCATACTAATAAGAGCAAATTATATGACTACGCCCTTGCCCATATGTGGGTAAATATGGTCGCACAGGGTAAGATTGGTCGTCATAGTACTAGGACACAATGTGCATTTTTCATAAACATCTCCATTCTCCATTTCTCCACTTCAACACCGACATCTCAGCATTCCATAACCACACAAGTATTTTCAAATGAGTTTTGAGTAAACAATATTTTTCCCATCCTATAGTTTGAAAAAGAATTTCCATCTAATATCTCCATATAGGGTGTCAAAATAATATACTTGTATTTGGGAAAAAGGGTTTTCAAAATCATAGCTTTAGTGGCAAACACCAGATAAATCACTTATGCTCTTTATAAGTAAAACATGTGAACCAAAATAGATGTATATAGATGCAAGCTCAGAGAAGTAGCTTGCCTGATTTCAGCATAATGTTCCTGGACTTCTTCTTACTGATCAAAGAAATAAACTCCCATCCTTCTTCGATAAATCCTCTCCAAATACCACTCCGGTAGCGTTTATATCTAGCGTCGCAAACATGAAAATAAAACAACACGCAATAAGCAAACCAAACCACAAGTGGTATACAAACAAGGAATCATACCAAAAACATAGCCCTAATTTAATCAAGCATCAAACTAAAATCTAATCTAAGAACACCTCAAGGAAAACTGTCTTAACAACACGCTTTGAACGATGTATTTAATAAAGCTACAAAAACAACATTAAAAGATACGAGTTATCCTAAAGCAAACACTTAACAACAACCACCACACTTAGCTAGATGCTAACAAGTAATTAATCCCTACAAGCAAAACAACACAGAACCACATGTTTATCTCTATGCTAACAAAACAATTTACTCAGACAAAATCACAAGGGAATTATACTAGCAGGAGTATAACACCATACACATGCCAAAACAAAAGGGCACAAAGACATCCTCAATTATAGGTAATTGACAAACATTTTTCCCTAATCAGGAAATACTTCAGACAAGAGTTAAGCCACCAATTAATCTCAGTAATTCAAAATATTTCACCAAGCTGAGGTGGAGACATTAACAAGATACTCAAGCTATTACTCAACTTAGACAACCAAGTTTAACAAGCAAAGCAAACATATTAATCACACACAATATTCTCACATCAAAATAAACAAGCTTAACCAATCCCTAATTACTAGGAGAAATGCTATATAGGGAATAAAACCCTAACAAATACATGACTCACAAGTAGCTCTCCTAACATGCTAACAAAAATAAGGAAACACGTCACAACAGTGGATTACCACCCTACACATGCTAGGAAACACATTTGTAACAATAAAATTATAACACACAATTTATAAAGAGAGAATTCCTTCTGTGACACCCGCTTAAAATGTCGTTCCTTATTTGACACTCCAAAATATTTTCTTCCCTATATGTCTCTGATAAGTTTTTCTTTACTTTGCTGACACTGCCGTTGGTTCTGTTAGCATATTCTGTTAATTTTTTGCAGGGCGGACAAAAATACCCCCGTGTGTCAAAGTCAACCGCAGCCTCTCTCTCTCAGCAAACTCAATCGACCACATCTCGTTCCCCACCCATCCTCTCTCTAAGCGAAGCACGAGCCCTAGCGGCGGCGGCGGCGCCGATTTGGCGGGCGGGGCTGCGGAGGCATGGCGGCGCGGCCATGGCCGTCTTGTTTCTAGGCGGTGTGGTGGACGGCGACGCGCGCGGTGTGGCGGACGGCGACCCAGGCGGTGTGGCGGACGGCGACGCGCGCAGAGCTGCACACGGCGGCCCAGGCGGGGCCACGACGGACGGCGACACGGGCGGGCCTGCGGCGGACGGCGACACGGGCGGGGCTGCGGATGTGGGCTTCGGTGCAGGGTGAGCGTTTCTTCCTCTTCTTCCTCACGCGAATATGCAGTAGCACTAGATTGATGAGCAGATTAGGTAGTACTGAACCGGTGCAGATTAGGTAGTACTGAACCGGTGCAGTAGGAGTAGCATGAAGTACGCGAATATGCAGTAGCACTAGATTGATGAGCAGATTAGGTAGTACTGAACCAGATTAGGTAGTACTGAACCTTGCGTTTGGAGTAAATTTCATGCTGGACAATTAAATTTAGAATGATTTTCTTGTAGTAGTATGAGTAGAACCAGTGCTTGTCTTAACCGAGCACAAATACAGTACTCAAATAGCAATGCTTGTGTTGCTTTCTTGCTAGGATTTCCTGCTTGCTACACTAGCAGTAGCAGTGGAGTACGTTGATGCTTTTAAATTAAATGTACTGTTGTTTCTTGTGTAGGATGGATCCAGAATCAACTTATGAGAATGAACAAGATGATGATAGTTATCTTCGCAACCCAACACCGGAGAATGAACATTTTGGTACTGATGAAGCGAATTTGTATGGGCATCATTGGCCCAAATGTAAGAAAGGGAACCCGGAAGACATTGCTGCGATGATGTTAATTCGGTAATATAGATTTAATCATTCTTGCAGCCCCACATATTCTGCCATTAATTTCTTGTTGTTTCTGTAGAGAACCACCAAAGAAGAGGAGGAAGAAAACAGCGGAGACATCCATTGTGCCTGCCGAGGATGGAGAACCTACAAGAATGAATTTTCCCCCCAGGTTAATAATTTTACACTTACGCTCATGTTTACATCGAAGCAATGTTTGAATTCTAAGTAGCTTTCTTCTCACCATAGCCAAAACTTGGAAACTACAACTAAGAATAAGGGAAAACCTGTTAGCACCGGTTCTGCAGCATCGAACAGGTGATCACAACTAGTTCAGAATTTTAGATTTAATTAAACTAAAACGTGTTATGCATGCTGATTGGTTTCCTTCTCACAATAGCAAAAGGTTGGAGAATACAACTACGAAAAAGGGAAAAGGGGACAATTCTGGATCGGTTGGATCCAAGAGGTATTGTTTCTGTAAATAGTTCACATATTATGTATAGCTTTTGTTTTCAATTGCTGCTCAAACTATTGCTGCCATACATGTATAAATGTAGATCAAGAACCGGCTCAAATAAGAAGGAGGAGAAGTCTGCTGACAAGATCTCTATGGTGCCACTCGACAGCCCAGCAATGGGCACACGAAGCAAAAAATGGCAGCCTTCAAGTCCGGCAATGAGCACTAGAAGTAAAAGAAGGCTCAGCCTGTGATTCTCATATAATGGCCACGAGGGGTCCATTCTTTTGTGCTGATCATGTAATGTATTTGCGAATTTAACATTGCATGATACATACCAACTTGTCTTGATGTATGCGGGAACATGCCCCATCTGTTAGTTGTTATGATGCATTTTGTGATATATTTGTGAATTGTCTCAGATATGGCATCCAAAAACAGGGGAGATTCTGTCAATTTTTTTAATTTTTTTAATGGAGATCAATTTTTGCATACCAGGGGTAAAAGGGTCTTTGCATACCTCAGTTTAACACCGTCAGTTCAAAAAATGGACTAAAGTGTCACCAGAGTAAAGAAAAACTTATAATAGACATATAGGGAAGAAAATATTTTGGAGTGTCAAATAGGGAACGATGTTTTAAGCGAGTGTCACAGAAGGAATTCTCTCATTTATAAAGGTCTGATAAAAATAGGCAGAAAAGGCCTAAACCTTATAATTAGCACCACAGTCAATCAGTGACTCCTAAATTCAAACCAAGCTAGGGATATATTCTCCTACACATATAGAAGACAAGCCAATTGGATTTACTCCAAAAATCATCTCACAAAAATCACCAAAGAGCCACTGGTGTGTTTACAAGAATGAATATAACTTTTGTTTTAGACTTCATTTGCATACAAGACCAACAGATCTGGAAAGGTATCACTTCAGGCTTTCCATAGAATTTTGGTTTGCAAATTTTGGAGTTATAAAACTCTAGATATTAAATATTTAATGAAAAAGATACTTTTATAAGATCTAATCTAGACAACTGTTAAAAATATATTTTTGCAAACAACCAGTCCTACCTAATTAAGAAAACACATAGGAACTCTACAAAATTTGAATCACTCAAATATCTATCACAGATCTACCACAAATGAATTAAAACTACACTGCAATTTAAATAGGAAATAAAAAAATATAATAGATCTACTGGAAAAATAAAGGAATGGGCCAGATCTGGCCCAGATCCGGCCGTGCGGCGCAGATCGTGGCCCAGTCAGCGGCCCAGTGCGCGAGGCGAAGCGTTACGGTGCCATCGTCTTCCTCTTGTCGCGCATGGACGAACAGAGCGGGCAGGGAGCAGGGCGATGACGGCGACGGCGACTCCGGTGCCCTAAGAAGAAAAGGGGATGTCCATGAGATAGCTTGCGATGAGGGGATCTCAGAGAAACAAAAATGGCGGAGAATGGTGGTCTGTGCAGCCCGCGAGTTTCCCGGCAAGGTTGCGGCCGGAGCGGAAGAGGATGCAGATGTCCAGCTCGATTCCTTGGACGAGGATGCAGAGGACGACGAGGCGGTGACGATGGCGGTCTTCGATTTGCTCGGGGAGGCTCCAATCGCCGACGATGCGCGATGACATCCATGGATAGGGTTCGGCCGTGGAGAGGAGCAGAGAGAGAGAGAGAGAGCAGGTGGGCGAGTGAGGGGTGAAGGAGAGCAGAGCGTCGCGGGGGCCTTCTTATCTTCTTCGACGCGGCATGAGGAGCGGGGGGGGGGGGGGGGGGGCCTGGGCGCACGGCGAGCTCGGCCACTGGCGCCATGCCGCTCGCACTGGAGCTACAGGGAGACGAAGCCATAATTGCAGAAAACCCCCTGCACTTCCTCCTTTTCTGTTTCTTTTATTTCCTTTTAAAAACCAGTAGCATTTTAGGGATTTAATTGAGGCACTAAAACATTTTATAAAATTATGAGAAAAATCAGGTAGCCTCCCCATAACATGTAGAAGCTCCACAAAAATTGGGGTGTCAAAATAAAATGTTTTGAACAACTTTTGTTCATAGGGTTTAAATAAGGCATTTTTCTTAAATACAATTTTACAATCCTTTAGAAATTTTAAAGCAAGTTCAAAATATTATTTTTGAACTCTTGGAACTTTCTTGACAAATATATTAACTTCAAATAGTTTTTATTTTCATAGAGAAAATATTTGTTTGAAGGAAATAGATAGTTAAGTAGGGAAAATAATTTATTAAGATCATTTCTTTTAATTCATGATCTTAATTTCCATTTGTTGAATATTTTGAGGAGTTTGTTTTAAATTTAAGTCACATACCAAATTTGTTATCAAGTGTGTTTTATTTTAGTGTTAAGCACAACTGAGGAATTATCCACACAAGCAACAAACACAACCAGATCAACATCACAACCAAGATCACACAAATCAAACCACACAAATTAATCATACCACCATTTCCACAAATGCTATCTTGGGGAAAAGTGACCACTCCTAATTATGACAAGATGATGTTTAGGAAATATCTCCACTCATAACTTAATAGTTTTCAAAAAGATTTGAGAAAGGAAATATGTGGGGTAATATATTTCCCACTAGTGTTATTTTCAAATGGAGTGAAAATAAGAGTTTATAATATGGGAGTTGTATACACCTGCAAAATGCCAAGGTTGAAAAATAGGTAGGAGATAGCATATAGATCTCCATAATTTTAGAATCACATAATTTTGCAAATACTTTTACTTTCCCAAATAATGGGTATTAGTTTTGGTTGTTGCTAAACCAAGTATCATTGAAAAGGAGTTGGCCAAAATAAGAGTGGAGAAGATACATGGAATATTTTTCTTGTCATGACATGATCACCAAAGTTTAGTATTTTTTTACTTTGGTTGAGTTCTTGGGTTTGATATTTATTGGTCAAACAGCTTAAACATTAAGTCACACAAGTTCAAACAGAGCAATGGGAAGAAAGCACAATCATTAGTGAAGTATTTCAAAAAGTTTTTGTTGGTTCTGAATTTTGGGTCTTGTAAAACTAAGTTTTTCTTAGTTCCAAAATTTGGGATGTTACACCGCTGGAGGGCTGGCTCCATCTCCACCACCAAAGTTTCATCTCCAACAACACCAAGACGTCCAAGCAAGAGGAGGAGAAGGAGGCGCCACCCCAGCCATCGCCGAGCGCTGCCCCTAGGCCGCGCACCGCCATCACCGTCATCTCCATCAACACTTCCAACTCCCTCTTCTGTTTTATGTATTTGTTAGATTGAACATGATGATAAATTCTAGGAATATATGTTGTTATTCATCTATGCTTGAGTAATTGATTCGGTTCTAGGTTGAGGTATAATCTAGTACGCAACATTAGACTTTGTGCCATAATCTAGTATTTTACACACTCTATGTTTGCGACACGTGCACGGAGGAGATAGATTCGTTTGTGTGACCCTTTCCGGTAGTGTGCTAACATCCTTCGTGTGACAACAAACGTAAGGTTATATGTGGCACACACAGTTGTGACAACCCAGTAATCGTAGAGAATACCTTATTTATCTACTCCGTAAAGAGTATCTCTTGTAATTTATTAGATCGCTGCCACTTAGTTGTCCGTCTAATACTAGTGAGACCGGAAGCCTAGACACCGTTTTTACTCTATTCAATCCTACCGTTACTACCCTCTTGTTTACTTCAGTTTCTAGTTTCTTTTATTTGTTCTTTACTTTCTGTTCTAGTACTTTCCAACTCCTTTATTATTGTCATTCTAACAATTTACAGAGTACACTATCTCCAAACTTGATTTGGGTGCAAGCATAGTTGCGTCCCTGACAACGCAGTTGTGGGGTTTGTAAGAACCTTCCTTTACACTCTCTTGGGACAAACTAAATTGGGATAATACTTCCACGAAAAGTACTTGCAACAACCTTGTGCACTTGTAGGCGTCAAGTTTTATTTTCATTTGCGTTAATTAGCTGTCGGTGGAGCGTTGTAGGTGGCTGTCGGTGGAGCGGATAAGTACACGGGGTAGGTGTCAGGAAGAAATTTAGGAAACACATATATTTAATCTCAAAGAAATATTTTATTTAATCTTAACACATCACAGAAACATTTAGGAACAAGAACACAATGGACTCACGAACAACAAACATGTAGGGAAATTACTAAAGTAACACGAACAAGAAGCTAACACATCAATTATATTCTCCTCTGGCTGATCCCATTCCAGATGGCCCTCCGAAGCAGTGCCCTCCTGACCCAAAGAACGGACCGGGGTCGACAGTTTGCTCCACATGGATTATGACAGTATGAACCAATGACGGCTTCTTCGTGGTTGAGTAGGGCCTAGGGGGCGTCAAACTCAGACGGTGAAAGTTCAGGCTCTGGCACCTCCACATCGTAGACTGTAGGCAAATCAGATGGGTTCTTCATCCACGCCATCACACTCAAGTACCAGCTGTCCTTTGGCTTGAGCATTTCCACGAGCTGCCCACCTACCTGGTTGATGAACTGGTTCACGATTTCGGGCTCCCACACCTCCCATGGGAACATCTTGAATCTCAGCTTCGTTAGGTATGACAGCTCTGCTGCCCGCCCTCCGAGCCCGCTATGCCAGCGGCTCATCGCGAGTGTCTCGCCGTTGACGACAAGGCCGGGGGAGGCATGGAGGACGTGAGGGCAGTCCTTGCTCAAACGGAAGCGCATGAAGAAGTCGAATGGCGAGCCGCAAACCTCCGCATGATTTGTATTGGACGAGCATGCGAGAGGAACTAAACTGAGTGAGTGGCGAACCTAGCTAGATGGGTTATTTATAGGGTCGTGTGGGCTGAGAAAGAGGCGCGAAAATGAAATGGCAAGGAGTCGAAAAGGCAGGAAATTTACCCTGTTTGCCGAGTATCTAAACCCTAAACTCTCGCCAAACAACACTACCAGGCGGCAAAAAGTAGCGCGGACCGATTTTTCCCCACCGTGTGTTTGCCGAGTGTCGTGCGCCGCCATACTCGGCAAGTTTCCAAAAAATGCGCGGCGAAACCATATTTTTTCACGCGCAAACTTTGTTGAGTGTCCCGCGCCGCCACACTCGGCAAAGATTTCAGAAAATGGCGGCAAATCCGAATTTTTTCGCGCGTGTACTTTGCCGAGTATACGCTGTCCGTGACACTCGGCAAACTGCGCGCTCCGTCACGGTGTTGTTGGGCCGTCTGCCAGGGGACACGTGGCCTTCTGGTTTGCCGTGATAGATTGTTTTCCGAGTGTCTTTTCCGTCCTTTGCTGGCCGTCTGTTGTTTGCCGAGTCCTAAACGGGTCGGACTCGGCATATAGTCTCTTTGCCGAGCAGTGTCATTTTTGCCAAGTGTATTCGTGGCCCACCCGGCATATAGGCTCCTTGCCGAGTGGCCCATGTTCTGGCACTCGGCAAAGCGGCCGATACCCGACATCGTCTCGCTTTCCTGGGGAGCTCCTTTACACCGCCTGTTAGCGTCGCATACGCGCTGCGCCGCCTACATGCTTCGTCTGTTGGGCCGGCCCATGAAATTTGCGCGCTCGCTTCTTTTGCATTTTGCGCTGGTCAGTGGAGAGGAGGTGTGGAGGAGAAGGGGAGAGGAGAAGTGGAGAGGAGAAGTGGAGGAGAAGGGGAGAGGAGAAGTGGAGGAGAGGAGAAGGGGAGAGGAGAAGTGGAGGAGAAGTGGAGGAGAGAAGGAGAGCGAAGGGGAAAAGAGAGGAAGAAGGGGGTGCCGGCGGGATTCAAATTCGAATCCCGCCCAACAATCTTATTTTTGTGGCTTTTCTATTTTTTTGAATTTTTTTGATTTTGTAGAAAAAAATCTTCTTGTTGAAATAACTTTTTTCTTTTAGAATTTGGAGGATCCGAGAAAAATTCACCGGGTAATCTTCTTGTAGAATTTTTCTTTAGTTTTTTTTGATATATTAAACGCATTTTTTCGACATCGTATGCAAAAGTTATGGCCGTTCAAACTTTTTTTTTCTATTTTTTGCAAAAAAATGTCAAAATTCATATTTCAAAATTTCTATACCAAGTAGACACTAAAACCTAACTATATCTCAAAGGATTTTATTTATTGAATTTTTTATCATTTTCTTTTCTTGTTTGCAAAACTGAAAAGTCGATCCACGGGGGGGGGGGGGGGGGGGAGGGGGGGGGGAGGGTGGTGGGATCTGTTTTCAACATTTATGAGGAGCATGGGCCCACATGCATAGAAAGGGCACCCACCCAATCATTGGTGGCGGGGCCACCATATTTCTGTGGCGTATGGGTCTAGATGCTATTTCTGTGGCGCATGGGGCTAGATGCGCCACAGGAAGCCACATTTCTGTGGCGCGTCTAGACCCATGCGCCACAGAAATATTTTTCTGTGGCGCATGGCTATTTGGTGCGCCACAAAATGTGTTTTCACAGAAAGCTAGTTTCCTAGTAGTGACTTACTTCAATATTTTCCAATGCATTCTAATTCTTATTAAAAAGCTTCCACAACTATTATGTTTTTGCTTTTCAGATTTACTAGCCCGTGCCGTGGCACGGGTTGATGACTAGTCTAATATAAAACCAATAGAACATTTCATGAGTTGTAATACAAATCACAAATCAAAACAAAGCACAATTGATGAACATATGACATGTGAGGAACTACAAGTTCATGAGCTGAGCGATTTATACCTCATATTTTTTTCTCCGTCGATTTGCTCGGCGAGGTCGCCGGCCTCGCCTCCCGGCCCTCCTCATCGACGGCCGCCACACGGGCAAGGATTAGGGCGCCGCAACACCTAGTGAAGAGAGAGGATGAGAGGGCAAGGGTTAGGGCGCCGCCACACCGGGTTCCAGATCCGGAGTGAAGGGGAAGAATGAGAGGGCAAGTGTTAGGGCGCCGCCACACAGATTTCCAGATCCGGAGTGAAGCGGAAGAATGAGAGGGCAAGGGTTAGGGCGTCGCCACACCGGGTTCCAGATGCGGAGTGAAGGGGAAGAATGAGAGGGCAAGGGTTAGTGCGGCGCCGCCACACCGGGTTCCAGATGCGGAGTGAAGGGAAAAAATTAGAGGGTAAGGGTTATTCTAGGCCATGTAGTCTTTTATATTTGCGTGACATTATCGGGAATGGTTAAGTATATATAACCGTTTCCTTTGTGGTTACGCCGCTGTACATTTTTTGCTGATTTTCATAGCTGCATACAAGTTCACAACTAGTACATTCTACTGATTTCCATGGCTGCATACAAATCTACTATATTCTACTGATTTCCGTAGCTGCATACAAACCTACTACATTCTACTGATTTTCATAGCTGCATACAAGTTCACACCTAACAGCAGCATACAAACACACAAAATCATTCTAGCAATACTCACAAGAACATTTAACTGAGCTATTTTCGTTTCTTTCTGCCGCTCCTTTCGCACAGCAACAACATGGTCAGTTTTAGTCGAACTTGTTGGGCTCCATGCCAAACTAGCTACAACAGCTACAGTGTGTGTCTGCATCTCCTTCTTCGCCCTCCTGACAACCAAGGCTACATTATTCTAGCTCTGCAGCTTCCACTTCGACGTCATTAGCATGCAGCATCTCAACATAATCTTCAATCCAAAAAAATCATAGCTCTCATAATACTTTTCGCCCCTCCGCTCTCAAATGGAAAATCGAATCCAGAGCCAAATAAACATCACACATAAAGTATAAATCAATCAAAACTGGTCGATGCGTCGAACTAACCATGTGATTTGGACACTTGAACTAGATCCGGCCTGGGTTCAGATCCGAACGCGACACTCGACGAATCGCGTTTCTACAGCGGCAGCACACACACTTCAAAAGCGGCAGATCTGACCTGGCGCCGGCGGGGCAGGAGGATGACGCCATCGATCTCCCGACGAGCTCATGCTCTTGGCCATGGAGGACACGAGTGCAGAGTAAAAACAAGTTGGAACAGAGGAACAAGGGCGAACGGACAATGTTTTATAATATCCAAGATAGGCCTAAAAAAGGAATTTTATATAACCAACCTCGCCAACGGTTGCATATAAATGTACGATGCCATTGAGGAACATATCACACACGGAGTCGCAGAAACCTCCGTTACCATTATATTGGCAACGGTTGAAAATTCACGACCGTTGCCTATGAATGTCGGGACGCGGGCTAGCTTGCCTGGCGGGCCGCTTTTTTCACGTGGAAAGCTCGATTTTCCGTCGCCTAACTCGTGCCGTTTCCATATAGGGGTATGCGATGTGTCGTTCTGTACTAGTGAGGCCACCACGAGCTGCAGGTCACTCCGGAAGCCAAGGTAGCCACCAGAGCTGACCCAAGCAGCAACATTCACCTCGCGTGATGAGCTGCCGCTGCCGCCGGCGCCTGCAGCCGCGGGTGTGCCTCGCCACAACCGGGTCACCGGGCCGATGTAGAAGACGACGAGCGCCGCCGCCGAGTTCCAGATCGCTGCCGCGCCGAGGATCCCCGCCGACGACGCGCCGCACAGGCCTATGCCCCGGGACGGCGGCGGCAAGTGGAGGGGAATGGAGCGCGGGGGGCTCGCGCACGCCGGCGTTGGGCGCCCCGGTGCGGCCCAGATGCGGCCGCACGAGAGCGGAGGTTAGGGTTGAAAGGCATAACCACGCCATCATAATACTCCACAAATAAAAATGGTGTTGCATTCATATATGAGACCTACGATATTGGAGAGAAATAGAAAATGCATTCTTACTCTCACTGGGACCAATATTCTTGCGATTGTTACAAATAAATAAAGGACGTGGCTAGGGAGTGCGCGGGCACGGTCTTAGGCGGCGCCCCACCCGAAAATAGAAAAAGGTACAGTTTCGTGTCTGTACTTTCCGTAAAAGGAAATACTGGTCCCCACGTGGCCACGTTCCATCCTCACCCTGTCCAGCAGGCCAGCACGCACGGCACTAGCAAATATCTCTGTCTTTCTTCTTGCCCAGTCTGGCCCGGCTTCCGCTCCTTCTCCTTCCCCAATCCGGCACCATTGCTAGTTCATAGCAGGAAAATATAGTATCAAAGAAAGATAAGATTGGCAAAAAATGTATCTTCCTCATTAGAACAATTTTTGGGTTGCATACGGAAATACAAGTACAGAAAAACATAAAAAAAATAGCATGCACTCTGTTAACATCGACCTATTCCTATGGTGAGAGAATCATCCTCTCCAAAAATCATAGATATGCAAAATACATCCTTTAGAAACTTAGTTTGATCTCATAGTAAAATTACATAAAACATAGATATTTAAAATCGAGCTAGTTCTAACAACTCAAAACTACATTATGCCCCTCAGTTCTAGCTTATTAAAACTTAAATTTAACCAATAAGCTTACTTCCAATTATTTACAGAACTTACATCTGACTGGTAGGTAAAAATACATGGAGTTTGTGACCCCAAATTACATCCCAAAATTCAAATACTACATCACGCGAAATAGTTCAGAAATACCAGCTAGCTTTGTAATTAACATGCAGTTTTGAAACTGAAAATTACATGCCAAGATTGATAAACTACATCCCAAATTCCCAACAAAAATTCAGCAAACATATGAGTACAAGCAAGTAAATTTTGCTATTAACCGATGAAAGTTACATTTTTTTAATATGTGCACAAATTAACATCAACAAGTTACATTCAGATTGGAAGTAATTATCTATTATATTATTAAAACAACAAACAATCAACGGTGGAGATTTATCACCCTAAAGCTTAGATGTATAAACGGTGGAGATTTACCACGTATAGAAATGTAAGAACGGATATAGGTGACTAGCCAAACCGCACATGCAATCGTGAAACAAAAGGATTCCAATTAAATAAAGAATTTTTAGAAAGTACACGGATAGAGTCCGGTGTCAAAGCAATGTGAATTCAAAAGGAACATCGATCCACACCTCAATGAGAACTCTGTAATTGGTCCATTGATATAAGCACATATACGTTAGCACAGACCTCAAAAGAAATACACGCTCGCACGCTTGGACACCCAGCGAATCGGAATAAAAACAAGATCTCGGCGAATCGAAGCCATGACAGGGAGGCGCTCCACAACGGATCGAAGGCTCGCCAACAATTTTTTCTTCCATCGGCAAATCGATGGCACGAGCAGGTGCAATATTGCTGCAGTCGCTTGCATCGGCAAGTCGACGGCACGCCAGGGCAGCCAGACGCCGGCAGATGAGAGGCGGCGTAATGTTTTGACAATAATGACATGGTCGCGCAGCACGGCGAAACAATTGGAAAAGTCGACGGCACGCCAGGGCAGCCGGACGCCAGCAGATCAATGACAACTGAGGCGGCGTAATGTTTTGGTAATAGTGATCTGGTCGCGTAGCACGGCGAAACAATTGGAAAACAAGACTAGGAAGGGAAAAAGCTTCGGGCAGGCGAGAGACGGAGCACGTCATGGCGGCCGGCCGTGGTCAGCGGCCTAAGAACGATCGTTGGCATACCTTAATTCATGCGCTTCTGCATGCAAACGAAGAGCTAAAGCAAGACTTACGTGGCGCAGCTGGCGTCAAGTCGATCTGGAGATGCCAGCGTCCATTGCCAGGGCCCGTGCAAGGTCTCCAACTAGCTCCATACAGCATACATACAGTATGCAGCCGATTTGTTGCAGGCATAATCACGTGCATAGGACAAACATCAAGCTTTGGAGTAAAATTGATTATTTGCATCCAATCAAAAAACATACGGGGTAAGGATCGTCAAACTTTGGACCAACTCTAGGGCAGCCTGCAGTCTCGCCGGGACGAATATGGTGTGCTGGTCATGGAAGGCCCGGACGGTCGGCAAACTGAAGAGGCCAGACACGCTAGCCATCCAGATGTTTGATCGAACAAACGATCGGCAAACTGAAGACACAGTATGCGGAAGCCATGGTGACCATCCTGATGTTTAAATAGCAGATTGGATAATTGAATCAGTGGATCACTGGAGGTACGATACAAGGAGCCATGATTCTCGACATGGTTGAAAGGCCATGGACGCCCCCCTTTAATGCCTAGCATAAAACCTCCGATGAGCTCGAGATAGGGCCTGCAATCTTGGACGACAAATTCAACGACGGTGATCTCATGCCAGCGATCTTGACAAACAGATAAAGAGCCGAGTCTACAACAAGTCAAGGTGAGGACGGACAGTGAACATGGCTGCATGAAAGGATTTGGTAACCTGACATGTTTTGCATCAGATGACCAATTGACCATGGGATCTAATTTTCTTTGATCGTCTGCGCCAGACTCAACTTTAGGATCCATAATATTGCAGTTTGTTTCAACTGTCCGTCCCAACTTATCATGTCGACCAATTCAAATGATTTCTCTCCTCTCCTTAAGAGTAACACACTAACACGAGGTGCATGCATTGTGCATCCAGATGGTGATTTTATGAAATTGTAAGAAGTACATGGAAGACTTCAGCCTGTCCACAAGTCGTGTCGTGTGGAAGATAAGGGAGAACCAGTTTAAATATAACAATTCAAGGGAGTTATAATATTTTCTTACTTTATCAGTCTAAATATTTATTATCAGAAGCGTTCAAACTAAAAATCGGATTTACATATGAAAGTATACCTAATACGCTAGAGTCTAGACGGTAAGACACAACTTCAAATATAATAAGGGGCCCAATAAGAAGGTTAAATTGTATGCATACTAGCTGAGAAAGAAATTCATAAAATGCAGGTATTTTGACAAAAACACAACAGGAGTATATAAATAATAATGAAACATGCGGAGTAATAAAACAAAAGGGTTAGTTTTAATCCTCAGTGGACAATTTAGAAGCGAATGAAATTAAGAATTATTACAAAGCTTTACTTCGCCCTTCCCAAACAAACGGCACACATGTGTTTCAAAAATAAGGGCCAAACATTTGATAATTAAGTGTAGGTTATGTGCCCCAAAAATTATACCGTTCGAAACTTATTATGATTATGAATCTAACTACATCAATTTTGTATTGGACCAATTTTTTTGTCAAAGTCGATCTTTTTGTTTCAAAAACGTGCACGGCTTCTTTTAAGGATGGAGGTAGTATAGTTTTGCATGGCAAGAACCCCATAATAACTACTGTGTAGTGTAGACAAGTAGAAATATCCTTACCGACGAGGTACTCCCTCCGTCCGGATTATAAGTCCTCTACGTATTCCTAGGTCACAAATTTGAGCAACATAATAGGATAATTATATTATAAAAAATATATTATTAGAAAATTTAGACTTAATATTTTCTAATGGTATAATTTTTGTATTATAAAATTTAGATTATATTAGTTAAATTCACGACCTAGGGGTACGTAGAGGACTTATAAACCGGGACGGAGGGAGTAGTACATATGACCAAAAGATTTTTCACGAGGTCCACTACAGTAACCTTAGAAGCCACATCCTGGCTAAAATCAATTTCTATATGATATAACATTTAAAATACATGATGAATTAAATAAAATTACCTTTTTTATGTGCGTGAAAATTGGTGGCCGAGAAACACAGCCAAATAATTTTTTGCATGGTATATCTTTGCAATATTTTTTCAATGTTATTAAACATGCACATGACGATTTCCAATATCTTAATGCTAAATTAAAACATAAAAAATAATAAATCTAGCCGCGCAAATGCGCGGGCCACCCAGCTAGTTTATATGTAAGTAATTATTTATATGTAGTACCGTACAAGTTACATCTAGACTCTATATTTTTTTGTATGAGAAAGGAATCTTCATGTATAATTCACACACAAAAGAAGAGGATGTAATTAACCGATGCATAGTACACACAAATTACATCTCAATGGTACACTAGTACATCCTATAGAAGGTACACAAATCCTATGTAATTTTCAAGGTATATAGTAAAACTACTACCTATAATTTTCCTGGTACACAAGAACTACATCCTATGTAATTTTCAAGCTAGCAGCAGGACTGCACAGCACAAAAGGAGAGAAATCCAACACCCTGCTTTCATATGTTCCATATCGACAAAACAACATAATTATGGGTGGGTGATTAATTGTAACAGCAACACATATACACCTTCTACTTGCCACAAGTAACATAATTAGGTACAGCGGTGGCAACTCATCGCTCGGAATATAAACACACGATGGCGATGAAAGAAAGGGAGTTAGCAGTTGATTCCAAACTCACTAGCTTGCGCAGCTTCTTGACGAGCGTCATGGGATTCTTGTATTTTGTCGTGCCTTGAATGCACAAACCAGTACGGCTACTTTTAGTGGTCCATCTGCTGAAAATAGAAGTTATTTGGCACTGGTCACTGGTCATAACTCCTTATAATTTGGCACACAGATGAGACAAATTAATCATCTGCAACAACTTCTCTGGAACTTGATTTGGTACTAGTAGCAAGGTTCAGTTGCAAATGAAGCAAAAACCTGAAGCAGATGCAAATTAAAGATGGAGATTTTCAGTACTAATAGCTCTTGGTTTCTCTCTGAAGCAAAGAATCCATTGACGATGAGTAAATGGCACTGGCGGTCACACAACTCGTCCGCTATGTGCACTTAAGTCACACAACAGGAGAACGTGATTTTTTGGTCACACAACTGGACTTTTGGTGCATGCAGGTCACAAACCCCACATGTCAGTCCGTTTTTCGTTGCAGCAGTGCACGTAATTTTGTAGAAAACCCCCTATATTTTTGGACATTTTGCAAAAAAAAACCCTGTAATTGGACCCAATTTTTTTTTTGCGAAATGTCCAAAAATACAGGGGGTTTTCTGCAAAATTACGTGTCCACGTCAGCACTCCTGCAACGGAAAACGGACTGACATGTGGGGTTTGTGACCTGCGTGCACCAAAAGTCCAGTTGTGTGACCAAAAAATCACGTTCTCCAGTTGTGTGACTTAAGTGCACATAGCGGACGAGTTGTGCGACCGCTAGTGCCATTTACTCATTGACGATCATGTGTATGATGAAATTAAGATGCGTACGCAGGGCGGATGGGGGCGTCGTTCTTTATGCAGCTGAACCTGGAGGCAGCGGATTGCGTGGGGCTGGCATTCATCCACAAGAAGAAGGGCATGCACGGAACGTGAAGCCGTCGAACTTCCGGCGGATTGCGCGGGGCTGGCATTTGTCGGCGACTTGGGCCTGGACCGCCTGCTCTCCGGCGCGCCTCTTCGGGAGCAAGCGGTCTATGCACTCCGCGAGCAGCCTGTCGGACCTGCCCCAGATGTCCGGTACAGACATGGAGCCGCAGGTCGGTGACCTGGGCCTGGACCGCCTCCTCTCCGGCGTGCCTCTTCGGAAGCAAGAGGTCAATGCACTCCGCAAGCAGCCTCCCGGACTTATCCCAGATGCCTGGCGCCTGCGGCAGCCCATCGTGCGCCTCCACCTCGTCGGCCCGAGTGCCTCAAGAATCTCCGGCCGAGTGCCAAGTGGGACGTCTACTCCCTCGGCATGGTGCTCCTGGAGCTGCTCTCCGGCCGGGTCTACTCCGAGGTGGAGCTCTGACAGTGGCACGCCGGCAACGTCGAGGTTACCAGCGGAGCCGCGTGATGCGGATGGCTGACCCGGCGCTGCACGGCGAGGCCGCGGACTGCAACGAGAAGGGCTGCGCGGCTTCTGCCGGCTCGTCTTTGCCTGCTTCGTCATGCCGCCCGGCAAGTGGCCCGCCATGCGGGACGCCGCCGCGAACCTGGACAGGATAACGGCGGGGATACAGCTCGGGAGCGCGGGCGCCGTGCGATTCCTCCCATACGCAGCACCAACACCATTTCCGCCGCCCTTAGCCTGGATTCACCCTCACCCCGCACCGCTACCAACTCTATGGCTCCGCCAGTTCCTCAGGAGCGCCAACGCCATTCGATCCCCCTAGCCGAACCAACGCCATGGCCGCCGCCCCTCGCTTAGGGAGCGCGGGCGCCGTTCGACCCGCACCACCACCGCCTCCCGTCCTACTCCACTGACCTCAGGAATCTCTCGATAGGATTAGGGGCGCGGTCCATCTCCTTTCGTTCGCTCGAGCTCGAGTTCATGGGGCGGAGGTGGGGATGCGAGAAGTGGATAAGGAAAGGAGAAAGGAGAGTTGTGGGTCGTTGGATTCGATCAGACGGAGCGAAAGGGTGAGCACTCTGTAAGACAGAGTCAGTGCCCACGCACGGAATAGATTTTGCGATAAGTAAAACACGATAAACTGGAACTTAAAATATTACTCTAAGTTTTAGATTTATCCACTACATATCCTTACTTTTTAAAGTGTTTTCCGTAGCAAAGGATGGACGATGTACTACAATCACTAACAACCATATCTATTACTCCCTCCATCCGGAAATAAGTGTATTAGATTTGTCAAAAAATGGATGTATCTATATGTGTTTCATGTCTAGATACATCCATATTTTGGCAAATCTAAGACACTTATTTTGGGACGGAGGGAGTATATGCTAAAAGCAATATAAGAGGTTTTAATAGAGGCAACAGGTTAATCCTCGTCATCTAATTTAATTTTGGTAGCTAGATCTAAAATGTATGGCTCGGATTTTATGAGATATAGTAGTTACTTAACTTAGTTGACATAACAATGTTTACGTGATCACACACGTACGTCACCAAAAGACCAGCCGTAGGTGTACAAGACTCTACCTTGGCTGTAAAAAAAAACATTGGCTGTTCTCCCTAAGGAAAAATCTTGGATCACGTGATACTTAAAAAAAAAAAAAATCTTTGCTTAAAAGTGGTGGACTGGGGCAAAAAGGTAGGACTGTTAGGATATGTAAAGGGAAAGTTTAGAAAAAACATTAAACTGATCAATACAAGTACTTCCACAGTAATTTTATTTATCCTCTTTGTGAGTTTAAACAAAGATGTAGCATCCACAGTAATATTTGCCTTCCATTTTAATAATAAAGATTTTATATTCTAGATGTTGATATTTTTCTATATATATGGTCAAAATATGTAAAGTTTGATTTTGGCTAAACGAAGAACACAGGGTAATTATGAACGGAGGAAGAATGTTGTTCCTATGTTTGAGTACAGATAATGGCAAATTTATTTGACTGCCATCACATTAACACACGCACAAAACGCCAGCAACAGTTCAGAGTCGTGGAATTTTAAAATTAATGAAGTCACGGCATTAGTCGCACTACGTACATTGTTTTATGATCGGATCGTGGATGTTTCTATATATTAGCACATCATTAATCATGTCCTGACACTAGCCAAGTGTACCAAACAAATCGACTGGCATCAGATCAACACTCGCAAAAAATGCCTGTGGAAGTTTAAAGTTCTGTGTCGTGGGATTTTAATATTCAACATTAGTTGCAATATCAACGGGAAGGTCCCTCGCACAAAGAAAATTACCGCCTAATGATACACACATGGTTGAGTCAACACAAATTCCCGCGAGAATGTCAATATCCCTGCACTGAAAGAACATTAGTCGACACACTATCGACAGGAACGTCTGTCATACTATAATATATTTTGGCTTAATGATACTCACAGCGCTAAGTCATCACAGTTTCCCACTTCATATGTTTCATATTTAGTGGTGACACGGTGTGTCAATAAATTTTTAGTCCGATGACCAAAAATTTCTTATGAATTGTTTTGGCGGATATTGCTTGGTTTGTATGAGATACATATTTGGACTATTGTATGTGTATTTCTCTGATATAACAAAATCGACATAAGAACATATGTCATTCCAACAACACTTCAAAATTGACAAATCATTAAGAGTCTTGAACTATGCTATCTAAGTCACGTAGTCATATTATATAGAGAAAATATATGTGACCGGGTGTGTAGAGTCATTGAATGATGATAAGGATAAGTTAAGAGTCCGGAAAATTTAGAATCGTACTTCTCTAACTTTATATATTGATGTATTAAGTTGTTACCAAATATGCCTAGAAGAAAAGAATTTATCATATAAAAACACGCTCATGTTTCTAAAACGTTGCACAATGTAACATGGTGTGAGTAAATGAGAGGGATAAACATGAGAACAAGATACGTGTCAGCATTTAATGTAACCTAACTATTTAGGAAGATAAACGGTTTTATCTTGATTCAACGATTTTTTTATCAAAAGGGTACTTATCTAACTTAAAAAACTATAGTTCAGTTTACAGGTCGAATATCACTTACATGGATGTTTGAACATAGGGAATAATTATCATTTGCCCACAATTTCAGATTGCCAAAGATATTACTAACATACGTGATATTTTGCTTACCAAAATATTTGCGATAGTTGAACAATTTTATTTATTGTCACATAATGAGAAATAACACGATATCAATTAAACCATATTTTTATTTCTTAAACACTTTCAACCAACTATATAGATGATGCACTCGCATTTGCGAGGGCTACCATGCTAGTTTTATACTAATAATAAAGGTGATTTGGTCAGCGACAAAGGCTTCTAACTACGTAGCTACTATCATCCATTTGTACAATAAAAATAAAGCTGATTTGGTGGGCGACAAATGCCTCTAACTACGTAGCCACTAACATCCATTTATATAATAAAGATGATGTGATCGGTGGCGGAGCCTCTAACTACCTAGCTCTGGCTAGCTGAGTCTATATATTTCCGGTTTTGCTAATTCTCAATCGAATGAGAATTAGCTTAGTTCTCAATCGCATGACGTCATCAGTTGCAAGTGGACTTGCAACTGATTCGGACCATTTGATTTGCTTTGTGATTCGTGCATCAGTTGCAAGTTGCTTGCAACTGGGATTTGATGACGTCATGTGAATGAGAACTAAGTTAATTCTCATTCGGCTGAGTTGCAAGTGGACTTGCAACTGCTCCGAACCGTTTGATTTGCTTCGTGATCCGTGCTAATCATGAGTTGCAACATAATTCTCATTCGATTGAGCGCTAGAGACACCCATATATTTCATGTATTCGTCGGAGCTTAAAGACATAGAGCTAGGGCCATTGATATAGCGAGCGATTGAGCCGCCTAAGAAAGTAGGAGTAACAATAATGGACGACGCTGGCAATAGACAGCCCCCGCTCACGATCCGCGTCTCAAGAGCACCGTCCGGCGGCGCCAACACTTGGCCGGCGGTGGCTGAGGAGCCAATGAGCCCTACCGGGAGGCTCTTGGATGACTTATACATTGTCGTCACCTTGGGGTTCGGCGCGTCCATAAACCTCCCCGCCTTCCGTGCCGGCGTTGACAGTGGCGGAGCCAGCGGGTGTGTCGGGTGTGCCCTAGCACACCTAGAGTTTGTGTGATTTTTTTAGGAGTAGTTTAGCACTTGATAATCTGTCACGTAACAGGCATTAAAAAAAAATGAAAAATCCACTGAACAGGAAAGGAAAAGTCCATAGACTCCACCCTGTGCGTTCGCTCTCGCATCTGGTCGAAACAGGCACACACACGCGCTAGCCTTCGTTCCCCAAATTCGTCTGCCTTCCTCTCGGCTGTCGGCGGCGGGAGCAAATCCATGGTGCATCGGAGGAAATCAGGCAATCCCGTGTGCCGGTGTTGAGATCCGGCAACTCCGTGACTGTGGGTCGCCGCTGCATGCCTGCATAGAGCAGACAAGCACCTGGGCGAGCGGCACTGGGCGCCGCCGCAGCACACTCCAGCCTCCAGGAATCCGTGGACGCCGGATGATCGGCTGAGCAGGAGCAGCAGCAAACCGGCGATTTGGCAGGCAAGGCTCGTGGTAATTCCCCAATTCTCCTGTTTCATACTTCCATGGACTGCGTACTGCACTAGCTTCTGTTTAGATTTTAGCCTGTCAGCTATTTTTCCTGTCAATCCAAGACATCCAGTACAACATCAGGCTCTGTTTTTTCTGTCAATACACTAGTTTTGATCTGGTTTGTTGTTATTTCTGTCAATACGTCCATGGCTCCTTTTGTTACCTTCAAACATATTTGGTGAGCTATTATATTGTGAGATTTCGACTTATTTACATTGTTCTTTCCGTACAATTGTGGATTACATGTGTTGTCAAAAAAAAAATTCGCCTGTGGCACACCCTTTGATAATTTCCTAGCTCCGCGTTTCCGCAAAATCCATGTCGCCGGAGACGACAAGTCGACAACAAGCCACGGTGGGTCCATGCGCCGTCGTTGGACCTGGACGACCACATCATCGTCGTCCCCAGGATGGCGCTGGACGCGGCGTCCGACCCGGACAGGGCCGTGGAGGACTACGCGTCGTCGTTGTCCATGGCGCCCATGGACCGCTCCCGGCCGCTCTGGGACTTCCACCTCCTCGACATCCCGACCACCGAGGCGACTTCCACCGTGTTGTTCCGCGTGCACCACGCCCTCGGTGACGACATGTCGCTGATCATCCTCCTCTTGGCGTCCACGCACAGCGTGGCCAACCCTTCCCGTCTCCCGGCCATGCCGGCGCCGCCAAAGCGCTCCGGCGGCGTCTACACGCGGCCGCGGCCCCCGGTGTCCGTAGGCGCGCTGGCGTTCGTCGCCTGGCTTTGGTCATTCCTCGTGCTCGTGTGGCACACCGTGGTGGACGTCGGGCTCTTCGTCACCATGGTCGTGTTCGTGAGGGACCCGCACACGTTGTTCATGCCTGCCGACGGCAGAAGCAGCGGCGAGTCCCCCCGACGCAAGCGCTTCTTGAATCGGAGCCTCAGTCTTGACGACGTCAAGTTCCTCAAAGATGCCATGAATTGCGTACGTACAGTACACGTGCATGTGACATAGTACCTATATATAAAAGTTGGAAGGATTCAGGCCTTCTCAGCACGTCCACGTCACGGGATCACCAGGACCGTTCGATCCGCGCGATCGACGGCCCAGATTTGGCCATGTCACCTGCAAGGGCATGGGTACTATACATCTCCGATTTTTAGCCAATCGCGTGCAGCCACGTCACCCGGTTACCGCATCCTGCTAACCCGGTCATCCGGTCGTTCCCGAGACCCCGACGCGTCCGTGCGGTTTCCTTCCCTTCTGCAACCGGTCACCGCGCGGGCTCTCTCAGTCCAATCTCCTCCCACCGCTCTCTCTACGGCCAGCCACCGGCGCTCTCCCACTGCTCCCTCCTCCACCTCCCCTCCAGCAGCAGCTGGCCGCGGGCGCCGGCGTCTAGTATATATAACTGCCAGTAGACAGCAATAAACTATAGAAAACACAATTATATAAAACTGATAAACTAAAGAAAAAACCGTAATTTATAAATTAAACTGAAAGTTACATAAATTCCTGTATATGTGCGCATGTAGACAGTGAATGACGTGCTAATTGGCGTGACTTCGGCTGCTTAGGGTTCCGCCCGGCGGCGGCGGCGCCGCCCCGCCCCAGCCCCCTCCTCCCCCCTCTCACGCGTTTCCGCCGCCCCCACGCGGCGGCGGCGCGCGCCCCTTGAGCCTCGTCTCCTTCCCCGACCCGTTCTTCTCATCCTCTTGTCGCCGCTGTCGGCAGAGGCCGCCGGGCGCGGCCTGTGCGGCGCCGGCGGCGGCGGCCTGTCCCTCCCCGCGCCGGGATGGGTGGAGGCGGGGCTCTGCTCTTCTGGCGTCGGTGTCCCTCGGGCGGCGGCGGCTCGGTTTTCGGCCGGGAGGCGGCGTGGCGGCGACGGCCTACGACGGTCGGCGACACGGGTTCCTCTCTACTTCCGAAGGTGAGCACAACGGCGGCGCCGCCACTTGGTGGTGCAGATGGCTAGGGTTCGGCCAGGGCCCTGCAGGCCCAGATCTAGGCCCTTTTGGGCCCGATCTGGGTTAGTGTGGGCCCAAGCTCGACCCGGCTACCTGGTATGACTGCAGTGATGCTCGTGACGGAGTGGCGGCAACGACGACACGTCTTCTGCAGCGTGGCGCCGGGAGCTTCGCGGACCGTTTGGGTCCGGCTGGGCCTTTGGTGCCGATCTTGAGGGTAGCAGCGGCGTCGGCCTACGTGCAGCAGCGTGGTGGCGGAGACTTCACGGACCCTTTCAGGGACCGGCCGGGCTTGACCAGCCTTGTGTGTCTCTGCTACTGCGTCCGGTCGGCACCCGCCGATGGCGGTGGAGGTAGTCCTCCTGGTGGCTGTGCTGCGGCCGCCCTCCGGCTCCAATGTGGCTTGGTGTGATCCTGTGTGTTGCGTCCGGTCGGTTACCGTCTATGGCGGTGGAGGTCGATCCCTCCCGCGTGTATGTGGTACTGCCGCTCTGTCTACGGCGGGCTCTTCTCAGTTCGACCGGTCGTGTACTGCTTGCCTGGTGATACGACAATGGCGACTTAATTCTGTGGTGGCGTTTGTTGGTGGGTGGCAAGATGGGTGGAGCGCTTCTGATTGTCCAGAGATGTGGTTCTTCGGGGTCGGGAGAAATCCCTGTCATCTTGACACCGACGCAGTGACGCCTACGGGTGTCGTTGTCCCTTCTTGAAGGGCGTCGGGTGTACCTCTTCCCCACTACCTGTAGCGTACCGGGGGAAACCCTAGGATCAGTGCGGGCAGCAGCAGCGTCGTCGTTGTTTTCCTTCTTGGAGGTGTTGCTTGGTACGCGGCGATTCAGAGTGCTAGTTTAGTGGTGGGACTTTGCCGGAGAGGACGCAGCGGTTGCGAGTCTCTTTTGTTTTTGTTGATCCGCCTATGTCGGCTTTCTTTTCTTCTCTTTTTCTCTTTCTTTTCTTTTGGGCGTGACTGTGTTGTTTTGCCCCAGCAGTGATATCAAACTTGTATCGGGTGGTTGCTATATTAATATAGCGGGACGAAAGCCTATTTCTTCACTTCTGCTGCTTTATCACGATACTACTTTCGCTGGTCTCGTAAGCATTACTGCAAGGAACCATACATGCTACTAGGGATAGTTGGCGCGGCAATGCCGCGCGTCCGTCTGATGATTTTCGAATATGTTTTTTAGAAAGTATGCATATGAATATTATTTGAATTCGGAGAAGTTTACGATTAGGAGATTTTTCGAGGTTGTTAAAATTTGTCGCATTGAAATGTCTTCAAATTTGTATTCTTTGAAAGTTTGCAAAAATGATTAGATTTTGGAGGTATTTGAAATTATTAAATATGTGAATTTGAAATTTGAGTTGGAATGGTCAAATAAGGGTGGTTTTCCCATAAAATTGCCCGAATGTAGGTCAATTTGAATTTTTAAAACTTATTTGGTTTGTGTGAAAAATAGTTGACAATTTTTTCGCTAGCATTTTGATATATTTTTTATATTTTGTCGATGGGTATGAATAGAATTTTTTCCGGTTTTTGTTTTGCTCCGCAATTTAAATTTGGTAACATGTTCATTTAAAAATTGTGCAGGTTTAAAATTAGTGAAATCGAAAGAAGTTTGCGTTTAAAAATTGTTTACATTTTGAATATTGTTCAAGTTGGGGTGTGTTGCATATTCAAATCATCTTATGTTTGTAAAATGATTAGATTTCGCATGTATTTAAGATTTAGGAATATCGAAATCTGAAATTTGATCGTATCGAATTAAAAAAACAACATTTTTTCTCTGAGGGTATATATAGAAATAATTTCATGTTGTAGAAATTGTTCTAAGGAGGGAGTTTTTTTTCAAATATTTACCAATCTGAAGTGTTTGAACATATTTGTTTTTGGACGTAAATAATTAGTATTTGTTTTGTTGGAGCATTTTGTTGTATCTTTTGTTTTTTTCCGGATGGGAATTTTTAGAGGTTAATCTATTTAGTCGATATTTAATAAAATTAAATGCGTAAAATTAGAGGAAGGCAATTTGGATTTTGTGTAGATATTAATCGTGTCCGTTGTAATTTGAAATGTTGATTTTTTTTCCTAAACTTGTCTAAATATAGGCTAAATTGAATTATTTAAACTTATTTGTTTATTTGGCAGAAATAGGTACCCTTTTTTTTACTTACCACAGTTTGACAAATTTCATAAATCTCATTTTTTTTTGTTGCAAGAAAATTATTGAAATGTGAATATTATTTGAATTGGGGAAAGTTTGCCAAATATAGGCTAAATTTATTATAGATTAGAAGTTTTTTCCCCTCGGAATTCTTTTTTTTTCTTCCTATTTGTGAAATATCTGACATTCGGGACCCACATTTTACCATTTTAATAATCATATGGAAATTGTTTAGGGAAATGGTAAAAGTCCTGACAGTGGCTCCGTTGTGAAATTTGTATGGATTTTGAAAATTTGGTGATTTTGCATTTTTTTGACAAATTATTATAGTTTTTGTGGAAAGTTTGAAAATTTATTGAAAAAGTTTGGCAATTTGTAAATTTTGGGATTTTTTCTTTATACATATTGTTTGCATTTTTTTTGTGTGTAATGTAATTGTGTTGTTTTTTTGTGAGAATTCGAAAATTAGGTAATTTTAGTTTTTGTTTGGACAATATTTGCATTATTTTGTGAATTTTTTTGAAAATTTCTAGAAAAAGTTTGCCATTTTGTGAATTTTGGGAAATTTTGATATGTATATATATTACTTGCATTTCTTTGTGCATAATGTAATTGTGGTGTCTTTTTTTTTGTTGAAAATTTGAAAATTTGGTAATTTTACTTTTTCTTTGGTAATTTTACTTTTTGTTTGGACAAATTATTTGCATTATTTTGAATTATGGGGAATTTGGAATTTGATAATTTTATATAATTTCTTGACACAATATTTGCATTATTTTGTGGAAAGTTTGAACATTTCTAGGAAAAGTTTGACATTTTGTAAATTTTGGGAAATTTTGATATATATATATTACTTGCATTTTTTTGTGCATAATGTAATTTTGGTGTTTTTTTGTGTGTGGAAAATTTGGTAATTTTACTTTTTCTTGACATTTTTTGTATTATTTTGAATTATTTTCATGTTGAATATATTTAATGGTACTGATTTTTTCAGCATTTAGCAATTTTCTTAAAAGGAATTAAATCAGGAACAGAAAAAATGCTGACTTGTGGGAGTTTTTTTTTTCGAGTTTTAACATTTTGTATGTAATTCTTGGCATGTTGTGTGTATTATTTTTGAATTGTAATTTCGAGGGTCCAATGTTTTGAGTTTTAACATTTGTTTGTAATTGTTGTTTTGAAATGTAGATTGATAGTTTTTTTAAATTTTAGAATGGTTTTTGTGCAGAAAGTTTGATAATTTGCAAGATTTAGAAAATTTTGACATGGTGTTCATATTATTTTGAATTATAGTTTTGAAGATATGATTTTTTTGAATTTTAGTATTTTGTACAATTGTTATTTTGAATTACAGATTGGAATATATAAATGTTAACATTTTTTTGTAGTTGTTGATATATTGTTTGCATTATTTCGAAGTGTAGTTTGAAAGATATGGATTTTTTTGAATTTTAACACTTTTATAATTGTTATGCTGAATTGTAATTTCGATGATATGAATTTTTTTTTTGGATTTCAGTATTTTTATAGTGATTATGAAATTTCTGGCGTGTGGGCCACAAAGGTCAGGTGTTTTTTTGTTATTCATAATTGTTGTTTTGAATTGTAAATTGGGAGTTGTTTTTATTTTTTAAAATTTTTAGAATGGTTCTTGTGCGGAAAGTTTGATAATTTGCAAAATTTAGCAAAATTTGACATGTTATTTATATTATCTTGAATTACAGTTTTGAAGATATGAATTTTTTGAATTTTAGTATTTTTTATAATTGTTATTTTGAATTGTAGATTGGAATATGTAAGTTTTAACACAAAATTATCTTGAATTGCAGTTTTGAAGATATGAATGTTCTGAATTTTAGTATTTTTTATAATTGTTATTTTGAATTATAGATTGGAATATATAAGTTTTAACAATTTTTTATGTTGTTGTTGATATATTGTTTGTATTATTTCCAAGTGCAGTGTGAAAGATATGATTTTTTTTGAAATTTAACACTTTTTATATTTGTTATGTTGAATTGTAGTTTGGATGATATGATTTTTTTTATTTTAGTATTTTTATTGTAATTACGAAATTTCTGGCGCGTGGGCCCCACAGGTCAGGGATTTTTATCTTCGAAATGGATAAAAGTCTGACTGGTGGGGTCGTGAATGATGTCATCGCTGACGTCATTCCCTGGCTGCCTAGGTCTGCCACCGCCGCGGCAGCGTTGACCTCGCCGGCGGCGCGTCCCTGCGACGTAGGACGCGGGAGCGGGCGCGTTCGATGCGCGTCGACGCGGGCTAGCCGAACGTGGCGGCGCCGCCGCCTTGTGGTCACCGGAGCATCGGCCGCGGCGTGCGGACGTGGCGGAGGGAGAAGTACGACAGCGGCGTCGATTCCGGCGGCGACGCTTCGGCTCGCGAAACTCGGGAAGGAAGGAGAATCGACGACGGCGAATCCCGCCGTTGCCGTCGATCTGAACGGGGTGGTCGAGAGCGGCGAGGGAGAGCGACGGTGCCGCCGGCGACTGTGCCGTCGCGCGAGAAGAGGAGAAGAGGAAGGAGAAGCTGCGGTGGCGGTTTTGCACGGAAGTCCTCAATGTTTCTTGAATTTGCGTATGACTGTAGCAGCAACGCGATCCAGGACGTCCGTTGCGTAGATCTGACGGTCAGAAAAATAGGGGTGACATGGATGCTCGATTGGAAGGTGAATCCCACCAACTTTTATATATAGGGGAATGTTATATACTACACATTCTTTCTCATATATATATTCTCATTATTTATTAGGTGACGCGAACACCAGGAAAATTTGTTTGCGATCGATCCTCGTAGTCAACATGAGGCCAACCACTAGCCTACAGGTAAGACCTATATTTGTTTCCCTACAACGAAGACATATTTATAAAAAAAAATCTGATTACTATATCATTTTTACAAAAACCTCCTAACTATCATATTAGTTATTACTTTTTGTTTCATCCATCTGTGTTAGCGATCGATAAGAACATATTTGATCTCATATCATTATTAATTTAGTTTGCAACTTTGAACAGACATATGTTGACATGATAGGATCCGGTAACAGTAACAAAGTGAGATGGGGAAATCGACTTGGCTACATCGTCCTTCCATTTCATTTAGCTATGTACGAGGATCCACTTGAATATGTTCGCAACGCTAAGAAGACTGTAGAAAGGAAGAAGAGCTCCCTAGAAGTGGTCTTCACGCATATGCTTGGTGAAGTTATCGCCAAAATTCTTGGTCTAAAGGTACTCCCTCCGATACATATTAGTAGGCACAACTTTGTCTAGATATACATGTATCTAGTCTAAATATTTAAATAGATACATATAAATTTAAACAAAGCTATGTCCACTAATATGGATCGGAGGGAGTATATTAATCTGACGGGTCCTTTAATTTCGATGGTGTATATTCTTTTCCAAAGATTAAATGGCACTCACACTGTCATGCAGGCAGCAGGATTTATCTTCCATCGTATGCTAACACACACGACTATGGCATTTTCAAACCTGATTGGGCCAACTGAATAGGTAGAGTTCTATGGGCACCCGGTTGTCTCCATTGCGCCCAGCGTCTACGGCCTACCAGAAGTAAGTGACAACCTGACAAGCCAGGCATAATCCACATAACAAAATGTTGACATATAAGTCGCCTTCGAAAAGGAATCTATTAACCACAATAATATACCCTTGAAGTTATTCTTGTATACTCTGTTTGGTATATATTCAAGATTAATGAATATATTTGTAAATATACAGGCTTTGACAGTACATTACCAAAGTTATAATAACACCGTCAAGGTAATTCTATCGGTCGATGAAAAGCACTTTCCAAATCATGATCAACTTTTAGACGACTTCACCGAGTCCCTCCGGATGATCAAGGATGCGGCTGCAACTAAACAATGAAAACCAGTATTGAGATGGCATATGCCGACCAGACAATGGGGGAATTAATTGGATTGAGCAGTGAGCCAAGGCCGACACACATGCACTGAATAATAGCATTACAGTAATATATAATACTACTGTGTATGGTAGTTTTTTATTGGTGGTCAATAATAAAATTTCACTCCTAGACCACCTTTGATTGAGGTTTACACAGCAAGAACCACTTCACCATATGATATTTGTTTTTTTACTTTCATCTTGCCAAGAGAAATCTCCGCATTATGTTTTTTTCCATATGTTCAAGCAGTGTATCATGTACTTAGCAAATACATGGGCATATGGTATGTAAGAGTGTCGGACAGGATTGAGTTAACATGTACCGTAAAAGTTTACCTCCAACTGATGACGAGTTTCCGTTCCAATGACCAAGTCTCCTGGTCATCTTACGAACAAAATGAATGCAATCGGGCACACCGTACACGATACCGGAGCCACAAACACACTCCGGTATATTCTACTAGTCATTGTTCCATCAGATATCAAAATATATCAGTGAATATCAAGCCTCTCTCACAATCATCTAGTGTACATTAGACCTTTATATACAGCTGAGATCAAATAGGATTTCCCATACAAATCATCCGTGGAAGGTGAAAAATCCTCTCAAGGTTAAAGTCTGTATCAGATTGATGCTTAGAGATAGCATCTTAACGAATGACAGCCTGCTCAAAAAAGGGTGAACTAGCTGACTAAGAACAATCAATATCATTTTTGTGCCACAAAAGAGACAGTTGATCATCTTTTGTTCACTTTATGTTGGCCAAGATGGTGTGGAAAGTAATGCTATGTGCTTTGGGATTTTTAGACCCCATGAAAGTTCCACTGACCTGGTTGGGGACTGGATCAATTCATTTCCAGCATCTCAGCAAAACATTGTGGTGGATGTGTTGTTTGTTGGACACTTTGGAAAACAGGAATGATGCATGTTTTAAAAGGTGTTTCCCTCATGAATAGATCGATATGGTCGACTAGCGGTGGGGTGGGGTGGGTGGAGGAACCGGCTGGTGGCGGTGTTGAGCAGGAGGCGGTGTGTGTCGCTCTCGAAGAATTCCTCGAGGATGGTCCATTGGCATGGGTGGAACCGGCGGTCCGTAGTGTTTTCCTTGGGATCGTAAGTGGCGGTGCCCCAGCTGCGGCATACGGTGCATAGGTCAACATATATAGCAGCTGAGGTCGTTTGCGGTGATGAAGTAGTCAGTGATGCGGTAGACAAGGTCGTTCGGGAGCAAGGACAAGCCTACAGTCGCAGTGGCCAGGAACACCCGTGAGGCTTCTAGAAAACTGAGATCATTCTTCCTCTTTTTTGCCGACAGAAGAGCTTCAGCGTGCGGCCGCCATCCCTATGAAATCCAAGACGGGGTCGATTGCAAAATACGTCGCAATTGCCTAATCCAGTAATACTCCCAGCAAAAGTTAGAGACAAGGTGTTGCGACTGAGGAAAAGGGAGAGAACATTGCCACAACCAATCAAGAAATGAAGCACAGATCATGATGGAGGAACCACGGGAGAACAGATGAAGCGGATGGGGTACCTAGTAATGTAGCACAACAGCAGGGTGATACGTCTCAAACATATCTATAATTTTTTATTTCATGCTTGTTTTATATCAATGCTACATGTTTCTACTATAGTTTTATATTATTTTAGGCCATTTTCTGGACTAACCTATTAACACAGTGTCCAGTGCCAGTTTCTGTTTATTTTATCTATGCATTGCAGAAAATGTCCAAAATTGAAAGTGCTCAGAAAAATCCCAAACAATAACAGAAATTCTATTTCACCTGAAGACTCCGGGAGCCAGAAGGACAAGTCTGGGAGAGGCCCACAGCCTCCAGGCGACCCCTTGGCACGGCCAGGGGTGGGGCCGTGGCCAGCTACCGCCTGGAGCCCTCGGGCACCTCCTCGCGCTGCCCTTCGGACAATATATTTCTCGCGGTGAAAAAACCCTAACCCCAGAGGATTTTTCCAGAAACACTGTCTACAAGAATAGAAGCGCGTAATATACATCACGAGGCATGATATTTTTATCTTCAAAAACACATTTAGGTCATATGATTTAAAGGTGTTTTTTTAAGATAAAAAAATTCACTTTGTCCAATTCTGCAATACATGGTACTAAACACAAATAACTATGTTAGAAGTTATGTTTTGATATCTTCTTGATAGCCAAAGTGGTATATTATACTTTTTTGCCACATTTTTTTCTTAATTATGAGTTTATAATAGTTTTTTATCTCAAATTATTATTTATCCAATTCACATGTTTTCATAGAAAGAAAAGTTGGACCCACGTGGAAAATAACTAGGTAGACAATTTAGGAGTGTGTACTTATTTGGGCATAACAAACTATGTCAAATTCTCTCAAAATTTCATTGAATTTTTCCAAACACCTTTCCGATGCGAATGTGTTGAACGAATGCATTTATCCTGCTCCACATCGTATATGTCCACAAGAAAAAGTTTTGATTTATTTGTGTAATCATCCTTATATATCAGCTAGATTTACCAGTTAGAGTAATAATAAATTGGGTAAGAGTCGTCAAAGGTCAGAATTGAGAAGTAAAATGTGGTTAAAACAATAAAATGATATAAAAGATGTCTCAATATCACAACTATATGCAGGTCAATTAAATGAGAAATATATTATTTAGGAAACAATATAAAATATTTACTATTGTTCTCTCGATTATTGCCCGAGTGATTTCTTGGTAGTTTGAGAAGTTCCAAATTAAGAGATTTCGACATGTCACAACATACATGTTTTTCAAGTCACCAAATTTCTGTAATAAATTTCATGAACCGATTTTGAAGCAGGAAAGGCACAAAAAGTGGAAATGATTTTAAAAGTTATTCCATGTGGCATACAAAAAATTTAAGGGAAAGTTAATGTAAATGAGATTTAAATGAATGTAAAATAACACAAAAACACATGTAAATGTACAAAACAAATTGCACTCGATGTACAAAATTTATATATAGTGAATAGTTGAACTAATCTGTAAAAGGAACAAGTTATATTCATGGACTGAGACATAGACATGCCGATTTTTTGAATACCTGGACGTCGAGATCCGTCGATGCAATACTAAGATCTTTGAGAGATTTCACAAAATTGTAAACTATTTTACATTTTAGCCATATGATAACAGCATATTACAACATAGTAAATATTTTTAGACTGGTATGAACAATTTTTGAAAAAAATGGCCCGGTGCTTATTTCCTAGTCATGTTAGACAATACTATATAGTTTTAGTTAAGTAAACAAATTAATACCACATGGAGAATACCACTTAGTTCTGTAGGAACAAATTTACTCACGTGACATGGACATTTATTTTTAGTGACACCTAGGACTACAGTCTATTAAGTTCTATAATATTGTTTAAAGCGCCAATATTAAGGGTTGCCTCTACGCTCTTCAGTAATTTGGTGGCAATGTCACTAAACCCTAAACGTTAAACCCTAAAACCGGAAAGAAAAAAAAAAGACCTAGGGACATGATTTTCAAATATTTTCTATTTAGTAACCTAAGTTTCCCAATGAGAACAATTAATTTGGCCGTTGTGGTCGGTCTTCTATTATATATGGACTCTGACCACATTCTCCATAGGTCTCTCTTTGATCTTGTTTCTCCAATCTTGGATTAGGAAAGAAGATATTCACGACTACACACGGTTTCATTATGGGGTAGTTTTACTGTCTTAATATAAAGGGGTCAATGAGAAATATATTATTTAAGAAACAAATTAAAGTACTATAAAAAGTAAACTACTGTTCTCTCGATTATAGGTCAAGTGGTTTCTGGTCCTTACACTAGTTGGACAACTCTTAGTGTAGTCCTCGAATCAGGGGCATTCATTTCTTTCACGCGCCACTGATATAAGCAGTGGCACGCCGACAAATTGGCGTACAAGCTTCGCACTATCTTTGTACGCGCCACCAGTAAGTGGGACCCGGGCGTCCACCCTGTCAGAAAGTACTATGGCGCCTCATAAAAGGTGCGTGCCACTGGTAGTGTGCCATTGGTGGCGTGTAAGATTCGCGCGCCACCAGTATTAAACTATCAAACTATCAGTGGCGCGTCCTTTATTCTACGCACTACCAGAGTTCTGCGCGGGCCAGATCTTTTACGCCCATGTACTGTGGCGCATACAATTTAGCGCACGCCACTGATAGTTTCGCGGGACACTAGGCATGTGACATCCCACTATCTTTTTCCTCCTCCTCACTTTCTCTCCCCTTTTTTCTCTTGCGCTCCCGCCAACTTCTTGAAACTTTTAATCTAGCCCTCTCCTGAGTTAATTAAGCCTCCCAACTTGGCCAACTTTCTCCTCTCCTCCCACTACCCATTTTGACTTAATTAAGCCTCCCAAACCCCAACTCCTCATCCTCACAACTCCTCTCTATCTCCCTCCATTAATGTATGATGCGTTAATAGATCTCTACCTCTTGGCCACGTGTACGTGGCCACTCGCTTCATCGGCGTCCACATCATCCGTCTTGACTACCTCATAGGTGAGAATCGAAATAAATTCGTGTGACGCGGATTTGGTGCCATGGGGGGTAGTGGTGCATATGGTGTCCACCGTTGAATATAGTGGTCATGTGCTCCCCTGATGAATCCATGCTTAGAGAAAGCTGTATGTGCATGCAACGGCGGTAGTGTCCGTCTATTTCTTTGTTAGATTGCATGTGCTGCCGTCCACATCCATTAGAGAGGTGAAATCAAAATTCCATGGTACACTCTCTGCATGTGCTAGCCGGCTTTAGACATTTCAAAAGGTGAATTCCATAACGGTGTAGATGGCTGCGGTCCCCAATCACCATAGCCAGACAACAATTCCATGCGAATAACAGTATGGTGGTGCTTCGTTTTATTTATTAATTGGCCAGAAAAGTAAGGAAAAGTCTAACGTGGGAAATTTTCTGTTGAGAAAGCTGGCCTCGCTCGCATTCTTCTCGCGCCACGAAAATGCCTATTGTTGTTTTCAGTTTTACCAAAATCCAAAGAAGGATGAGAGCTATTTTTCTGTCAAATAAAAGGTAACAAGGGGTTGCCATTTTCTGTGCAGGGTACTGTCAGGAAGGAAGGTGTCCGTGTGAAGGAATACTACTACCGGAATTGATTTGTGCTCCTAGTTTGTGGCGAGGTGGCTATGCATGGCATCTGCGGGCCGTGTCTTTTTTTTATCGTGGAGTACAACGATGCATTTCAATGTTTTGGGAATGGGGATGAACAAACCGAACGTAGAAAACACAATGTCAATAATTTAAAACAATTTCTCAACAGTTCTTGCTCTGCACTAAACATTATCTTAATTTTCCATCTCAGATCACCAAACCAAAAGTCCAACAAAGAAAAATAAACATCCATGAAGCAAATCAAAACAAAGAAAAATAAACATCCGGGAAGCAAATCAAAGTGTTGCGCAGCATGGAAATCTGTAGTGATTCTGGACCCTAAATTAGTGAACAAGTTGAGGAAAAAGCTTAATATACTAAGAACAGAATCTGCACAGGAAAGAGAATGCATGGAATGTTTTTAATGGTGTAAGGACATTATTCTCGCAAAAAATTGGATCTTAGTTTGTCGTTACAGTTTTTTACTATAAAATATAAGCAAAGGAGGGAAGATAAATCAAGATGTGGACAGCTCTCACACATTTATCTACAAAAGAGCACTTAGAGCCACAGTACGAAACTAAAATGAAGAGGAAATACACAAATGTGACCATGATCTGCAGTAAGGAGCAGAATGCATATCTGCCAAGAACAATCACAAACGGGTGAAGACATCACCATGGATCCAGCGACCAAGAGAACATACAGAAAGTACACTAAGCAGCAAATACATCACTATCGCCGGCCAATAATCAGACTCGTATACAATAGAACGAGAACGAGATCAGAGCCCATTCGAAAACTCTTCCGTGTCTACTATAAATCACGAACGGTGCTTGTACATCATGAACAAAGTGGAACACCTCATACATGGCAGAAATTGCAACAGGGGAAGAAATTGGAGAAAAGAACAAATAGATCTTAAAGAATACTTAAAAACTGATCTGGAAAAAATCAAATAAGAGAGAAGGTGGGAGGGCCCGGCCGGCCTTGTGGATGCAGCGGTGGCTGTCCTACCGGCCGAGGCAGTCGACGCCCTTCCGGACCTCCGCCATGTCGGCGCCGTACCATCCCGGCCGTCGTCGCTCCTCCAGCGAGCGGCAGCCACGGCCCGCTCGCCCGCCGTCAGCACCCAGCACCACGTCACGGCCCAGCCCAAGGCCCAAGACGTGACGACGAAGCCAGCCCAAGCCCAGGTGGATAACTTCTCCCTCTCCGACACGGCAACACCAACCAGGGTATAAGAAGAGCGCCGCAGCTTGCGGAGGAGGTCGAACTGATTAGAAACTTGTCGTGTGTATCTCGATCTGTAGCTTCGCTCTCTCTCTCTCTCTCTCAAATCCCGTTGTACTCTCGAACTCGACAATTCCTCGTTGATTGCTAAGTGAGAGCGTAACAATTGGTATCAGTCGCCTTCGATCCCGGTTCGCGCTCGATCCGTAAATCCGTTTGTGGTTGGTCGTGATCCTCGGATTGCAGCCGTAAACCCTATCTCTCGGTAGATCGCGTGTTCTCGGCTTCGATCTGGCGCCCCGTAAGAATCCTACGGTGGTCGAGACCCAGATCGCCTCCGCCATGGCCACGGTGAGCGAGCAGAACACCACCACCAACACGAAGCTGGACGAGATCGTCGAGCAGATGAAGAACCTGTCGAGTTGGATGAAGTCGGTGGACCAAACCACCGCAGATCTGGTGAAGAAGACGTCGCTCCTTCAACTCCATGCGGAGGACACGGCATCGCGTCTCGGATTGCTTGAGGATGGGCGCACGTCGCCACGCGAGGACGGGTGCACGTCGCCGCGAGTAGAAGGTGCCACTCCACCAACTCCGGCGACCACCGTGGTGCACGCCGATGTCAACACCCAGCCCAACGGGCGCCGCATCGACAATTTAGCATGGGGGCAGGATCCAGGGGTCCTTAGACCTTCTGTTCCTCCTCCCGGCTCTGGTACGTTCCGATCTGCTCACCAGTTGTTTGACAGAGAGTCTGACCCGCACTACCACACCAGTTGTTCGATTTGGCTAGATAATTGTGAGCTATACTTTGAGATTTATGTTGTGTCCTCGCACATGAAAGTCAAGTTCGCAGCGCTGAACATGATCGGCAACGCGGCACTGTGGCTAAAAACTATACAGAAGAGGGGAAAGTTTGTTCACTGGAGTGATATGTGCGCTGCAGTAGTTGAGCGTTGGGGAAAGAGCAAGCATACGTTCTATATGCGTCAGATGCTAGTGCTTAGTCAAGTCAGTTCAGTAGAAGATTACACCACCAAATTTAACATCCTGAAACACCAAATCCTGTTAGAGGATCCGCATGCTAGTGAAGTGTTCTTCGTAGAACGATATCTTGCTGGCCTGCGTGCCGATATTCATACTGCTGTTATTCTGCATTGTCCAGTAGAGACAGAAACTGCTAGTCTTTTGGCTACGCTGCCGGAAACTCAATTGGAGGTAGACAAAGACCATCATCAACACAATTATGCAAGCAAGGAGAAAACAAAGCAGTACAAGGACAAATTCAAGGCAGTTGGCACTCATGATCACAGCAAAAAATCTGACGGAGGTCGTTGGGATGAGAAGTTGGAAGCGCTGAAGGCATATCGGCGAGCCAAGGGATTGTGTTTCACATGTGGTGCGAAGTGGAGCAAAACACACAAATGCCCTGATCTGATACCCTTGCACATCATTGAAGAACTTCTCGAGGTGCTGCAGCTTGAAGACACTCATGATATTTCTTTAGGCAGTTCGTCTGATTCTGACTCAGACATCTGTCTGCTTGCAGCAACAACAACCCCCAAGCAACGCCGTACCATGCGTCTACATGCTATGATTGGCAAACAACATGTGCTGATACTTGTGGATTCAGGAGCAAACGCCTCATTCATCAATTCTGAATTGGCTGCTACTCTGAACATTCAGTTGACTGACACTGCACCAGCTCGATTTGTAGCCGCCAACGGAGCCCCTCTGGTCAGTACCTAGATGTTGCCACAACTACAATGGTACTGTCAGGGACAGACATTTACTCAGGATTTTCAAGTCCTACCACTTCCATGTTACGACATCATTCTGGGTGCCGATTGGTTGGAGGAGCATAGCCCCATGTGGGTTCACTGGAAAGAGCGATGGATGAAATTCACTCATCAAGGTCGTCGGATCAAACTGATGGGTATTCAAGATGAAACCAAGCCCTGTCAACCAATGACAGCGAACAAGTTACATGGGTTGCTACGGCAAGGTGCAATTGTGGAGTGTGTTCGAGTCCAACCAATACACCAAGAGGCTGATCTGAATTCTGTCACGGACAGCAGTCAGTTGGAAGTTCTTCCGATTCCAGTTCAGACTTTACTGGCTGAATTGATTCCTTATTCGATGATCCAGTTGCCTTACCACCTCGACGTGAGTGTGATCACCACATTCCCTTGGTCTCTGGTGCACAACCTGTCAATGTGCGGCCCTACCGTTATGCTCCACATCAGAAGAGCGAGATCGAGAAACAGGTGCAGGCTATGCTCGAGCACGGCACCATTCGTATTAGCTCCAGTCCCTTTGCCTCACATGTTCTGTTGGTCCGCAAGAAGGATGGATCCTGGCGTTTTTGCGTTGATTACCGACAGTTAAACTCTCTGACAGTGAAGAATAAACACCCGTTACCAGTTGTGGATGAACTTCTGGATGAACTGCCAGGTGCAAAATGGTTCAGCAAGCTTGACTTGAGCTCTGGATACCATCAGATTAGGGTTGCTGAAGGCGCGCCAGCAACATTTCAAGGAGTGATGAACAAAATTTTCGAGAAATTATTGAGGCATGGTGTTCTTGTGTTCATGGATGATATCCTGGTGTATACTCCTACTCTGGAGGAACATGTTCAACTCCTCCGTCAGGTACTTGGTATTCTTCAGGCTAACAAGTTGCTGCTCAAACGGTCGAAATGCTTGTTTGCTCAGTCCTCGCTGGAGTATCTTGGACATGTGGTTAGTGGTGCTGGTGTGGCCACCGATCCAACAAAAGTTGCAGCTGTTCGCACTTGGCCGTTCCAAAAAACCTGAAAGACCTGCGAAGCATTCTGGGTTTCACTGGGTATTACCGCAAGTTCATCAAGTTCTATGGGATTATCAGCAGACCCTTGACGGATATGTTGAAGAAAGGTGTGCAGTTTCAATGGACTCCAACAATAGAGACTGCTTTTCGCACACTCCAGCAAGCGTTGGTAAATGCTCATGTGCTTGCTATGCCTGATTTCAGTAAGCCATTTGTGATTAAAACAGATGCATGTCAAAATGGCATCGGTGCAGTCTTGATGCAACAGGAACACCCGATTGCTTATTTGAGCAAAGCCCTTTGCAAGAAAAATCAGGCACTATCCACCTATGAAAAGGAGTGCCTGGCAATTCTTCTGGCAGTGGACAAAATGAGACCTTATTTGCAGCATCAAGAATTTCTCATTCGTACAGATCAGAAAAGCTTGTTACATCTCACAGAGCAGCGATTGATGATAGGGATGCAACACAAAGCTTTTTCAAATTAATGGGTTTGAACTAAAAAAATCCATTACAAGAAGGGTATCACCAATGCAGTAGCATATGCTTTGTCCAGCCGTTCTCATGACAGTTTTCTGGCTATCTCCACTGTCGAACCAACTTGGTTACAAGTTCTCACGGACGGATATGATGATGATCCGGAGACTAAGAAACTGTGGGCTGAGTTAAGCTTGACTGCCACGAATGACAAAGGGTTTTCCTTGCAACAAGGAGTAATACGATTCAAGAATAGGATTTGGGTCGGCAATAACAACACTGCCCAACAACACATCATTCAGGCCTTACATGCCAGTGAAATTGGCGGTCACTCTGGTGTCCTGGCCACGTACCAACGCATCAAGCGCATGTTTGCCTGGCCCAAACTGAAACAATCAGTCCAAGCCTATGTCAGTACATGTGAGGTGTGTCAACAGGCCAAGACTGAACATACCAAAATTACAGGTCTGCTGCAACCACATGACATTTCTCCTTTTCCATGGCATACAATCAGTTCAGATTTTGTGGAAGGGCTTCCTAAATCACATGGTTTTGATGTCATCTTGGTGGTCATCGACAAACTGACGAAATATGGTCACTTTCTTCCTCTGAAGCACCCTTTCACGGCTGGACAGGTTGCCACCGTATTTTTGGATGGTATATATAAACTACATGTTGGAGATATGCCCTAGAGGCAAATAAATAATAAAATTTATTATCTCTTTAAGTTTATAAACAGTTTTATACCATGCTATAACTGTATTAATCGGAATTGTTAATACACTTGTGGTATGTAAACAAACCAGAGTCCCTAGTTAAGCCTCTAGATAAACTAGTCCATCAGTCAATGGATGATCGTGATTTCCCGATCATATTGCATTAACAGTAGATGGTGGAGTCATTTCATTGGGAGAATAATTTGATGGACATTACCCAAAGTATTGCAGTTAGGATCATATCACATAGTTCAACACTGCAATAGGATTATAACGTGGTAGCTTATTCCTTAGACCGTGAGATTACATCAAGTCGCTGCTTCTGAAAGATACGGCTGATCGCATCAAACGTCATGCCTCATAAGCTGACAATAAAGGTGACACTTTCGGGTATTGGAAGGAAGTAGTCGGGGCGAGTAATCAAGAGCGGGATTTGTTCATCCGTGTGATGGATTGATATGCTGGGCCCACTAGGTGAGATTATATCTGTAAAGCTGCGCAGCGTATGACTAGGTCATTGAGATATAATTTCATGGGAACGAGTAAAGCAACCTTGTCGGTAACGAGATAAAACACAACATAGGATGTTGACGATCGTATCTCGGACAAGGAAGTATCAACGAACAAAGGGAATGACCATATCATGTTAACGGTTCACAGATAATTCAGAGGTGATTTATTCTAGAATGCACAGGGGCCGTCATAGTCATCCAGGGCTCCCTGACGGTCATTGGCGAGAGGGTCTCGACCATGTCTGGAGTGTTCTCGAACCGAGGGTAACACACTTAAGGTCTTGACGATGCTAGGAGAACGTTTTGGAAACATCGGAGTGGCTTAGGTATAGAGATAGGAGGTTTCGGAAAGGTTCCGGGGAAGACCGGAAGAGTTCCGGGGAGACCGAAGTGAGTTCGGAATGATCCGGAAAATGTTTCGGAGTCATGGGAGATTAAATAATATGTAAATATATTAATTAATGAATTATATATTTATTTATTAATTTAATATTAAATAAAAGGAGAAAATTGGGGCTGCTCACCTTAATGGGCCATAGGGCCCATGAGGGGAAGTTCCCCCCATGTGAGGGGTGCGGCTGGGCCCTTGGGGCCCATGCGCCACCATGGGGTGCGGCTGGCCCAAGAGGCAGCCACACCCCTCTCCTCCCTTTAGTCCCACATGGATAGTTGAGGAGAGTTGCACACCCTTTTTCCTCAATAAATAGGGACCCGGATTAATTGGAAAAATACACAGAAAATTCAGGAATTAATTCCGGTTGGCCCAGGCTTCTCCCTAGTCCAATTCCTCCCTCCCCATCTCTCGACGTGCGTGGTCCCAAGTCTGGACAGCGTATACGGGAGACCTATAAACCGCAGCACACCGTTGTGCTGCGGGTTTCCACCCAAAGTTCTCGCTTCCGCTATTCCGGCTGGATCGGGGAGCACGGAGGTCATCGTCAAGGTCCGTACGTGTGCGAGTACTCGGAGGTGCTGCTCTCTCACGAGTTCGGCACTAGGAGCTTCTTCATCGCCGCGTCTCCTTCTTCTTCGTCGCGCCAAGTTCTCCGCGACCTTGAGGTCGGCTACGTACGTCTTCATCGGCAACGCTTGTGCGGGAGCGTAATTCCCGCTATCGGTCTACAAGGGTATGTTTCCGATGACTTCTCCGTTACCGCATTACTAGATAGATAGATCCTGGCTAGTTTCGGTGTTGCGATAGTTAGAAAAATTATTGTTTTCTGCTACGAACCCCATCAGTGGTATCAGAGCCGATCTATGCGTAGTATTGCTGGTACGGTTAGAACACATGTTGAATGTGGGCATCGATTCTATAATTGTTACCCTCTCGCGTGCACTTGCTAATGTTGTTGGCATTGAGTTGATGAAGCGGCCCGGACCGACCTTACGCGTACGCTTACGCGAGACTGGTTCCGCAACTAACATATGGCTTGTACCATATATGCGGCTAGCGGGTGTCTGTCTCTCTCTCTTTAGACGGCATGGCATTTTCAATGGAGGGCCCTGAAAAGGGTGTAATAGAGACAATTATTTAATCGATGTTGTGGTTTATGTTCGTAGGTAAGAAACGGTTCTTTTACGAAAGCCCTAGAAGCCACGTAAAACATGCAAAAGATAAAGTAGAGAGCGTCTAACTTTGTTTTGCAGTGGGGCATTTTAATATGACATGGTTACGGTAAGTTTTATGTTATCGGAGGCAAAAAGGTGGCACCGTAGACTCGGAGCACTGCCGGAGGTGCGCCATGAAGACCAAGGCGCGAGGCCATGTCATATCGCACTTCATTACATTATTTTGATATTGTTTGTTGTGTGTGCATCCTATTTGATTGCTTATATATTAGTATATATACAACGGTAGCAATATTAGGATGATCCCAAATTAATGCCAAAATTGTGTTCGCCTTAGTGTGCACCACCAATAAAGTTCTACGTTACGGGGTACGCCGCTTGCGGTTACACTCGTCTCTTCGTTCGCATACAGTGGGTGTAAGCCACGTTGCACACGCAGATACACTAAGGTCAGATTGGCGAGCCTAGTATGTACAGACATAGCCTCGGAACACGGGAAGATCGAAAGATCGAGCATGAGTCGCATGATTGTTGCGATTGGTAATTCGTTGCCTACCTTTGAAATTATTCTGTCGCCTTGATGATGGGGGCGTAATGGATTAGGATCGTGTAATCACTAAGTTATTTTGTTTGGGATGAATTTCTTAGTGGAGTGTATTTTGATAATGTGATTATAAAATAAACTCATATTTTTATAAACTTAGCCTTACCTAGTCTTTGCAAATTATCTCTGTAGATCATGCCTTATCCTAAGGAAGAAAGTCTTGAGTTCAACCATTTTATTAGAAAAGAAATCTCCGGAACGATGGATCCAATTTCATGACCTGGTTCAGAAACCTGAAAGACGTCCTCTACCAGAACGACATTTCTTACGTGATAGGAGAATTCTTAGGAGATGGACCGGAAACTTCGCAAGTGCAGAGGCGAAAGAGGATTTTCGTCAGCGTCGTGACATTTGGGATAGTGTCAAATCACGATGTATGTCTGCATGGATCATGAGCTGAAAAATGAGTTTCGCCATATGGAACCCATTGTGATGATAGATGCTCTTAAAGTTCGGTTCTTGAACCAATGAAGCATGAGCAGTACAAGCAGCTGGACAAGTTTCTTTCACTCAAGATGGAAGAACATACCTGCTTGGAGACACATTTGTGCAAGATGTTTGACATTCACGATGATCTCACAAACACATGCGGTTACTGGATGGCGGATACTTTTGCAATACAGGCGGTGTTGCGTTCTCTACCTCCTAGCTATGAGGAGCTTGTCGATGAGTATATACTTAAAGTGATTCACTCCTCTTCAATGATTTCCTGGTCGAAATCAAAGATGTGGAGGTGGAACCCATCGAAGGAGAAATAGATGACACGCAAGGTATATTTGATATACAAGTTATAATTGTTATTTCTTACACTTGTTATATTATAAGTATTTGATGCTTATGTCCTGTTTATTGAAACAGCACCAGAATATAATAGGCTTCAGAGCTCGTGATGTTGCAGAATGATGGCAAGAAAATCGTTGATGGCCAAGGAGTTTCACGCCCATAGTTATCAAGTTTTGATTAGTAGTTTTGAATAAGAGTTTTGTAGTCGAATTTGAGAGTGATTGTAATAAGTATGTCTTATATTCGATGAGACAAGTTATTCATATTTGTAAGAGACAAGCAAGTTGTTTTTATTATGAATAAAGTTTTCTTATGATCATATTTCGATTATGAATAAGTTATTCATGTATTAATCTTTTGATAGCAAAGTGGATTTGAATGTTAAAATAAATATCCTAAATCAATAATAAAATAGCACTACCGAATATTTAATCATATTATTGTTGCAAATATTTTGGATATTTGATCTTGTGTATTTGCATACAACGTGATGATTGAAAATATTGATAAGTCAATATGAGAAGAAATTTGATTTGAATCATGCAAGATGATTGTTGAATTAAATTGTGTAGTGGAAATTATTATTGAAACCTTTGTTGTATGTCTAAGTAAATAATAAGTATTTACTAAAAGATACAATTATCTGAAATTATTTGATTTGATCAAGAAAGATTTTTCGGATAGAAAAGGAGGATATAAAATCAAGTCATTGTAATTGGATTATAATAGCAAGGATTTTAAAGATTTATTTTATCATGAAGGTTTGTGAAAATTCGGTTCACAAAAGGACTTGTGAAATTCGGTTCACAAAATTATGATGCTATTATCAAACATGTTGATGTAGACATTATGATCATACTCTATTTTGAATAAAGTATAGTCCTAAAAATCATCTCTTAATTTTAGAAATCACGTAGAAGGTTTTTCCGTTAGAATTAGTAAACTCCCTATTTTGAAGTCTTCACCCAAAATTCGTATGAACGACAATAAGTTGTGTGTCATGGTTTATAGATTATATGATAATACGAAACTATGTACGAAATAGTTCTTTGTAAAATATTCATAGGAATGAATATATGTTTCATATGGTAAACACCAACAAGGGCAAAACTAGTATTGCTAACTTGGTGATTCATTGAAAACAAGTTTCAAGAAAGGATATGAAATAAAGAAAAGCTTAAAAGGGGTAATTGACCTCACTCGATTTGTGAGAGAAATATTGTTTTGGAATTTGATCCGACAACAAAACTCCACAAATGAAATGAAAAATGATGATATTTGATCATGGTGTTTTCATGCAAGGAGCTTTTTATAAATAGTAGGCATTAAAGAATATTTCTGTCGGTCACAGATTAATATTTCATGATTTAATGAGCTTGTTACTAGAACAAGGGATACCTACGAAATACAAAGAAATTGGGGTGATGCCAAATTCGAATTGTGACTATAGAGTCATAAATCCAAAAGGTTGCATTCAAGATTGTATTAGTAAATGTTGCTTGAATCTTATTAAGTAAAAGGGTTACTTGATTTTTCACATGACAAGTTGTGTGAAAAGAATGAAACTGCGAGAAGGACATAAAGCTAATTTTGTCATGAAGAATGTCTTTGACAAAATCAAAATTGTTTTGACTACATTGGATGTAGACATGCCTAAGTCTTTTGGATTTGTATTAACAAGTATAATACATCGTATTTGGAATTTTCGAATTGATACATGATCAAGGATTTCGGTTATGACCGAAATATCGAAGGAAATTATATCCGTATAATTTAAGTGGGAGTAGGACAGCTTACCGGAATAATATGTAAGTGACATATTGTTAAGTGGGAGCTTGTGGGCTACACAATATGAAATGTGTTTGACATTTTGAGTGGGAGCATTACAAGTTACACAATCTCAAATGTAATTGACATTTTGAGTGGGAGCTTAGTCAGGTGTTTATATGTAAATGACATATAATAGATAGGTACTAGGAAAATGAATTAGAAGTAATTATTGAATTACGATAAAATCATATATGTTTAAAATGTGAGCATCTGTTTTGAATAGATCATTTTAAAGAAGTCGAGGTGTTTTTCCAGATTAGATTCTGATGTGTCAGAATAAGACGTAACGAGGAATTGGTCCTTGTAAATCTGGATAAAGTAATCATGGTTGTAAAATATGCTGCACTTCTATGCCATGATAAGGTGGCAGCATATTAACCATATTATATACTCGAAAAGATATGATTAGTATTCTTACAAGAAGAATAAGCGCTGAGATGAATTTGTGATTCATTATTAGTGGAACCAAAATTATCCTTCATAGTTTAAAAGAAACTAAGGATATGTGGTTATTTCAAATCTGTAAAGGATGATGAGTTTAACAAATGTTGTGTTAAAAGGATCAACCTAAATGACAGAAAGAAATAAGGATCAAGTCGTTATAGGATAAACTAAAAGGCATTAGGCTGACAATAGAATGTCAGGATCTACTTAGGTAAATATAGAAGTATAAAGATACTGCAAAAGTACATAGAGTTGGTAGAGAAAAGGTATTCTCTAAAACTGAGTGTGTTTAATGCAATTAACTGATATTGGATCAGAGTAAGCGCAGGGAAACAAAAGTCTCACTTAGTTGCCAAATATGTATATTTGTTATTAAGATAGCATGTTGATATCAAATAAGGTGATATCAATGGTTTGCAAAGAACTTATGGTTATGAAAGGTTCAGGCCGAAGGAAACCTCTTCCACGAGCGAGCATTATCATAAACACTTATAAAAGATAAGGTTGTATGATTGGTATAGAAAATGCAGCTAGTGTATTTGTACTCTAGTGCAAGTGGGAGACTGTTGGAGATATGCCCTAGAGGCAAATAAATAATAAGATTTATTGTCTCTTTAAGTTTATAAATAGTTTTATACCATGCTATAACTGTATTAATCGGAATTGTTAATACACGTGTGGTATGTAAACAAACCAGAGTCCCTAGTTAAGCCTCTAGATAAACTAGTCCATCAGTCAATGGATGATCGTGATTTCCCGATCATATTGCATTAACAGTTGATGGTGGAGTCATTTTATTGGGAGAATAATTTGATGGACATTACCCAAAGTATTGCAGTTAGGATCGTATCACATTGTTCAACACTGCAATAGGATTATAACGTGGTAGCTTATTCCTTAGACCGTGAGATTACATCAAGTCGCTGCTTCTGAAAGATACGGCTGATCGCATCAAACGTCATGCCTCAAAAGTTGACAATAAAGGTGACACTTTCGGGTATTGGAAGGAAGTAGTCGGGACGAGTAATCAAGAGCGGGATTTGTTCATCCGTGTGATGGATTGATATGCTGGGCCCACTCGGTGAGATTATATCTGTAAAGCTGCGCAGCGTATGACTAGGTCATTAAGATATAATTTCATGGGAACGAGTAAAGCAACCTTGTCGGTAACGAGATAAAACACAACATAGGATGTTGACGATCGTATCTCGGACAAGGAAGTATCAACGAACAAAGGGAATGACCATATCATGTTAACGGTTCACAGATAATTCAGAGGTGATTTATTCTAGAATGCATAGGGGCCGTCATAGTCATCCAGGGCTCCCTGACGGTCATTGGCGAGAGGGTCTCGACCATGTCTGGAGTGTTCTCGAACTAAGGGTAACACACTTAAGGTCTTGACGACGCTAGGGGAACATTTTGGAAACATCGGAGTGGCTTAGGTATAGAGATAGGAAGTTTCGGAAAGGTTCCGGCAAGAACGGAAGAGTTTCGGGGAAGACCGGAAGAGTTCCGGGGAGACCGAAGTGAGTTCGGAATGATCCAGAAAATGTTTCGGAGTCATGGGAGATTAAATAATATGTAAATATATTAATTAATGAATTACATATATTTATTTATTAATTTAATATTAAAGAAAAGGAGAAAATTGGGGCTGCTTACCTTAATGGGCCATAGGGCCCATGAGGGGAAGGTTCCCCCCCATGTGAGGGTGCGGCTGGGCCAATAGCGCTACGCTCCCCGGCAAAGGCTACAAAAAAGCCAAAAGTCCAGTACCTCAATGCCCTCACTCGGCCACTGATACGTGTATTTTATATCATCATTTATACAACTTTTAGTATCATATTAGAATGTTATTTGCATTGTTATATCATTATTTTTACATGTTTTAGATGATTTATGGGACTTTCTTACAAAGTCCCTATTTTTGGTATTTAATTTCTGGGAGGCAGAAAACCTCCTTTTTCTTGTTTTTAATGTTTCAGGAGCTACAGGGACTCAAATAATAAAAGGGAAAATACCCAGCAGTTTTTCATCGGGAGAAAGGCAGGGAAGAAGACCGAAGAGAGGAGAGCCACGAGGCCCAAAAGGTGGGCCCACGCGGCCCAAGTACCTGGCCGCGTGGGACCCACTAAGTGGAGCCTCGGGCACCTCCTCGCCTGGGGCTTTTTATCGACGCCTTCGTCCTCCCCGAAAAGTTACGCCCTAATTTTTCCGAAACCATCCGAGGCCGCGGCGGCGGCGAAACTCCTGATTCCCTCCGAGGGGGATCAGATCCTGCTGCTCCGGAGCTCCGGAGAAGGGGGAAATCATCGTCATCGTCATCACCTCTCCTCCTTGGCGTGGGAGGAGGCCTCTACATCATCACCATCACCAAGACCAGCACCATCTCCATCATCATCTCCGTGATCCACTCCGTTCCCCTCGTAGTTTGAGAGTTGCTATACCCTAGATACTTGTCTTGTGCTACTATTCATGTTTGTGATTGAGTACTTGTCATTATTTGGTGGTGAAGTTATATTTTCAGATTGTGTTGTACCACTTATGCCACTGAATATTATCATGTTTGCACGTTGTGAGTAGTTCCCATATGTTCCTGAGGGCATAGGATGAATTGGCAATGATTTATATATAACATGTGTTGGTATTTTGTCAAGAGTTTATCTTTTATGTGATTCTATGATGGTGTTGTGCGAACGTCGACTGCACAACACTTCACCTATATGGGCTCATAGGAGAACACCGTAGTATAATGAATTGAGGGAGACTTGGGAGGACATGTAAACCTGGGACCGAATCATGAAGTTATATTATGAGGGTATTAGTATCGGGGACCTTAGAGTGTAATGCTATGGTGGGACTTTATGTCTTAATAATTCTTGTGCAGTCATTTACTTGGCCACATGATCCATCATAAGGGGTTGTAGTTTATTTATTTAGCTATACCTAATAATGGCTCCGTCCAAAGAAGATTAAAACTTGACAAGATATTCAACGTGTTGTTTAATAAATCTCTATGCCTAGCAATATCCATGCCGCCCTCGGGAACGTTTTCCACATATAAGTTACACATCACTTGAGCTTGTCCTCTTGCACATAAGAGGATTGGGCTTTCTCTCTTTGAGAGCTTTGACTTGCTACTGTTTATTTTCTGCATTGCAACTATACAACCAAAAATACCAAAAACACTTGCATCTTTTATTGTTTTATTTATCAATCTTACTAACCAATACCTTCAGCTCCTCGTGGGTTCGACAACCTTTTCTAATTGAAAGGTACTACAATTGATCTCCTGCACTTGGGAGTCATCAAGATACTTTTCTGGCGCCGTTGCCGGGGAGCGTAGCGCTATTGGTAAGAAGTTTGGTAAGGAAACTTGAAAGCTGTTTTATCTCATTGTTACTATGGCATTTATGAATCGTTCCTCGCTGCACCTTGCTCTATATGACAGTGCTTATGCCACTACTCCTAAAGTGGTTGAAACTACTGTGTCTGAGATACCTAAAGTGGGATTTAAAATTCCCATTGGTCATGTTAAAAGAGTTATGAAAAATCCATTTACAGGTGATGGAACTAAGTCTGCACGTGAACACATGGAGTTAATTGAAGACATATGTGGTTTATTTAGACTTCCTGGTATTTCTGAAGATCAGGTAAAAAGGAAGTTATTATATTTGTCTTTATCTGGTAATGCTCGTGATTGGTACAGGTCTCTTGATGAAGAGGTTGCTATTGAATGGAATATCTTGAGGAAGGTTTTCTTTCTTAAATATTTTACTCCTAAAGAAGCTTATGAGAACCGCTGCTATATATTTAATTTCTGGCCACATCTGGGAGAGAGTATTACTCAAGCTTGGGGGAGGTTAAAGGAACTCCTTCGCAAGAATCCTTGTCATGATCTTACAAGGAAACTTATATTGATAAACTTTTATGTGAGGCTACCGTCGAAGCACAAGGAAATTCTGGATAATTCATCTGGTGGAAGTTTTACTAATAATACTGAAGAAGAAGCATGGAATTTATTGGAGACTATTTCTGAAAATACTAGTCATTGGGATCTTGATAAAGGTAATGAGCCCTATTTTGATTATGGATATTCATGTGTAGAGAACTTCTCTACTTCTATTTGTTTAAAAATCTGAGTGATACTTTTAATCTTGATCCTTATGTTATAATTGAGATAGCTAAAGGTTTTGCTGAGCATATCTGTGTTCCTCAAAGTGGTTTTGAAGTTTATGTTGAACCTGTTAAACAATCTATTGTTGTTCCTAAAGTTATTAAACAGGCAGAACCAGTGTCATCTGTGACAATTGAGAGTATGTTGAACCACCTCCATATCCAAACCAAGTTAAGGAGAATTTACTTATTGCTGTTACTAACAAGAGTAACAGAAGATTCTCAGCCTTATGAACAGGTGGAAGTCAACAGTCAAATTTCAATTATCAAACAATTAAATGAAGAAGACCCTGTTGATGTTTATTTATGTGAAGATGCTACTAAGTCATCAAAGGTAATTCGGCCAAAGTTGGTAAACCTGTTATATCATGCTCTATTGGGACTTCAAGTTATCATGGTCTATGTGATATTGGAGCAAGTATTAGTGTCATTCCATATTCTCTTTATCTTGAAATCAAGCCTGATATTGATCCTATCATTATGGAAGAGACAGGTATGACAATTCAACTTGCTAATAAAGATTATATTAGTCCATTTGGAATTGTTAGAGATGTTGAAGTATTGGTTGGCAAAATAAAATATCCTGCTGATTTTATTGTGCTTGGTTGTCCTCAAGATTCTTTTTGTCCTATCATTTTTGGTAGACCTTTCTTAAACACTGTTGGTGCTGAAATTAATTTGCCTAAAGAGAAAGTGTTTATTAAATGTGCTGGTGAAAAACTTGAGTTCAACTTTTCCAAATTTGCTGATAAACATGTTGTGAAAGAGCCAATTTCTGAAGATATAATTGAAACTCTTGCACATATAGCTGTAGCTTCAACAGATGTTGTAGAACGTTATATGCTTAATCAAGATGAACCATTTAATGATGAGGAAAAGGATGCTTTAGAACAAATATTATGGCAACAACCACCACAATTACAATTGCATATCCCACCTGATAATTTAGGAGTGCTACCACCACCTAAAGGGGATCCTAGCTTTGAATTAAACCTTTGCCTACAAATCTGAAATATGCATATTTGGATGAGAAGAGCATATATCCTGTCATTATTAGTGCTAACCTTTCAGCTGAAGAAGAAGAGAAATTACTTGATGTGCTTAAAGCTCACCGACCAGCCATTGGATACTCTCTTGATGATCTTAAAGGTATAAGCCCAGCTCTATGTATGCATAAAATTAATTTGGAAGAGGATGCAAAACCTGTTGTTGATTATCAACGCCGTCTCCATCCAAAAATGAAGAAGTGGTAAGGAAAGAGGTAATAAGACTTATTGAAGCTGGTATCATTTATCCCATAGCTGATAGTAAGTGGGTTAGTCCTGTTCATTGTGTTCCTAAAAAGGGTGGAATGACTGTTGTTCCAAATGATGAGGATGAACTTGTGGCTCAACGTACTGTTGTTGGTTATAGGATGTGTATTGATTTCAGGAAGTTAAATAAAGCAACTCGTAAAGATCATTACCCATTGCCATTTATTGATCAAATGTTAGAAAGGTTATCTAAACACTCTCACTTTTGCTATTTAGATGGTTATTCAGGTTTCTCACAAATTCCTGTCCATAAGGATGATCAAGAAAAGACCACTTTTACTTGCCCATATGGTACATTTGCTTATAGGAGAATGCCATTCGGTTATGTAATGCTCCTGCTACTTTTCAAAGATGCATGAATGCTATATTTGCTGATTATATTGAAAAGATAATGGAAGTTTTATGGATGATTTTTCTGTGTATGGTACTTCCTTCGATAATTGCTTGTTCAACCTTAACAAAGTTTTGCAGCGTTGTGAAGACCAACACTTAGTTTTAACTGGGAGAAGTGTCACTTCATGGTTACTGAAGGTATTGTTCTTGGGCATAAGATTTCTGGAAAGGAATAGAAGTTGACCCAGCAAAGATAGAAGCTATTGAAAAGCTGCCATACCCAAGGGACATCAAAGGTATAAGAAGTTTTCTTGGGCATGCAGGTTTTTATCGTAGGTTTATTAAAGATTTCTCCAAAATATCAAAACCCTAACCAATCTTTTGCAAAAGGATGTTCCTTTCTCTTTTAATGATGATTGCATTGAGTCCTTTAATATTTTGAAGAATGCTTTAATAAGTGCTCCTATTATTCAACCTCCTGATTGGAAATTGCCTTTTGAAATTATGTGTGATGCTAGTGATTATGCAGTTGGGGCTGTTTTGGGCCAACGTGTTGATAAGAAACTGAATGTTATTTATTATGCTAGTAGAACACTTGATGCTGCTCAAAGGAATTATGCCACAACTGAAAAAGAATTTTTAGCAGTGCTATTTGCTTGTGACAAAAGTCACATTGCATACTGATCATTCTGCCATTAAATACTTAATGCATAAGAAAGATGCTAAGCCTAGATTAATAAGATGGGTACTTCTATTGCAAGAATTTGATTTACACATTGTTGATAGGAAAGGGGAAGATAATCAAGTAGCTGATCATCTTTCTAGAATGGAAAATATACCTGATGATCCTATTCCTATTAATGATAGCTTTGTTAATGAACAACTTGCAATTGTTAATGTTTCTAGTGCTAAAGTTGCATCACCATGGTTTGCCAACTATGCAAATTTTATTGTTGGTAAGTTTACCTCCACACTTCACTTTCAACAAAGAAAGAAATTCTTTTATGATCTTAGACATTATTTTTGGGATGATCCTTTCCTTTATAAGAAAAGTGTGGATGGTATTATTAGACGTTGTGTACCTGAGCATGAACAACAGGCTATTATAAGAGATTGTCATGACAGTCCTATGGAGGGCATCATGCAGGAGATCGTACAGGTGCAAAGGTATTACAATCTGGTTTCTATTGGCCTACTTTATTTAAGGATTGTGCTGAATATGTTAAATCTTGTGATAAATGTCAAAGAGTAGGAAATATTGGTAGGAGAAATGAAATGCCTATGAATTATTCTTTGCCACTTGAGCCATTTGATGTTGGGGTTTGACTTTATGGGCCTTTCCCAGATCAAAGACAAAGCATACTCATATTTTGGTTGCAGTGGATTATGTTACAAAGTGGGTGGAAGCAATTCCAACCAAAGTGCAGATCATGCCACAGCAATGACGATGCTCAAGGACATCATTTTCCCCAGGTTTGGTGTTCCTAGGTTTTTAATTACTGATGGTGGTTCTCATTTCTTGCATGGTATTCTTAGAAAAACATTGGCAAAATATGATGTTAACCATAGAATTGCATCTCCTATCACCCTCAAACAAGTGGACAAGTTGAATTAAGTAATAGGGAAATTAAACTCATTTTGGAAAGACAGTGAATAAGTCTAGATCTGATTGGCCAACTAAAATTAATGATGCATTATGGGCTTATAGAACTGCTTTTAAAAATCCTATGGGAATGTCTCCTTATAAATGGTTTATGGAAAAGCTTGTCATTTACCTGTTGAATTAGAACATAATGCTAGATGGGCTATTAAACAATTGAACTTTGATTTTAAACTGCTGGAGAGAAGAGAATTCTTGATTTAAACCTACTTGATGAATGGAGAAACGAAGCTTATGAAAGTGCTAGAATGTTTAAAGAGAAAGTTAAATTTGGCATGACAAGAAAATTAAGAGAAAGAATTCAAAGTAGGTGATCAAGTTTTATTGTACAATTCTCGTTTCAAGTTTTCTGCAGGAAAGTTAGCTTCAAAGTGGCAGGGACCATTAGTGATACAGGAGGTGTACCGTTCAGGAGCTATCCGTCTTCACGGTGATATGAAAGGTAAACCTCATGTAGTCAATGGACAACGCCTTAAACATTATATTGCAGGAAGGAGCTTCATCGGAAAGGTGGAGGAGTTGAATTTAAAGACACCGGAGGAGGTAATTGCGAAGAATTTTGCAGTTTCAGAAACCCAAAATCAATAATAGGTAACTTTTGTGTTGGAAAGTTTCTCGGAATTGCGTAAAATTTTACGGAAGTCATTTTTTATGGAAATTAACGTGTGGGACAAGAAAACTGGACGAAGCGGAGACCCGAGGAAGGAAACAAGGGGTCCCACGCGGCCAGAATCTTGGGCCGCGTGGGACCACTCCTTTTCCCCTCGGAGTCCCGTTCGTCTCGTTTTCTCTCCGACGCTTCGTCTTGACCTAAAAACCGTCAATATATACCCCTTTTCGTTGATCTAATCTCGCACCGAGCGTTCTCGAGCGATCTTTGCTTTTGCTGTTTCTGCCTGTCAGGTTTTTAGCTATGTCTTCGGGAGACTCCTTCCAATGCTCCTCCATGGACAATGATGATGATGAACTCGAGGGCAACAGCCCCACGTCCATATGGAGAAGGAATAGGAAGAGGAAGGACTACTCGGATGATGAAGACTACAAGCCCGACGAGGAGGAGAAGGAGGAAGCGGAAGAGAAAGAATACAAGCCCTTCGTCGACATCGCACCTATTGCAACAGCACCACCTTCTCCTATCTCCGTTGCTGGTGTGAGGGTGAACGTGTCTCTTGGAAACAAGAGGCAGACGGCGCGCATGAGCACAGGAGGGAAGGCTCCTAGGCACGCACTTGCTAGCAAAAACGTGGTTTCTACTCTTATTGACAGGGAATTCAAGCGTGACACCCAAGAAAACTATCCTGGTGAATCGACAACCTTTTCTAATTGAAAGGTACTACAATTGATCTCCTGCACTTGGGAGTCATCAGCCACTCCACGGGAGGTGCTATATCGCGGCTACGCGGACGGGAGTTCGCTCCGCGTACCCCTTCACCGTTACACCGACGCTATTTGGCCCGCCCACTTTCGGCAGCAACTTGTACTGTTTCGCACGATGCTTCTATTTGTTCTGTTTCGTGCTGAACTATTTGTACTGTTTCGTGCTGAACTATTTCTTTCCGCAACAATGTAAAGAATTAAAATTTGTACTGTTTCATGCTGAATTATTTGTTCGACTGTCTTTCATGTTTCGTTTATCGTTTTACTGGTTCGCTGCTTCTTTCTTTTTGCACGTTCGATTTAGTTTGAGAACATGTATGAGTGAAGGTTTTTAAAAGTTATTTTTAGGAAATACGGATAAATTTTGTTGTTTCATTTTAATTTTGAAAAAAGGACACGTTATATTTGTAACATGCCAAATTGCTAGTTGCACAGACATAATAAAACAATGAAAACAAATATTCCTTGAATTTATCTGAATGCATTATGCTGAAACTGAGACGATTTTCAAACTTCATCCATATCGACTTGCGAAAAAATTAATAGAGGAAATTTATGTTATACCATCGTTTTGAAAAAATGAACAGAAAATAGCGGTGAATGGAAATTATTTTTGAACGATTTAAAAGTGAACAGAAAAGGTCGGTGAACGAAATCTATTTTGAACGATTATAAAAAGTAAACAGAAAAAGTCTGTGAACGGAAATTATTTTTTAACGATTTTGACAAAGTGAGCAAAATAGGTATTTGAACGGAAATTTTGTTTGAACAATTTTAAAAAGTGAACAGAAAATGACGGTGAAAGGAAACTATTTTTGAATGATTTAAAAAGTGAACAGAACAGGTCCGTGAATGAAATCAATTTTGGAACGATTTTAAAAAGTGAATAAAAAAGTCTGTGAACGGAAATTATTTTTCGACGATTTTGAAAAAGTGAAACAAAATAGGTATTTGAACGAAAACTATTTTGAACGATTTTAAAAAGTGAACAGAAAATAGCGGTGAACGGAAACAATTTTCGAACGATTTAAAATGTGAACAAAAAAGATCAGTGAATGAAATCTATTTTGGAACAATTTTAAAAAGTGAATAGAAAAAGTCTATGAATGGAAATTCTTTTCGAACGCTTTTGAAAAAGTTAATAAAATAGGTATTTGAGCGGAAACTATTTTGAACGATTTTAAAAAGTGAACAGAAAATGGCGGTGAATAGAAACTATTTTTGAACGATTTAAAAACAGAACAGAAAAGGTCGGTGAACGTAAATCGTTAAAAAATAGTTTTCCGTTCAAATACCTATTTTTGTTTTAAAAGTGAACGGAAAAGGTCGGTGAACGAAAATTAATTTTTAACGAGTTTTAAAAGTGAACAGAAAAAGTCTCTGAACAGAAATTATTTTGGACAATTTTTAAAAAGTGATAAAAATAGGTTTTTGAATAGAAACTATTTTAGAACAATATTAAAAAGTGATTAGAAACTTTTTTTAGAATGATTTTAAAGGTGTGGAGAAAATGTCGGTAAACATGAATTATTTTTTAACAATTTTCAGACAATGAACAGAAAAAGTTTTGAACGGAAACTATTTTTGAACAATTTAAAAAAAGTGAAGGAAAACTATTTTGGAACGATTTTAAAGTTGACAGAAAATGTCGGTAAACGGAATCTATTTTTGAACGATTTTAAAAGTGAACAAAAAAAAGGTTAGTGAAACAAAAATATTGTTTGAACGATTTTAAAATAGTGAACGGAAAAAGGGTCGGTGAACATAAACTATTTTTTGAACTATTTTAAAAGTGAACATAAAAGGTTCGGTGAACAAAATCTATTTTTGAACAATTTTTAAAAGTGAGCAGAAAAAAGTCTGTGAACGGAAATTATTTTTGAACGATTTTTAAAAAGTAAGCAAAACAGGTATTTGAATGAAAAGTACTTTCAACGATTTTAAAAAATGATAAAAAGCTATTTAGCTCAATTTTGGAAGTGTACAAAAAATGTCGGTGAATGGAAATTATTTTTGAACAGATTTTAAAAAGTGAACATAAAAGATTTGTGAACGGAAGCTATTTTAAGAAATTTTAAAAAGTGAACCAAATCTTTTTTGGAACGATTTTAAAAAGTGGAGAAATATCGGTGAACGGAAACTATTTTTTAATGATTTTAAAAGTGAACAAAAAAGTTTGGTAAGCAGGAACTTTTTGAAATATTGAACGGAGAAGGATCGGTGAACAAAAATGGTGGGTGAACTTTGTTGACAATTTATTTTATTGTCTTCAAAGGTTTTTAATGTGGCTTTTTAAATTATTTGAGAAAAGAATTGGTACGAGAGAAAAATATTTATATAAGGCAAACCAAAATAAATATCCCTATGAGAAAAGTAGACAAAACAGAAAAGAAATAAAGAAGAAAGAACAAAAAGCAAACAACGCACACAAAAAAATTGAAACAAAAAGATGTACGAAAATAAATTATTGAAACGGAGAAAACAGAAAAAAAATGTAGAGAAAAATAAAAAATCGGAACAAATAATAGATACGAAAAACTTTGACAAAAATTTTGCACCGGAATATGGGAACGGGAACTTGGGAAGTGTAGAGCAGGGGTACGTACAAGTCAAAAAAAAAAAAGCAAAAGGGTACGCCGCATCGTGAGTTCGTGACTCTGGCACAGATCGGAAAACTAGTTAGGGCGCGCGTAAGCATAAATGGCCAAGCCCAGAACAACGAAGGGGAACGCGGCACCTGGTAACGCCCGCGTTACGCGATATATAGGAATTGCCCCACTCGACATTCTAACCTAACCAAATCCCCATCTCGCGTTCCCGTGAGCAACGGCGGCGGCTGGACGAGCGGCGGCAGCGGTGGCGGCGTCTGGTCGAGGTGCAGCTGCGGCGGCGTCCAGCTCGAGCGCTTCCTCCACCGCCGCTTTCCTCCGAGGTCTTCCTTCAGCTCGATTTGCAGCGGCAGCTTACTCTAAACTGAAGGACACGATGTCGTGCTGTGCATGCGAGAGGCTGCTCTGCGAATTCGACTTGCTTTCTAAATCCTAGCCATGAATTAGTTCATTTCCCTAGTTGTTAGCTGAACCTGGGGGTGCACGTGAGTATGGCCTATGGCCGTGTATGTACATGGACAAATATTTAGTGCTGAAATCCTTAATACTTAGTCTATATCTTGCAAAAAAAATTGCATCAAGCTATTTTAATTGTAGCTTCGGCAATAACACGCTATAACTTGTATAGCGTCTGGGGAGGTCGACGCTATTTTTGATAGCGCGCTACTTTTTTCGTTGATTACAACACCTAGAAGTGGTTTTTTTTTTTGAAATTACAACACCTAGAAGTGGTTAGTCCATTTCTGAAGAAGCACAGAAAGAGAATAAAGAAAAAGTACGAGGACCGACCAAGCACAGACGACTAAATCATCAAAGCGCACAACTCCTCCTTCGCTGCTTGGTTCAAAGAGCGAATTCGGAAAACTCCATTATCGTCGAGTGATGAAAATGCAAGACTCATATATGCCTTGGCACTTGGCCTCGCATGCAATATCGCGATTTATCAAGCATATATGAACGGATAGACCTCGTTCTATACGGAGGCCAAAGAAAAAATAGTGAATTCCAGAACTCGGGAGTGAAGATGGATGTCTGGAGCGGTAATGACAAGAAGAAAAAATACTACGGCTGGATTGAAGATATCTGGGAACTTAACTACTCGAGAGAGTACAAGGTGGCGATGTTCTATGTCATATGGGCGAAGAATGTCACACCCGAAGACCGTTATTTCACTACCATGTGTATATTCGAAGCACAACCTATTGGTCCGAAAATCACCGGCAAAAACGAGCCATGGGTATTCGCAAAGGACGTGGCCCAATGCTTCTACATAGCCGACCTAATAAAGCCAGGCTGTGTTGTTGTGAGGAGAGGTAAAATGAGCATCATCGGAATGGATGGAGTCGCACACGAAGAAGACTTTGACCAATTTTGCTATGTGCAGCAGTTAATGAAAAAACGTTGCTTTGTGCAATTGTTGATGCAATGTATTGTGCTTGGTGAAATGTCGATCATTCCATCATGCTTTGGCACAATATGTCATATTTTTAGCATTAGTCATACCGAAAATTTCTGTAAATTCTATATATACTTTTATTTATTCTATTGTTTCGCACTATTTTGTAGATGTCCGCAGACTACCGCGCCGGGCCCTCTTCTACTCGACGGACACATTCGGGCTCGCCAAATGCGGACGATGATCCTAACATTACTCCGCCGACTTATCTTGGTGCCGCCGGTTTTTAGTGGAATATGCCACGTGCGGACGGGAGTGAGTACATTGAGGAACACATCGAGGAGTCCACGGACGGATGCCGGCACGGAGGACGACGCGGACGTGGGCACAGAAAATCCAGACATCCAGATGCGCGCCAACGATGTACAGTAGGAGGGTAGGAAGTAACCACGTCTATCAACGACGCTGAAAGGCACATCCGCACAGCTCAGAGCATCTCCAACCGGAGCCCTCAAATCCGCCCCCCCCCCCCCCCCCCCAAACTGCGCCCGGACGCGTCCGCGGACACCGACCGGACGACCCCCAAAATTGGGCTCCTACAACCACAATGCACAAAAATTGACGCCCAAATCCATGCAAGCCATGCAACGTCCATCATAGAGATAGTTTTGATGTTTTAAAAAAGTTCACACCATGTTATTACAATTAATAATTGTACTTAAACAAATAAAAGTAGCCGGACAAATCAGTCCCTCCCCATGAAGACATACATGTGTTCCACCAGATCTGTGAGTAGTTGGGTGTGCACAACTTGATCACGAAGTTGTCGATGCATCTCAAGGAATTGCAAGACATACTCTGCTTCTTGTTCAGGCAGGTGGACATGTTCTCCGGGCTTCTCAAAGTCAATATGAGCAGCCCCTTCTCCCTCATCCTCCAAAATCATGTTGTGCAAAATTACACAACAAGTCATGACTTGCCATAGAACCTCCGGATCCCACATCATAGCCGCTCCACGAACTATGCCCCAACGAGCCTGCAACACACCAAATGCCCTCTCCACATCTTTCCTAACTGATTCCTGCGCAGCTGGAAATGCTTTTCTTTTGGGAGTAGTGGGATTACTTATAGTTTTCACAAAAGCCGCCCACTGAGGATATAAACCATCTGCAAGATAGTAACCCATGGTGTAGTCGTGTCCGTTGACGGTGTAGTTGCATGGTGGAGCTTCCCCATCACAAAGCCTCTTGAACAGGGGAGAGCGCTGAAGCACATTGATATCATTGTGAGAACCGGCATGCCAAAAAAAGCATGCCAAATCCACAAGTCTTGGGATGCCACAGCTTCAAGTACAATTGTAGCCTCCTTGCTGTGCCCTTGGTACTGCCCACGCAATCCCGTTGGACAGTTTTTCCATTGCCAATGCATGCAATCCACTGAACCTAGCATTCCAGGAAATCCTCTTGCTTCTCCTAGTGCAAGTAGCCTTGCGGTATCCTCAGCATTAGGTTCTCGCAGATATCTTGGCCCAAAAATCTTCACGACAGCGTATGCAAAGTGCTCCATAGCCTCAATGCATGTACTCTCTCCCATTCGGACATACTCATCTACGGCATCAGCAGCTTTCCCATAGGCGAGCATCCTCAAAGCAGCGGTGCATTTCTGCATAGGGGAGAAGGATAACTTCCGGCAGCAATCATACCTCAACTTGAAATAATCATCATATTTTGTGACTTCCTCCTGTATGCGCTCAAACAGCCCTGAGCTCATCTGGAACCGGCGTCGGAAAAAACCCTCATGAAACACCGGATTCGGACGCTTGAAGTAATCGTCATAGAGATCTCGAGCTCCTTTGAGCCTGTCACGTTTCACGGTGATCCGCCCCTTAATTGATCCCTTGAAGTTAACAACATGCTCCTCCTTCTTCTCCAATTCCTCTTGCATGCTCATCATGGACATGGCGTTCTCTTCGTCTCCGTTGTCAAGCTTGTCTTCATCACTCGACCCTTCGACGAACTCCTTGTAAATGAAGTCATCGACGGCCGAGTAATCATGGTCCTCATCGGACGAAGAATTCATGCCTACATGCATGAAAAATTTCTCAAAAATCCGGCTCCGACGTTTCAACAAACACTTTGAGAGCGAGGTGGATGTCCGCCGATGCAAAACGTACCGAAAACTATGTCAAAACGGGCTCCGGCGGCTCCCAAAGAGCTCCGGCGGTTGCCCCGGACTTGGACGCGGAGTCTGTGCCTTCGGGGGCGGCGGCGGAGAACAGTGGGCGGGTAAAACTGGACGGAGCGGTGGTGGAAGGGGAATTCCGGCCGATTTGAGGGGAAAGTTGGGTAGGCCCGCCTTGACAGATCCGACGTGGCGGACGCGTCCGGGCGGCCCCAAACCCGCCCTACATATGGGCTGCCTTTGGGGTGTGCCGGACAGCCGGACGTTTGGGCTGACTATAGGGGAGCTGGTTGGGTCAAGGATTTTGGCCCAAATGCCATCCGGGCTGTCCGCCCGGTCGTTTGGGGCGGATTTGAGGGACATGCTTGGAGATGCTCTCAGCTTTCCTCGCGTATCATCGGCGTTTCAAACGTAAAACTAGTCGGTGCACGTGCATTTGCACCTACCTAACACTTGCTATTAGGTACGACCGGAACGTACGCTGGTGCTCTCCCGTGCGCGCGCTCACTCGTCTCTACTGCAGTGTATCATACACTGTATGCAATTGCTCTGTTATATAGTGAACGAAGCCAAATAAGATGCACAAGCAAGCATAAGGCAAAAAAATAGCAGCACGGGAATCTACGCGAGCTCTCGAGAGAAGAATGGAGGAGGTCAAGAGAGAGACGAACGGGGAGAGGATGATCGGGAACAAGGGGCCGGTGGTGGTGACCGGGGCGACGGGTTTCGTCGGGTCATGGCTCGTCATGAAGCTCCTGCAGGCCGGCTACACCGTCCGGGCCACCGTGCGCGACACCGGTGAGCGCTCTCCGCCACTCCGCCCTTCCGTCTCGCGCACACACGATACGATAGTACCTAGTGTCAATCAATCAAATAAAATCTTTCGTTCCAGGGAACGTCGAGAAGACGAAGCCATTGCTGGAGCTTCCCGGAGCCAAGGAGCGGCTGTCCCTCTGGAGAGCCGACCTGAGCGAGGAAGGCAGCTTCAACGAGGCCATCGCGGGCTGCACCGGCGTCTTCCACGTCGCCACGCCCATGGACTTCGACTCCAAAGACCCCGAGGTAATTAAGTAGAATCGATCGTCCGTGCATGCTGACTGTAACAAACAGAAGAAGCTTTCATCCAAGGAACACCAACTTTAACACGGATCCAAAAAAAATGATTGCTCCTGCAGAACGAGGTGATCAAGCCCACAGTGGAAGGGATGCTGAGCATCATGAGAGCGTGCAAGGGGGCCGGCACCGTCAAACGCGTCGTCTTCACCTCCTCCGCCGGCACTGTCAACATCGAGGAGCAGCAGAGGCCAGCCTACGACCAGGACAACTGGAGCGACATCGACTTCTGCCGCCGCGTCAAGATGACAGGATGGGTCAGCCTTCTGCTTATTTGCCTCTTGCTAGTTGCTACTTGTGGATATGACTGCTGCTGATTCTGCAAAATGTGAGATATTAATATTGCTCATTTCTGTGCAACTATCCGATCGGCAGATGTACTTCGTGTCCAAGTCCCTGGCAGAAAAGGCCGCCATGGAGTACGCCAAGGAGAACGACCTGGACTTCATCAGCATCATCCCCACGCTCGTCGTCGGCCCATTCATCAGCGTCGGCATGCCGCCCAGCCTTGTCACCGCCCTGGCACTCATCACAGGTAGGAACAAAAGAATCCCAAATTTACAGCGACTGCATGTCTGCATGCAGAACCGCAACATCGTTGATGAGAAAAATGTTGCATTGGCAGGGAACGAAGCCCACTACTCGATCCTGAAGCAGGTGCAGCTGGTTCACCTGGACGACCTCTGCGACGCCATGACGTACCTCTTCGAGCACCCGGACGCCAACGGCCGCTACATCTGCTCCTCCCACGACGCCACCATCCACGGCCTCGCCAGGATGCTCCGGGACAGGTTCCCCGAGTATGAAATCCCACACAAGTTGGCAGGAATCGATGAGGACCTCCCGCCGATTCACTTCTCGTCCAAGAAGCTGCTCGACCACGGGTTCAGGTTCAGGTACACCGCCGAGGACATGTTCGACGCTGCAGTCCGGACGTGCAGGGAGAAGGGACTGATTCCGCTCGGAGCGGACGGTGAAGACGGCCCGGCGAGCGAACCGGGCAAGCTGGGAGCTCTTCTTGTGGCAGAAGGTCAGGCGATTGGTGCCGAAACATAAGCACTCTTGCATGTATACTAGGCTGGCTACATGAGGCACATGGTGTGAGCGCTGATTATTTGTTACTTCTATGATCCTATTTCGGTTCAGAAATTGCAGTAAGACAACCCTGTAATTGGTGGGATGTTATGAGCTGACTATGGGGGTGCGGATAAATTTTATGACATAAAGAACAAGGGATGCTCTATTATTGAACTGGTAAAATTATGTCCTCCCGAACCACATATTTACATCGATATAAAAGGTAAATGATATGGCTATATCGATATTAACTTAATTTCCTGTTCCTTCGGAAATAAAAGAATAGATACCACTGCCTACCTCCCCCCCTTAGCGCTCTCCGGAATTGAATTTGTTCCAAGCTTCCTGCACAATGGGAACACATAACAATTAGCCTCAGTAAGTAAATGAACATTAATAATCAAATAACCTGGAGTAACTTGCTTTACTAATTGCTACACAGAAACATTATAAATTTCCAAGTTTTAACTAGTTTGGCATTGATGAAAATCCGCCTGTGGTTTTCAAGTTTAGACAGAAGAATGTTAACAACACACACACCTTAAGAAGATCAAAAACCTTCTCGCAGATGTATTTTTGTCTGATTGTAGCACCTCTTTGTTGTAATTTATCTGGATGAACACAAAGTGTTGCCTTCCTGTATGCTTTCTTGACACCAGCAGCTGTAATGAGATCTGTGAGGGGAACTGACTGCCAGCCACTGTCTGAACCAAGTATCTGCCCAGAAGAAAAAGTGTTTAGAGTGATTTGACAAATGTGTAGTTTAGGGCAAGTCAGAATGAATATCACTGCATAAAATGATTGCAGAATTAATTTTAAGCAAAAGTGAATTCAAGTGTACTTCCATGAGAAGATATTTCTACAAATGTGGACAAAGGGTCAAATATTAACAACTAAAAGGTTGGTCAATATGGTTAATTTTGCATTGAATATCCTCCATTCAAACTAGACATCCTTTTTCTAAGAAAATGATGTTCAAACTAGACATCTAAAAGCTACAAAAAGCCTGGAAAACTGTCTTGTGATGCTCTGTTGACTACTCCCTCACCCACCCTGCCTAATCTTGACATCTATCTTCTAAAGAAACTGGACAAGTGGGTATCTAATATGTATCCATTCTACGACCAAATTTTCACTCGGTAGTCTTTGGGTATCATATGCTGAAGGAGACTTAACTAACAGAATTCTGTGATAGTGTGTCTTTATTTGCCTTGTGCAATGATTCCAAACCCAACTAAATTCTAAATTTATTGAGTTTGTTAAGAAAGTTTTGTGTTTTCATCTACGTACCCACAATATCATATGCACATTGATAACCTCAATGAATTTTTAGCATTTATCAAAAAAGAAAATAAATTGTGAGAATGTTGTGGTGTTTAATTTCCTTACTGTCTTTTCAGTTTACACAGTTAATTAGCTATGCTTAGCATGTTACAGTGTACTTTCTGGCACTACTGTAACAACATTAAACATGCAAGGGAAACTGTCTTTTACACAATCACTTAGTTCTATTTTTTCTACACTACTTAGGTCTCATTTTATACAAGAAGCACAATTCACATGTTCACTTCGCAAAATTGTGATATACTTCCTCCGTTTTTTAATATAAGATGTTTTACCATTTGTCCACATGCACATGTATACAAATGTATGTAGTCACATTTTGGTGTGCATGTTCACTCATTTTAGTGTGCATCTAGACAACATGTGGCAATAGGTAAAACGTCTTATATTCATGCACGGAGGGAGTAGATGTTTAAGTCAGTTCTTATACAGATTAATAAGTCGAGGCTCCCGATTCTCAAAAAGCCATTTCTTAAACTTGCTGAAATGAACTTGGCATATAATTTAGTTGAAGCCAAAAGTACATATACTGCAAAACTAAACGTGGACATGCAGAAGAAATGTTGGTTCAAAAAGATATCTTGTAAGTCAACATGCATAAGGACTCGGTGAAACTGTGAATTTATACGACAAATAAAGAAATATTGGTTCAAATAGATATCTTGTAAGTCAACGTGCGTACATATTGTAACGTAGAGAGCAATGCTCGCAGATTTCCTTCCTTCCCATTTGACCATCGCTTGACTTCAGGATCAAGGAATTCAGCCAATCTCTGTATCAAATAATGTGAGCCACCGGTTGTGGAAGAAATAATGTTAAGAAATGGTGCAACAAAATCCTTCCTGGTGAGTGATATCTTAATTGCCTTACATGTTTCTCTGTTTGCTCCCTCTGAGCCATCATGTCCCGCATATTCTTTTCGGCTAGAGCTTTTTCCTGAAAAGTGGCCATGATGAAACTACCAGGAAATATACAAGACTAATAAGTAAAGGAACAGCAAAGCATTTGATTATACCGCTCGTTCAGCTGTCCGCTGGTGCCTCTCTGATCTTGCTTTGTGTCTGAGAGCTGATTCAAACTCAGCTTCTGTAGATAAATGACAAAACATACAAATAAGGCGCAGAATATCAGTTCCCACAAACCAAAATCGTGTAAAGTATCTACAAAAAGTATTACAGAAAATATTACAATGACAGAAAATATTGATTTCCCTTTTACAGTAAACGAGAGTTAGAATACCTTGATTACAAGAATCTGTGCTTCTCCCATAGTTATTAGAAGCTGTTTGCTGAAACTGGGTTTCCTATATAAAGGATGAGAAATTATAGGTCAATATTGGTAGCTTCTTAGAGTAAATCACAAGTATTCACTTTGTTAACTGTGCCAAAAATCTTCTATAACAACATCACTTACCTGATTAGTAGCCTTAAAACTGTCCTTGAATGAGGACCTGACTTTTTCTGTTCGCTCCTTAGCATCTGCAGCAGCCTTTGCCTTTTCGATTGCCCTCTCCCGGGCTTCCGCAGTTGCTCTCTCAACTGCTGCACGTTCTGCTTTTACTCTAGCTTCTCTTGAAGCCTTCTCTGCAGCTGCTTCATCAGTTGCCTTATCTTTCTCTCGAGCTTCTGCAGATGCTCGTTGTCGTGAAGAGGTGATCCTTTCTAAAGCTATTCTTTCAGCCTTTGAACGAGCCCCAGCAAATGCCCTCTCATGAGCTTCTCTTGTAGCCCTCTGCACAGCAAGTCTATCTTTTGCCCGCTCCCTCTCCCGGTCCTTTTCTTCTTCTAGTTCTCTTTTTGGTTTCTCTTTACATTGTTCTTTTTCCATTTTGCACTCCCTTTCTTTTTCTTTATCTGGTCTTAGGGAGATCCCCTTTTCATTTCCTCTTTCTTTCTTTTTTATATCATCTCGCCCTTCAACTCTCCAAGCATTAGGGGTCTCTTCTCTTGATTTCTGAGCAAACTTTGGTGCACTATGCTCTGGAAGAGACTGCTGATCCTTCAAATTTAAACTCAATTTTCTTTCTTTGCCATCTCTTTCTTCCATTTTCCCTACAGTCTTTTTCCCTTCTAATGCTGTGCATCTTATTGTCGAAAATTCAGTATCTGATTTTCTGCAATCCTCAGGATTTTCAAAGCGAGGAGTGCTTTCATCAGAGGTCAGAGCAGAAACTGATTCAGCGTTTTGAGACAAGTGTGGCATGCTAGTGCATGCTTCTGAGAATGAAGACTGCAGATTTTTTGAACATGTGCTCATCCTCATGGTATAATGACTGTAATCATCGGTGATTACTTTAGTTCCAGAATGAAGTACGTTACCCTCCCTACCATTCCTTGCAATTATTTCTGCATAGACATCATTTAGTCCTTTGGTGATCCCAGGCTCCGTGGATATTTGGCTCTCCTTATCATGGTTTAACATTTCTTCCACCAGTGTCTTCTCGCTATTCTCCAACAAGATTGTTTTTGCTTCACTTTTGTTACCATGGGATACAAGATTCTCATCTCTATCCATTTTGTTTACCAAGTCTTCAGATCCCAATAAGGACCCCTGAGATTCTGGGAGTTGATCTGAGTCTTCAGCAAAAGTACCACATGTTCTAATATTGCTTTCCATCAATTCACTATCCCCCACAAATACATTCAGCACTTCTGCTTCGTCATTTGCATCAGCATTTAAACTTCCGGGGGTAACATTAGCTTCATTTTCGGAGATCCAGCATCCCAGTACACATCTTCCTCTTGGAAATCATCATGCAGGCCTGCTTTCTCCTCAGTTTCAAATATCTTCATTTCTTCATGGGTGAGTGTTTCCAAAGGTTCTTCAGTTATTTTTTCTTTTTCATTCTGCAGGCATGCTTCATCAACAACACTGAACAATTTGTCTTTCTCGTCAGTATCAGCCTCCCTGTGAACTGTACTCGACATCTTCTGGGAATATTGGGTTTCAAAATATTCCACAGGCTCTTCTAATTTGGGTACTTTCGCTTCTTCATGCGGGCCTGCTTTATCTTCATTTTCAAATTTCTTCATTTCTTCATGGATGAGTGTTTCCGTAGGTACTTCCATTGTTTTTTCGTTTTCATTCTGCAGACATGCTTCATCAACAAAACTGAACAATTTGTCTTTATCGTAATTGTCAGCCTCCCTGTGAACTGTACTCGACATCTTCTGGGAACATTGGGTTTCATAATATTCCACAGGCTCTTTTAATTTGGCTCTAATTTGGCTACTTCTGCTTCACTCGTTTCAGTTTCATTAATATAAGGAACTTCCAGATGGTCATCCAATATTTGATTCCTTAAAGAAGTGCAAGGTGTCTCAGCAGCACATAGAATCTCAAGTCCCTCTTTATTGTTGTTTTCTTTCTTAGGTTTTCGTACTAGTGGAGTTTCCAAAGTATTACCATCAGAATAGCTTTTTTTACCACTGACATGGCTTCCATATATACAATCCTCCACAGAGCAACTGGATATGTCTGGAACGACATGCAGCTTTGGAGGTACACCATTTACCGATGAAACCTCAAATATCCCATCATTTTCATGACCTTTTGGAGAATTGACTTGCCCTACATATTGTTTAATATAGGAATCGGTTGTTTCTTGGTATACCGCCCTTTCCTCCCATAATGAAACTTCAGGAGCTGTAGAAGCCTTATGTTCAATACCCATAGAAGCTGCATCAACTTCTCTAGGATCTACAGGTTTCATTCTCACCTCTGTTATGTCATTACCATCCGATAATTTTACATATCTTTCCAAATCCCCTGTAGTAACCCCTTCTTTTGCTTTCTCGGACTGGCTGGGCTTGGTGAAAGGATTTTCTGTCAGACCATTCTCATCTTGACATGTAGCAGTATTAGTTGTGCATTTCTGATCATGGCTAATCAGGTCATAAAATTCAGCGCCTGATGCCCACTTGTCTAGTTGATCAAGTTTACTGCTACTCTCCGTCATCTGCTGAGACTTCCCTGGTGTTAGAACCCCTATTTCTTCATGACAACAGTCAGCCATCTTAACTGCACTACTATCTCTGTGCTTATCCAGAAAAGCCAGATCCTCATAATTATTTTCCTCTTCTGCTAACCTTCTCATCGTCAGCTTTTCTTCAAATATATGCACCTCCTCGGGATTCTTATCTTCCTTAATTTCTGTTGATTTTGTGCTTCTATGATGACCCGACCTCTTCCGGAGTTTAAAACTATCGCCTTTTCTCTCCATCATTTCTTTCGCAGCTTTTAGCCTTGCTTCAGCAAAATCCATTGCTTCCTTTATAGCAGCAGCAGCAGCAGAGTTAGGATTGACCTCGGAATCTCTATTTACTTTACTTTCCTTTTTATTAAGCAAATTTGATGGTAGCATCGATGGTGGCTGTACTTTGATGGGTGGTGTTTGAATGCTGGTGTTGGATACCCTTAAGAATGGATAGTCGGGGGAAGGTACTTCCTCACTTGAGGCTGAATGAGTACTAGATCTCCCCTGGTCCTTTTCATCTCATAAAAGTTTCAGAAGTGGAAGGACAAGTTGAGACATGCTGCTGCTCATCAGCTACAGACTCGCTACTTGCAGGGAGTAGTGGTGGGCTCATCTCCTTATTTTCGCCATTAACAAGTGTATCATTTTCCATTGCCGGCACATGATTCGTTGGTGAGTCATTTGACAAATTGCAAGAGTCAACCACGTAACTTATTGAGGGTTCCACCACCATACAAGTAGTTATTTCAACAAGATCATCCAGCCTTCCTCTGGCGGCCTTATTATATGACATGCTGAATTGTTGTTCACCACCTCGAGGCAAGGAGATTGGAGAAAACTGTTCATCATCAAACTGTTGGTCATAAACTGCATTTGGATAGTGTTGATAGAGTAGAGATGGCTCAGCATCCAGTTCGCCAGATTCTTTTCGGATAGACGATCTGTAGATTTGAAATTAATGAGCCATAAGTCAGAAGCATAACATGTGCATTCGCTTTTTTCAATAGTAATCAAAACAAGCCTGTGTTGAACAAATGTGAAGATGATGATGACAACACAACATTGGGCTTCAAAGCAGGTAGTGAAGCATTCCATATGCATAACAAGTGGCTTCTCTGGCTCAACAAATGAAAACACCATAGTAGCATGATAAAACAAAGTATTTTGCTTCCATATTCCACCCCAGTTTAAGTTTGTGGATCTTACAGCAAATACAGTTAATATAAAACAGCCCAATTCCTAGTAGTGGTTTCACTTTGATTTTGAAGAGACCTATCAAGATCAAATTTCCAAAAATAAAACTTGCTTTTTAAAGTCAAAAGATGATATCAATGATGTGGTCTCTAGAGCAAAGGCAAGGATTGGACAACAACAGTGTGCTTCCAGGAACAGTTCCTGATCGTCGGCTGTAAACTGCCTCTATGCATGAGTAGTAGTGGATGGAGTTTATCCACGCATGTGGCCAAACATGAACTAACAAATGTAAGAGAGAATTTGCATTGTGGGTAAAATTACAAGATTTCTGGAACACGTTTATGGTTGGTTTGATCTATGCGTTTTTATTAGACAAATAAGGGTACGAAAAGGCTGGGAGACGTGGAATTTAGGATAGGAGCAAGATAATCAAGCCAAGTACCACTAGTTCAAATTGTTCCTGCCCATTAGTAACTACTTATTCTTTCAGATATGTAAACAGTTTAAGGTGGACTACCCAAGCAAAACCCCAAATCAATTACATCTTATATTAAAGGCCGATTTGGCATATTTATTCTGTGCTATGGAAGGAGAAGAATAAAGTTTGATACTCCTTTATGGCTTTAAGAGAGAGGTTACCAATTAGTTCATGTGTATAGAAACGGCTAGCAAAAGCACTTTTAAAAAGTCACCACTTGCCACAATGCCAACCAACACCCTAATATTCTGTGACTATGCATCAACTTGGCAGCACTTTGATACCTTCAGCAAGCTAAAAGTGGACATTTCATGAATGGGGATTTCAAACAAGCATCTGCATTTTGGAAGATCTGATAAATTTCCATGTGGCAAACCGTCGTAATTTGTATCTAAAAATATACTAGTATCACAAATATGTGACGTGACAAAGCTAGTACCATAGATCCACTGCTAAATTAGGTGAAGAATTGAAAGTAACATGGAGGAGCAGCAAAGGAATAATTTGGTTGAATAAGGGGTAAACACACTACATGGTAGGTCACATAGTTATTTCCAATCTGATAATGTCTTCCTGTAAAATGTACATTCACTATTACAGTTCACCTGTATCTTCTGCGCAATTTAGTAATTTATCCATTGAATTAATCAAGGGTAATGAACTCCGGGACAGACTGAAATCATAAATCACCCTCATTGGTAGTTGGAACACGATAATGGTCTCGAGAAAAAGAATCGAAACACAACGCATATGCAGTTAGCACAGGACTGAAATCCAAGCAACAAATACAAGTATCAAGCATGTGACTGACTATCACTAGAAACCTGGTATGTAATGAACCCTGAACAACAGTATTTCATAAAGATCTAAGGTGGAGTATGGGTTTCAAGTAATCTCTAATTCACACTAACTCAAAGTTGAGGAGAAAAGACACCACTTAGTCTGTAAGGAACCACCTTTCTGCAAAAGAACTGCACCCAAAACTTATATATAGCGTAACTAGATAGTCCAATCGCATTGTTCCACCAGATGCATGAGAACTAAAATGGTGACCAACGTTACAATTTTAAAATTTCAACCGAAGATAGTCATAAGAGTACACGTAGCTCGCAAAAATTGAATAAAACGAGAGCAGAAGAAGAAAGCTATGCTATTCTCAGATAGTGGCATTGACGCGTCATAATTGGCGTACGAAAACGTTCTGGGGATACATGACATGAGTGATGACTATACTGTCAAGTGCCCAGCTCGTCACCACGAGCAACGAAGGCCAGCATTCTTACCCCCACAAAACAGAGTTTCTTACCCCACAAAAAACAGAGTGCAGGCAACAGTAGCACAGCGGGGAAAAGAAGAAGACAAGCGAGAAATCCTAGAATGGGGGACGAAATCCATACCTCGACGAGCTCCCGCTCCACGACGCGATCTCCTCCGCCATTCCCTCCTCCCCCTCCGCGAACACGTCGTCGTACGGCGCGGCGAAGTCCCCGAAGTCGAACCGCGCGAAGATCTCGCCGTACTTCCCCGCGGCGTCGCCGGCGCCGGCCGCGGCCGGGGGCAGGTCGAGGTACGGGATGGAGCAGGAGGCCGCGACGCCGCCGAAGACATCCGAGTAGTCCCCCGGGACCCCGCCTGCGAGGGGCGCCGCGAACCGCGGGCCCCCGCCGAAGACGTCCCCGTACGTGGCCGAGTCCGACGCCTTCCTCCGGTGCCTCCGCGGCCGGTGCCGCGGCGGCGGCGGCGCGGTGGCAAGCTCCTCCATGGCTCCCCAGTCGCGGCGAATTGGAGAGCAAGGGGACGGCGGAGTGAAGAGGGGGAGCAGTACAGTACAGTCGCCCCTCGCGTCGAGCTGATTCAAATGGCGGGCGTTGGTAAAGAGCGAAATTCCGTTGGGGCACGAGAGGAGTTTGGGGGAAGTGGGAACGAGCGGTAGGTCGAGCTGATGCCGGTAGAGTTCATGGATTCCGGGGTGTCGACGAGGTGGGCCCGGATGTCCAGTCACCAGCATCTTTACCGTGGGCCTGGGCAAGGGCAAGGGCAGGTCAGGTTGTTTGGAAACTGCAGATGACTTTTGGGCAAAACCTAGTCGCCGCGCAGGTCGGAGACTAATCCCTCCCGCACACCCCCTGTCGGCTTATGGGCCCGACCCAATTCCTCGTGTGGTGAGAGCGAGAGGAGGAAGACGACCGGAGACGCAGCACTCGCCGCCGACGGGGACGGCGCGGCTGGCCGCGGCGTCGCCGGCCAGGCAAGGAATGGACCTCACCGTAGTCGGCGGCGGCGCAGGTGGAGGTGAGGCAGTGCCTTATCTTGGGGGGTGGGGGTCGGGTATGGGAGCTCGTCGGCGACGAGCTTAGGGTTTGGGGTGCAGGGAGTTCGTCAGAATAAGGGTTAGTGTGGGAGCGAAGAAGGGGGGCAGTACAGTACAGTCGCCCCTCGCGTCGAGCTGATTCAAATGGCGAAATTTCATTGGGGCAGGAGAGGAGGAGTTTGGGGGAAGTGGGAACGAGCGGTAGGTCGAGCAAGCCGATGCCGATAGAGTACATGGAATCCGAGTGTCGACATGGTGGGCTCGGATGTCCAGTCACCGGAATCCTCGTCGTGGGCCTGGGCAAGGGCAGGTTAGGTTGTTTGGAAACTGGAGGTGACCTTTGTCAGGCAGCGTCGACACTTCGCTTATTGGGTTGTTTTTATTTTACGGAGCGACTAGGCTCAATCGAGTGAGAATTTACTCTGACGAATCCAGTTGCATTTATAACTCATGTAAAATCTATGTGCAACTGAGAAATTTTTAATTGCAAATATAACTGGGAAAATTCCAGTTGCAACTCATCTGTGACATGTATAACTGGGAAATTTCATTTGTAACTCATGTGGAGAACATTTGTACACGAAAAAATGTCAGTTACAACCTAGTGTAACCCATGTGCAACTGGGGAAATTTGAGTTGCAACTCATATACAACTCACATACCGCACAAGTCACTATGTCAATCTGACGGCACTCAAGTGAGAAATAGCAAAACCGTTATTTTATTTTTGACAACTCGGTGTTGTGCTATTGGCTTGACCTATTGGTTATAATTTTACCCTGAACATTTAACTCTATAATATTTTTAAAATTAATCCCACTATTTTCATCATGCAAAGCATTCACATCATCACGCAACCTCTTCACCCGCATGACCATGCATGCATGAGATTTTTTATGATAATAAAGTGCATGCAATTTGCAAGATGCACATGCAAAGCGACCATGTCATTAGCCAGCCCCAATCATCCGTATGATCATGCACGCACGAGTTTTTTCGGGCAAAGTGTATTATGCATTACATATGTTCGCAAGCAGCACATGCTAAGTGTCTACATTATCAACCAACTCTGTCATCAGCATGCCATATGCATGCATGAGTTTTTATTTAACCAAAGTGCATTTATAATTATGGTACTAAATAACTTGTGCCGACATAATTTGTCATGGCAACTGATATTTACTCTGTGGCGGAACACGAGCGTTGTGCTAGTCAATACCTAGTCATACCTGGTTTCTGTTGGAACTAATTATGGCCACTGTTCAAGATATATTCTGATATTCCGATTTATCGTTTGATTTATCGCTTATCAGTGTCTGACCGATAAGATAAATCGCCCGATAAATCTGCCGATATGCCGATAAATCGGCCGATTTATCACTTATCTTGGGTCGACCGATAAGTTCCCGATAAGTGATATCCCCAACATTGATTATGGCAAAAACTCAACCGTAACATTGTCACTTCTTTGGGTCCTCTGCTCATATATGTCATGACTAGTGAGTCGGTGAATTTTGTTTATGCTGGTCCTTCATCCCCTCCATCCATAATCTACTCATACACTAGCAAAAAGGACCCCATACCATGTTAAAACATACAATGCATTCCAACAATACTATATCATCAACGCCATACGGAAAAAGGAAGATTACTCAAACACATGCTTAAAAGTTATGCAATAAGGCATAGGAAAACAACTCAGCGAATTCAACATCATGTTTTAATATACTCCCTCCATTTACAATTAGTTTGCGTTCTGGGTTTGGTCAAAGTCAAACTTTGTGAAGTTTGACCAAATATATAGTAAAAAAAATAAAAATTTACAACAAAATTATAACATTATTAGAATCTTCATAAGATATATTTTCATATTATATATTTCATATTATAGATGTTGATATTTTTTCGTATATATTTGGTCAAACGTTGAAAATTTTGACTTTGAAAAAACCCAAAACGTGAACTAAATAAAAACGGAGGGAGTATAGAAAACCACAGTTACAAATGGTGCAAGCAATGGATTAAGAACTCAATGGTGATGATGTGTTGGCGGTGCGCCTAACAATAAGGGGCCCTCCTTCTTCCTTGGGCCTCACCTCTTTAAAGAGAGGTATCGGGGATAAGTGGCTTTAGTCCATAATCCTATGGACATGCACCTATCATAGCCCACGACGTTCAAAGACTCCTCCGGCTGGTGGACCAAATCTAAAAGCTCCTCCACTGACCTAGACTTGTCGTGCTACATCTAGGCTTACAGAAGATTACCTCGCTACGGAATACAATAAAGGAAAGCTATGAGATTAAGACTTCACGTACAAGGCAGAATGAAACCTTAGGCGTACAAGACAAGGACATCTACCCAAGGATATATATCTGAAGAACCCCCGTCAAGACATCTATGTTGAATTCACGCTGAAGAGACGCCTTCATCTTCCTCTTGTTGCCATTGTCTTAATCCATAGATACTCAAAACCTCCACGGTTGAGCGCATCTATTAAGCTTGCCGTGGTCGAACCTTGTACTGATCTTATAGCCACTCCATGAATAAAGTCTGAGAAATATTCATCTACATCGTTTACGACTCATACCTGTTGACCCGTGCCGGCTACTGAACAAACAAACTCCCTTATGATTCTCGGAAGTGAGATTTTCGTCCGAACGTGAAAACTATCATTCGACAAGCGGTCTTTCTTGTCTCTTTTTGTGTGGCTATGTAGGTTTAAAGAAGATATACTACCCGTGGATTAGATCCTTAGTTGAGTGGGGGGCTCTTTGTGTTGTCGATAGGATTTGACGTCACCAATCTATTAATTTCCAGAAATCCATAGTTTCAAAAAAAGATGAAGAAAAAATGATGAGCGATCGTGACATCAGTTCCAAGTTTTTTTTTAGATAAAGGGAGCTTTATTATTTAAAAGGTTTAAGTATTACACCCAGCATCTGCATAACGACGATGCACACAGCCGAAACAAATCTGTAGTTCTAAACATAAAAAGGCGAATTACATATCAATATGAGAAATTGTAAGGACGCCTATGGTGGTGGAGGGCCGATCCGCAAATTATGCTGCCATCCATGTTGGGATAAAAAGTCTCTCGCCGTGACCTCCAGTCTTGTACAGACCTCCATAAACAGGTCTCGATGCCCCACACGTTGCAACTGAGACCACGAACGGAGAGTAGCAGTAGCCCTGTAGATTACATGCATAAGAGAGCAATTTTTATCATTAAAAACCTTGTCATTTCTGCATAGCCAAAGCGACCAAATTATGGCAAGCGCTGCAACCCTAATAAGTTGTTTAAATCTATTATCCACCCATTCAACCAATTGCCAAAAATATTGGCCACGCTTGTGGGTGGATATATAGTAGAACCTATCTGGATGATGGATCATATAGAACTAGCAAATTTGCAGTCGAAAAACAAGTGTTTGATCGTCTTGTCTTTATGACAGAAGACACACTGTTTACTTCTATGCCAATTGCATTTCACAAGGTTATCTTTAGTAAGAATAACTCCTCGACGAAGATACCACACAAACACTTTGTTTTTTAGTGGAATCTTCATCTTCCAGATTTTCTTATTATTGTCCACCGGCACTCCTGGCTGGATTAGTGCTGTATACATAGAGTCCACGGAGAATTTACCACTATTGTGTAAAATCCGCCGATACTCATCGGACCCTTGTGTCAAATTGACAGAAGCTAGACGTTGAAGCAAATCGTGCCAAGCTACCAGTCTGGGACCAACAAGATCTCTTCTGAACGTCACGGTTGGAGAGTTATTTGCCAACACTTGAGCGAGCGTATCGCTCTTGTGACATCCAAGTACTATATTATATAAAGATGGATACTGTTCTCGGAGAGAGGTAGTTCACAACCATTTATCCTCCCAGAACCTTATCTCCGATCCATCCTTAATGGAAAAAGAACCATATGGGAAGAAGAATATGTCTTTAGGAAATTCCCATGGTCTGCCATGTCCCCTAGCACGTCCTAGGCCATGCAGGGTAGCTTGGAGCGTCAGGGTGTGGTGCCCCCCTTCAGCTGCCCTTTTGTGTGTCTTGTAGATCCTTCCTCCTCAACAACACATGCATGTTTTTTCATGCATTTTATTCTTTTTGGATAATCTGTATAAAAATATACACTTTACGAAGTTCTGTTTTTCAACAATTATTAGCAGGTTGGTACTCAAAATAAATCAACTTAAAAAACAAAACACTTAAACTTAACTTAAAAACTAAACACTTAAACTTCATAATTAATAAAAACATCTTAAAAACGTACTAGCCGGACGACTGCATGTGGTGTTTGGCTTAGCAAGCTAAAGAGATGTTGGTTTTCGTGTGCTCTAGGTGAAAACCTTCATACCAACCTTATTTGATGTCGGTGAGGAAATCATCCTAGGACGTTATTTCCCTCCTCGAAGAAAGCATCCTGAAGCCCATTAACACCCCATGATATCACATCCCTCTTCATTTGGGGCTTGGACAAGTGAAAGCCCAAGTTTCGTCCTTGGTTGAAGTTGGCATCGGTGACATACTCTTTGCTTCCCTTGGGGGAATCGTCTTGGATAGGGGTGGGTATTCAGTCTTTTAGGTCTTGTAGGGCCGATCTCTTCGGTCTTACCAATTTTGGTCTGTCAAAAATGACATCTAAAATATATTCAATCTTTCTAGGTATTTTGTTATTGGTCTTCGGTTTTATCTGTTTGATCTTTGGTCATGACCTAACAAATCTATGTCCCTGTCTACCATGTCGTTCACTGCCTCTCTTTGTCACCAGTCGCAATTGTAGTGGAAGCTGGAGCACCTAGCAGCTAGGACTACAAATTGGGAGAGACATAGAGGAGATGCGGTAATACTAACCTAGTTGGATAAGTGGGACTCAACTTGGAAGTCTACTTGGCTTGTGGGCCTTGAGGATTGAGGTTGATTTTGGTATCTACGGTCAATTCAACCCGAGGTAGACGAGCGAAGTTAGTTCAGTCTTCCAGTTTTGATAACCGGTCATACGACTGAAGATGGAATTTTTGGTCCATTCTATTTTGGTCCTGATCTTTGCGGGTTCGGCTTTTATGCCTAGACCGAATCTTGGAGGTCTGGTCTTTCATCAGGTGGAAATGGCTTGCGATGTCTTGAAGCCGAAATGACAGCTCCAAAAGGCAATTTCTGTTGTATAGTGTCAGGTGGTCACTTGGGCAACCGAGCCATCTGTCTATCTAGTGCATCACCTAGGGATCGGTATGGAGGGCTTAGCGGCACTAAATCATCATTGTGTTCCAGGGTGTGGTTCCATTTGCTTGGGTTATAGAGATGGGGCACTGCCTCAAGGCCATGTTGAATGTGTGTTCAGAGGTTTGGAAGCATGAGTAGTTGCTCTAGAGTCCGTCTTCATCCTTTATAGTGTCGAATGTGGTCACTTGGGTGGTAGAGTTGTGTGCTCGATTGGCGTACAACCTTAGATATGGTATATGTGTGCAAGCGCGCCTTTGCATGCACCTGATCTATTAATTAATGTGTATTTTTATTAACTGCTAAATTATCTTTTTTACTTAATGAAGGAGGAGGTTTCACCATTTTCATGAGATAAAACACGTATACATCCCGCAAACTTCTTACAGCAGGATTGTAACCTAATTTCACATATGCAAACAAGCTCTTAATTTCACGAAATTATACGGGGGTATCAAACATATCTCTTACCGCAAACTTCTTGCGTGGGTGGTTTTCATAAATTGGAAGACATACATGAGAATCGGATGTCTTCCGTTGGAACATTCATTCTTTTGGAAGTTTTTCTAAGGTGTTGTTTTCCGAAAAATACACGTGGAAGTTGAAGGTTCCACTTAAGATCAAGATTTTCAATTGTTATCTTAGTAAAGGTGTAAATCTAACAAAAAAATTGTTTGGCATATTATAACTCATCCTTTTCCTTCGCTATTATACAAAACCGGCAAGTCATCCTTTAATCTACCACCGCATACTAGTATCTCGAATATGTTTGGAAACTAGATAGAAGGGGGTTAGTAAGCCAATAGTCACATATTCGGGTGGGTTCGAGTCCTTAATGATTGTCTATCTGGAAGCACACCATAGTGATATTATCTTTAACAAAGCAAAATCTTTCAACCTTTTGGAGGTTATCAACAAACCATTTCTGGATATGTATTTAGTCCTCACTTCGCACACAGAAGCACATGAGTTTCAACACTCCATGTGCGACTTACTTGAAATGATGTCATTTTAGAAATATTATTAGCTACGCATATAAGTTTTTTATAATCCTGTTTCTGGATGGAGACCGTGTGTGTATCCAACCATAAGCCTCTCTAAATCTTGAAATGAAACGGGTTGTGTCAATCAGTCGATGCAGAAGCCAATGACTCTACCCCCTTTCGCGAGAACAAAATAGGGATTGCATGTCTATTTCTTCAGTATTGGGCAAACCTTTGGGAGCTGGCAAAAGCAACTCAATATACACTGTTCCCATCGAGAAAGGTCATTCTCATGTGAATTCAAATCTACTACTCCCTCTGTTTTTAAACACAAGGCCATTTCGTTTTTAGTGTCAAACTTTGATTCATAATTTTAGTAAACAGAATATGGGTTACATACTTATAAGTCATAAAAATATACCATCGGAAAGTTTCTTTGAAACGTGCATCTAATGGCATACTTTTAGCATATAATTCGCATTTTGTTAGTAAAATTAATGGCCAACGTTAGACCCAAAACTATGAAGTGGCCGAATACAAAGGGAGTACTTTCTTCTAAATCTAACAAGTTGAACATAACAAATGTACACTATATTAAAAATGCATGATGATTTGATTAATCAATTAAGTGTTGGTTGGTTTTACAAAGCCCTTTGCGATGATGATGTGACTATGTTACCCTTAATAATGCGACTAACTGTACGTGGATCTGTGTAGTACTCCCTCCGTTTCAAAATATAAGTCGCACTACCTACTTACCAACCATGTATCTAGACATGTTTTAGTGCAAGATTCAAATCTTGCACTAAAACATGTCTAGATACATGGTTGGTAAGTAGATAGTGCGACTTATATTTTGAAACGGAGGGAGTAGCATCTTCTAAAGAAGAGTACAAATATAAACCACTAACGCCAACTGTTCTCTACCGAAGCCATTGTTGTCCGCCCACCCAAGCCTTGGTGATGAACGGTGCTGCTTCGGTTTGCGAGAGGTTGCGAGACCACGCGACCCTGCCATCAGTCTTCGATCCTTCGCCGTAACATTGGTACTGCCCGTAGAACGCAGTCCTGCGAGCCAAAACATGTCAGCCCGAGCAGATTTTCTTCTTCTTTTCACTGGAAAATGGCAGTTCCTCGCAGAGCAGTACTAGTAGTTTGTTACCTCTGGTTGTGGCTGTCGCCCCAGTCGTCCCAGCCTCGAGGGCTCACTGTGCTGGACATGTAGCTGAGGGCGAAAACGACACGGGAGTAGGGGCCCCATGGCCGCCCCAGGATGGACGTCGCAGCCCCGACGCCGGTGAGCTTGCACCCGACGAAGCTGTACCCGGTGTCCTCCGACTCCGACGACCGCTGCTGCGCCGTGAACGCGCCGCCGATGCGCGAGGTGGAGTGCAAATGGCATTTCTGAACGCCAACATTTGTTAGTTGTGTCCTTGACCTGAGATAAGTACGTTATCGTGTGAGTTACTACATGTAACTGATGTAGTACTTACGTCAAAGAGAGCCTGTCCGTTTCCGAAGATGAAGTCGGTGCCCCCTTCAAGGTAGCACCCACGGTAGTAATGGCGCCCTGTGTCGTCGAGGAGCGTGTCCTGGAACGACAAGAAGCTGCAGCCATAGAACGCCGCCCTGTCTCCGGCGACCCTCACCGCGACCGCCGCCGCGCTGTCCCCGAATGTGTTCTGAACCCCGGTCGAGAAAATCAACAACACGCGCGTTCATGCATGTGAAAGCACGACTGAATGATCGATGAAACAACTTACCTGGAAGGTCAAGCGCTTGGCGACGAAGTCGGAGGCCAGCACGGAGACGGTCGGGGAGTCGGCCGAGAGCCAGGACTCGTTCCAGGTGATGACGGTCGCGTTGGCGCTCGTGCCGGTCAGTGTTATGTAGGGCTTGTTCACCACGATCTTCTCCCTGCAACGGACGATCACGGGCATCCATCACACACACGACTGTGCGTCTTCAACTTCCGGATCAGAAGATAATGGACATGCACGCGGCTACTTGCCTGTAAACCCCGGGACCGATCCGGATGGCCGTGCCGCCGGAGTTGTTCGCTGGGACGGCATCAATCGCGTCCTGGATCTTCCTGTAGTCGCCTTTGCCGGACTGGTCGACCGTGAGGAGATTGCCGATCGAGCCCGGCATGGCGCTGCTGCCGGCCGCGTCGTCAGGGGAGGAGGAGGAAGAAACGACAGAGCAAGAGGAGAGCAGAGCCAGCAGTATTGTCGTCGCGGCGGCCTTGGCCTTGGCCGGCGAGTTGACGCGATTTAACATCTCCTAATGATTCAACCTCAAGGCATATGCTGATCGCTTTGGCTCTACTCGGTGCAGGCGGGATCGTCGGTTTTATATACCTGCAGCTGCACCTTCGTCAAGGATCAGTCATCATGCGCAAGCTCTGAGAAGATAAGATTTGGTACTCCTAGCAATTATGGACTGTCCATTTTTTGATCAAGGGACTTAGACTCAGTGAGGTAATTTTTTTTTTAATTACCACCACATATATTAGGTCAGCAAGCCGACTCATTAAAACCCTGTCAGTCCCTTTCGGTACAGGTAATTGATCAGTTGACCCTCTCAAAATATGTAGAATTTCATACTTGCCAAGTCTTAGACAAAGGGAAACGATACAAAATAGTACGAAAAATGACAAAAATATGTATCAATAAGTACTATAGGGAAAAAATGTTGTATCTCCTACCATACGAAGAGCGTTCGGGTAAAGGGAAACTACCATATTCATAGTGAGTGTGATTGGAGCCATTATGTTTCACGATAAAAGGAAAGTATTCTGACGTCACAGAATAATGTGACACCGGAAACAATATGAATGATTGGGTTTTTTCCATAAGACATTACAAGCTGTAAAAACACATATATAATTAAAAAGTTTCAACAACCGCACATATCAAATTAAATATGTTGTTACATCGGTTAGTATGTTTCTTACCAATTGTGAAGTTGTGAGTTACAATCCTACCAATATCTTTTGCTCTTTTCCTTCATCTTTTTCTAACTTTGCACTTTTTTATTTGATGCAATTTGAGTTTAAAATATTTCCAAAATTCAAAAAAATTATGCAATATTAAGCTAGCTTGGTACGCGTACATTAGTACTAAGCGTTTGGAAGGTGGTATAAACATTTGAGCGAATCGACGATATTGGTGTGTGATGTCAGTACGAAAGTTACATAATGGTTCCGTGATGGATACTAGAGTCTTGTACTAACTTTGAACAACGGAAATTCCTAGATTATGAGAAGTTGGCTTGTGATGTCGGCCCCTAAGACACATGCACCTTATGTGGATGTGGCCAAGTCAACAGTGGGTGATATTTTTCCATATGCTACCGACTGGTTACATATTTTTAGAAAAACTTACAGTACTATTATACTGCATTTATTTAATTTTAAAGCAAAGACTGGTTACATATAAATCATGGTTATACTTTCATGATGAGATAGTTACACATTTCTAAAGATAGTGCAATTATGATGTTACAAAAAATAGTAACATATATAAACAACTAGGCAATACTAGAAAATACATATAGAATAATTTGTTCCCTTTTCTTGAAAAGTTAGTTGTAACTATTGTGACGAAAAAAGCAACCTATAATTATCCAGACAAAGAAGAAAAACAATTATATAAACAACTCTTGATTGGGCTTTTTTCGACGAGGTAATTTTACATTTCTATTAAGTGCAACTATGATGTGGCCGAAACTATATATAACCAGAAAGAAAATACATATATAACTCGGGCTGCACTTTTCTCAGCAAGCTAGTTGTACTTTCTAAAAACAATTAACTAGGTGTGATGAAAAGTGCAACCTACAGATAACACAAGGCAAAAAACAAGGAAAATAAATATGGAATCGAGGTTCTTGCACATTTTACAAAAGAAAATGATGGTATATAGAAAATAAGAATAACAAGAAAGAAGACAAAACAGAAAACAAAAGCCTAATTTGTATTTTGATTTTACCAACATACAAAGTCTTGTTTAGTGCTTAAGAAAAAAGGGCTCCTAATTTTCCTTTTGTAATATGCAAAGTCTTCTTGCTTAGTCGCGTAAGAAAAAAATTGACCAACCATTCTATAATAATCTCTTGTGTTAGTTGTCAAACGAAAAAGTAGTATGGTCTTGTTGATTTTATACTGCCGATGGAGTCATGGAGGGTTGCAGTGCCCGTAAGACTAGTCACAATGGGAAGTATCATATACTAGTATCATGCATATGATACTAGTCTATGTTACTAACTCCACAATGGGTAGTAACATATTTGTGGTATCATACAATACTACATTTATTAGGTTGTAGACTCATTTTGCATTGGAATCCGGTATGTTACGGTATCTACCTATGATACTACTATCACCTCTCTCATCATTAATTGCAGTGCCACATCAGATTTTTGTCAACATGGCATGCATGATACTAACTATGATACTCCAATTGTGGCTAGTCTAAGGGAATGTAAATCAAAGCCTTGGAACATGTAGCTGGTCATCAATCTCTGCCTGACGTTTATTAATTACGACAACTCTCCCAAATGTCAAAACGTTGCTTTGTTTCTGCTACAAGATAGCTGACATAATGTAGTTTTAGTTCCCAGGCATTGATGCAGATCCCATGTAATTGCGTATTACGTGGGAATACACATACGGTTTTTCCACGAATGGCGAATACGTGGAAGCTGCAGAAGCTTTAGTCGCTATTACGTACGCGTGAATATACTGTTTTCTCATGAGAGAGGACACGCCTGAAATTAGGGATGACGGGCATGCCGCTTTGCGCTTTGGTGCATGGTTTGGCAACCGGGAACTGACGTGGTTTGGCGTGGATGAGATCATCAGAAGACCAAAATGCACGAGGTTATCGAGCATAGCTAGCAGGTTGTACTTTACATAGATGCGTATTTTGTTCGGCAATCATTGAATATTTTTCACAGATGAAGATTTTTGTGTTACAAATGATTTCTGGAAATTTTATATGAATTGAATTTGAATATATGCTTATTTATTTATTTATTTATTCAAAGCAATAAAATAAAAATCTAAAGAGACTAATTGGCTGCCGTTCCATTATCCTCCTGGGAGATGCGGTGGCTAGGAGTTCCCAAGTGAGCGAGTTGGCGATGCGGTCATGAAGGTGGAAGTAGTGCAAATGGACAGAAAGCTAGAGAATTCGTGCTGGAGTTGAAGCGGTTGTGACCTAGCTCTGAACTGTGCCGGCAGGAAGAGTGCCCTGTCTGTTTCCCTGCTTCTTCTTGCCAGCCTATTTCGCTGCCCCGTTTAGATATCACGCGTCTACATATACCTTTTCTGGAGTACTAGCGAGTATCGTATCTGCCGGGAAACTTCGTCTGAGGGTCAAGATTGAAGCTGTCCGCCTGAGAAAGCACACTCCGACAAGGCAAAGTTAGCGTCTCGAAAGGAAGAGAGTTAACATTCAAAATACCTGAATTGTATGAACTTGGAGATTCCTTGCTTCACTCGAATGGCGAAGGTAAGTACCGGTTCTTGTGTGCCAGCCAGGCAATCGATGTGCAATTGTGCATGATAAGAGGCAACAATGCTCTGTATCCCATCCCTGAACTCGAAAAACGGAAACATCATCTTCAGCGATCCGTTCCAGGCCAGCTAGGTACTGTCAGAAGCACGAGGGGTGGGCTGCTAGCTGCAATCTTATCTTCAGCGCCACAATTGTTAAGGTATGATGTTTACTGAATCATTTCAGCAGAAAATGTTAAGGTAAACCAAGAAGAATCTGACGAATCGGTAGTACATCCTCATGTCGTTCGAGCAGATACAAGATGCAAGGAATTGCGAAGGCGCTGGGCTTACATGGAAAGCAGCTAAGGCTCACAGTTCTGCAGCATATGAACAAGGGGATCTTCTCCTGGGCTACCCTGATCTCGCGGATACAAAGTGAATCTCCGGCTGTAATTATACCTCATATGGGCCTGGAGAACATCACAGTCCGGGAAATTCTCAAGGCAAAGGGTGTTGCTGAAGCTGGAGCGGTCTACTGGTGCAGCACCAGCCATTTGGTGCATGAAGCCGTCAAGCATGTAAGCGTTTACATTTACAAGACTGAACTTCCTTCTAAAATGTACTTAAATCTGGAGTACAACTAAGTAACTAAGTATCGTGCTTAAATCTGTAGATGACTGCCCATAATGTCGGAGCTCTAGTTGTGCTCAAGTCTGGGGATGAGAAGCAGCTTGCAGGAATTGTAACTGAAAGAGGTAAGCAATCAAGTAACTGAGTCCTCTCCAAAAAAAATGTAACTGAGTGTCGGCCAACTGGTATGAAAAACAACTCTTCTCTGCGAGAGAAAAATGATATGATGAGTGTTCCCTCAGTTCCATAAAAGAAAATGATGAAAAGGAAAATATTTAGATTAGTTAGGTGGGAAAATGTCAGATTTGTCATGAAATATTTTTTTGCTCATTTTTTGTAACTCTTACAAATTAGAAAAATAGGAGCAATGGCTTAAAGTTAGCCTCAGAGAGGGTGCATAGTAAAAAAACGTACAAACTTACTTTCGAAGTATCACTTGCAAAATCTATATCCAGTAACATCCTTAACCAACCTGTTCCTTTATTCTGAATAGCAAAACCAGTAATGATTTAGAAAAGATCTGGATTTGTCAATATGTGGCCTAATACGGGAAAATCCAAGCTCTAATATTCAGTAGAAACTGGAAATCATCGCGTTATGAAACCAGTTAAAATGATTTATTAGAAAAAAATCAGTTAACAGCACTACATGCACTAACCTTTGAAATCTTGCTACAAACTATCCTGGTCCGATACAGATTTCGCTAGGAAAATCCTCTTACCAGGGCGACCTTCAGAGGAAACAAGAGTTGAAGATATCATGACAGAAGAGGTGAATGGACTTAAAAATGAAACCGAAAACCTCTAACAGAGAGAATATCATCACACATTTCTTTATTCCTCATAATTTTCTTTACTGTGTTACAGGACAAGCTAATCACTGTAACCAGCAATACAAATATTCTACGTGCAATGGAGCTAATGACAGGTAATGGAACATTCACTTGGTAAATTATTTGAATATTACGATCCTATCGTACGTGCAACCAACAAGGAAAAGTGGAGCAAATTTTGAATTCCTTGATTACAAATTTATTTTTGCATTTATTTCAGACAAGCACATTCGACACGTACCAGTTTTTGACGAGAAGGTAGTTGGTATGATCTCAATTGGTGATGTTGTCAGAGCAATTGTGGACCAACAGCACCAAGAAGTAAAACAACTAAAGAAGTACATCACAGGAGATTATTATTAGCATGTATCTCTGGTCAATGAACAAATGTACTGTCTATGCAATTATTCATGATAATTAACCAAGATTCATATGTTCCTCCATATGACCATTTGCACTGACTAACTCTTTTGTTAAGGTTGATCACCTACTGATAGACAAAGTAGCAACATACAAGATACATGTGTTTTGCTCGACCAACTTTCGAAACATGGTAAGGTGTCGTTAAGTTTCACGCAAGGCCAATCTCGAAAAAAAAGTTACACACAAGGCTACACATGACCCGCAGACACCGAGAGAGAATCTCTATCATATAAAACTTGTACATTTCACTTTCTGTGACACTTGTGCCATGGATTCTTGCCTTAAAATATCCATTTTAAAACCTGATTTCAGGTATTTATCCTGCTGCCTTCTCCAGCTCCTTACCTGGTCACCATCCTTTGATTGTGAAAAAACAGACGGTGAAAAGTCTGCGAGCTAGGACGAATACCACTACGCCTCCTAGGCCGCTCCCTACGATTGAGTCGTGCAGCGTCAACCATACCAACGCCGTCACCCCTTCCCCCACCTCCCTTCATCTTTGTTATGAACGTGGTAGGGAGATAGGTTAGATGGCCCTGGACAGGTGAGATGTGACGCCCAGCCAAGAGGGGGCTGTCGCACAACAAGAGCAGGGAATAACTAGAGAGGGATAGTTGGGATAATTTTCTACTTGCTTATTGATCGATAGTGCTAGGCATATAAAGCCAACATACAAATTGGAGGCTAAGTCGAACTAACAACTTTAGGAAAGAAAGAACTAACTTGAGTATCAAGAAACTATCTTTAAGAGATCTAAACTGATAAGGATAACTAGGGATACATATGCCTTTAAGTCTCTGCCGTGGACCTCTCCCCGGTCTTGTGGCGCCTCCTGTATGTCTGGCCTCACATAAAAAACCTTGCCATCGCCAGAGAGATACCGCGAGCAAATGATTAGCCCAAAGTGTAGGGGATACTTGTAGCACCTTTCAATGTGAAAGTATGGAGTGTCGAACCGCAGGAGCAACAAGGTAACCTTATTCTCTCATTATTTCTAAGCCCTAAACAAATTAAATGAACAACAGAGATTAATTTGATGCTTAGAAGTAAAATCCAATAAAACAGTAAATGTAAAGAAGCTCTTTTCACAGATGGCCCACCCTCCAAGATACAAGACGACAAGCTGAAAGTTTACTCTTATGTGGAAAAGTAGATCTAGATTCATGGGTTCATTTGATCTCTCTCTCTCCCTCTCTCTCCAATAATAATGGTGGCACAGTTATGAGAAAATGAATCATACACAGATGTCATCTAAATATTTATATGGGCAACATGTTCTTAAACATGAAGTTGAGAACTAAAGTACCTCCTGTCACGAGCAACAAATATGTTTCTCTCTTTATCCCTAGATACACGTATACCAAAATATGTGGTTGCTATTTCTGTCACTTAGCGGTGTCATTTATGCCACTTGGCTACACCCCCCAATTCCGCTACATCTAACACACATCATACTCTTTATTCTACTGGAATAATTTAGCACAGAAGAATTTCATGTAAGCACAAATATATCAGCTAGATGACATGGTTTCATAGGTGGTGCGCTGGGCACTCTCTCTTTATCTACTTACACTTGGTGTTGTCATACGCGTCATGCCACGGGTAAGCAAGACATTAACAATAAGGAACTTGATGATTAAAACCCCTTGGACACTTTCGTGCACAATCAAGGAATTTATAAAGGCTATAACTAAACATCGCATTAGCTATTGATATAAATGTTTCTTCCTTGGGAGGAGCCATAAATAGGCGCACCCGCGTAGCGTGGAACTACATCCCTAGTGATTGATCCCAAGGCCATTTTCATGCAGAAGTAAGGGATGAATTAAGACTAACGTCCAACCACCTAACGTCCAATCACCGCATAAAGTTTTGGGGTCCCCTTGTATCCCCTACAACATGCATCAAAATAATTGGATCCCGGTTTATATCATCTCCGGCAAACCCGCATCTATTTACGCAAGCCATAGTGTAATTCTCTCAAATATGCAAATAGAACGCGAGAAATAACATGCAACTCTAAATATCTCAACATAATAGTAAGTTCACCATCTCATAACCAAAGATCCCCATGGGAATTACATCTATAATGTCGTAATCATGTAGGGAAGCTTATAAGGACTAGAACAATGATAATACACAGAGAGATTAGTTCAAGTCACTACCAAAAACCCAGAGTCGATGGGGAGGACTACTGCTTCATGGTGGAGAGTGATGAGGGGGCGATGCCGATGAAGGAGAGGTGGCCAGAAGAGATTCCGACAGATTCCCCCTCCAATTCACCACGGGCGGCAGACTACAATATCCTGTTTATGTATTTATCCTCTCCGTTGTCGTGCGTCCCGAAATAAAACCCCTAAGATATACATAGATGTTTTTGGTAAAAAAGGAGGTGGCACAAAACACGAGGCAATCGAGCGCTCGAGGATCTAGAACTCCTGTATGCGGACGGGGTGAAGGCACCATGGGCCCTCCTAGGCAAGCTGATGGGATTTGAGGCCCTACTTTAGCCTCCTAGGTCTTTCTTGAAAAATCGTCGTTCTCGGTGCTAGCAATCTGCTGCCAGTATTATCAATGTTGCGCGGCCCGGCGCGAGAGGGAAAATAAGATATTCTAATGTGTGTGAGGTGAGAATAATAATCTGACATCACAAAAGTAAGATAGTCTAATGCTTGATAGCTTTGTTGATTACAGGAATTCCCTTATAATTGATATCGCGTAAGGGAAATACATGTAGCTTAATTGTATTTGAATGCCAATTCTATATCTATCAGTACACACCATGAACCTAAATTTCCTGACTGTTTCTTGTCATCGGCGCATTGGTTCTTGACAAATTATGTGCAAAAATGAAGATGCTGGACAAATTAATGTCTCATATTTCTCAATAACAATAAGAAATAGGTTTGCATCTGTTTAACTTGCTTCTACATTCATGTTCTTGTTAGACAGTTTAGATGTTGCAATCAGTTTTGGACACTGACATGCAGTTTTGGTAGTGTTGGACGATTTAATTCCCTGAATGATCTACTTATTTGTTGAATGGTTGCCAGAATTTCTATTGAACTAATTAGCTTCTGCTTGTTAGAGATATTCTTATGGATTTCGTAAATGCTATTCTTATGGATTAGAACAGGTAGTCATTCTCAAAATTCTGGAGATCTATGGTCAACAATTTCTGAAGTGCTTCTGTAATACCAAAAGGCACGCGGGAGCTCCGTCTTCTGTCTTGTGCAATACCACGAATGCCTTTGCGCATTTCTTGTTTCATGTGCACGCTTACCATTTTCATACCAAGGCCCGTCTTTCACAAGTGTTTTGTGTTGCTCTTCTTATTTACTGTGCGACTGTATTTTAGTTTTTTTCCATGATTGCTCTGTATGCTTTCTTTCTAATATCTTGTTTCAATGTAGCGCTACATTTTCCTCCTGCTATCTGGTAGTTCTTTGGAAGAACAGGAAGAACATCAGTTCCTAGTAGTTTGCCATCATACTGTACTAATGAATAGGAAATGCGATAAGAATCTTTATCCCGCGCAAGGTGTTGAACATGTCTCTTCCACTGCATCAGACGTTTGCTCAAGACCTGTCAAGTGTGCCCTCTAGGTCTGTGGTGCCGCTGTACTTACTTTCCATGTAATGTCATGGATTGGTTTCATCGTGAAAGTAGTTCACAGCCTTGAGGCTACCCATATGTTGTCAGTTGCTGTCATTTGTACACAACAAATTGTTTTACATGGATCTGCAATGGTTGACCTGTGATTTAGTAACTTGGATACTACCGTGCTACCTGAATATTACTGTAATATTTGAATTATGCCTCTGTTTAAAATTCGAGGCACTAAAATGGTTGCCACGAGTAAATAGCATTGGCGGTCACTCAAATCGTCGTGTGGGTGCACTTAAGTCACCATTTTCAAAAATCTTGTGAACCCGTCACTCAAGTCAACATTCGTGTGCACTCTAGTCACTCGGCCGTTTGTTGACTGGTTTTTTCGGTTTTTGACCCAGAATCGTCACGTGCGCCTCACGGTGAGCTCGTTCTGGCCCAGTTTTTTGCAAATAACCCCTTGAATTCTAGCAACGCTTCTAGGCTGCCCTCTTTTCTCAGGTGGGTCCCACCTATCATTGACCGGAAATAAATAAGAAACCTAAAATTATATGCGCGTTGTGGGATTCGAACTAGGGACCTCTAGCTAAACATACACAGAGAGTAACCACTGCGGATAGAGCATCTTCATGCACTAGTATAATCTTCGCGTTTTTAAATAGTAATTTATGCGCATATTCGTACGTCAAACTAGCAGGGTCACGATTTGGCGTTGACCGAGGTCCGGCGACCACGATCTAAAAGAAGGAAATAAACATGAGGGGTTATTTGCAAAATTTACGGTCCGCAGCAACGACACGTGAGCCGCACGTGACAATTTTGGGTCAAGAACCGGTCAACAAACGGCCGAGTGACCAGAGTGCACACGAATGTTGACTTGAGTGACGGGTTCACAACGTTTTCAAAGATGGTGACTTAAGTGCACCCACACGACGAATTGAGTGACCGCCAGTGCTATTTACTCCTCCAAAGGGTGTACATTTGAGGCACTATGAAAAAAGTGCCTCAAATAGCAACCATTTGAGGACATAGCCTTTAAAGGCATTCCAAATAGTGCCTCAAAAATACATTTAAGACATTTAAACAAACGTGCCTCCAAAATGTGACTATTTGAGGCAATTTGTGGAGTGCCTCAAATAACTATCATTTGAGGCACTAATCAAAGGTGCCTCAAATGGTATACCATTAGAGGCACTCAAAACTGACTCAAATGCTCACCTTTTGAGGCACTCAAAACTGGCTCAAATGGACACCTTTTGAGGCATTATTGAAAAATGCCACAACTGAATTTTCCCAACACGAGTAAATGCTGCATTTTTACTTTTGCATCAAAAAAATCTTTTGTGGAATTTAGTTGACTTTTGGAGGCACTATTGAATGCCTCCAATTCTAGTACGTGATGTAGTGACATGCGGTAAATTAGGTTCATGATCAGTGAGCAGTTTAGAATATTAGAGCTCAAAGGTTGGAAAAGGCGAAAATATTCCAAATACCGACTCGGAATCACGCATGGGACCTTCAACACGATATTGTTCTCTGCAAAAGCAAGATATAGATGCTAATAAGGGAGAACCTCTTTCTGGTCACAGAATCTAATATTTTGCAACTTGCAATTGTACAATATTTCAACTCGCTGTTTGATGTAAGAAATAATACAAATAGTTCATTCCTCCCTGATTCTAGTGCTTCAGTAAAGAAAAACTTCAAGGATCCAGGAAGGGGCCTAGTCCACCTCTCCCACCCCCGAGGCGGCGGCGCCGCGCCACCCCCGGGGTGCCCCCTCCTCGCCGCCCTTCAAGCCTCCCCTCGCGCCCCTCCTCTCTGCCGCCGCCGCCATAGGCGTCGCTGGGCAAAGGCCCATGTGGCGCGGTGGCGGCGGTGGTCTCCTCGATCGTCGGATGGGCCGGGGCGGCGGTGATCTGTCCTTCCTCTCCAGCGAAGGCGGCGCGGATGGCGGCGGTCTGGACAAGCTACGGCCGGCGGCGGTGCTAGTAGACAGGGGCAGAGCGGGTGATGGGATGGATCTCGGCCCGCTGGGTCTAGATCGGACCTCGATCTCGCGCACCTCCGCTGCTACGTCGACGACGGTGTGTAGGCTATCTGGGGCCATTTTCGCATCGTCGAGGACGCCTCGAGCAGCTGCTCCAGGCATGGTGGTGGTGGTCTTGTCCTTCGCCGGACGTGGCCGGCCGGGTTCGCGGCTGGATCGGCGGATCCTCCGTCATCCAGTCCGGCTGGAGTTGACCGGCGGCATGGGGGCCGTTGGTCTTGCGAATAAAGGCGGTGGTCCTTGGTTCCGAATCACGTCAAGATGAAGATCTGCCTGACGCCAGTACCTTGATCTGGCAAGAGTGTCGAGTTTCGGAAGGCTCCGCCGGTGATCTTTCATGGGCTAATTCCTAGAGATTGCTGGATCGGAGGGATTCGGTCGCGCCGGAGGGAGCGGCGTGAAGCTCTGCTTCTGTGCCATCATGGGCAAATCCATGGTGTAGGCAGAGGCGGGGAATATCATGAAAGCTGGGATTAAATGACGAGCAAATGGTGATTGGAGGCTTTGCGGCTATGAGGAACTTGCTTGGAGTTGCAGGAGGCGGAGCATCGGTATGTTAGTGGGGGCAACATCACAGGTGAAGTTCAAAGTCCTACCTTTCAGGGTGAAAACTGTAGGAAATTGTGTCTTGCAACATTTTATATACCTACTACATTGTCCGGAATTAAATTTCAGTGTGGAAGTGTCACGGAAATAACAGAAAATTATTGATGTGGAATTGTACTTAAGGAAATATACTTAAGCAAGCCGGTACGGCTATACTGGAACACGGTGTATATTAATACGCTGGAATTATACCCGGGAATAGTATCGAGCGGAATACCAGGTTGTCTATAGGATTGGCTCTATGGATTGTTAAAACCTGCGAGTTTGATTTTGTATTCGAACTCGGCGCATGACTCACACATGCGTATTGGGACCTAATTGTCGAACAGTAATAGGCTCGGTAAATGACTGTTAATGATAGTGGTTGGTTTAACAAGTCACGAGTCCTATCTGGAAACAGATTGAGTTATCTGGAATTGGAGTCTATATAAAGGTCCCACCCTCTAGCCTCAATATGCATTGTGAGCGGCACCACCGATAAGGCAGAGGAATAGAGGGTAGGCCGAATTAGCTCCAACCCTAATTTCTACATTGGTATCAGAGCCGAGGTCGCGGTTGCCGGAAGTTGAATCCGCTGCAAAGTCTACATACGTCGCCGCCGATCAAGCCCGCTACAACCTCTGCCCGTCGCGGTTGCCGCTGCTGATCCGCTGCGACCCTATCGTCGCCTGGTTCCGTTGGTGATACTCGTCTCGGGCGAACCGCGCATTGTCGCTGATCGGATCCGCTGCACATCGCGAATTACCAACGCGTGTGCGCGTCTTGTCGTTTTCGCCGTCTGTTGTTAGCTTGCTCCCGCTGGTGCTGTGTTCCGTATGCTCTTCAGATCGCATGCTGATCGCTGGAGATCCGAGTCCCGACGCCGACGCCGCCCCGAGTTTTTTCTTCCGCTGCGCCCGCCTTCCGTGTGCTATGTTTTGGTGCCTGGCATGTGCGTGGTTTTGATCGAGGCAACGATCCCTTGTCTGGACATGAGGAAAAGTATGTTGATGCCTAGCTACTTGCGTTCCATGGGCGTATGTTTGTGCGCCTAGCTGATTTGATCGAAGAAGCTTGGAAATCGAATTATAAAGATCGATGTGACGGAAGGGAAATTATTTTTTGTCACGCACTTCTTGCGCTGCGGGCGGCTCTGGAAGGAAATCAAGACAGTTCATGCACGCAGATCTAGGAATCTTGAGAGCTGCGTATGGGAATACAAAAAAAAAAGAAAAATACTAGTGTGTCCTACTCCTGCGATTATGGAGGCGACCATACTAGGAAATAATCCGCGGGCGAATGTATAACGAACGGAATTACTGCCTATTCTTCACGTCGCTGGAGGTTTTGTTCAATCATGAAAAGTAAGAGCATAATGCAAAATCGTCAATGGGTCTTTTGGTCGCCTGGATTGAGGAAAGTTAGTACCCTAGTACTACTAGCTTTGCTGCCTCGTATATTTGTGAAAGAAGGTGCAAGGATTAGTTCTCTATGCATCTACAACGACAAGTACGTATCCGTTTCTCCGTGGAATAAACATATCGGTAACACTCTTCCCTTGATGGCATCAAATAGTTTATTCTCTGAGTTATTTGAGCTCTAATTACACGGTTTGGGAAGGGAATCATGTATTGTTTCAGTTGAGAAAATTATTTACGTCATTAACCTGCCTAAACCGGAAAAGGCCAAAAGGAAAAGGAAAACTATTGGGAGTATGGACTAGGAAAATTGACTAGTCCACATAGGTATATCAATATTAGATTCTTTATCTGTTATATATGAGAGTACACAGATTACATGGAATATGTTGTGTAACCTGGAAGAGGACATATATATACTTTGAAAATGTGAACTTCTTTTATTGGACACCACTCGCCTTTAGAGGAAGTTGGAATTCACTCCGAGAAAATTTATTAAACTCATTGTCAGACGGATTAATTATTATTTTTGCTACTATGTTTTTAATTGCTACGGGATTTACATTATCACCGGAATATATTGGATTCATTGGATTACTCTGAAATCTATCGGAGTATTTTAATAATTCATCGGAATTCTCTGGCGCAACGATGATGAGGCGACATGCATGAAGCATGTTTATAATGGAAGTGGCATTACTTATTATTTTGGAGGAATATGGGAAATACTCCAATGGAAGAGGAAATCGATATTTACTCAACGGTATGTCCAATGTTATTTCTTGCACTAAATATTTGTTTGTCACTACTTTTCCATATAGTTGGATTTTGCACTTTGCCTCTACATCATAATTTGATGGAATACAATAGCAAATTTTCTGACATGTGAACAATTCCAAAGGAATGATAAATGTATTAATTAGTCACTAATGATAAATTGTATATACTTTGGAATTGGAAATTATGTAATCGAACTCTATTTATGGAGGAATTATTTTTTTTGTCACTTACGATGAGAAGGAATTTTAATTTACACTTCTCTATCGGAATTTTGTTGATTATGTATGCTATTTGGAAAAGGAAGAGCGGAATTATTGCTCAACGGAAAGGTTAGTGTATTATGGAATTTAACACAACGGTCTCATGTTATATTGATAATCCGTTGGAAGTTGGTTGTGAAGATAACTCCATATGGAGGAACACTTGTAATAGGAACACATGCTCGGAATTTTATTGTTGATGGAATTTACGACTTGGTCTTACTCTATAAACAAAATTACGCTTGTTAGTATTGGAATTGTAAACTTTGAGTGGGAGGACTATAAGTTATGGAATTGTATTATGTGACATTTGTGGTATTTGGTTTTGTCACTCCCACGACGTTCAGTTATTATATCTTATTTGTGACTTGGTCACATATCAAGGAACAGAATTAGTGGATTATTTATTCTGGAATTCTAAACTTAAGTGGGAGGATTATGATACTTCATCGGCATATAATTACGGTAGTTTTGGACACTCCTACTTGAGGTGAATATATTTATTTTGTTTCATGATTACACTTGGTGTGGTTATTAATATCTTTGACAATACAAGTCGGAAGGTTTTTGTTGTATTAACATCTCATACTGAAGTGGAAAATCATTTCATCAAAGGATTACAAGGTTTGAAACTGATTGGTGGGGGAAGTACACTTCAAAATATTAATTGAAACTAATGTGATGAGCATGGAATTATTCACCGCCGTCTTATGTCATATACTCCATGGTTGAATGGAGGAATACAACTCTTGGTTATTCACTGGATTATGAAAGCATTACATACTACTATTTGTTGAGTAAGTCATTATTTTATCACAGTCACTGTTTATATTTTGTGAACTGGAAGGAAATATTCTATTTATAATTTGGTAGTATGGAATTGGAATCATTGTTTACTACATAACACACCATGATTTTATTTTTAATGTTTATATTCTAGTGGATCAAATGGTATTTCGTTTTTGATCTGGAAAAGGGAAAATTGGTGGAAAGTAGGAATATGATATTTTCTCATGAAGGGTGTGTTTATTAATAGTCACACCGGAATATCATATGAATAAACTCAAAGTAAACTCCCAACACTAACATGTTTAGGAAAAGTGGGAGGAATTAACATGGACCATCATATCTTGGCTATTATTGTTTGTTTGTTTTTTGAGGAAGTCACTCTGTGTTTTAGAGGAAAAGGTACTCAAATTGTTACTATTATAAACTATGGGTGGAAGTATTGCGGGAAGGAATAAACTCAATGAAGAGGAATACAAGTTTGGGAACTTGTTGTTTTACCGAATAACCGCAAGCCTATAGGTTGTAAATGTATTTACTTATAAGGAATTTTTTATTCTCTACACAAAGGAAATATTTATACTTTGTGGAAACTCTGGAATTTAGAGGAAGCTGTTGTTGTTTAATTCTTTACACAAAGGAAATATTTATACTTTGTGGAAACTCTGGAACTTAGAGGAAGGGTTTTTTTAATTATTATTCTTTACACAAAGGAAATAATTATACTTTGTGGAAACTCTGTAATTTAGAGGAGGTGGGAATAATGACAGGATTTGCTAACTGAATAGATCAATTAATTTTATTGGAACAAGTTTCACATCAATGGAATATCATGTCATACGGTTTTATTAATGATGGAAGATGATCATATGCAAAGTTCTAATTTCTTATGAAAGGATTGTTCAAAGCTTCCTGCGTTTTGGGAGTGGAATCACATAGTGAATGTTTTGATATATTTTTCTATGGAAAAGTGCAAACCTGTCATGTACCTTTTGATTAAGGGAATGGTACTCTCCGAGGAATTATATTTGAACTCGTGAGGAAAAAGGAAGAATAATTGTCATACCACAGTTATCGTGGGACATTATTTGTGCGACCTGAACTTAGCCATGCCACCGTAGTTGTTGCTATTTTTATTAGCACGGAAACGATTTGCTGGAATTATTAGCGAACGGAATATGAATCTTATTGAAATTTTTGGAATCACATAATGGACTTGTCGCGCAATGTCAAGGAAATATGGATTACTCATTATTCATTGACGATCTCAACCTTCAACCACGGTGGATATATTGACGCTATTTGTCATCTTGGTGAAAGGTAATCTATTTTATGTTATGTGTTAATATTTGCTTTTGTAGGTCTTTATGGTGTACAAAGGAAACATGATTTTGTACTTGTTATTTATGAAATATGAATACTTTGATGCATTAAGCATTGAAGGAAGGTCTATGGCTAAGGAATTTTCTGTATGAACTTAAAGGTCGTGGAAAGGTGCATCATAACCTGTTACTTTGTGATAATTTGACTCCAAAAGTCACAAAGGTTCATATACAACGTGAATGCACTAAAGGAAGGAATTAACGCCTAACCATGTGATAGCATGGGAATTCACTTAGCTGAAATAAAATGTTTTCAGTCAAGTGGGAGATGTAGGAAATTGTGTCTTGCAACATTTTATATACCTACTACATTGTCCGGAATTAAATTTCAGTGTGGAAGTGTCACAGAAATAACAGAAAATTATTGATGTGGAATTGTATTTAAGGAAATATACTTAAGCAAGCCGGTACGGCTATACTGGAACACGGTGTATATTAATACGCTGGAATTATACCCGGGAACAGTATAGAGCGGAATACCAGGTTGTCTATAGGATTGGCTCTATGGATTGTTAAAACCTGCGAGTTTGATTTTGTATTCGAACTCGGCGCATGACTCACACATGCGTGTTGGGACCTAATTGTCGAACAGTAATAGGCTCGGTAAATGACTGTTAATGATAGTGGTTGGTTTAACAAGTCACGAGTCCTATCTGGAAACAGATTGAGTTATATGGAATTGGAGTCTATATAAAGGTCCCACCATCTAGCCTCAATATGCATTGTGAGCGGCACCACCGATAAGGCAGAGGAATAGAGGGTAGGCCGAATTAGCTCCAACCATAATTTCTACAAAAACCCAAGGTCTGGTCTTAATTGGTTGTGCCTGGCAATGGTCTTGCTGAAGACATTGTTTTGAGAGCGGGGACAATCTTCAGGGTGAAAACCCAAGGTCTGGCCTTAATTGGTTGTGCCTGTCACTGTTCTTGTTGAAGTCACTGCTTTTGAAGAATTTGACATCAGGTGGTGTTTTGGTGGTGGTTGTACGGCTGCTGCAAGTACTGTAACTCTGTAGCGGGACTTTTCTTTTATTTCTTCTTCTTATTGTCTTTCGGCTGTGTGCATCCGTAATAGCTTTGGTTATTGCGTTGTTGCAGAGGTTGGGTGTAATTTGTATCTCCGCGATATTAATATACATTCTTTATCTAAAAAAAGTTCATTCCTCCCTGACCTGCAGCAAACATAGATAGTAATCCAAATCATCATTATAAATACAAACTAAGTACAACTATCATCATCAAGTTTTCTCCAGGTGCGTTAATTATCAGTAGTAGACGCCTACTAGACGGCTCTGCAAGTCGCCGGGGGATACATGTCACGGTTGCAAACGCAATATCCTCCTATCAATAAGGAACGGGCGTACGAGTTGGGTATCGACATGGCTATCTACCTATCTATTGTTTTTTATAGAAAAGATCTACCTATCTATTTATCTAACTAAGTCGTAGATGGAGACGGAAGAGAAGAGATAAAAAGTCGAGAGTTCTCCACTTCCCTGGGACACAAATATCTGTTCTTTCGGACACTCGCAGTTGTGGCTCTCCATGCTTATGCTTTATTCTCCATGTTTCCGTCTTCGACCCCACAAAAGAACCTGCATCTAGCTAGCCTTTGTTCCACCTTCCACCACCGGCATCCTATAAGTACCGGCCCTCCCCACACTCCTCTCTTCACAAGCCTAGCTAGCACATATAGTTTCACTAGGAAGCTCATCAAGTTCAGCTAGTTAGATCGATCGAGCAGGTCAGATCATACATAATATTTTGATGGCGTCGATGTCGGTGTACTCGTCGAGGCCGCAGTGGACGCCGAAGCAGAACAAGCAATTCGAGCAGGCGCTGGCGGTGTATGACAAGGAAACGCCGGACCGGTGGCACAACATCGCGCGCGCCGTGGGTGGCAAGTCTGCCGACGAGGTCCAGCGCTACTACGAGCTGCTCGTCGAGGACGTCAAGCACATCGAGGCCGGCAAGGTACCTTTCCCGGCATACAGGTGCCCCGGCGGCGCCATGGGCGGGTTCGAGGCCGACAGGTACCGAGGGAACCCTCCTGTCCACAGCACTCCCATATTAATTAGCTTGTGATCGTGGATGGATTAATTATTAAGCAGAAGATTTGTGGGGTTATAGAGTTTGTTGTGTGCCTCTGCATGCCCTCTAACGTGGAAGCTTTTACTATTCTGCAGGCTGAAGCACCTGAAGATCTAGGTGGCATGCATAAATGATTACGAAACACCGCTATGTCTGCCCGTCATGGCTCCTACGCGGGTGTGGCTACAAGCAAGTGATCAGAAGCATGCATCGGTAGATACCCGATCATGCATGCCTGCATGTAAATAATTTACCAGTTACTAATTTGTACATCAATCTCTATGTTCTGTCTGCCCCATATGTACAATTTCATACATGTGTATCAATATATGAGGTAGGTACTGTTGTTCCGCTGTCAGAAGGCGACAACTTGAACTTACACGAAAAGCGGCCTCCCGGGTCTCGCGCGGGCGATCCCGGAGGCGACTGAAACCCTAGCCAGAAGTTTCCCGATCTAGTCCTCCCAGGCCACTGTTGCTGCCGGCGCCGGTGGTGGCGGCGGCCCCCCGGCCTTCTGAGCGGCGTGAGTTGGTGGCCTCAACGCATCGGACCTGGCTTTGCGCGGAGTAGGGATGATGGGCGGTGCGCGGGGACGAGACGGCAAGCATGGCGGCGGCGCTGGGGGTCGGAGGCGCACGGGGAGCAGTCGAGGTCGATCGGTGGCGAGGGGAGTTAGGCGGCGGCGCTGGCCGCATCTGGCCTGATCTGGGTGCAGAGGCCGGCGGCGCTGCTCGTATCTGGCCCGAACTAGATCCAGAGGCCGCGGCCGTACTGCGTGCCCCTCGCCACATGGTGGTGCCTGCAGTGTGGCCTTGTGCGTGTTCCAACTCGCGGGCGGGGCGGTCATGGGTTGCGATCTACCGGTTTTCCGGTGGGTCGGCGGTCGGGATGGCCGGTTGCGTGGGGGCTCGGGTTGAATAATGGCGGTGGTCCTTGGTTCCTCTTGTGACAAGGCGAAGATCGGCTTGACGCCGGTCCTCTTTGATCTGACCGGAGTATCGGGTTCCGGAAGGCTCCGCCGGCGGTCTCACATGGCCGTTTTGCGAAGCTCTGTTTTTGTTGCCATCATGAGCAAATCATGGTGAAGTCAGAGGCGGAGAATGTCATGAAAGCCGAGATTGGAGGACTAGCAATGGTGATTGAAACTTTTGCTGCGAGGAGGAACTTGTTTGGAACTTCAGGAATCGTAACAGCGGTATGTAAGTGGGGACGATACACAGGTGAAGTTCAAAGTCTTACCTCTCAGGGTGAAAATCCAAGATTTGGCCTTAATTGTTTGTGCCTGACAATGACCTTGTTGAAGACATTGGTTTGAGAGCGGGGACTATCTCCATGGTGAAAACCCATGATCTTCGATCGTGCGATGACGGCGTTTATGCACTGTTTCCTTCTTGAAGGCGTTGCTTTTGGAGAATTTGAGCATCAGGTATTGTTTTGGTGGTGATTGTGCTGCAGCTGTAAGGACTGTAACTTTGTAGCGGGACTTTTCTTTTTTGTTTCTTCTTCTTATTGTTTTTGGCTGTGTGCATCCGTAATACCCTAGATTATTACGTTGTTGCAGAAACTGTGTGTAATTGGTATCTCCGCGATATTAATATATACTATTTATCTAAAAAAGTGTATCAATATAGGAGAGATGGAAACGAATAGCTGTCTCCCTTTACATCTGATTCTTGTTTCATAGACGCATGAAGAGAAAGTGCAAACGAAAAGCAATTTACTGGACCGAGCTTCCGGAATTCGTGCGTTTTTAAATGATTATACTTGACATGAGTGCGGATAGAGAATTGCAAGACACGATCAAGTGCATAGTCATCTGGATAGAACATAGAACAAACAAAGCCAATCCATTAAAATTTTGTATCACCGTTCATTTGAGGATGTCTGCAAGATAAGAACATATTGATTTGAATCGTACAAAAACACTCAAAGTCCTATGATTCAAACATGCACCGGACGGGCGCGCTTCAATCGGGCCGATTAATTGTGCGCTTCAAACCCGGAGCAAAAGCCCATATGCAAGGCCCGCAACAACCCAACTTCATTTCGTCCAGCGTCCACCCCACGCGACCCGACCGCCTCCTGGCTTGGGCGTCGATCCTACGCAATTTACTCTGCCTTAATAAAAACCAAAACCCTCCTCTCAGAAATCCCCAAACCCCGCCCGCCTCCTTCCCTCCCTTCCTCCCCAAATCCGGCCAGCGCCTCCCGAACCCCAATGGCGAGCTTCAACGCCGCCGCCGCGGCCAACCCCAACCCCAACAAGTCCCTCGAGGTGCGTGCGCGCGGCCACTCCCATCTCCCCTTGGGTCTAAATGGCGGAAACCTTCTTTCTGTACGGTTCGATTCGATTGAGGTCCGTCTTTATTTCGTTCCGTGCAGGTGACTCCGGCGCCCGGAGACTCGGTTTCCAGCCTCAGCTTCAGCCCCAAGGCGAACCACCTCATCGCCACCTCCTGGGACAACCAGGTCAGCCCGCCGCCGCCCGCCATCAGATAACCGTTTTCTGTTTCCCTGAATCGGCGAGTCAAATACTGAGATGCGGTTTGATTTCGGATGCAGGTTCGGTGCTGGGAGATCCAGCCGGGCGGCCAATGCCAGGCCAAGGCGTCAATTTCGCATGATCAGCCTGTACTGCGCCTCTTATCATCATTTGCTTATATTATTAGTTCAATGCGGCTCGGCCATTGTCGACTGCTTGTTTAGATCGCTCTGTCCTTGCCTGCATTGTCTGACCATTTGGCTCGGTTGTTGTCTGGTGCAGGTCCTGTGCTCAGCGTGGAAGGATGATGGTACTACTGTTTTCTCGGGAGGTTGTGACAAGGTGGTTAAGGTGTGGCCGTTGCTGTCTGGAGGGCAGCCCACGAGCTTATCAGGGCATGAGGCGCCGATTAAAGAACTCGCCTGGATTCCACAGATGAATCTTCTTGTCAGTGGGAGCTGGGATAAGACTCTGAGGTGATCAAATCTACACAAACCTCAAGTTTACATTGATTCCTACAAAATTAGCTGTGACTCCATGTGGTGCTGACGTGCTGTCCAATGTTGCATCGCATGCCATAAATTGCATCATAGCAGCACATTACTGAATATTGATGCGTTGCCCTGTTAGATAGTTTGTAATGAACCATGCCGCATTATGTCAAAGAATCATGAGCTTTTTTTGCCTAATGCTGACATACATACAAACACAATGGACCTATAAAACCTATTTATTAACATGATTGCTACCAATATCTTCCCTCTAACCTTCTGTTAATTAAGGTACTGGGACCTTCGGCAAGCTCAGCCAGCACATGTTCAGCAACTTCCTGAGCGCTGCTATGCTCTCTCACTCAGTTATCCTCTAATGGCCGTTGGCACTGCTGACCGCAACGTGGTTATCTTCAATCTTCAGAATCCACAGGTAATTTTTTTCTCTTTTTCTATGCTACAGATTTTCGAGGTTATATAATATTTGGTTATGTATGTGGATGCAGTGGATTTGTACACACTTAACTTAATCTTAATCCATCATTATTGTAGAGTGTTTACACATATTCTGTTTTCTTAACTCAATTGCTAGCTACTATTTTTTGGTGTCCAATTATGTTGTTTCTGGCTTTTTCTAACACTATTTGCACTGTTTCTGTTCAGTGCAATTAGATATTGCATGACAATGAAGTCATTTCAAAGAGTCTTATCCTAGTAGGCAGATTCCCATTATATCCATTGCCTTAGTGGGCTGTTTTTTTAGGTGTGACCTAGTGGGCAGATTGCATTGTTAAATTGGCATTTTCAATGAATGGTGTTACCATGTTAGCAAATAATAACTTGCCTCCCTTAATTGATTAAAGGTTAGTAAATTCAAACCGCGATAATTCCTTAAGGTCGTTTAAATTTGAAAACTTCTTAGCCATGTGGTGTTGCCGTGTTGGTTTCGTATTCCTTGCATGCTTAACATTTGGTTGAAGTAAAGGGTATGGAAGGTGAAAATTGTCAAGGAGACATTTTTTATTAACCTGTGGCAAGAGTAAAGAGGCAACCATTTTCTGTGGGTTGTTCCATCCAATTAACTTCCATGTGTTTGCTAATGCAGTAATCATTTACATATGTTCCTTAGATGCTTTAAGTCTTGCCTGCATATTTGACATTCTCATTACCTTGTAATAGGCTGAATTCAAGAGGATCGTGTCACCTTTGAAATTCCAGACAAGGTGTCTTGCTGCATTCCCTGATCAATCAGGGTTCTTGGTAACGCTACTTCTTGTGTTTAATCCAAATGTGTGGTCTAATTTGCTGGGATATTGTAGTAAATTCAGCTCTTCATTTTTCATCATCTCTGCAATAACTTATGGGGCTAACTAGTATACATACCTTCTGCCCTGAGCAAAATAATAATAATCCCTAACTAGATATCATGCACATAACTTCGAGTGCGGCCATTTGTGTCCTTCAACCTAACACATGACAAAACCCTCGAACCTTGAAATGGTAGCCACTAACATTTAGATGTCCTATTTAAAACTATCTTTAGTGAGTGTTAAAAAAGTAAATGCTATAAGTATGCCCTTGTACTAGTTAAACCATAGAAGTATCATGAATAGTGGAATGCAGTGTTAACCTTATCTGCACAATCTAAAAAAATTATATATCTGCAAAAATTCCACTCTTTTAGAATTTTTTAAGAAAATGACCATGTTACTCCACTGTTTATGTTTTGTGTTATAGTTTGGCTACTCTTTCAAAACCCTTGTACTGGTGCTCTTTGAGGTAGCAGATAAAAGGTTTACTGTTTTTATTTTCATGAGTATTTGATTAACCTACGGTTTGTTTTGAAGGTTGGATCAATAGAGGGACGTGTCGGTGTTCATCATGTGGATGACTCTAATCAGAGCAAAAACTTTACATTCAAATGTCACCGCGAGAACAATGATATATTCTCTGTTAACTCACTGAACTTTCATCCTGTAAGAGAATTTCTTTTATAACTTTTTAATGTTTTGTTCACTTTCTGAGATTATAGGAAGATATTCTGTTTCAATTCTGGAGACTGAAATTGCTTCAGTTACTGTGAATGTTGATTTGAATTCTAATATCTGAATACTGGCCAGTTGACCTAGATCAGTGACTGTCAGCAACTATATTCTTTTTTATGCTAATCAGCAACTATATTCAGCTAAGCAATTCTAACTGCTGTGATATACATTCCTTCCAGGTGCACCATACATTTGCTACTGCAGGCTCTGATGGAGGTTTCAACTTTTGGGACAAGGACAGTAAACAAAGACTGAAGGTCCATTTCCCACTTTGATTATTCAAATGATTCTCTCATTCTCTGTTGGCCCAGAGTAATTAATGCCTTATTTTTAATCCATATTTTCAACTAGGTTTGTTTTGCGAAACTGAATAAGAACAATGTAATAGCTGGAAATCATTGAATCAGTTCTTTGTGAACCACTAATAACATATTTATGTCCTTCTGTCAGTTCAATGGTCGCAAAGTCAGATTCGTGCAAAATCTTGTTTTGCATGTTCTCCATAAAAGTCATATTGACCTCATCAAGAAATCTTAATTTGGAAAACACAAAAATTGATGAACTTGTACACACTCAACTTCTTTGTTGGTCAAACGTAAATTTGTTCATGCCTGTTAAAGATAGATCATTTTCTTACAAAAGAAACTAACTAGAGAGATCCTTTTCTGAACCTAGGAGCAACAAGCTCCTGTGTCCTAGGATATGTGATGGCACTGAGATCCGAGGCATCTCTAACTCAGTTTGCATGCTTTTTCTATTTCAATATTTGCAACTTGGTATTGAATAAATGAGGGAGTTACACGGTATCCAACATGGTAAAAATTTAGTATCTCAAAGAAAAATCTTCATCTTCTTGTTTTCCAGTGAATTTTTTTGCTAGTCACATTTGCTTGCCTAATAAGAGTAACCCTTTCACCGATGGTGCTAAACTTGCCACGAGTTATATGCTTATTTAACAGAGTCATATGATGGTATCTCCTTACAAACAGGGATAATTCGATGATTTTTAGGAATTCAATTTGCTATACAGTCCAGTACTTGAGTGCCATCAATATATGCTTTTATTTTACTGCTTAAAGAATATATTTTCTGTGTTATTTTCTTTACAGGCTTTTAGTAAGTGCCCATCACCCATCACATGCAGCACATTCAATCAGGATGGGTCAATCTTTGCTTATGCGGTAGGCCATCTCTTGTTGCTATCTGCACCAGAATAAGTTTAGATATGCATTTCTTGCTTTTGATCTTTTTGCTAGATTTATTTGCTCTGTATTGTCCTTGATCTGAATTACAATTAACCACTAGTGGCCAAGAGTGAGGAAAGGATACCCAATACATCAAGTATTCAATGCATGTGATGCTAGTGGATAAAACAGGGTGGCTGACTCTCAGGGTCAGAGTTATTACATGTCATACTAGTTTGGATGTTTTCTATCCTAATTGTACCAGTATGTAAATGCTAAAAGTTAAAAAGGTTTTGACTAACTGAAGTATGACAATCTTAAATGCTAAAAAGTAACATCCATTGGTATGGAGAGGACAAAAGTACCCCTACTCACTTTGCAGTATACATGTTTTTTGTTGTTTAAGTTACTGAATCTTCATTCTGAGAGTCATGTACTGTATTTTGTTCCCCCTTACTGAGGCATGTACACTGGGAAGTTCAAATCGCTAATGTTGCCTGAATTTTGTAGATCTGCTATGATTGGAGCAAGGGTGCTGAGAAGCATAATCCTTCTACTGCAAAGACAAATATCTTTCTGCATAGTGTGCAGGTTTGTGCTTCATAAACTGTATGGCATATTCAAGTCTTTGATTGATTTTAAAAGTGCTTACACACAGACACAATAAACTTGGACAGTATATATCTGCATTTTTTTTATTATGGAACAATTGCACAAAATGAAATTATGTTATGGTCTAGGTAAAATTGTCGGATTCATGTTTCTACATACTAATGACCTGATTTTTGTCAACACAAGCCAATCTTCTTGGCTTGCAGGTTATCTTTAAAATACAGTTGTGCCTCATTCTAGATTAATTAAACAGTAAAATATTTGACCTCTACATAAAAGATCACATGAAATCGTCAGAGTTTTTCTCGGATGATGTTGTTAGTCCTCTGATAGTGGCTCTTTACTTTCTGTTCTGTGCATAGGAAGCTGATGTCAAAGGAAAGCCCCGTACTGGAAAGAAGTAGACTTGGCAATGAAAAGCTGCAAGACCGGTGCTCCTAACCTGATGAATTTGCGGACTGATGCTAATTGCCCACATGCGAGTTTAGCTCCTGAGTCTTTTAGGGTATTTCTTCATCTCTGAGACTGTAAGCACATCTGCTGTGAACAAACAGTTCCATTTCGCCTCATGTAAATGGCAGTTCGTAATTGGTGCTAGTTATAAGTAACAATGATGCCGGGTGCATCCATAGTCAGATCTATTCTGGTACTGGATCCATTGTTTGTCCTCATCTCTATTTTCTGGTCCTTCAGCTTCCTAATCACCATTGTGAAAAAGCAGATGCTCTGCTAAGTGCTAGGTCAGGAATCCCCTGGCTTCTGCTAAGTGCCGAGTTACGCAACATGACCATCCAAAACACCAATCGATTGAAATCAAAAGCACCAAGCTGGGTCAGATGATCTTTCCACTTGACGGTGGTACATTAGATCCAACGTATGAGTTCTATTGGGAGCGTCTGCACGTGTTGCCACCATACTTCACTGGTTGGAATCCAGCGTTTCTGCTGTGCCTGGTATTTAATGGAATCGGGTGTTCCATCTCGAAAAAAAAAGGCTAGTTGTCCACAACAGCGACCCAAATAGGCCCTCCCAATAGAATTTTGAGCCAGTTTTTGCAAATGTAGTCTGACTTCAATGTTTAGGCCACCAAAACTCTCCCAAGTCCGGCCACATATTATAACTTTGAATGCATAGAAATCAAATGGATGATGTTGCCTCCTCCGCCTGCTTCGGTGTTGGCTCCTCTGTTGCCATAGTTGTAGCCGTTATTGGCTCCTCCATCACCGTCGTTGTCGCCATTGTTGACTCCTCAGTTGTAAGACCTATTTCACGCATAATGCGTTGTTGATTGAGAGCACATACCAAACCCCGATCGGTGGAGACATGTTCGATATGTCGTCCGTCAAGATCTTCACATCCTCTTTCATTTTCTTGACCACTAGTTGCGACGCATCCGAAAGCGCATTGATTCTTGTTGTGGCGGTTCTCGTCATTGCCGCTTGGGATTCGAGCTTGTTGAATTCAAGGTTCTCCCTCTCAATCTCGATCTACTCCTTTTGATTGTCGACTGTCCACCTTCCACTTATATATTGCTCTCTCTTTGGATCGAGAGCGATGATACCTCGGTGGTGGGCACCAAGTTCCTCCTGGTGGCTTGCGCGCCAACGAATGTGACGATAGTGACTCTTGTTCCGGCGTGTCTGATGAGTCTTTGTTTTGGTTTTCCCTTGCCGCGAAGTCCGAGATGCTATTGTTTATCGAGCGGCGACTATGACCTGCATTGGGCTGTCCGGTTGTGAATATTTTCATCAGCGTGAATCTTGCATCCTCTTTAGAACTCGTCCTCGGAATGGAAGATGCCATTCTTCTACGGAAAGGGTCGACCGGCTTGGGCTTCAGGAAACTGCCTCAGTGAGGTTTTCTTTGGTGGTCTTATTTTGGTGATGTCCGAGTCGTCGGCTCGAGGAGGAATGATGACGATGATACCGATGGTCAACCTCGACGACACCTCGTTTTGGTGGTGTGGGTGGCTTATGTTGGTAACCAAATTGACCTTGTGTGCCTTCGAAACTCGTGTTTCTTGACGGTCAGCGAGAGTGTTTGTGATGTTTTTCGTCCGGTTTGGACAATTCTCTTCTTTATTAATACTAGTGGCCGTGCACGTGCAACACACGTCTCATAATTTATTATAATATATAAACACGTCACTACCATCTCAGTGCTTTCATGCCCGGCGACCGAGATTGCGCCGGTCAGCCTCCACGACCGCGGTCATGAGCACCTCGCTCGGCTCCCCTACCGTCGCCTCCCCGCGTTCCCCCGCTGCCTCGCCATTAAGCTCCCGCCTCGACGGCCTTGTTCCGTCACGTCCTACCTTCTTCACCAGCCTCCGTCTTCGGCCGCCGAAGAGCCCAAAGATGCGCTCGAGCTCTGCATGCTCGCTGCCATCCTAGCGCTCAGAGACGCGGGCCTCATTGTCGCTGAATAGACGGCCGTGGCGATTGTGCATTATTTGGCTCCAAAACACGACGTCCTCGTCCTGCAATACATATATACAAGCCGATAAAATGGAGAAATCTGAATTATCTCTATGCCTATCTGTGTAAGTATCTTTTGCCTTGTATTTTTTTTCCTTGTTCCTTTCGGTGTTTGCCCATTCTAGTTGTCGTCTTACTTTGCTATTGCAATAAGTAACACTGATATTCAACCACATTTTAGATCATTTACATGCCTTTCAAAAAAGTAATACATCAATTATCATTAATCTGGTTGGACCAGCATTGCGGCTTGCAAATATTCAGAAAATAGATTATGTGTAAACACTATACAATAACAATGGATTAAGATTAAGTGTGTACAATCGCAAAAAAAGAGATTAAGTGTGTACAAATCCACTGCATCCACATACATAACCAGATATAATATAACCTGGAAAATCTGTAGCATAGAAAAAGAGACATAATTAACCTGTGGATCTGAAGGTTGAAGATAACCACATTGCGGTCAGCAGTGCCAACGGCCATTAGAGGATAACTCAGTGAGAGAGCATAGCAGCGCTCAGGAAGTTGCTGAACATGTGCTGGCTGAGCTTGCCGAAGGTCTCAGTACCTTTATTAACAGAAGGTTAGAGGGAATATATTGGTAGCAATCATGTTAACAAATAGGTTTAATAGGTCCATTACGTTTGTATGTATGTTTGCATTAAGCAAACAAAGCTCCTGATTCTTGGACATAATGCAGCATGGTTCCTTACACACTATCTAACGGGGCAATGCATGAATATTCAGTAATCTGCTGTTATAAACTTATAATGCAATATATCACATGTAATGCAACATCGGACAGGACCACACTGCAGAAATCGATGTAAACTTGAGGTTTGTATAGATATGGTCACCTCAAAGTCTTATCCCAGGTCCCACTGACAAGAAGATTCATCTGTGGAATCCAGGCGAGTTCTTTGATCGGGGCCTCATGCCAAGACAAGTTCGTGGGCTGCCCTCCAGACAGCAACAGCCACACCTTTTTTTTTTTGCGAAGGAGGAGGCTACACTGATTCCACACTCATACAGAGAGATCCAGCAAGAAAGCAAAAATACAAGAAATACCACTGGATCCCGGCGACGGTGACGAAGCAGATGCCGTCGATGGCGCGCCGCTGCGAAGCTCCCCAACCTTGGATCGCCAGGAGCCACCACACGCAGACGGGAAGTCGTCGATCGTCGGCTCCGAAGAGCCTACACCAGAGCTCGCCGCCGTTGCCGCGAAGAACCAACACAGCCACCTCCAGAACTTGAACATCCAGGTCCGCCGCTGACCCGAACCTGGCCGTGGTGAGACGAACTCGACGGATCCGCGAATCCTCGAGCTCGGGGAAGTCGGCCGTGAGGCAGAGGAACTCCAGGGAACACCGCCGCTAGAGGGGAACACCGCCGACACCAAAAACCGGACCTGCAGCACCATCTCCTCCCGAGCGCCGCCGGCCGGTGAGCTACCTGGACCTACACTATGTACACGCCGTGGGACGGGCTTCCCCCACCCTCCCGCCGCCGGAGTCACAGCCTCACGAGAAAACAGTAGTCTTATTATCCTTCCACGCTGAGCACAAGACCTACACCAAACAACCGAGCCTAATGGTCAGACAATGCAGACAAGGTCAGAACGATCTAATGCAGTCGACAGAGGCTGAAACTGAACAGCCGCATTGCAATAATATAAGCAAATGATGATAAGGAGAGGCGCAGTACAGTTCTACGAGCTGATCATGCGAAATCGACGCCTTGGCCTGGCATTGGCTGCTAGGCTGGATCTCCCAGCACCTAACCTACATCCGAAATCAAACAGCACAACCGCATCTGAGTATTTTACTCGCCGGTTCAGAGAAACAGGAAACGGTTATCAGCACGCATAAGCCTCTGATGGTGGGCTCACCTGGTTGTCACAGGAGGTGGCGATGAGGTGGTTCGCCTTGAGGCTAAAGCTGAGGCTAGAAACCGAGTCTCCGGGCGCCGGAGTTACTGCACAGAAGGAAGGAAGCCCTCCCTTCCCACAACGGGATGGAGTGCGAGCTGCCCCGCTAGTGGATGCCGGAGGATTCCCCCGACACGGAGGCGTCCCCGGATGCCACGCCTTTGGGATCCTTGACGCTGATCTTGCCACGGTTACTCATGGATGCCGCCGGCTTTCCCCCGCCCTTGGCCTTGGCGTAGGAGCGGGAGGCGAGGAGAAGCAAAGCCAGGGAAGCTGGAGGGGGCACGGAAACCGCCGGCCACTGCCCCGGTTGCGGTGGCGGTGGCCGCCTCGTCGCCGCTCTCCCGCATGGAGGCGTCGTCGAGAATGGATAGAACGCACCGTAGGGGTCGACGGCGACCAGCACACGCACCGTGACCTCCGCCTCCTTCTCCTTCCTGTGGGAGGATGCCTAGGCCGACGGCGAGGGGATTGAGTTCAAGCAGAGCTGTTGGCCGCCGCCGGCGGAGCTCGCCGGAGCAGCTGGGATGGCCGACGCGGGCGGGAATCGGTAGGGGACGCCGAGAGTACTGCGTTCTGGTAAGCGGAGGATCCGGGAAGAACCAGAGTTGGCCGGAACCGATCGGTAAGGGCGGCGGCAGATAGGGAATCGAGGAGGAGCTGAACCTTCCGCGTCGACGCGATGAAAACGATAGAAAACAAAAAATAACGTTTCGTTTTCGTGTAGGATGGGTTGAGTAGCTCAACACCGGGGCAACAATCTGGATCGTTGATCTTGTATCAAACGACACAAATTTAATCTATCCGGTCAAGTTTGCTCTTTTAATAGTAGTATAGATATAGAAGATGAGGCGAAACTTTGGCTCTCGTTTTGATTTTTTTTTTCACTCGCAGGGTTTGTGTAGTCTGTCGATAATTATAATACCAGTAGTTATCTGTCCTTTTCTCCTATTGAAGATTCAACTTGAATTTTTCTCGGAGAATTTGTAATAAGCCGTAAAGAGTGCAAGATCTCTAGATGTTGAAGTGTCCTCTTTTCTTTGTGCTCGCCTGCTATCTTGAGGGTATCCAGCCCATTACATCCTTGTCAACCTTTTCCTCCCTCGCATTCATGGTCCTCACAGTCCCTTCAAACAAAATCTTTGTAATCCAACTTGCAGATAACAGATGGGGACATAATAGGCCATGCGATTACCGGTCATGCGTGGAAATCCAGCCGGCCACTTGGCCTAAGCTTTGTAGTAATCCAGTTAGAGCATGTCTAAGAGAGCCCTTATAACGCGGAACCTTAAAATCTGTTTACGGTTCGCGAACGTCATGTTTTTTGGGAAAAACGACGCGCGCCATAGCAGTAACCGTAAACCAGAACCTCTAAACAGATATGGCGCGCCTATTCCCGAACCTTTAAACCACACAGGTTTCATGATTTGACCAAAGATGAGCCATTTGACATAAAAATTCATACAAGAATAAATAAGAACTAAATTATAAATATTGTAATTCAATAAATAAGTTCTCGGCGAAATAGTCTCGCATGAGCAGCTCGTTTCCATAGAAGCGGTTCCTAGGAATGCAAAGGCGGCCAACTTTAGATCCTTGCTGCGTTTTTCTATGCCGGTCCTCGAACTCCTTGACGACGAGGACCGCGACCACCATCTGCCGCTGGCGACTCTCGAACAATGTCTCTACGTCCGAGTCATCGGAAGAGGAAGAATCCGAGAGCAAAAACTCGGCGCACGGGCTCAACTCCATTTGGAATGCATACCGGACCATAAGTACTGCCTAATCAGACGAAAAATAGAGTTAAATCGACTGGACAATCAATTACCTGTAGATCCGACGCGGCGGCGATTTTGCCGGGATGCGCTTTTCCCTCGGGCGTGGCGAGGTAGATCCGGGGACGGGGCGACTGGACGGGGGCGCGGCGACGGCAGCGGCGGGGGGTGGGCCTAAATCGAAAGCGGCGGGACGGGCGGCAGAGGCGGCGGCAAGATGGGGGAGGAAGACGGGTACGGGCCAGCTGAAATGTCCCTCCCGCCAACCGCTATTGCCATATACGGGGGCCCGGCGGTTCGTGGGTGAAACCTGTGCATTCGTGATTCCGCGGGCCGATTTCACGGGCGCCCTAAAACTCATTTACGGTCGGCGCCTTTTAAGGTTACTGCTATTTTCGTTTATAGGGTTGTGAAACCGTTTTGACCGTTATTTTAACGTTTCGCGGCTTTTGAGGGCTCTCTTAGAGATGCTCTTACTGTAGGACCATGCTGCAAGCCTCACACGCGCGCGACCCATCCTAATCCGGCAAACGTAAAATCAGCCGTCCAATGGAAACGCTTTTACCTGATGCGTGACAACAGCGAGGTAAAACATGTCACAACGACGTCTATGGAATATGGGCATCAAGAAATAGTTATGGAGCTAGTGTACGGCGGTGATCCAAGAAGCTAGAGCCTAGAGACCCTTCAGAAGTTATTTTCATATTAGCTTCGATTATCAGAATGATTGTGCTCGCGAAGTCCAGTATTAAGGGTATGTTGACTAATCCTTGGACATTCTTTGTTGATGTATGGTCTACTGTACAAAGTAAGGCATAGGACACCATATGGAGTAGTAATTTCTTTCAAAAATGTCTTAAATTGATATAGAGAGTATATCCCAGCCCAGTCGAATTCAACCAATACCCCTACCATGAATGAGCATGTACTAGTATTATTATAGACGATCAGCTCAATTAATTAAGAAGACAAAAAGGGGAAGAACATCAATCAACAAGGGTGTTCCTCCTTTTGTGGAAACAGCGAGGTGCAAGGGGCAGTGTCTGCTACGTACTACAGTGAAACAAACCTGTCTCCTCCCATGGCTACTGCTGCTCTTGTCTACTCCTGAAGCTTCTCCTCTTGCTGCTGCTGCTGCCTCCTACCGGTGCTACTTTGCTTGTTGTTGTGCATCCAGACCTTGAGGGCCTGCCTCCGGACCCCGGCCTGCGCGCAGAACTGCTCCACCGTCGCCTCGTCCTGCCGCTGCATCCTCCACCCGACGCGCTCCGCGAACGCCAGCATCTGCTCCTTCTGCTCCCGCGTGAACGTCGTCCTGGAACGCTTCCGCGGCGCCGGCGACGGGCCATGCCGCTCCTCGCTAGAGGACTCGGTCGTCGTGCCGGTGCCGCCGCTCGGCGCGAGGCCGTAGCCGAACGACAGACGCTGGAGCGGGTGCTTGCTTGCCGGGGGCGGGAGCAACGCCAATGGTGCGCGCGCGCTGGCGGCCAGCAGAGGCAGGTGCGCGCGTCCCGGGGAGGGGTCGCGGCGATGGAAGCTACGGTGGCAGCCGCAGGCAGCGCAGGTGAGCGGGTCCTCGGTGGAGGCCGGCATGAACTCGCAGCATCCGTCCACGACGTGCCCTCCCGCGGCCGCCGCGTGGTTGCGGAGACACTCGTTGTACTGCCGCCTCGCCGCCGCCTCGGCGTGCATATCGCTCGCGGTGGCGCTGCTGTGGATCGCCGCGGGCGAGGCGCCGGCGCCCTCGTCGCCGCCGTCAAACTCCCCGTCCTCCTGTCCCCTGGATTCCATGATTAAGCGTATAGAAAAAGAGCGCGCGCGTGTGCTTGTCAACCTGCAGCACGCCACGGCTGGCGTACGTTTTTGGTAGGAATAGTGCGTGGACGTGGTGCTGGCGGATCGGAGGGGGTCGTGCGCGGGATATTTTTGGGTACCGTCACGCTCTTAAGCGCATCAGCCTGCTTCGGTGTTGCGACTTGCCGCGTGTAGCTTTCTCTCCTCCAATTCTAACTCTGCAAATATCTTGGGTGGTACTGATAAGATAAGACAAATGTATATGCCATATGAACACGCTCACGCACATCCTACAACTATGAACATTTTTGGTAGATCGTACTGACAGATTTTAAGGTTGCGAAGTTACCATGAAGTCACCTACCAAAAGAATAATGCTGATTAAATCTTGGACTAAATTCAGATAAATACGATCAACCACGCCAAGGCTAAGACTTGAACCTTGGTGTGCTGGTTCCACTACAAGAAATATAATCATCTATGCTCGTTTTGCTGCTGCGGATAAACCATATTCTTCACCATGCACCCAATTGCATCCTTGTATATATTAGATGTTTACCGACAACCATCATAATGATTTTGTCTTAGTATATTCGGTACTTATTATATTAGACCTCACTTCTATTAAGATTGCATGAGTCTATTAGATGATATTACAAGATTTGATGATTTATGCATAGAATTGCGTGAAAAGAATATATCTACGATATGTTTTATTCTGCTCATTAATCATGTGAACATATGCAACAAAATTGATACATCGTGCTAAGAGACGGCGCCACGGTAGAGCATTAGGAGTGGTCTAACTGGGCCAAAATTGGATATTGGAGTCATGCACAAAAGGAATGAATTGATGAAAATTTAAATAAATACATTCTAAAGGCTCACGTTTAATTGTAAGTAGGTGGCAATCTATATACCATATCAACTTTTTAGAAGGAAATATTCTTTTAGCCAGACTAAGTTTTATATATCCTTGAAATATGCACATATCGCTTGAGAATCCCTATTATTATTGATCAGTGATGGATTTGGGATCTCATCGTCATGTTACTCACGATGTAATATAGAAAGACAATAGAAAGCAAAAATTACCAAGGAGAACAGGCGTTGCCCGCCCTACCTAAGAGAAGGGCACACGCTCCCGACAAGCCACACAGACAAACACATGTCGAGACGATATCGAGAGAGCTTTGGCACAACAACAAAAAACTACTCTAAAGAAGTATGCACAAGGTCACGAAGATAGTGAACTGCAAATCCATGCTGATAGGGTACATATTAATGCCCAAGTATCTGTTATTTGAGTAAGATATATTGATTTGTGTTCTTGACCCACCTTGATTTTAGAGATTAAACCTAATAGCGTCAGGTAATTGAACCTTGCATATCACCATGTTTCCTTTGGTAGTTACATGTACATTGATTGCAATTCAAATTTACGAAACAACATACTGGATATGAACCCAATTCATGTAAAGCTAAAAAATAAAAAAAATGAGTTATTTGTTCTACGAGTAAGAAAAACTTAGATCACTTAGGCCAATCATGAAGCCAGATTTAACCACGCAAATATTATACATTCTCAATAACTCATGGAACGAGTCCAATGGAAATGTAATCCATCATTTTTTCATATACATTTTGCCTTTCGTATTCATGGTATAATGTTTTGAAATGTCTAATGTCAACGGGAGTCATTATTTACTATAAGATCTCCACATGTTGACATGCCAATACATGTAAAATTCATAAATGGGTGACTATAGTGAGAAAATGCATGAGGAATCATGTAGTCGACCTCTGAAGTTCCTTGTTCGTTGAACCATAGCCTAAACAAGTGACAACTTCAGTTTAGTCTTTGTTGCTTTGGTTTCCTTCATCTATGAATTTGTGCATCTTTACCAGCGTAAATACCACCACCAATGCTTTTGGATGCTTGAACTCCAACACCCGCATTAACTACACCTGAACCAGAAGCACCACCATTTGCCCCTATTCCAACACCAATGCTCTTACTAGCCCCAACATTAGCACCCACGTTACTTTCACCAACTCCATTAGCACCAATATTTGCATTGCCGCTGCCTCCAACTACTTCTCCTGCACCACCACCTACGCTAGCACCACCCCCAACATTAGAAGCGACGGTAGCACCACCACCTATGTTGACACCTTTGGATATACCAATACCTCCCCCAAGACCCCCCGTTACCTCCAACATTAGCATTAACATTGCCACCTACATTTGCTCCAATGTCACCACCAACTTTACCACCACCTCCTACATTTCCTCCCACACCTCCACCAACCTTAGCACCTTCCGAGAGACCGACTCCAGCACCAATTCCGGTATTTGCACCAATACCAACATTTTCATTAGTTTTTCCACCGACATTTTCTCCAACACCACCACCAACTGTAGCACCTCCATAGACACCAGCATTCACACCTGTGTTAGCACTCCCACCAGCTCCTACATTTCCTCCTACAGCTCCACCAACCTTAGCACCTCCGGAGATACCGACTCCAGCACCAATTCCAGTATTTGCACCAATACCAACATTTCCATTAGCTTTCTCACCAACGTTTGATCCAACGCCACCACCAACTGTAGCACCTCCAGAGGCACCAGCACCAACACCAGCATTCACGCCTGTGTTGGCACTACCACCAACTCCTACATTTCCTCCCACAACTCCACCAAGCTTAGCACCCCTTGAGAGACCAACTCCGGCACCAATTCCAGCATTTGCACCAATACCAACATTTCCATTAGTTTTTTCACCCACATTTGCTCCAACAGCACCACCAACTGTAGCACCTCCCAAGACACCAGCACCAACACCAGCATTCACTCCTGTGTTAGCACTCCCACCACCTCCTACATTTCCTCCACTTCTCCACCAACCTTAGCACCTCCGGAGAGACCGACTCCAGCACCAATTCCAGTATTTGCACCAATACCAACATTTACATTAGTTTTCCCACCCACATTTGCTCCAGCACCACCATCAACTGTGGAACCTCCATAGACTCTAGCACCAACACCAGCATTCACACCAGAGTTAGCAGTACCACCACCTCCTACATTTCCACCCACATCTCCACCAACCGTAGTACCTCCAGAGAGACCGACCCCAGCACCAACTCCAGCATTTGCATCAATACCAACATTTCCATTTGTTGTCCCACCCACATTTGCTCCAACACCACCACCAATTGTAGCACCTCGAGAGACACCAGCGCCAACACCAGCATTTGCGCCTGTGTTGGCACTAGCACCACCTCCTACATTTCCTCCCACATTTCCACCAACCTTAGCACCTCCAGAGAGACCGACTCCAGCACCAATTCCAATATTTGCACCAATACCAACATTTCCATTAGTTTTCCCACCAATATTTGCTCTGTAATAGCCCCAACTTTGAGAACCTAAAAACCTGAGCAAAATTGTGCCGCCGAGCTTGCCGTGCGCCCAGGCCCCCCCGCTCCTCCTGCCGTGTCGAGGAAGATAAGGAGCCCCCCCCCCCCCCACGATGCTCTGCTCTCCCTCACCCCTCACTCGCTCCCCTGCTCCCTCGTCTCTCTCCATCTTCTTCTGACACGAACCCTAGCGCCATGGCCAGGACGAGTTCGAGCTCGACTAAGGCGTAGCTAGGCCATCTCACGTCCTCCAAGCTCGCCACCAGCTAAGCCTCGTCGCCCGCAAGAACTTCTTCTTTGGAGCCGGACCCGGGAAACCGCGACACGCAAGAACGAGCTCGACGTCCCCGACGCCGTCCAACGCTCTCGTTCGTCTTCTCCATCAAGCTCCGGTCATTGCCGTCGACCACAAGCCGTCTCCTTGCGCCAGTAGACTCGGGTGAGCAGCTGCCTCTCCCCTGCCTCTTTTCCCCTTCGCCTACTTCCTGTACACGACGCGCAACACGACGCCGGCCACGGCCGTGACATGGCCGTGCGGTGTCGATCAAGAACGTGTCGCCGCGTGCCCTTCTTCCTCTGCTCCAGCACACGCCCGAGGCTCGCCTCCACTACCGCACCCGTATGCACACACCCACGCACGACGGCGCCGCCCGAACGTGGTCATCGCCGGTTTTTCCTCCGCCGTCGCACCACTGCACAAAGTCTGAAACTTTGTTCAGTTTCATCAGATCCCGCAAGCACACTTCAAAAACAACCAGATCCGTATACTAGCACTCACCCCGCACCACCCCAGTGCATAGCACGCCACGCGCACGCCCGCGAGACGCGAGCTCGAATCCCGCACGGCGCACTGCCGTTTTTCATTTTCTTTCACACGCTGACAGCCGGGGCCCACTCGTCAGTCGCCTAGCGCCAGCGTGGCCCGGGGCCCCACAGGTCAGTGGCTCTGGCTAGCCCCTGCCCCGGTGAGAAATCCCCAGATCCAGATCCAGATCTGGAATCTTGCGTCCGGGCCCCACACGTCAGTGGCACGGGGTAGCCCAGCCCTAGGTACAAAAAGTGTCGGTCAGATTTTCTGGAAGATTAATAAAAAGACAGAAAAATGCTTAAACTTCTAAAATCCATATATTTTTGAATACTAATCCGAAAATTGCAAATAATTTTTTTTTTGAATTTTTGCAAATAATATATCAAAATGATCAGGAGAAAGAACCTCACCTCATAACATCATTTTCATGTTGAACTAAACACTGGAAATAACTTTTCCTTGCACTTTAGCAAAAGGGCAGAATAGAAAATGATTTTGGAAAATCCATAACTTTTTGAATAATGATCCAAAAATTATGTTTGACCTATCAAAATGTTCAACAAGAAATATACTTCATGTTTCACCACTTTTACAAACCTGGATAATTAGTTTTAGTGTTGTTTAATGGATTTTGTAAAAAGGGCAGATTTAAAAGGGAATTTATAAATTCAATAACTTTTTATTGGCCTATCAGAAAAATGTGTTTAATATATCAAAATGCTCAGAAAAGTAAGCACTGTCCAGTAACATCATTTGCATGCATAATTAAACAAAATATCAGTACTGTATTTATCTAAAGGTTAGGAAAAGCATTAAATAATTATGGGGTTTAATTGTTTTGGTTATTAGAAATATTCCTTGCACCCCATTGAACTTGTTAGTTAAAATACAGTGCATTAAAATGTCATGTCATCATGTGTTTGTGCATTGCACCTTATTTGCTTGTGTGGTTATTGATTATGTCTTTCCGGTGTTTTTATGCATCGATAGATCAAGCAGTCGGGGTTCCACCGCAATACCCCGACGACCCGTATTACCAGCCCGTTGAACAAGGCAAGCGTAATCCCCCCTCTGAGCATGTCTGCTCCTATCACTAGTACATAATTACACATCGGAAACGGGCCAAAAAGCCCATCGGAAACGGAAAAAGGGTCCATGTCCCCGACCCTGCCACTGATGTGAAGGCTCTCATCGGCAACGGACAAGAAAAACCGTCACCGATGAGGCTTGATTTTGGCTACGGTTGCCATCCAGTCTCCGTTGCTGATGTTTCTGGACATCAGAAACGGAGATTCTGTTTCTGCTCGTTTGCATTGAGGTTTCTTCATAAGCCTAGAGCAGGAATAGATTTGGCACTGGACATTTAAAATTTCACAGAAGAAGCACAAAAATGCTAACAAATTCATTCATAAGGTATAACAAATGTCACCGATACATTGCATCACAAGACAACCAATTACTTATCTTCAATGTCATGCCTCTCTAAATCTATCATTGACATGTGTAGCTAAATCTATCTATGTCATGCCTCTCTAAACTTTTCCTTGTCATTTTCAACTTAATTTATCTTCATGACTTGCTGTTAGAGTTCATGAATTCAATCTTCTTCTTGGACGGTGTCGCCAAAATATAATCAACTCGCTGCTTTGTCCCCGACCTTGTATTTAGCTCATTTAAATGAGCTAAACGGATCAGCACCATGCTCTGCACACAGTGCAATAAGCGAGTGCTGATGTACTGAACGTGCCTCTTTTGTAAAGTGGTCACTGAAATGCAAAGAGAGAATATATGACTCCATGTTAGCTCACTATACATCTAGCATAAAGGACATACAACACAAAAGGATGCATAAGACATAATAGCAAACTTACAAATCCATTGCATAGTTGTTGTGTACCAACAATTATGCCGGACGACAAGCGCACCTTGGCTAAGGACCCGGCTTTTTATACAGTGTCACCGAAATGTACATCTGTTTTGCAAAGGAGATAAGTCAGCCATGAGTTTCATACACTACCGATTTGTGCTAGTTATGTTCTTTTCGAGCGACACTACGTAGTCGTCCTCATTGTCCTCGGATGTATTACAACCCTAGTTCTAGTTATGTTCATGAGTGTCCTATGGAAGAAAACCTAAGCAGAACAATGACAACAACCCTAGTTCATCGGCACGACGGCCGGTCACAAATAGATGTATTACCTTTGGATCAGGCGGCGGGAGTACGTAGTCGTCCTCGTCGTCCTCGGATCGACACGCCATGCGCCCTCTAGCAACAGATCAGGCGACGAGATCTGCCCGGGTGGAGCAAAGAATGGGTACGCGCTGCCACGGTCGGAGGAGAGGAAGATGCGCGCCGCCACGGTCGGAGGGAGGGAGATGCGCGCCGCCACGGTCGGAGGAGAGGAAGATGCGCGTCGCCACGGTCGAAGGGAGGGAGATGCGCACCGCCACGGTCGGAGGGAGGTAGATGCGCGCCGCCACGGTGGAGCTAAGATCTGGTGCTGCGTGGAGGCGCCGCCACACTTTGAGAGTGAGGCTGAGAGTGAGCGATAGAGTTTAGGGTTGTGCGAAGGGCGCATTTATAGCAAAGTAGAACATCGGAAACGGAGGGTATAAACAACCGTTTCCTTTGATTTTTCACTGACACACTGGGCTTATACTGATCTCTACTAGTATTGAAGTTGAAGAACATAAAAATAAATAACTATAACTACTCCTCGGCCTCCGCCTTCTCCTGCTCATATGCAAGGAGAGCTGCGTAGTCGTCCGTGTCATCGCGCGGCTCCTCGCCGACGATGTCATCGCCGCCTGATACGTCCAAAACGTATCTACTTTCCCGAACACTTTTGCTATTGTTTTACCTCTAACTTGTGTGTTTTGAATACAACTATTGCGAATACAACTAATGCGGACTAACGCTGTTTTCAGCAGAATTGCCCTGGTGTCTTGTTTTTGTGCAGAAAGTCAACTTTCGGGAAAAACACCAGAAAAGATCGCAAACCTCCTATTTTACCAGAAGACTCACGGAGCCAGAAGGGGAGGCAGAGATGGGCCACGAGTGGCCCAAACCACAGGTGGCGCGGCCGGGGCCCACCGCGCCAGCCACTGAGGAGGGCACTCGGCACCTCCCCGAGTCCCCCTTTCGACTACTTAACCCTCTGACCTAAAACGCGGGGGGTCGTCCACTTCATCCAGAAACATCACCGTACGCCGCCGCCATCGCGAAACCTATTTCGGGGACCAGAAACTCCGTTCTGGCACTCCGCCGGGACGGGGAATTGGAGGAGATCATCGCCATCATCATCACCGACGCTTCTCCATCGACCATCCATGTTTCCCCCATCCATGTGTGAGTAATTCCCTGCTGTAGGCTGAGGGGGATGGTAGGGATTGGATGAGATTGTTCATGTAATAAGTTATAAGATCATTAGGGCATGGTGCCTAGTATCCGTTGTTAGTACTTATTGATGTTGTTGCAACTTGTTGAGCTTAATGCTTGTCACTAGGGCCCGAGTGCCATGATTTCAGATCTGAACATGTTATTGTTTCATAATGATATGCACTGTTTATTGATCATACCTGCAAGTTGTATACACATATTGTTGTCCGGAACCCGAGGTCCCAAAGTGACAATAATTGGGACAGCCGAGGGGAATGGCTGCGATGTGAGGATCACATGTGTTCACGGCGTGTTAATGCTTTGCTCCGGTACTTTATTAAAAGGAGTACCTTAATTACCAGTAGATTCCCTTGAGGCCCGGCTGCCACCGGCTGGTAGGACAGAAGATGTTGTACAAGTTTCTCATTGCGAGCACGTACGACTATATACGGAACACATGCCTATGTTTACTTAGTACTTGGATGCTTTATCATTATTATCTGCAATGCCTATGTCTTGATTATTATATGAGCTATCTTATCCATGCAGCGCCCGTTCATCCATCCCTATGCCTACAGTGTTTTAATCCTACTGTTTACTGCAATCACTACTGCTGTCTCTATTTACTGCTGCTATTATTTCACCGCTACTACTGCTATAAAACTGTTGCTACTGATAATCTGTGTCGAGCAAGACTATTCACAGGTGCAGCTGAATTGACAACTCCGCTGTTAAGGCTCTCAAGTATTCTTTGGCTCCCCTTGTGTCGAATCAATAAATTGGGTTTTACTTCCCTCGAAGACTGTTGCGATCCCCTATACTTGTGGGTCATCAAGACTATTTTCTGGCGCCGTTGCCGGGGAGCATAGCTTTATTTGTGAGTTCACTTGTGATCTATATTGCTCGCTGAAATTTATTCATCATGGGTAAAGCTCGTGATGAGAGGGTCCGTGTATTGCCATCCACTACAAGAAAAGGTACGACACTTAGTACCTCTGCTGCTCTTGACTCACCATCTGTATTGAGTCAACTTGTTACACCACCACAATCTTCACGTGTTGGTACTACTGCTGAATCTGAAATTGCCTCTGATAATATTGATGATGCTTCTACTGTGATTGATGAGAGTATTTCATTAGGTCCACTTTTAGATGCTGCTATTGCTAGTCTAAACAACTTGAAAATACTAGAACACCTAATGGAAGTCCTACTACTCCTGTTTATTCACCTGAGTTAAGGGATTATACTTGTGATGATGATCCTGATGAAACTTATGTGGAACTTGATGATGATTTTATTGATAAATGTAATGCTACTACTGGTGCAAGTAATATTAGAAATTTTCTTGCACAACATGCTGTTAAATACAAGTTGTCACCTGATCCTAAGTTTGCCACTTCTCCTATAAACATTAAAGATAAGGATTATGATTTTTCTCTTGATTTATCTCATATATCTATTGTTGAGAAAACTCCTTTTTGTGGCACTAAGAGTGAAAGTGCTGTAGAGCACATGAATGAGCTCTCTACTTTGAGTGGCTTATTTTCTGATGATATTAAGAAGCGTAGCTATTTTGTTGCTAAGATTTTTCCTTTCTCATTAAAAGATGATGCTAAAGCTTGGTATAACAACTTGTCTCCTGGTTCTATTACTAGTCCTACTGGTTTGCTTAATGTTTTCTTTCAGAAATATTTCCCTGCTAGTGCTCAACATGATGCTTTGCAGAGAATTTATAACTTTGACCAGGAAGATGAAGAGAAACTTCCAGAGGCATGGACAAGGTTTTGCTCTCTTATCAGAGCTCGGCCTGGACATGATTTGGAAAAGCATGATCTACTTGATATATTTTACAGTGGACTAACTATTGAATCTAGAGCATATCTGGATAGTTGTGCTAGTTGTGTTTTCAGGAAAAGAACCCCTGAAGAAGCTGAAGAATTATTGGCTAAAATCAGCCAGAATTATGATGATTGGACTCTACCTGCGCCGACCCCCACACCTACACCGACACCAATATCAAAGAAGAGGGGAGGTATGATTGAATTGAATGATGAAACAATGAGGGAGGCCAAGAAGACTCTCATTGAGAAGGGTATTAAATCTGAAGATGTGAAGAACCTTCCACCTATTGAAGATTTGTGTAAGCCAATTCCTCATCCATCCATAATTGAGGTTCACTCTCTCCACAGGTTCGATGAAGGAGATATTCCCTACTCTAAACCACCTGATCAATGCTTAGATGAATTTGATAATTATGTTATTAAGCAAGATAATTTTAATATGAGAGTAGAGAATCATTTGCATGAAAACTCTCAAGCTATTAGTAAGTTGCATGATATTGTGGAGAGAACCTCCAATGATGTTAAGATGCTTATTAAACATTTCCATATGGTTCAAACTCAAATTGATCAACTCACTAAAGTGCAACAAGACATGTTAGCCAATGCTTCTAAAGAAAAATTAAAACCTGTCTATGTTAGCACTAGAAGTGGAGCTCATACTCAGGATCCTTTATATCCTGAGGGACATCCTAAAAGAATTGAACAAGATTCTCAACTAGCTGAAAATCCAGTTTCTCCTTCTAAGAAAAAGAAGAAGAAGAAACATAAAAATGTTGTAGAATCCTCTGAAACTGTTAATGATCCTAATAGTATATCTATCTCTGATGCTGAAACTGAAAGTGGTAATGAACTTGATAGTGATAAGGATAAAAATGATGCTCTTGATAAAGAAGTTAGTGAAAAGGAACCTGAAAAGCATACTAAAAACACAAAGTACACTAAGGAAGACTTCATTGCTAAGAAACATGGTAATGAAAGGGAACCTTGGGTTCAAAAGCAAATGCCTTTTCCAACTAAGAAACTAAAATCAAAGGAAGAAGAACATTATAATAAATTTTGTGAATGGATGAAACCCTTGTTCTTGCAAATTCCTTTGACTGATGCTATTAAATTGCCTCCTTACTCAAAGTATATGAAAGATATTGTTTCTAACAAGAGGAAAATTCCTAATGAGGAAATTTCTACTATGCTTGCTAATTATTCTTTCAATGGCAAGGTTCCTAAGAAGCTTGGAGATCCAGGTATACCAACCATCCCTTGCTCCATCAAGAATAATTATGTTAGAACTGCTTTATGTGATTTGGGAGCAGGAGTTAGTGTTATGCCTTTTTCTCTCTATAAGAGACTCTATCTTGATAAATTGATACCTACTGATATATCTTTGCAAATGGCTGATAAATCTACTGCTGTTCCTGTTGGCATTTGTGAGGATGTCCCTGTTCAAGTGGCTAACAATTGTTTAATTTTGACTGATTTTGTTGTTCTTGAAATGCCTGAAGATGATAATATGTCTATTATTCTTGGAAGACCTTTTCTAAATACTGCAGGTGCTGTTATTGATTGCAATAAAGGAAAAGTAACTTTCAATGTTAATGATAAAGAACATACTGTTTATTTCCCCAAGAAAGTTGACAAGATTTATGGAGTCAATACCATCTCCAATTTTAAAACTATCAAAGTGGGAAGTATTGATTGCCCTATATATGATCATCAAGAAGGATATCAAAACATTATGATTGGATCCATATCAATACAATACAAGGTAACATGAGTGTTTCATGATGTTTAAATCATTTGTGTCATGTAAATTTATTTGGTGCCAAGACTTGATCAACCTTGTTATCAAATGTATTTGCATACATGAAAGAGCTAAACACATTTCTTTCTTCAACTTTGTTTTACCTCCTGTAGTGATAATTAGGTTGCAAAAGTTTAGTTGTTTTGAATTTTAAAAATAATTTTTCTGCCCAAGTTTTATTAATTTAAATATCCAGATTTCGTGCAAATTGAAAGTTTTCAAAATCTGTAAAAATTATACCATTGGTCCTATTTTTCAAAGAGCATCGTGGGAGTGCCTGGTGCTGACCAAGGGGACCCACCATGGGGTCAAACCACATGGTGGCGCGGCTGCCCCTTGGCCGCGCCAGCCACTGAGGTGGGGCACCCTTGGCCCTCCAACAGTTCCCCCACCTACCACTTCTTCCTCTTGCATCACTCAGCTCGTTTTTCTCTCACACCCGAGTTTTTGCTGTTCTTCCTCGCGATTTCGATCTCTTTGTTCAGCCCATCTCAGCTGCTGAGATTTGGGGCAATTGCTCTCAGGTATGTGACTCCTCCATGTATCCAAGTAGAATTTTGTTTAGTAAAGTATACCTTGAGTATTTTGCTGCTGTAGGTGACTTGTTAAGTGAGTATGCATGCTTGTTCTATGTTGATATAATCAGTTTTGATGCATGTTTAGTCCTCTAGCAAGTCCATATAGTAGTTCCCCTCATTTGTATGCTTCAAAATCAATTTTTATGATATGTGTTGAAAATTTCAGAAAAGGAAAATGCATAACCACAACTTTGGAGAGGTGTTTGAGAGTGACTCTCAGAGGGTAAGAAGACCCTTGAGGGCATCCACTCGAGTTAGGCGCTCCTATGATGAAGATGTCATTGCACCAAACATTGGAGATGGAGGGGATGATCAAATCCCAAATGCTTCATCCTTTCCATGCATTGAGTTTCTAACTAATGCAGGTTTGCTTGATGACTTCATGTTTCTCATCCAGAGGGTTGGTTTAACTACTTATATGCAGGATGAGGGTGTCCAACATTATTGGCTCACCAAAACTTTTGTTGAGAGTTTTAAATTCACAAACTCATCTTATGGACCTGTTGTTAAATTTAAGATCTATGATATGCCTGTTACCATGAGTTTGAATGACTTTTGTGCTGCCATAGATATTGCTCCTATAGGTACAGCGAAGAAGATTGAAGGAAACACCCGCGACTTGGTGGAACTTTATCGAGCAGTGACCATGACGATAGCCGCGACGCTCATCGCGGCAAGATAAGGAATATCCAATACCCTGCCATCAAGTATTTTGTTTTCTACCTTGCTACTAGCATTCTTGGTAGGGAAAACACCAGCAACATTTCTAATTATCATCTTGCTTTTCTTGCTGCTGCACTTAATGGTAACACTACATACAACCTTGGTGCTCTTATTGCTCGCCGCTTAGCCGCTAAAGGACCCATCTATGGTGGGATTGTTGCGAAGCGTGTTGCTGCTAGTTTTGGTCTTTCTGCACACCTACTGATATGTGCTAGCCCCTGTTAGGCTTGATCTTGCTACTATGATAGCATCAGTTTGCTACACCTGGCTCTCGCATGGGAACATTGTTTATAAAGTGTTTTATACTAACGGGGAGCAACCGAGGTCCCTTTGCCCCAGGCCGATTTGTTCCTATTCACAGGAGACCGTGGTCATACTCCAGGAGCATTGGAGGAGCAGCTTCGACTGCAAGGTTTTCACCAGCAGCATCAGGAGGAGGAAGAGGCACCTGGTGATCACTACACCGTCACTTATCCTGGTGCGTCGTCAGGCTCGTACCAGGATGAGTACCCTCTTCATTCACGACAGTGGCACATCATGGGGCAGTGGATTGACCTCCACTTAGGCCAAAAGCCTAAGCTTGGGGGGAGGTATATCGACATCTCACTCATTTACATATCATATCTTGTCGATACTTTGTATATCCATGTTGCAGTTTTCTTTCTTTCTTTCTTTTTAATTGTTTACCTTTTATTGCTGCATTCCAAAACACAAAAAGACCAAAAATATTTCTGTTGTTTCTCTTCATTTGTTTCTTTAAGTTTCAGTATTAGTTTGCTTAGTTTTAAAATTCGGTTTGTTATTCAAAAATCCAAAAATATTTTGCTTTATTGTTTGTTTCTTTTTGCTCTTGTTTCAAAAACTCGAAAACCCAAAAATATTTGTTGTTTCTTTTTGGTTTTGTATAGTGTTTTCAGAGTTGGACAGCCATCCGTGACTCCGATGGAGCTTGGTTTTCATTCTTATCATTCGAAGCAACACAAGTGAAAAAGCAATAAGGATGATCTACAACAACTCGAGTTGGGTGAGAGGCTGGTATGAACTCTATTTGTTTTCATTTTTGTACATATACTCATCTATGTGAGCATGCTTAGTTGGTTCATGTGAGGTATATGTCATTTAGTGGATGCTTAGTAGTTCTTGTTCTCTCATGATCGGTCCCAATTTATTAATAGTGGTAGCATGTTATGTTGATGTTTGCTTGCATTGTTCTATTCATAGAGGGTATGACATTGTGGTATCCTCCTCTGAATAATTCATTCGAATTGACTTGGCACATGCTCATGCATGCATATGACTGAAAAACAAAAGTCAATTAAGCCTTGATGATTTATTTTGACTCAGAGTTCTTGTATCACTTTTATGCCTCAATTAATTTCATTTTGTCGCAAGCATGATTATGACGGTTATTGCTCTCTTGATTGTCGCTTCCCAGTCTATTGCTAGCCTTCACTTGTACTGAGCGGGAATGCTGCTCGTGCTTCCAAAACCATGAAAACCAAGTTATTCCAAAGTGTCCACCATAAATACCTATGCATGGCATTTCGAACCATTCAAGTAAATTTTCATGTGCTACCTTTAAAACCTTCAAAGTACTTCTCAATTTGTGTCAATGTTTTATAGCTCATGAGGAAGTATGTGGTGTTTTATCTTTCAATCTTGTCATTCAGACTTTCACCAATGGACTAGTGGCATATACATCCGCTTATCCAATAATTTTGCAAAAAGAGCTGGCAACGGGGTGCCCAGTCCCAATTAATTATAACTTTCATCAATAATTCTCTTCACATGTTTTGCCCTGATTTATCAGTAAGCAACTTAATTTGCAAATAGACACTCCTCCATGGTATGTGAATGTTGGAAGGCACCCGAGGATTCGGTTAGCCATGGCTTGTGCAAGCAAAGGTTGGGGGGAGTGTCACCCATAATGAAACTAAAATACATGTGTAAACAAAAGAGAAGAGGGATGATCTACCTTGCTGGTAGAAATAACATCCTTCATGGGAGCCGCTCTTGAAAGTCTGGTTGACAAGGGGGTTAGAGTACCCACTACCATTCGTTGACAACAACAAACACTTCCCAAAACAATTTTGCTTCTGTTTTAAAAATAAAAAGCTCTAGCACATGATAATCCCTGCTTCCCTCTGCGAAGGGCCAATCTTTTACTTTCATGTTGAGTCACCATCCTTTCTTTGAGCACTTTCTCGAGAGCATAGTTGTCATTCTTAGTGTAATGTGCTTGTCCCAGAATGTGGTTAACTGTGATATAACTTTGATGCTTTTATCTTTGATATCTTTGATTCTAGTCTTCCCATGAACTTCAGAGGTGCCTGGGCATTTATGTTTTGCTGTACAAAAACGGGCAAGCGAGATACCATCTTATCATATCCTATTATGAGCATTACAATCTTGTGAATTAATATGTTTCATGTTTGTCGCTATTAGTATGTTGGTATCTTTTCATAGTTTACATGCCTATTGAGTGACATTATTTGCATTTGCCTCATCTTGAATTGCCTAAGCATTTGTTCATATAGTGAGAATATATGCATCATATGAAGCAAATGTGTTCGTGAAAGTCTTTTATCGCACTCAGTTGTTAACTGAATTGCTTGAGGACAAGCAATAAGCTAAGCTTGGCTTTTGCTATTGTTTTACCTCTAACTTGTGTGTTTTGAATACAACTAATGCGGACTAACGCTGTTTTCTGCAGAATTGCCCTGGTGTCTTGTTTTTGTGCAGAAAGTCAACTTTCGGGAAAAACACCAGAAAAGATCGCAAACCTCCTATTTTACCAGAAGACTCACGGAGCCAGAAGGGGAGGCAGAGATGGGCCACGAGTGGCCCAAACCACATGGTGGCGCGGCCTGGGGCCCACCGCGCCAGCCACTAAGGAGGGCAACTCGGCACCTCCCTGAGTCCCCCTTTCGACTACTTAACCCTTCTGACCTAAAAACGTCGGGGGGTCGTCCACTTCATCCAGAAACATCACCGTACGCCGCCACCATCGCGAAACCTATTTCGGGGACCAGAAACTCTGTTCTGGCACTCCACCGGGATGGGGAATTGGAGGAGATCATCGCCATCATCATCACCGACGCTTCTCCATCGACCATCAATGTTTCTCTCATCCATGTGTGAGTAATTCCCTGCTGTAGGCTGAGGGGGATGGTAGGGATTGGATGAGATTGTTCATATAATAAGCTATAAGATCATTAGGGCATGGTGCCCAGTATCCGTTGTTAGTACTTATTGATGTTGTTGCAACTTGTTGAGCTTAATGCTTGTCACTAGGGCCCGAGTGCCATGATTTCAGATCTGAACATGTTATTGTTTCATAATGATATGCACTGTTTATTGATCATACCTGCAAGTTGTATACACATATTGTTGTCCGGAACCCACGGTCCCAAAGTGACAATAATTGGGACAACCGAGGGGAATGGCTGCGATGTGAGGATCACATGTGTTCACGGTGTGTTAATTCTTTGCTCCGGTACTTTATTAAAACGAGTACCTTAATTACCAGTAGATTTCCTTGAGGCCCGGCTGCCACCGGCTGGTAGGACAGAAGATGTTGTACAAGTTTCTCATTGCGAGCACATACGACTATATACGGAACACATGCCTACGTTTACTTAGTACTTGGATGCTTTATCATTATTATCTGCAATGCCTATGTCTTGATTATTATATGAGCTATCTTATCCATGCAGCGCCCGTTCATCCATCCCTATGCCTACAGTGTTTTAATCCTAACTAGCTGGGTGGCCCGCACAATTGCGCGGCTAGCATTGACATAAAAAATTGTTGTCATCAAAAGTATCATTTCTAACTGAATAGTAAGTTTTTTAAAAGTAATATATGAGAATGATTTAGGGTAGTTAGTGTGTTGAGCTTCCAACTGATTCCTGGTTTTAATTTTCGTTATAAAATATATTTACATCCTAAAAAATGCAAAACCTATAACCCTTCATTGTTTTGGTATCCAAGTTCTCTTATGTAGCAATGGACTATTCCATCAAGCGTCTTATCGTTTCAAACCCCAACAATGAATTCTGTCTCAACCCGTGTGGAGTGATTTTGCCATGTCATGTAGCATTAGCAAATATCCGTTATGTACACATTAACCTGGATACATTACGGACACCACCTACGGATTATGGTCTTTGATCAGTCATCTGAATTATAATATCTAAATGTATTTTCCAATTTCATTTATTATTATGATAGAAGGACATACACCAAGTATACTGAAATTTCTTTTCATACAAAGGGTAAATTATCCAAGGTTAAAAAACATTATGGGTGGATGAATAAGTGCAAGGACAGATCTATGAAGCTTTGTTTGTGTCCCTGAAACTCATATTGTCGTCTCTTCTACATTAATCAAGTTCGACCATCGTAAACAGAAAATACATCATATATAGCATATCTTTTATACCGTTAGTCCAGCAAATTACCTAACATTATAAGTCTGAAACTGTTGTCCACACTTAATGTTTTTTCCCCTGACGACAATTTACAAAGACCATTACTTCCCTTATTCGAATATAATTTCTTCATCCCTAAATTATGTGCATCGTCAAAGCTCAAAAAAGAACCTTTTAAAAAATATGTGAAATGATTATTTACACACTTTAGAAAATATTGTACCCTACCGTAGTATATCCTGGACCTATTTTGTTTAAAGATAAGCTTCATAGAATGTTACCTTTTTCTGTATGATAGTGCACTTCTTCTGATTACTTTATTACTAATTTCTCAATACTTCCTACCTCTTATCCTTTCATGTGCTTGTGGGAGAACACAAAATAACAATAAATATGTATACTGTTGTGTAACTAAAATATCCTCAATCAAAAAAGCTATTGTTTCTATAAGACAATGAAAACAAAGAAGTAAAATCTACCTCATATCCGCCCGTAAGATTTTACTGCATTTCTATTGGCATATATTTCGCAAACCTCTTAGCCAAACGGGTCTGGCTCTAGCCAAAATGAAGATCAGATAAAACATAAACAAACAAACGATGAGTTTAGTGATTAACATGACTGAAGCACTAACCTATTTTTTGGAAGCTGAGTAGTAGGCTTTAGTTGAAGTACTGCGGTTGCTAGAGGACAAAGTAGCAGCGATTTTGTGCTCTCTGAAAAAAATGTTGGTAGTAGATTCCACTGGACCATCCGCATGTATATAAATGATTTTTCTATACCAAGCAAATATACGATATTTAGGAAATCATATGGCATCTTTAGTGCAGTTATTTTAAACTAACTATACCAAGCAAAAATACAATATATAGGAAATTCTATGGCAACATTAGTGCAGTTATTTTAACTAACATAAATTGTTATATGTACACTACAAAACTGACTTACTTTACTCTATGAACCGTTCAATTTAACTTACCAGATAATTAATAGTACGTTCTATTTAGACATCTAGTGTCCACAACTGTACATCCACTTTTCAGAGACCAGTTATAAACTACGATGCACGTAGCTAGGCTTCGCTTCGCTCTACCATCTAATCTAAAGTCTTAAACTTCAGCCCCCATATTGTTTCAACAACTGAGAGATCTTAATGGTGAAAAAATATTACCTTCGACACATCTACGACGGTGATTGTTGTTCTACTCACCATTAAATCTTGCAGTAAGAATTTTTTTTTTTGAGTTTCGTCCTCTCCATCTGGTCCTGGCATGGATGCAGAGACCTTACCAGCTCATCTTGAATACATCCTTGCAAGAGTTGTACTACCAATCCATAAGCTGGTGCAAGCTACTATATTTGCAGTGCTATAGGCTAACATCGATGGCGGTGGCTGCCTGCTTATGGATCTGACCTAATCTTATTTGGTGCCCCTAACTGAACCTCATACACGGCTCGAGGTTGTATATTCCAATGCAGCCAGCAGAGTAAAAGCTCATGTCTTGTGTTGCTGCGGCCACGCTCGCGCAGGTCTTCGTGGAAGCATGATATCGTATTAAGCGTAGAGACATTAGCAGGTGCCTGATGTGGAGCTGAGAGGCGTCAAACCCTGAGTTTCTTGAGGCCAGCATACTAATTTTGTCCCTCAGAGCGGGGTACCGCAATATTGCCTCTTCCTGGCATGCCTCACGGACAGGTGTATCGAGTATCGACGACCAGCACGATTCTGCTCCTTGCGAGTAATTATAGTGCCATGCAATCAAACAATTCTTGTCTGCCTAATAATGCTAACAAAGCACTCTTGTCAGGGTATATAATAGCAATGTAGAGCTTCCAATAAAAATTAAGTAATTTTCTGAAGAAACGATACACCGAAAAAAAAAACAATCAGACCTGACCGGGCATGTGTGAGCCGACGTGGTTACAATTCATGAGCTTGGTGATGGTGATCCCGAGACCTTGCATTGTTCCAGGACGCCAATATACCTTATGAGACTGCAAAAAGAAAAATTGAATAGATATGATAAACAGAAGGACGTGTGCAGGACTGCAAGGTCTATGAATAATTGTTCTTCCTCTTAAATCAGTCGTGGATGGCCCTGTAAAAATGCTGCCTGTCATCGTTGTTGGATTACATCCCCTTTGCCGGCCGCCGGGCGAAAAGTTAACGCCGTATGGAGGAGCCTGATTGCAGCTAGCTATACTGTCCTTCGTCTTGTAGACATGCCTGCACGCTCCAGCACGTTGGGCGATGGACATGCAGGCTTCACTGGCCCTTCGTGTCTTGCGTTGATCGGTGGCCGCCTGGGATCTCTCAGGATGATCCGTCGCCTCCTGTTTGCCGCCGTTGTTATTGCCTATGGCTGTTTCTTCCTTTCCAACACGGATTGTTAAGCGCGCATCGAAGCGCATGCATCTCACCAAGTACCCGGCTATAAATCCATCGGCTTAGTACGTGTGTCTTTTTAAAAGTGATCGATCTAGCTGATTGCTTCGCTCTTTTACCTGTGCATCTCACAGCGGTTCGTATGTGTGGTTCGTCGTGGATGCCGGCCTTGCGCCAACGCCCGCACTGCTCCTCCTAGCGTGATCACCGCCACCCGGCAGTCCCTGGCATGTCGCCTCTTGTTAATGTCGTCGTTGATATCTTGCAAAAGGAAAAAAAAACAGACATCCGCCGGGCGCCGCGACGCCGCTAGATCGTCATAGAAGATTAGATGTGTTGGTATCGAGTGTTGAATCCGTCGGCCATCTGATCGTAGCGACTTCAATCCGCGTAAGCATCCAAACGTCATATCCGTCAATCCGCCGGGCGTGGTGATCTCGTCGTCAATGTGTTGTTGCTACTGATCTTTGCCTTCTGATTCCTGCCGTCGTTTCTTCTCGCGATACATATGGGTTCACATCGCCTATAAACAGTCCGTGACAAACACGAACATATGCCGATACCTGTACACGCCATGCATCCAGCGACGGCCAGCCGGGCGCTTCTCTCTCCATCCAGCAACGATAACCTCAGCTGCCGGCGGCCTGCCCTGCCATGGAGCTATTGTATAGGTCGGCGATTATGCTGCCACAAAGAAACGCCAGTCCGTGATGGAAACGATTGATTGCTTCGTACTTTTTCTTGGCAAGGCTAGCAGTCGTATTTGAATAGGAAAATCTAGAAAGAGTCCATATGTAGTGCAACACATGATAGGTATTGGATCAGATTGCGGGCGCGGCGGCAGGCGTGCCGGGATAGCTCTTTGGAGGCCACGCAATTAATCTCAACCATTGATATGTTTTAACGCTAAATTGTTCAATCCTAAACGTCCATTGTCTTGTGTTTTAATTATATAATAGATGTTTACTGCAATCACTACTGCTGTCTCTATTTACTGTTGCTATTATTTCACCGCTACTACTGCTATAAAACTGTTGCTACTGATAATCTGTGTCGAGCAAGACTATTCACACGTGCAGCTGAATTGACAACTCCGCTGTTAAGGCTCCCAAGTATTCTTTGGCTCCCCTTGTGTCGAATCAATAAATTGGGTTTTACTTCCCTCGAAGACTGTTGCGATCCCCTATACCTGTGGGTCATCACCGCCCGTGTGCCCCTCCCACATCTCGTCGTCGTCGTAGGCAGGATCGTCGCGCAGCTCCGGCGGGAGGAGGAGCCGGCAGCTCTGAAGCAGCTCAACTCTTTTCGGCGGCATAGGCACCGATGCGCGGTTGAGGTGCCAGCCACCGGGTAGCCGAACCTTTGACCATGTCACTGGCCTCCTATATTGCCAGTGCCGCTCCGCGACGGCCTGCCCGACGATGACGCGGTTCCATCCAGGCGACCGCGGATGAGCGTCTCTCTGCCGCGGCGAGCGGCTGCGGTCGCGGGCGCCCGAGGATCTCGCGTCCTCTTTCGGCGGCATAGGCCCCCTCCTGTGGTTGATGCGCCAGCCAGCGGGGAGGCTAACATTTGACCAGGGCACTGGCTTCCTATATTGCCAGTGCCTCTGCGCGACGGCCTCCGGCACGACGACGTGGTTCCAATTCAGCGAAAGCGGGAAACTACTGCGGTGAACGCCCGAGGAGTTGCTAGGAGTATCCATGGCTGCGGCGAAGTGGCGTACTGAGATAGCAGGGAGATCGTGGATTTTTAAGTAGTAGTGGGCGGTGCCGCGGCGCCACTACGCCACTACGCCATAGCAGTTACTCCGCTCGCATCGAATTCGACGAAGATGGAACGTGTCCACATTGCACACGGACACACAAAAGTCTCCGTTGCAATAGAGGCACATATCGGAAACGGAGCCAGAATTAAGACCGTTGCCAATAATATGGGTAACGGAGTTAGTACTTTCTCCGTTACCTATGTTGACGGGCCAGCCACGGCCCATGTCAGGTTTGTACGCACTGGCAGCGCGGAAAGCACGATTCTCCGTCGCCTAATGCCTGCCGTTTCCATAGAGGGGTATCCGATGTGTCGTTCTGTACTAGTGTATGTTTCCGCAAATATTTTTTCCACTATAATATTGCATTCGGTTCTAAATGTCTTTTGCCTGAGGTAGAGTATCCTACTAGTTACATTAGATACATGTTGCCATTACCTGTATCCTTCCTAATATCCATAGGACTGTATTGTTAGCCTGAGTTACTTAACTATGCTATGTATATGCTTAGCCATGCTTAGTTAAATGCTTAGTCGTCCGGTGGATATTTCCTTGTTGGAACTGTGGATGGAATGTCTGGATGATGGTGGAGAATTGTGGGGACATATAAATAAATTGCTTAAAGGCGGGGATGAGAGGCCATGGGGATGTGGTGGGTTGTCTCGTTCTCGTCGCCTAGATGCGAGTTCTCGGTTTCGAGCCAATACCGAGCGTGCTGCCATGCGTGGGCCTAGTGAACCCCCATCGACTAAATAACTCGGGTGGGACTGGCCAGGGTCCTCTAGTTTGAGCTTCCATTTGCGCGTGCGTGAAGATGGTGGCCAGGACTGGGATGAGGATGGTGGTGTTTAGGAAAATGAGTGGCCGCGGGGCAGGGTGTTGGAGGCACTGAACCTGCCCTACCGCCACGATGATCCTGGGTTAGTCTCAAGCGAGGGAGAAGTCGTAACGGCTCCCACTCAGCCGGCTTATCACGGAAGAGAGCTAATGCACAGGCAATGGGCCGGACGGTACGCGTGGCAAACATTGTACACCCCTGCAGGGTAAATCTTTTCGAAAAGCCGTGTCCACGGTTATGGACGACTTGGTGCCGGATTCAGAGACCATAGAAAACTTGAACGGAATGAGTAAAACCTGAGTACTAAAGGTACTACCAAGAATGCATGGTTGACTTCCTCGAGGGTGATTCGGGGAGGTGCCTTGGTAGACAAGTGAAGTGATTGATGGGGGTTGTTGATGAAGTTGATCAAAAGAAAAGATGTTTACTTCTTATCCCCTTTGAAAATATTCTAATTAGTCGATGCCAGATGTCTTTTATAAAGAAAACTAGCTTTATGCAAAACAGCCATAAAACCTTTGACAACCAATCATCGAGCTAGTTGCTCTAGTAATCTTGCAGAGTTCGTCGAACTCAATGTTGCTTTGTTGATTTTCAGTGGAGGACTTCACCGACACTGAAGGTGGGTTCTATGTGGACGTCGACGAGTAGTCTGGGGTTCCCAGGTGGCAACTTGGAACATCCCGGAACAGCTGGCGCTGGAATGTTTATCTATAGGCCTCTTAGGCCATAATTTGGATCTTGTTGTTTAGAACAACGTACTTCTCTTCCGCATGATGTACTGTTGGGTCTGTGACCTCTGGTTGTAATATTGCTATCTTTCTCTATTATAAGAGTTGAACTATAATGCTTTGAGTCGTAGAGTTTGTGATGTGCCGGTTGTTCCACAAGTCTTGATCTCTCTATTATGCATTGATAGTTGTGCCTGCATTATGGCATCAATCAGGGTGTTGCGTTGCCGATGATCCATTCCGAGCAACGCCTGCCAAAGGTTTTGGACGGGGAGTGATAAACCCGTAACCTCTGGTTGTATCGCATAACCGGTGACACACAACATCACTGTATAGTTAAGCGGTCGGGGCGCTACAAGTTGGTATCAGAGCAGGACTGCCTGTAGGAAACCCTTCTACTGGTCAACGTTGAGTCTAGTGTTTGTGAAATTATTTTTAACCTAAAAATGAGTTGTGAAAACCATCTTAGGATTCTTTTTACTCCTTATCTAGTTACATTCTAATCTCGGAGCAATCTTACCTTGATTTGAGTTAAAAGTTTTACTTCTCATCTGTTACCTCAAAACTTTAGGATCACGGGGTTGGGTTCTACCTTTAGTGTTATGCGTCCAGTTGTTCCCGCTGCGCTACAGTCCGAAATCAACTTAGATGTTTAAGAACCCCGTTATCCCTACTGAGCCTAATCACTTATTCCTTCTTTTTGTTTTAACCCAAGGACTTGAACAGAAGATCCCGGATTGTGCCGGATAGTGTGGGTTGAATCACGTGGTTTCTTAACCATTTGAATCTCACGCTAGTGGTACATGATGCTGATCTTTGACCCAAGTTCCATCTTGTTGGTCCCTTGTTCGTTGCTACACAAAGTATTATCATCCCTAGTCTGTGTACTTGAGTAGACGCTAATGCGATTGTCTCAACCATTCGGAGAAAGTCACTAACTGTGTCCTTGTCAATTCTCCAGAATGGCTCGAGGAGGCCGCGGTAACCACCATGATGAGGAACCGCCGCCACCACCCACAGTGGCCCAAGTGCTGATGGACATGGAGGAGAACCGCGTGCGCAGCGATCGAGTGCTTGAGCAGTTGGTGCAGCAGGGTGCACGGAGGAACAATGAGTGCAACACCCTCACTGAGTTCCTGCGCTCGCAGCCACCCACCTTCGCCGATGCTAAGGAGCCATTGGACGCTGATAACTGGCTTCGCGCTCTGGAGCGCCAGTTCGGCGCGCTGCATGTACCAGTGGTCGAGCAGGTCAACTTTGCCACCTACCTCCTGACTGGTGCGGCTGGCTGCTGGTGGGAGAGTCATGTGGCGCTATTCGCAGCAGACCATGTTTTCACTTGGGCGGATTTCCGCAAGCCTTTCGTGCGGCGTACATACCTCAGCCAATAATGGACCTGAAGAGGAGGGAGTTCCTGGATCTGCACCAGGGTGGTATGGACCTTCGAGCTTATGGATGTGAATTCAACCATCTCTCTCGTTACGCCCCACGGGACATGACCAATGATGCTGACAAGCAAGAGTTGTTCTGCAAGGGGCTTGCGCCGAGGCTCCGCTATGAGTTGCTTCCCTTCAAGTTCCAGAACTACCAGGAGCTGTTCAACCAGGCTCTTACTCTTGAGCAGGGAAGGAAGGAATTTGAGGCTTCCAAGAGGCCAGCACAAGGGGACCACCAGAGTTCCTCGGTTTCTCAGAGCAAGAAGCGCAGGGTTTTCGTTCCCTACAGCGTTGTGCCGCGTGCTCCATTCATGCCGAGGGCCGCGGGACACAGGCCACCACCGTCGCGCCCCACTACTTCGACACCTGGGGCGAGTGGGAGTGGGTATCGTCCTCAGCTATCTGCCCAACCTGGAAACACTTGCTACAGCTGTGGCCAGGCTGGTCACTACTCCAGGGAGTGCCCCCAAAAGGCACCTGTTTCGGTGACACCTGCACGAGCCCCCGCCATTCCAGCTGGCAAGGCTGGTCCCATCGTGCATGGTCGCCTGAACAACCTCACTATTGAAGAAGCTGAGGAGGACCCCGGTGTCCTTATGGGTGAGTTACGAATCAACAACACCCCAGCTACAGTTTTGTTTGACTCTGGAGCATCGCATTCATTCATTTCTATAGCATTTGCAAAAGACCACAACATACCATTTGAGAAGATGAGCCGTCCCTTGATGATCTCCACGCCTGGTTCCAAATGGCAAACCGATGGGGTTACCCCGGAGGTCCAGATTACTATAGGTCACTGGTCCTTCCCTTTCGCGCTGGTAGCTTTGAAGTCAAATGGCATTGATGTCATACTGGGCATGAACTGGTCAGTAAAATACCGGCTAATCTCGACTGTGCTGCCAAGAACATTACCGTGACCACTTCTTCTGGCGACATTGTAGAGTATTGGTCTGCACTATCAAGACCTCCATCCTCAATCATTCCCCTCTCACCGGAGATCAACCTCTATTTATGGAAGGCTTGTCCCCTCCTGAAATTCATGAAATACACGTGGTGTGTGACTTCCCGGATGTGTTCCCGGACGAATTGCCTGGCATGCCCCCTGATCGAAGTGTGGAGTTTGTCATAGATTTGATGCCAGGTACTGCTCCGATTTCCAAGAAACCCTACCGTATGCCGGTGGAAGAGTTGGCTCTGTTGAAAGAGCAAATCGATGAGCTGTTAGCGAAGGATTTTATTCAGCCTAGCAGTTCACCTTGGGGTTGTCCGGTACTCTTCGTCAAGAAGAGGGATTCTACCTTCCTCGTTTGGTCTCTGATTATAGGCCGTTGAATGTGGTGACAATCAAGAACAAGTATCCTATTCCCCGGATCAATGATCTGTTAGATCAGCTAGCTGGTGCAACAGTATTCTCCAAGATGGATCTGAGGTCAGGATACCATTAGATCAAGATCAGAAAGGAGGATATCCCAAAGACGGCATTTGTTACTCGCTATGGCCTATATGAGTATACCGTCATGTCCTTTGGTCTCACCAATGCTCCAGCTACCTTCATGATGCTCATGAACTCCATCTTCATGGATTATCTCGACAAGTTTGTAGTCATCTACATCGATGACATCCTCATCTATTCTAAAACCAATGAAGAGCATGATGAACATCTTCGGTTGGTTCTGACAAGACTTCGAGAACACCGTCTTTATGCCAAGTTCTCCAAGTGTGAGTTCTGGTTGGATAAACTTGTCTTCCTTGGTCATGTGATATCCGCCAACGGTGTGGCAGTCATTACCGACAAGATTCAATCCATTTTGGATTGGAAAACTCCAATGTCAGTCAAGGACATTCGTAGCTTTCTCGGATTGGCAGGTTACTACCGCCAATTCATCGAAGGTTTCTCCAAGATAGCCAATGCCATAGCTGACCTTCTCAAGAAGGATAGAAAGTTCGCATGGACGGAAAAAGCTGAAGAGAGCTTCCAAACACTGAAAGCCAAACTCACATCTGCTCCTGTGCTCGTCCTGCCGGACACCAGCAAGGATTTTGTCGTCTTCTGTGACGCCTCCCTGCAAGGCTTGGGCTGTGTATTAATGCAAGAGGGCCATGTGGAGGCATATGCTTCCCGCCAATTGAAGCCGCACGAGCACAATTACCCTACTCATGATCTAGAGCTTGCTGCTGTTGTTTATGCTCTGAAGTAGTGGAGACCACACCTGTTTGGTAACCGTTGCCAGATTTTCTCGGATCATAAGAGTCTGAAGTACCTCTTCACCCAGCCAGATTTGAATCTCAGGAAGAGGCGTTGGTTAGAGTTAATCAAGGACTATGATGTGAGTCTGAACTATCAACCCGGCAAAGCCAACGTCGTGGCTGACGCGCTAAGTCGGAAGTCCTATTGCAACAACCTAATGGTTGAGGAGGCTCAACCTGCTCTTTGTAAAGAGTTCGCTCGTTTGAACCTGGAAATTGTTCCCTCTGGTTATCTAGCAAATCTGGAGATCAAGTCTACTCTTGAAGACCAGATCAAGGAGGCGCAAAAACGTGATAAGGGTATTCTTAATATCAAGACGAACATTGCTAGCGGGAAGACCAAATGTTTCTCGGAGGATGAATCTGGAGTCGTTTACTTTGGTAACCACCTAGTAGTGCCAAAGAAATGGAAACTGAAGGAGTTGATCCTCCAAGAAGCTCATGATTCACCTCTCTCTATTCATCCCGGTAGTACCAAAATGTACCAAGACCTACGACAACAATTCTGGTGGACTCGGATGAAACGAGAAATCGCCATGTATGTTGCTGAATGCGACACCTGTCGTCGGGTAAAGGCTGAACATCAAAGGCCTGCCGGCACTCTTCGCCCTATTGCAATCCCAGAGTGGAAATGGGATGAAATTGGTATGGACTTCATTACTGGTCTGCCAAAGTCTCCCAAGGGAAACAATGCCATTTGGGTAATCATTGATCGACTGTCAAAAGTGGCTCACTTCCTCCCTGTTCGTGTTGACATCACAGCTGCCAAGTTGGCCGATCTGTATGCTTCAAGGATCATCGTACTTCACGGCGTTCCCAAGAAGATAATCTCTGATCATGGAAGCCTGTTCACCTCCAAGTTTTGGACAAGTTTCCAAGAAGCTATGGGAACTTGTCTCAACTTCAGCACAGCGTTCCATCCTCAAACTGATGGTCAGACTGAAAGGGTGAACCAAGTGTTGGAGGACATGCTAAGGGCATGTGTAATCTCTTTCGGCAAGGGTTGGGAGAAGTATCTTCCCTTTGCGGAGTTCTCCTACAACAATAGCTATCAAGCCAGTCTGGGTATGGCCCCATTCGAGGTTCTGTATGGAAGAAAATGCCGAACTCCGCTGAATTGGTCCGAGACGGAGAGAGGGCACTCTTTGGTCCAGATATTATCAATGAAGCTGAGGAGAAGGTTAGAATCATACGAGAGAATCTGAAGATTGCCCAGTCTAGGCAAAAGAGTTACTATGACAAGCATCATCAGGAGGTTCACTATGATATTGGTGATAAAGCTTATCTTCGTGTCTCTCCACTTCGTGGCGTTCGCCGCTTCGGGATCACGGGAAAATTAGCCCCTGCTACATTGGCCCTTTCACCATTCTGGCCAAGCGAGGAGACCTTTCTTATCAATTAGAGTTACCGGCCAACTTCCCAGATGTGCATGATGTGTTTCATGTATCCCAACTTCGCCGTTGTTTCAAAGATCCTATCCATCGAGTCAATCATGAGGAAGTGGATATCCAGGAAGATCTCACTTATCGCGAGCACCCAATCCGTGTCCTGGATGAAGCAGAAAGGAAGACTCGTAACAAGTCCACCAAGTTCCTCAAAATTCAGTGGTCTCACCATTCCGAAGAGGAAGCAACCTGGGAAAGGAGTCTAGTCTTTGTGAGGAGTATCCCGACTTCTTTCCGCAATCTTAGAATCTCGGGACGAGATTCCTGTAAGGGGGGTAGAATTGTAACAGCCCCAACTTTGTGAACCTAAAATGTGAACCAAATTTTCACTTTTGCATTTCATTCATGCATCATGGAATTATTGTTTTAGTGGTCAAGTTGAAACAAAGATTTGAAAAACAAATGGGAACAAAAGCAACAATTGTTTTCAAACAATTTAAATTCAAATGAGCTTGTTTGTGACAAAACAAATTCAAGTAAACTTCCATGTTTGTCAAGGGAGTTCCAAGAGTTCAAAATGATATTTTGAACTTGCTTTATAAATTTCTAAAGGATTATAAACTTGGAATTAAGGAAAATGCCATATCCAAACCCTATGAACAAAAGTCGTGTAAAACATTTTATTTTGAAACCCCAATTTTTGTGGACCATCTACGGGTTATGGGGAGGCTACACAAATATTCTCATAATTTTTTGAAATAGTTTAGAGGCCTCAATTAAATCTCTAAAGACCTACTGGAAATAAAAGAAAAAGGAAGAAAAGAAGTCCAAGTTTTTTTTCGTAAAACTGTCGTCTTCCCTGTAGCTCCAGTGCAGGCATGGCGCCAGTGCCGCCGAGCTTGCCGTGCGCCCAGGCCCCCCCGCTCCTCCTGCCGTGTCGAGGAAGATAAGGAGCCCCCCCACGACGCTCTGCTCTCCCTCACCCCTCACTCGCTCCCCTGCTCCCTCGTGTCTCTCCATCTTCTTCCGAGACGAACCCTAGCTCAATGGCCGGGACGAGTTCGAGCTCGACTCCGGTGTAGCTAGGCCATCTCACGCCCTCCAAGCTCGCCACCAGCTAAGCCTCGTCGCCCGCAAGAACTTCTTCTCTAGAGCCGGACACGGGAAACCGCGAGACGCAAGAACGAGCTCGACGTCCCCGACGCCGTCCGCCGCTCTCCTTCATCTTCTCCATCAAGCTCCGGTCATTGCCGTCGACCACAAGCCGTCTCCTTGCGCCAGTAGACTCGGGGTGAGCAGCTGCCTCTCCCCTGCCTCTTTTCCCCTTTGCCTACTTCCTGTACACGACGCGCAACACGACGCCGGCCACGGCCGTGACATGGCCGTGCGGTGTCGATCAAGAACGCGTCGCCGCGCGCCCTTCTTCCTCTGCTCCAGCACGCGCCTGAGGTTCGCCTCACTACCGCACCCGTATGCACACACCCACGCACGACGGCGCCGCCCGAACGTGGTCATCGCCGGTTTTTCCTCCACCGTCGCACCACTGCACAAAGTCTGGAACTTTGTTCAGTTTCGTCAGATCCCGCAAGCACACTTCAAAAACAACCAGATCCGTATACTAGCACTCACCCCGCACCACCCCAGTGGCTAGCACACCACGCGCACGCCCGCGAGACGCGAGCTCGAATCCCGCACGGCGCACTGCCGTTTTCATTTTCTTTCACACGCTGACAGCCGGGGCCCACTCGTCAGTGTCCCAGCGCCAGCGTGGCCCGGGGCCCCACAGGTCAGTGGCTCTGGCTAGCCCCTGCCCCGGTGAGAAATCCCCAGATCCAGATCCAGATCTGGAATCTTGCGTCCGGGCCCCACACGTCAGTGGCACGGGGTAGCCCAGCCCTAGGTACAAAAAGTGTCGGTCAGATTTTCTGGAAGATTAATAAAAAGACAGAAAAATGCTTAAACTTCTAAAATCCATATCTTTTTGAATACTAATCCGAAAATTGCAAATAATATATCAAAATGATCAGGAGAAAGAACTTCACCTCATAACATCATTTTCATGTTGAACTAAACACTGGAAATAACTTTTCCTTGCACTTTAGCAAAAGGGCAGAATAGAAAATGATTTTGGAAAATCCATAACTTTTTGAATAATGATACAAAAATTATATTTGACCTATCAAAATGTTCAGCAAGAAATATACTTCATGTTTCACCACTTTTACAAACCTGGATAATTAGTTTTAGTGCTGTTTAATGGATTTTGTAAAAAGGGCAGATTTAAAAGGGAATTTATAAATTCAATAACTTTTTATTGGCCTATCAGAAAAATGTGTTTAATATATCAAAATGCTCAGAAAAGTAAGCAATGTCCAGTAACATCATTTGCATGCATAATTAAACAAAATATCAGTATTGTATTTATCTAAAGGTTAGGAAAAGCATTAATAATTATGGGGTTTAATTGTTTTGGTTATTAGAAATATTCCTTGCACCCCATTTAACTTGTTAGTTAAAATACAGTGCATTAAAATGTCATGCCATCATGTGTTTGTGCATTGCACCTGTTTTGCTTGTGTGGTTATTGATTATGTCTTTCCGGTGTTTTTATGCATCGATAGATCAAGCAGTCGGGGTTCCACCGCAATACCCCGACGACCCGTATTACCAGCCCGTTGAACAAGGCAAGTGTAATCCCCCTCTGAGCATGTCTGCTCCTGTGTTTCCGCAAATATTTTCTCCACTATAATATTGCATTCGGTTCTAAATGTCTTTTGCCTGAGGTAGAGTATCCTACTAGTTGCATTAGATACCTGTTGCCATTACCTGTATCCTTCCTAATATCCATAGGACTGTATTGTTAGCCTGAGTTACTTAACTATGCTATGTATATGCTTAGCCATGCTTAGTTAAATGCTTAGTCGTCTGGTGGATATTTCCTTGTTGGAACTGTGGATGGAATGTCCGGATGATGGTGGAGAATTGTGGGGACATATAAATAAATTGCTTAAAGGCGGGGATGAGAGGCCACGGGGATGTGGTGGGTTGTCTCGTTCTCGCCGCCTAGATGCGAGTTCTCGGCTTCGAGCCAAGATCGAGCGTGCTACCATGCGTGGGCCTAGTGAACCCCCATCGACTAAATAACTCGGGCGGGACTGGCCAGGGTCCTCTAGTTTGAGCTTCCATTTGCGCGTGCGTGAAGATGGTGGCCAGGACTGGGATGAGGATGGTGGTGTTTAGGAAAATGAGTGGCCGCGGGGCAGGTTGTTGGAGCACTGAACCTGCCCTACCGCCACTGATGATCCTGGGTTAGTCTCAAGCGAGGGAGAAGTCGTAACCGCTCCCACTCAGCCGGCTTTCCACGGAAGAGAGCTAATGCGCAGGCAAGGGGCCGGACGGTACGCGTGGCAAACATTGTACACCCCTGCAGGGTAAATCTTTTCGAAAAGCCGTGTCCACAGTTATGGACGACTTGGTGCCGGATTCAGAGACCATAGAAAACTTGAACGAAATGAGTAAAACCTGAGTACTAAAGGTACTACCAAGAATGCAAGGTTGACTTCCTCGAGGGTGATTCGGGGAGGTGCCTTGGTAGATAGGTGAAGTGATTGATGGGGGTTGTTGATGAAGTTGATCAAAAGAAAAGATGTTTACTTCTTATCCCCTTTGAAAATATTCTAATTAGTCGATGCCAGATGTCTTTTATAAAGAAAACTAGCTTTATGCAAAACAGCCATAAAACCTTTGACAGCCAATCATCGAGCTAGTAGCTCTAGTAATCTTGCAGAGTTCGTCGAACTCAACGTTGCTTTGTTGATTTTCAGTGGAGGACTTCACCGACACTGAAGGTGGGTTCTATGTGGACGTCGACGAGTAGTCTGGGGTTCCCAGGTGGCAGCTTGGGACATCCCGGAACAGCTGGCGCTGTAATGTTTATCTATAGGCCTCTTAGGCCATAATTTGGATCTGGTTGTTTAGAACAACCTACTTCGCTTCCGCATGATGTATTGTTGGGTCTGTGACCTCTGGTTGTAATATTGCTATCTTTCTCTATTATAAGAGTTGAACTATAATGCTTTGAGTCGTAGAGTCTATGATGTGCCGGTTGTTCCACAAGTCTTGATCTCTCTATTATGCATTGATAGTTGTGCCTGCGTTATGGCATCAATCAGGGTGTTGCGTTGCCGATGATCCATTCCGAGCAACGCCTGCCAAAGGTTTTGGCCGGGGAGTGGTAAACCCATAACCTCTGGTTGTATCGCATAACCGGTGACACACAACATCACTGTATAGTTAAGCGGTCGGGGCGCTACACCTTGCCGCGTCGTCGTCCCACCCAGCCGCGGAGCCTCGTCAAGCTCCGGCTCCTCGCCGGACCCCGCTTCCATCCAAGGCGCTTCGTTCGGTCTCTTGGGCGTCGCTAGTTTCAGCTCCTGTTGGCTCTATGCCCTCGGCGGATGTGTCGTTGTGGTCTGCTTAGGAGGGGCAGGCTGAGCTGGTGCGCTCTGAGCTCCTCGAGATGGCTTCCTTTCACCTTGAGGGGAAGGTCCAGCCTCTACTACGTGATGTTGTTGACTCCATGCAAGGATTGATGCTACGGACCGGGAGTTTTCTGGAGCGGGCCGAGGCTACTCTGGGTAGGATCTCCCAGTCGCCACATGTGTTACATTCTGATCCTAAACTGCGTCCTTTGGTTGTGCCTGATGTTGGCTTCGTGGACAAGAATGAAGTGGGTCTTTATGGCGGTTTCTCTCCTACTTCTAGAGCCAGCTTGACGGTCATGGATCCAGTGCTAGAGATCGCGCCCAGTCTTCAAGAGCTATGTGGGGAACCGGTTCGCCCTGTTTCTGTTGAGCAAGTGAAGGTGACCTCGCTCGAGAATTCAGTTGTGCCTTTACCGCCGAGTCAGATGCTAGACTTGATGAGAGTGGTGTTGTGGAAGGTGCGGCCTCTTTCTCGCATGTGGTTCCTGTTGGTGGTGTGGTTGCTACACCTGGAGCGGCGCGTGTGCCTGGGTCTCTCGTTGCCAAAGAGATTTGCGATTTCCTTACCACTTTGGCTGCTGCTAACCCTGGATCCAATAAGACGATTGGGTGTCTCATGAAGGAAAAGGCTAGCAGGGATAAGAGCAAAAGAGGCGGCGTCGTGAAGGAGCTCCTTCTCGAGAAGTCAAACAAGTACGGAAGCAAAAAGAGTGGCGCTATACGAAAGGCGTCCACGGTTCCTTGATCGATAGCTCTCAGTGTTTTGGCGTGACATCATGGTTGGGGTACTTTGGTGATGTTGTGTCTCTTCTGCGTTCTTTGAGTTTCGTGTTGCGAGGGTCTATGTGTGTGTTTGTGTGGTCGTGTGGTCTCTTATTTTGGGAGTAGTCTTCTTGTCAGTTGGGTTGTGGCTTGGTTGTGTTTTGTGACTAAGTTTGTAACGGTTTTCGACGATTTTCCGCAAATTAATTGGGCAACTCTCTTCTTCTTAATTAATGGATGAGGCAAATATTTTGCCTCCGTTTAAAAAAAACAGTGGCAGATGTAGGACTTAAATTTTGGGGGGTGCCAGACTCAATAATCGTAGTTTAAATATCATGTATAAGTAATTTTTAGCACATGTAATACACATAGAAATAGAAAAAAACGTTACTAGATTAAAAAATCTGCTTCATTTAGGGGGTGCCATGGCACCCATGGAACACCCATTGGATCCGCCCCTGGTCTCCAAGATCCTTTCCGACCACCTCGGCCTTATCTCTCTAACCAGAATATGGCGCCACTGCTGCTAGGAACAATGGATGGCTCATGCCCCATGGCCTCGCCAAGTGCTCAAACTCGGCTAGAGTTTCGATTTTCGTCGCAACTCGTTGCGCCCGTCAATGTTTCGCCTCCTTCCCGCGCTACGTGTGACCAGGTTTGGCAACTTACCCTGCACCTACACATGGTCACCTTGACAGAGGAAACTCTTAGCGGCGTGCTCTCCGGCTGCTCTGCAGGAGACCCTTCTGTTTTGGCCCCGGTCTAAATCCAGTTCTTGACAGTCTCAAGTGCTTCCCCCTGCTTGGACGGCTGTACCAAGAGGTACATAAAATAAGTGCCTCCCCCTGCGTGTCAGGCCGGCAATCCGACCCATGGGCACGACCGCCCATGGGCACCCGACCCTAATGGGTAGGGTATGGGTCGCCATCTTCGCTCATGGGCAACCCGATTAGTCATGGGTAGGGTATGGGCACGAGTTTACGCCCGCGGGTCGCCCATGGGTCCTCCCGATTAATGATTCTTATTATTAAATATATTTATATTATGCATGATATGTAGACTTTTGGTTATCCTACTGTCATTTATTAATAAAAAAATATGTGTGTTCTACTCTAGCTAGCTATGCATGCATCTTTTTTCCTTTGACAGAAGCAACGTGCATGACGGATGAATCATATGCTATGCCCAGGCTATAGCTTTTTTTTTGAGCAAAAACACACCCCCACTTATTCAAAGTTTATAACAGTAGGAACACAAACGCCAATTGGCGGTTCACCTAGCCACAAATGGCGACCAACATCAAGGCTAACAGAAAACCTTGCAAAATCATGAGCCTCTCTGTTTGACCTCCTTCGTGGGCAGAGATCGTTGCCCGTTTAACAAATGGGCATGGGTCTAGAAGAGGTCGACCCGGTCAAACCCGACCCGATTGCCTGCCTTACTGTGCTTGGAAGGCCAAAAGCAAATTATTGAAATGGTTTTCGATAATTGTGTTTGACTTCACCTAAAACTGATCGAAGACCAATCGGACAGATGGAAGGGCAGCTTCATTCATGCTAAGACCTTCCTGAGGCTCATGGTCAGGCCGGAAATGCTGGCAGTGTTTGGCTACGGTTGTACTTTTTTTGTTGACTTGTTTTGTTAGGTTTATCCTTTTTAGTTTGTTTATAGTTAGGAGCTCGCTTTATTTTCATTCTTGTTTGTACAGTGTTGAGACTTGGTTAATAGAAAATGGAAAATGATGTGGGGCATTTGCCCTACAGTCGCGCTTCAAAAAAAAAACTGATGTTTTATACACCACAGTATGTATAATACTGCAGTTTTTTTACAGTATAGAAAAAAGAAGTCGAGATCTATTTTTTTCAAAACAGAGAAATGTAAACTATGGTTTATGAAACTGTAGTATCTGTTTCCCAGACATGTAAATACTCTGGTTTACAAAAAATTGCTGCGAACTTTGGAATCTACAAACTTCCAGTTAATCGTGAACCTACATTTATCATACTGAGTAATAAATGAAGTCTTTATACATGGCTGAGACGTTTCGTTGCAATATTTCAGAGTTGTGGAACTAATACTATCAACACTGGTCTTAAAAAAAACACAAAGGCAAAGGCCAACTATCGCGTATCCAGTTTTTTAGCAATTCTCTTTATATTGTTTCTTCTTTCTATCTCCAGTTAGAACTGTGGAGAAAGAACATGAATTATTTGCAGAAGTATGCCTCATTGGATTATCCAACTGAATATATTGAGCTCCATCTGAAAAAAGTGGCATTGAAGGTCTACTATGGTGAGGGTCTAGAAGTTAACTTAAGCAGGTACTTTGTTTTGAATGCAAAAGTGTTAGAGAAAATGAAATTTGGACTACGAGGCAACCGTGAAGAAAAATGGTGGGACGATAAGTACATGTGGATCCAAGTAGAATGCATAGCTTCTTATGATGCTCAAATTTAATTAAAAAGATTTTGAAAAATACTTTCCAGACAACAAGAAGCATACCCATGATCTGTCAGTAGCAAATTCGTTTGATGCCTCCTTTTTGGATGGATATATTACCCTTTGAGACAATATCCTTGCCTCATGTTCAAAGCACGGGTTTGATATCAGGTTAGTAGGCTAAAGTTTTCTAACCCCTTTGGTGCTCTAGCTCTAGAATGCGGCCTAGTCATGGAGCAACAGAATAGAAGGTTCTGTGTAAGTATGTACTTGGAATCATTATTCAAAATTTAAAAGAATCTTTTGGCTAAGTGTATTACGTTGTTTGGTAAAGACCTTGTTATGTGATAATAGAGACTGGATGCATTGTGGTAGGTTTGGCAATGCAAAAATATAGTTTCTTAGTAATTTTTAGATTTACTTTTCCGAATTCGCTTTTCATGTATTATAGTTTTAATTAGAATTTTTTCCATCTTTTTAAGCCACAATTAAATCAAAACCTTGTGATCCTTTGTCCACCGGCCTCATTATTGATGTATATTTATAATTAGTTACAGAATTATTATCTCTTGCTCCTGTCATGACTTGCTCTTCTTCATCATGTCCTTTTTTTTACACCGCCTACACAAATTATTCTACTACCTTCATTCGTAAGTAATGTATTCCTACAAAGTGTACGGTCAAAATTTTCTAACCTTGACTGCTAATATATAAAAAACATTCATTGTGGTGAGTTGAAACTAGTACAATTATATTTTGCAGTAAGAATATTTTTAATAATTTATCATCCTAGAACGAAAGTTGATGGTCAGACTATGTCGGTGTTTATTCCAATATTCATCACTGCACAAGTAATATCAATGTGCTCCTCATCATTTGACATAACATAATTAATAAATTGTTTGATGGTTAACAGAACCGGATTTGCCTAACTGCTCGCCTCTACGCATCGCACTTTGGCATCGATTTGCCAATTGTTCTTTCCCCATTGTCATGCATGTTATATTACGGACCACAATTCCTCTCTGGATAAATGAAGACTTGTAATGTTTCTTGTATCCCAGATTTAATTCAGCTTATGGGCATGTTCATTCTTGCATAATAATTTCACTCAGCTCCAAGTTTATTTTTTTTCTTTTTTTTTTAGATAAAGGGCTTTATTACTCAATAGTTTAAGTATTACACCCGGCCTCTGCATAACAAATGCACACAGCCGCAATCCGAACAAATAAAGTAAAAAGTGCAGAAATAAACGAGTTACAACCATCTGGGAATGTAAAACGCCTATGCCATAGCGAGCTCATCAACCTATGGAGGTCCAATCCGGCGATCAAGCGGCCACCCATGTTGTGATAAAATGTCCCTTGCCACCTCCTCCAGCCGTGCACATGCCTCCGTAAAGAGGTCTCGATGTCCCACGCGTTGTAAGGTGGACCACATACGGAGAGTATTTGTGCACCGGTAGAGTACTGTGGACTGGAGTAGAGAACAAGCCCGCTTTGCGTCGCATCGCCTTGGTCATGGAGTCCTCATCCGTCGCTGACGCGCCGTCGGCCCCTGTTAGGTGGCGCTCACTACGCCGAGGCTGAGCCGTCGGTAGCGATTGCCCCCCAACAGGTGTGGTCGTGGTAAGAGGGGACATAGGTGATGTAGCTCCCCTCTCCACCCCCGACAGCGCCGAGGCCGGCGGTGAAGACGGCGGAGACACCACAGGGGAAGGCACAGTCGATGTAGCAGCCCCCACCACCGTGGTGTCCGACGTCTGCAGTGACGGGTTCGCACCGGCGTCCACCATGGGACAACCTAGCAAACCCACCTGAAGCACCTCCGAGACCGGTCCATCACCAGGTGACGCACCAGTGGCGGCCACCGCACCAGTTCTCACCGAAGCAGTAGCCTCGCCGATCGCCGTGCATGCAGCAGGGGGCTGCCCGGTGCACACCAACTCCTGTCCACCAGGCGCCACCTTGGCAGGCCGCACCCCAGGCGACGCGTAGGCGGCAGATGGCGATCCGTCGCCCATGGAGTCCAGCCCGCCAGGCGCCTCCCAGCAGGCATCGACCCATCCGCCGCGCGGGCGACCGCGATCAGGTCGTCGCCCACCACCGCGGCCCGTCCAGGCGCGCCGGCCAGCAGCGGCCCAACAGGAGAAGGGAAGTTGGGCCTCGACCTCACCAGGTCGCATACAGCAGCAGCCTTCACCGATGGACCAGCAGGCTCGAGCACAGTAGCAATAGGGCAGGCAGCAGGTTTTTTCCATTTTTTCACCAGCTCAATACCTCTCGGAGTCGTAGGAGTTGGGTTAAAAGGGGTAACAGCCATCCCCATCAACGCACTCGCCACCGAAGCACCATGAACTTGCCCCCCTCCACTTGACGGGCTAGGGTCGATCGACATGTTTGAAGCACCCGTCCCAATAGACGACGGTCCTCCTTCACCATCATGTCCATCCACATTGTCATCACCCATACCATTGTCATCCGAATCATCTTTACCTTTCCGCTGCCACAAGAAGGGGACAAAATCTGCATCCGGAACATAGTCCTCCTTCTCCGGCCGGAAAACAAAGTCGTAGCCCTTCAGACGCAGTATCCCCGTACTCGGAAGAAAAGGCCCCAACTCATCGATATCCTTGAAACGGCCCTCAGCCACCATCCCCACCAGAATACGGACCACCCCTCTACGGCGTAGGGCGAACATGTCGATGTCGATCGTCGTGCCGATGAGAGAGCCAACCGCCCACAGCCCCCAGAAATGCCTCAAGGGGTTAGGCACTCCAGTCACATGCACCCAGACCTGATACAACTCTGTCGAATGCTCAACATCCACAGGCTTCCACTCGCTGAAAATGAGCTTGGTTGCTTGAGCTGGAACACCGAGCTCAGACCCAACAAACCTGGACAGCTCCTCCTTGTTCGGGAAGTTCACCGTGAAACAGTTGTCCCCACATGGAATGGCCTCCCAACACCAAGCACGAGCCATGGATAGCTTAGCCACTTGGGCTTCGACCTGTCTAGGCGTGGCGGCCACTCCCTGCACAGTCATGAGAGCCACCGGCAAATTCATCGGGGCCACCTCCTTCTTGTACAAATTGTCTGGGAACATGGTGAACATGGTGTCAAGTTGCCCATGCCCGGCAACGTAAACCGCAGGCCTCGGCAACTTCAGAGTTGGACACATGGGAGTTGGGTTACAATTTAATTCTAGCACAAATATTTCTTTATCGATACTCTCCATGCATAAACTTAGGTCCCGTTATACTACTACCTATTACTACTATATTTAAAGAGCAGCCAAATCGCGGCCTCTCCGCAGCTCGGACACTGTTCATCTACAGTAATTTACTGTTCATCTACGGTAGCAGGGTGGGCCCCACATGTCAGCCACACATCGCACCGCCATTTCGCGAAAACACCCCTCGCACGTCATAAATTGCCCCGCGGTCCACACGAACACGAAGGGAAGGATCTTTACGCAAAAACAGAAAACCACGAGGACCTCCGCGCAAAATAGACGCCACTCCCCCCTCCCCTCCCTCTCGCGTCCGCACCCGAGGTCGCCGCCGGCCGCCGACGCCTGCCGCCGCCGCCACGGCACTCCCTGGCCAGATCGGCAGCCGCGGGAGGCACCGCCACCGCGCCCTCGGCCTCCTCGCCGTCAATCGCGTGCTAACACGCCGCCGGCGCCCCGGAATCATCGCCGACGCGACGCTGACCTCTGCCGCATTGCGCGCCGCTGGCGGCCGCTCCGGCGACTATTTGCGGGCGGCGCCGCCCCCAACGACAGCGCGCTCCGAGGCGCGTCCGATGCGGTGCGTCGCGCGGCCCAGCTCGCGGCGGCGCGCCTCCGCCGTCGTCGTCGCCGTCGCCACGGCTCCGCCCCGGTGACGTCGTCGCTGACGTCGACGCAACGACCAGCAGGCCTGGGCTGGCCACCTGGGCCGCCACGCGAGCCGGCCCGTTTTTTTTTTCCCCTGTTTTCTAATTTGAAAATCTTTTGCAATTTTCGAACCGAAAAATTCAAGCACAAACTCGAAAATTTTCAAATTTAACATACTCCCAAGATTTCAACACAATAGATAAATTGAGAAAAAAAAAAAACAATAACTTCAAGACGATAACATTTGAACATTAGGCATATTAACTACCTCTTTTAAAAATATATTTGCAAAAATGTTGGATTCCTCGGAAGTACGACCATTCTATTAAACCAATTTACACGAAATAAAATTTGTCCAAAAAAATTCTTTCAATCTATTTAACTGGAAAATACGAATAACACATCCAACCGATTGGAATAAATAAATACTTGCTATTTACGGGAAGAAAAATCTTTCCAAAATCTACAAAAGGGTCAACATTTCAAATAAATACAAAAGGATCCAACTGCACATCCTACAAATATACGAAGGCCACTTTACCCACAATTACTTGATCAGATACATAATTGTCGAGGCCACAAAATCATATTCTCCAATTATGGATTGGATTTAAAATTAGTCCCACAAAATTCATATGATGTATTCCATCTAATTACTGAGCTAAAATAAACATCTAACATGAATACCGTATATTTCGCAAAATTCCCACACTTTGTAAAAAACGACATTTCCTACATTTAAACAATTTTACGGACATACATTCTCTTTGCATTCCGCCGATTTCCAAATTTCTACGCTTTCAAAATAAGGAATTTATCAAATTTCAATTTTACCGCACGGGCAACCGTCATCGTCCAACAAATTTTCACAGTTCACACTGCAAAATTACACACAGAAAAACAAAGAAACCAACTTTCTTTGCACAAATCTCTTTACAACATAAATTAACTTCCAGCCAATAATATTTGAACATCAGACAAATTAACGTGAACGATATCCCTTTTAAAAATATATTTCCAGAAATGTTGGATTCCTAACAACTAGAACCATTTTACTAAACCAATTCACATGAAATAAGTAATGTTCAAAAAAACAGTTTCTCTTCGACCGATCAGAATAAATAAATACTTGCTATTTATGGGAAAAAGACTTTCCAAAATCCATAAAAGGATCAACATTCTAAAATAATACAAAACGATCCAGCTGCACGTCCTACAAATATACGAAGGCGAATTTTCCCACAACGCAATTAGAGAAAATGAAATTGAATTTCCTTTAAATATTTACGAATGCAAAAAAACAACAAATTCAATACGCCCAAAGATGAAAAAAAATCAAATTGTCCACACGAAAAATATGATAAACAAAAAAAAATGCCCACATTATCTTTTCCGAAAAATTAGTCCAAACTATCCACTCGATTCTATAAATTGCACCAGCTTAATTAAACAACCCCGTAAAAAGGTAAATAATGTAAAAAAAATTATCACATACATACACACAAAAGATATGACAACTACGTAAAAGTGCTCACATAAAAATAAATGATGTCCAATTATCAACTTTTCAATTTTTACGTTCCTTCCAAATCTTTGCATTTCGTGGACGTTAAAAAGAAATCAGATATCTCAGAAAATATTAAAAATTGTATGACTCCCTTCTTTCTTCTAAGTTCCTATTTCCCAGATTTTTTTGCAGAATATATCGTATTTCCAAATGCGATTTTTTTATCATGCTACCACATGCAAATTAACCATTCAAAAAAAAAAGGATGCCCCAAAACCAAAAAAAAAAACCTTCGCACGAATAATTCAACTTCCTAAATATTTTTGTGCCCACACGATTATCCTTTCTTCTTTTCCCCTTTTTTTGCAAAATTTGCACAAACCATTAAAAAATGCATCAAAACCAAAAATAAATAAATAATAAATTCAAACGAATAATTCAGCTTCCTAAATATTTTTTTGGAACCTATTCACCAATATATACAGAATTTCTTCCCCTATTTAGTAACATTTCCAACAGACATTACCAAATTCCAAAAAACAAATCCAACGAACACACCAAATTCGAACGAAATTCATCGTACTCCCAAATTTGAATTCAAAGAACACGCATTGAAAATATTCATCAAAACGATCAAAAAAACATGCAAGGTACAATTACTCACTTATATCATGGAATAAAAAACATAAACATAACCGTACCACAAATATAAGTATTATGCAACAACTGTTACAAAAAAAAACAAGCCAGAATATATTCAAACTACGTGAAAACAAAATACATACATGCAAATAACATATTTCACAATTTTATTACCTGATATTTTTCCCTAATTCTCTTTTCCCACAAAAAAAAAATTCCACACCTCTCCAAACAGGAAAAAAAAATGACAGATGTTGGCAATACCTTCATATACAACCACAATCGGAAAAAAAATTAAACTGCTAGAAAAATAAAAAAACAACCACAATCAGAAAAAAATTAAACTGCTAGAAAATTATAGACACTCTAACACTCTAAAATATATCTCCCAGATTGCATTCCCTCTAATTAAACTGCTAGAAAAATAAAAAAACAACCACAATCGAAAAAAAATAAACTGCTAGAAAATTATAGACACTCTAAAATATATCTCCCAGATTGCATTCCCTCTAACTACGAAGTTAACCCGGATTTTATGTCATATTTCAAATATATCCAAACATTCCAAATTTGCAAATATTTAAAAATAAACGACATGGCAGGTTGCAACATTTTTTCTTCATTTCAAACAATTAAAATCTGAATATTTTTTGTTTTCAAAAAAAAAAAAACCATCATCAAAATTTTCCGTCAAGAGCGCGGCGTGCGCCGCGCCAACAACCACTAGTATGAAAGATCAAAGACGGTCCGTTTCGCGAGCTCTCATCGCTCGCGACACTGTAGGTGCTACGGTGATGAACAGTGTTGAAATGTATCGTCGTATTTTTGCAAACAAAGCCTGCGTTCTCCCTAATTTACGCATCAGCCCCCACATATAATAGACTAGACACTAACCCTAAATCCCCAATCGTGTCATTTCCTCCGCCCAGCTCCTCCCGACGCTCGCTGCCTCCCGCCTCCACCTCGACGCCGCCGCGGCTGCCCCGGCCTCTCCTGCGACTTCCAGCCCCCAGCCAGCCCCGACCACCACCACCACCGCTCCCTCCCTTCCGCCATCGCATCAGGAGGAACAGGATTCGTCGTCGGCGGCGGCGGCGGCGCGCGGAAGCAGCAGCAGCAGCTCCCGCCCAAGTCCCCCCGCGTCGTTCCACAGCTCGCCGTCGTCCAAGCTGTCGTCCCTCATCGACCACCCGCGCCGGATCCTCTCCCCGGGCCGCGTCTCCCCCATCGACCCGACACCGACGCCGGCCGGCCGCTCCCGAGGGAGCCGCCGGAGTCAGCCCCGTTCGTGGCGGTGCGGGAGGAGGGGCAGGAGGAGGGGCTGGATCTGAGACTGTGCCTGCGGGGGCGCGACGGCGGGTGCGTCGTCGTCATGGAGCTCGACTCCGCCGCCCTGTACCAGAACAGCGCATTCTTCGCCGCCATTGCGCCCGCCGCCGCGGGCGGAGTGGGCAAGAGGATCGAGGTGGACGGGGTGGAGGACGTGGCGGCGTTCAGGGGCGCCGTGGAGCTCATGTTCGAGGCCGACCCGCTGCGGTGGCTCACCAGGGCCGGCGTTTCTCGGGCCATCGATGTCCTCGAGGTGAGATGCACTCGCATTCCTTCCACCTTCCTTTCCTACTCGCTGCCCAGTTCAGTCCATCTCTGTTGTCCTGTTCAGTTTTGATACACTATTTGACCATGACCGTGCTGATGCATAAATGGTGTTCGTGCGAGGTACATTCAGTTCAAATTGATTGCCCAGTTGATTAATTCCGCTCAATTGAACCATTCAAACAGAAATTGTGCTGACTTTTGGTTACATTTGTGAGCTTGACGACCGCCATGTTTGACTACTCTACTAGCAACCAGATACACCTGTTTTTGGATTCAAACCTGTTGTAGGTAGCAACGAAAATTTTGAGTACACATATTAGAGGTTATACTTTCGTTAGGAACCATGTTCTCTATGTCGAAATAACTGGAATGTGTCAATACTCCATCAGATGCAGTTTGTGGGAAGCCACATTTCTTATGGTAGGAGTCATGCTGACAGTTTGCAAATTATAATAAGTAGGTTTAGTTGTGTCCGTAAAGCAGTAACATATGACACAAGTCTGAGAAAACATCGGTGCCACCTTAAGGATTCATTCATTGATCTTTTGAATTGAGAGCTACTGAGTTTGTGCGCTAAACTATGTATCCAGGTAAGTCTGCTTTGGATAAACAACATTATGAAAATAACCAACTGATTAATAGTTCACTGTTGCTTTTCACTTCTTGCTTAGTGAATTAAATTCTTAGTACATTTTGATGTAGTTTCCTAGAACATTCTGATCAATCTAAAGAGGTAAATGGGGGTACCCAAGGGGCTCCCTCAGCGATTAGCGCATATGGGCCGTCGGATCGAGCAGTTACGGTGCGATCTGGATCGTCCGTTCCCTGCGTTACTTATTTTACTACCTTTATCCTTCACTGACGCTGGGTCCAACCTCTGCTGGCCCCGCTTCGCAGGGGCACAGAGCGTCGCGTTCTGGGTGCAGCTTTGGAGCGTCCGGTCGCACATCGACCATGGGGGTCCGGGACGCGTGTCCGTGCCGCATTTGTGCGCTGGGCTGAAAAGTGTGGACTGACCATGGTCTACTCGCCTATGTCGCTGTTCTGTGGGCTTCTCCTCGCGATGGCCCACGTTTCAGTCATTGTGGCTGGCTCGAGATACGGTACGGGCGTTTATTGGGCTTGCCAATAATATCTGTTTCGTGGGGGTAGAATAGGGTTTTCACATTCAAGTGGACCCAGCGTCTCTGCCGTTCTCCTCGCTGTCGATTCCTCCATGGTTAGCAGGTACATCTTCTACAGTATGGCCGTCCTATTCCTGGCCTCGATTGGGGAGAGGAGCTCGCACGCCTAATTTTCTGCTTCGCCTCTCACACCCCCTCGGTTTCGCCTCCTCCACTCCCTCCTGCCTTCCGGCCGTAGCTTCAGATCCAGCCAGCTTTAGATCCACCGGCGCATCGTCGACCTTCGGCCAGATCTGGCGCTAGCAAGGCTCAGTGGCGTGGGGTTTCGTTTCTTTGACTTTTTTTTGCTTTCTTTAGCCTGGGGGATCCGAGTCGTTGGCTCTTTCTTCATTTTCTCTGTTTCCTTTTCGGCCGCAAGTTCCTTCACCTTTCTTTCTATCTCGGTATTGGTCTTCTTCTTCTTGCGTTTTTAGGATCTTTTGTGTTTGCTTTTGGACCTCTCCTGTGCTTTTTTGTCGAATTGCTTGATTTCTGTTGTGTTCTTCGTTCTTTTTGGTCTCTTTCTGTTTTGCCCGTTCTTTGATTTTATGGTGCTCTTTGTTTCCTCAGATCTTTCCTCATCTGGTTCCTTCTTTTTGGATATGATCTTCTTTCTTTGATCTTGATTTCTTCTCCTTCTTTGTTTTCACGGTTCCTTTTGTTCTTTCCGTACTCTGTTTTGGCTTGGTTTTAATTCTCTCATTTGGCCGCCGTGACCCATCTCTTACCCTCGGACGAGATCCTCTCTCTTCTCCTCTGTGCCCAGCCGTCCCTCGCACCACCGCTGCAGCCGGCATCTCCCTCCTCGGAACCCCGTCGCCGTTCTCTCCCTCGACGGCGCTGTGCTGGAAAGACCGTCGAGGATGCATCTGAAGGTAGAGGAGGTCGTCCTCGCCTCTCGACGCACGAGAAGCAGGACGAACGAGGCGGCCCAACTGTTCATGCCATTGCCATCCTCACCCTCAGCGAGCAGGAGACGCCGCCGCCGTACCAGAGGGCGACGACCAGGTGAGCCTCCTGTCCTACATCCTCTGCTCATCTCTCCTCTGACTATTTTTTTTGGATTTAATCCCCACAAATCCCCATCTCTGTTTGTTTAGATGCTGATGAGGAGGCCCAGGCGTACATGCTGCACGCTTTTCTCTCCCTATCGCCAAGCTCGAGCCGCCGTTGCACTTCGCCTCCCCCTTCTTCCTCACGCCACAAGCTGCCTTACCGATTAACCTGCCTCGACGGGCCGTCCGGAGGTAGCGAGGAAGAGCCAGCAGCGAAGCAGCACCCCAGTGCTCGGCTCTGACGGGCCTGGATATGCCGGATCCGGCAACCAACGACGCCGTCGCCGTCTGCACTGCCGTCACTGGCCTCCACATCCAAGAGCACCTATAGGTCCGTCCCTTTCTTTCTCTCTCCCTGTCCCCACAGACCCTCATCTTTGTTTGTGTAGGTTTTGTTTTATCTAACTAATATCTTACACGGGATGATTACTCTTTGTCTTATCTGCTCCGTTGTTTACTCAACAATTTAGTTTTTCTGAGATTTAGCCCTTTTCAACGATGGTAACTTGAGTTGTTAGTCTAGCTTTTTGCAGTATGTTTGGAAAATGAGATCTGCTCGTGTGATGCATATGGTTGTATTTGACAAGAACTAAACTATCGTAGGATACTGCCGCTAGATCAAATATATGGGTGATCAAAATGTTATCAGCAGATGTCTGTTCTCATATTATGTTTTATATTTTTTTGGGTCTTTTGGTTGACGAAATATGAAGTATCAACATTGATTTATCTGCTCAACTAACTTAAGCAGTGGGCTCTGCGATATCTTTTGTTTTATGTCCAGCTGCAGGTCATTGAATTTCTACTTATATTGTGCTCAATAAGAAGAGAACAATGACTGTATTTATGTGATTTATTTTGTCATTGAAACTATTTCTTTGTTTGTATCTTACTAAAAGTAATGCCCAGTCAGTCATTTCTTTAATTTTATTTGTCAGCGTATATAATTTTATTTTGATGGTTTGTTTCTTTGCCAGAAGCATCTAATTTTGTGTCATACAATTTGTTATTTTGGCTAGCCTCTAATGCATGTCTTATCTTTTACCTTGGGTTAGTTCTATGTGATTTTTCTAATTCTTTGAGATCAATATTCTTTTCTTTCATCTTGACATCTAGGTTACCTTTTTCTTATAGCTGGTTGCCTTTAAATATCCCCATCTTATCTTTATTGTAGACAGTCATCTGTGGCATTGTACATATATTTTTACTATTTTGTTCCTATTTTCACTTCATCCTATCATGCTCATTTTCCTATATAGGTTAGCACACTATCTATGAAATTGGCTGGTTTAAATTGCCATCATCGGTTCGTACCATTCCTACTTAGTTGGCTTGGTGTACTTCCCAATCATCCTGATAAAACATTAATTGATCTTGGATTTGAGTGATGTTTCCGTCCCGTTTTTCATGTTTCTTGTGTGTTTTTGTTACATTCATTTCAATAGTATTCCCAGCAAGTTCCTTCCCTTGTGTGTTACATTGTCTTTTCTTTGTATTTCGTTGCATAGATTCCTAAAAATACAAGCTGTGAGGTAGCAAATTGAGTTGTAATGCGAGGTGATGTGCTAGCTGCTCCAGTGAGGTGTCCCATGTTATATGCGTCGGTAGATAATATAGTTTTTTTCCGGTAACCACTATTTTTTATGCATATGAATGTAGTAACCGTGTCATTGCTCATTTCTATTGTTTATCGAAAGGACACTTTTTTTACCCAGTTGTTATAATTTTGAGTACTGTAACAAGTATTTCATGAGTTGTGTCGTTATTAGTCTATGCAGCACTCAAACGACAGTTCCACTGTCTCTCTTTTCTCAAATGAGCGTGCGGGCTATTTCTATCTAGCAAAACATACTACATGATTATATGAGTTATATATTTTGGAAAAAATAATAATTTTCTACTTCTTTGGTTGTCCGGCGAAACAATCATCGCTCCTGTTTTCAATTAAATATGTTTAATTCTATAGTAGATATATGCCACAACTATTGCTTCACCACACTCATTTGTCTGGTTATTTCTTTGCCTGTAATTAATTGTGCTTTGTTCCATTGATTTTTAACATCTCATGACACACTTCAGAAGAGAAGGAACCTTACCTCTTTGGCTTTGGATAATTTTGTTTGTCATGTTGTTTCCGTACCATTTATGTTGTCTCTTCATCCTCCTAAAGCCTGGGAAACATTCCTTTCTTTTCAGATCATGTTAATCATCTATTCTAGATAGGTTACCACTATATGTTTAGATCATAGGGGAAAATCATCTCAAGGAACATATTTATTTGGCCTCAAAGTAACTAAGCTGCAATTCCTAACTTTGGAATGGCACACGTGTGTACCTTTTCTGTGTGATATTTACTTTGTACTTCTATATGGAGAAGTGCATTGCTATGGAGAAGTGCATTGCTAAAAGGTTTATGTATCTGAGCGTTGACGTGTTACAGAATCAGGTTTTGTGATGCCTGCCTTTTCCTACAATGCTCATTTGGCAGCCCGGAACCCGGTCCGATGAATGCAATGTCGTAGAATATTGTGTCTTGCTTTGTCATTGCTGACATGTCAATTTTCTTCTGTGTATTCTCTTGCTGTTCTGTAGTTTATTCAAATCTACCTTTCCCAGGTTACTGTCCAAGTCCCTCACCCCTGCTTAACATGAATAGTTGCCTCAGTTACAAGATCATCAATGACAGCGATGGTCGGGTGCTCTATGGACTATCCTTACCCATAGATGGTCATGCGGGTGCCTCCATCTGCCTATCATAGCCGCCAGTTGGTGCCAATTGTGAATTGTATACGTGTGTTGATGTTTGCCCATCTCTGTGACAGTTTGTAGATGTTGTAATAAAATACCTATCTATGTATGAAAATCATTGGTGTGCTCTGAACTTATAGTATCACTAATATGTTGTTGACTGCTGTGTCATATTAGTGATGTTTACCATAACATTTTACACATAGAATATCACTGTCAAAGGCGGGTGGGGCGCGGCAAAGCCGCGCCAGGGGATCTAGTTCTTAGTTCACCTGGAGACAACTACCTACCTTCAGAATGCTTCAGAATTTCTCTTTGTTAATTAAAAAAGAAAAGCCAATTCACTATTCCTTTACTGACTTCACTGTTCGTTTTTCTGAATTTTGTTATTCTTGCTCCCTTTCTCTGCCGATCTTCCACTTAAGCAATATGTGTTCCCTAGGCCATATCTAGCTTTGAATGCCTTTCTAGAGGTAAATTTGATCTATTCTTTCCCTCAAAAAACTTTGATCCATTCTTACTACATTTTGATGTACTTTCTTAGGACATTCTTATGAATTCTTTACTTCATTTCCTTTATCTTAGGTTCACACGTAATATCTCAATTGTAAAGTTCATCGATAGGATTTTCCAAAATGAAGTGTTTGTGGGCATAAGATTTGGATGTCGTAGTGTGGTTTAGTTCAACTAAATATAAGATCTAACCCAAAAAATAGGAGTTAAATATACTGGACACTGTTTGTCGATTGTAGTATTTCTGATGTTTCTACATATTACTTAATGCTCTCTGTTTTTTCTTATCAGATCCAGAGTCCTTGAATTGTCACATCACCTGGCTCCCTCCGGTTATAGTACAAGTTAATCTGCCTCTACCTATATATGGTATAAATCTCCATCGATTAAAAATTGCATGCATGGTAGGAATTGACTCTCATACAGCCATATCAATGCATGCACGTCTCGATGGGAACGTTTGCTTATTTTATCCCATTATGGTGACTAATATTTATATTCATCATCTAAAACTCCACGTAGCAGGTGCTAACTCGTGGCGCGTACGGTTGAAGCGTGATGTATGTGTAAACATCTACGGATTTTAGATAATCAAACAACAGTAAGCATCAGGAAGCACCTTGGAAATATAATAGTTGCTTACTCTTATTTGCAATGCATCTACAAACCGACAATTATATGTGCAATATTATAACAATGATATGCCAATCAGAAGTGATCTTATATTTGTGGCACTGAAATTAGTGCAGTTTTAGAGTTTAAAAGGAAACAAATGGTTACTTGAGCAAAGTAGTGATGTACCAGTGTGGGGTGTGGGACATGGAAGCAAGAATACGAGAGGTGGAAGCAAAGTACCTACATCGCGGGTGACATCAAGAGAGGGGCTAAAAGTACTTGCTCTTGGTGAAGATGAAGAGCCAACTGTTGAAAATAGGAATATAGTTTATCATGAAGTATTTGTCAGTGTGCAGGCAGTGTTTATACCTGATGATTATTTTGCGAACACTCTTTTGGATCTTTCGGTTTCTGATACTAGCTTTAATGATTTTTAATCTAAAATGATTTTTAGATGCATTGTATCCTTATATGTTATATTTTTTATGTATTTTCTGTTGCATGGTTCCAGTTTTTCCTCACCGTGTATATATCTGTTGTGTTTTCTGGCAATGGTCTAAAGTCTTTGACTCCTGTACTAGAGTGGTTCTAATTTTAATAACCAGTTCGTATATTTGCTACATTTGCCGTATTTGGCAGCGGCGTTGCCTCTAGATCTTTTTCTATGGCTATCAAAATTGTGATGCTTCAAGGAAATGATGCCATCATCGTGTTATTTATTATAAAGTTGCATGCTGGCTTCATACATAGTACATCACCATCACAATGTATATATTCGAACAGTAAAATCCATTACAAGTGACAACTAGCGCTAACAAAGCTATACACAAAAATTCGTGCGAAGGGCGCGGCGTCACTAGTATGTATCTAGACGCATTCCAAGTTGGTGTACATAGATCTTGTGACGCAAAATTGGTAAAAAAATAATACGGCGGTGGTGACTCGATGGTATTACATCACACTCACAAATCTTGTACACAGCCAAACAATCAAACTGCAACAAATGGGGCTCCAATTCTTTGTGAACAGATTAAGCACTCTCCGGATCGGTCGATCTTCACTCCTTTGGAGATTCAGCAGTGACGTAGGCCAGGAACTCCTTGAGGTGCCGGTTGTAGACGCAGGGCCTCTCCAGGTGCACGAGATGCCCGGCCTTGTCGATGCTCTGCAGCATCGTCTTCTCGCCGAGCTGCCTGCAGCGTATAACCGAAAACCCATTTGTTAGTCTATCTCAGCTCACATGCATGCTAGAAAAGGGCTTTGCCTCCATTTTCGAGAAAAAAAGTTTTCATGGTGGTGGTGAAAGTATGAGAGCATAGCTTACTCTTTCATGGTCTTGGCGAGCTCTATGTTGAAGATGTTGTCGTTCTCTCCCCAGAGCAGAAGTATTTTCTGCAGCGCGTACAAGTGCAAATAAAGAAACGCTCGTCAGAGATAGACTCATCACGCATGCATGTGGCGTCAGTCAGGTTCACAGACTGGTGTGAAGCATCTGCTCCATTTATCATTCCAAAAGGACGGCATGCAGGAGCTCTATCCATGTAAAAACTTGTGAACATAATCAAAGTAAGACTTCAAACGCTGTATGTATACAGCTAGGACTGTATTTCATCAGCAACTTTGGGTATTTATTTCATACTCTACGGAGTAGTAATCACGGGAATTGCATGGTATGCTTAACTTTGCTGATTGTATTCTTCACGGATGGATTTGGTGCAACATATCTGTGAACAGATTTTTTAAATGACGTGCTGGTTCCCGTTACTGTGAAAGAGAAAAGAGGTCATCTGATAGGATGAGAGCATTGAAAGCCTTCAACATATGGCCGCCATTCATGACCCCCCAAGGAGAATGCCGATCAATGCTTCTGTCCTCCTGATCAATCAATTGTAGTACTACTAGTACAGACGTATCTCAGAGTTCGGATATGCTGCAGTACAACCAATCGGGAGTAGAAAGCCAATGTTTCTCTCTTAGTAGAAAAGGTTGTTGAACTAATTTTGTTTATGAAAATCATTTAACTCCGATTAGATGCACAAATAAAAACGGAGACTTGAAAACTGGAGTACTGAACAAATTAAGATTGTGCATTTGTATACTGTGTGTGTGACTGTATCCACATAGCAGAATCACGTCGTTTTACCTATTTGTATTTGGAATTGGCAAGCTCATTTTTCTTCACCCAATTCGTAATGAACAGATTCGCTGGAGTGCGAACCATAGCAGCATAGCATGAGTGGGGGACGGTGGGCCGGTGGCCAAACGTACCTGCGGCAAGACGGGCACGGTGGCGTCTTTGTTGCTGACCACCAAACCTTCCAGCAGCTCTGCTCTTTCCTTGCGGTTGGTAAACATCACCTGCATGCGGGACTCACCACAGATCGATCAGACCATGCACATCAAACGGACCTGTGCGCGAAGCTCGGCAGAAGAAACGGACCTGGAGGTAGTCCCTGTGAAGGCGTTCCGGGAACCAGAGGTTCCTGTGCGTGGCGATAGAGAGCAGCGCCTTGAGCCCCTTGACGGAGTCCGGCAGCAGCAGCTCGGCCGACGACTTGACGCCGATCCTCTCGAGAGTGGTCTCGCTGATGGAGTCAGTCATGGCGACGACGGAGCCCGACACGACGAGCGACCGGACAAGCTCCGGGTGAGATTCGGCCATCTTGAAGGCCACCATCCCGCCGTAGCTGAACCCCACCACCGTGCACCGCTCCACGCCCAGCTTCCCGAGCGCCGCCACCAGGCACTCCGCCTGGAACCCCGGGGACCTGTCCGTCGACGGCGACGTGGACCCGCCGAAGTAGAGCAGGTCCGGGATGTACACGTCGTAGTGCTTCGCCAGCACACCAGCCTGGAACTGCCATGTGACGATGCCTTCGGCGGCGAAGCCGTGCACGAGCACGACCGCCGGCCTCTCCTGCTTGGCTTTCGTCTCGGCGGCCGCCGGCGCCTTGTTGGTCGTCGTCTCGGCGGCAGCTTGGGGCGTGATCTCACGCACGGTGGACTTGTCCTTGGGGACCTTGTCCTTGGGCACCCAGAAGGTGAGCACCGTCCCGGCGCCGTCCACGTCGACCGTGTGCTGCCGGAGCCCGGCCAGCCTGACCAGGAAGTGCAGCAGAGGCTTCTGCGCCTCCACCAGGTTCACCATCCTCGTTGACTACCGGAGTGGAGTGGTTGTGTGTGTGGTAGTCTGTAAGCTCGATCTTCGGGTTCTACGCGCAATGTGCCCTATGGAAGAGCGAGTATGGGTGGTGATCTTATATAAGAATGGCAGGGGACCTGGCTGCTGCAAGGTGCGTCAATACGATAGTGTGCGATGGAAACTTTGTGTTAAAACTTAAAAGGCATTCATTTCCTTCCGCTGGTAGTTGCGGGTCGTTAAGTCTGCTCTTCTACCACCGTTCTGAAGAAACAAACATTTCTTCGCATGGGACGCAATCGATATGAACAGGTAGCTGACTTCAGGGGCATGGCCCATGCTCCAATTCAGACTACATTTATTAACCTCGGCCCATCTCAGAAAAACATATTAATCCCCACCTCCCCGCCACAGTCAAATTATGAGAGTTCGTTGTAGATACTTTTTATTAACAGGGGCGGTGCTAGAGGGACCTAAAAGTTTTCATTCACAACGGTGGCATAATACAACAAGGATCGCAAAAATCTGAAAATTACAACCAGATCGAAACTATTTGAGCAAAGAACCCTAAATCTAACTCGCCGAGATCAGGCACGCGGAAGGCAGCGCCGAGATCGAATCCTCGCCGCGCCGGTTCCGCCAGAGCAGCTCGTGGTGCCGACAAAAGCGGCGCATCTGGTGGAGAGAGTGGGGAGGAGAGGGGTGTGTGGCGAGAACCGATGGGTCAACTGAGCAAGGAGAGAGTGGGGAGGACAATATTTTTAACGCCGACCGACTGACTGTTGGGTGCATACATTTACGCCGGAGAGCGGTGGTGAGTGTGGGAATAAAGGGTGTGTGAACCTGCGGCATCCCGACGCGTGTTCAGAGACTCCGTACACACGGCGCCACTTGGATTGCGGTCGCGTTTGGATAGGGATGACATGCCACCACGCGCCACCTGCTTGTGGCGTGTCAGCTGGAGGTGCCACCGATACAAAGATTGTAGTGGTGTGTCACGGACACCATGCGTGACTAAGGCTTTTCCCCCACGTGGGCACGTGGGTCCCATGTACCAGTGGCGTGGAGTCCTAATCTACGTGCCACTGATACACGAAAAATAGTGGCACACCCGAATTCGACACACCATTACAAATATCAGTGGCACGTGAAAAACACGATCACCACTGATATTAGGACTACACTAAGGGTTTTCCTACTAGTGTCTGTAAACGTCATCAGGTCCGGCTCCTTCACCCGCGCGACCACTTGGGGCAAAGCGTCGGGAGCCAACTGCACCGGAGTAGAGGGGCCTCAAACTTGGTATGGCAGCCTGGAGGTTGTTGGTTGTTGTGCTCCTTCAATCACAGACCGAAGCAAACCAAAGCCGACGAAGACGGGGAGTGGTCGCCCTTCGACCATCTTCGATGACAGCCAACGAAGAGTTGCCATGGATGCATTGAGAGCAGTTTCGGAGCTCCCTGCTTTTCCCGCCAGCAACCGTCAGGAGGGCAGAGACCCCCTTCTAGCTCGCCCCATGATGAGCAGAAGGAATCTCCACATCCCGACAATGGCCGTTAGATCTGCTAAAATTGGACTTATTTAAACTGCCTCCACCCGATCTCACATCAGTCGCCACCGTCCACCATGGACCACCGCCATCGGGAGCGGACAGACTCGCCGCTAGCACCACCCGCAAACAGCTGGAGTAAGAAGCAGCGCGGCATAAATCCATTAAGAACATAGGCTCGAGACGAGCTCGGCTTTGAATTAACGAAGCCATCAACCGGCCAGGGATTACACAAGGCCACCAATACAACCAAGAACCGAACACCACCACGACCAAACGATACAAGGGTGCACTCTGAACAACTTACAACTCTACACTAAACAGCAAGCACAAAGACGAAGAACATGAAACACCGCTTGCCGAAGCGAAGACTGCAGCAACTCCAGGGCAAAACCACCGCGAAGGAGAGGCAAAAGGGCACTGCCTTGGTCATGTCGTGAGCGAGGAGCACCAAGAGCTGGAGCAGAACACCATCTTCCCGCTCTCATGCCGAAGAGGGCCCCAACCCTCTCGCCTTGACGAAGGCGCCATCGGCCATGAGAGACGCTCCCCCGAGAGTGGAGAGATGCTGGACTCGAATTCTGAAGGAGCCCCAGAGCACGCCAAACCTTGACACTGAGCACCACGCCGTCTTCGACATCGCTGCCCTTGGCAACCAGAGAGCAACAGGAAAGCGCCGAGCGCAACTGCAGAGGAAAGGGGTAGCAGGATCCACCCAAAGCTCGCACCTTCTGTTCATCTCACCCAAGCCCAAGGGCTCCCCAGGCGGCGCCTCCAAGGAGGGCATGGCGCTCAAGGCGTCAACGCCGCCCAATCAAGGAGGTACCGGGGGTGGAGAGGAGGGACCGCAGCCACGCCTCCAAGGAGGTAGAACGGCACCCAATGGCGTCACCGTGACCGGGTCGGACAAGCCAGCCTAGGGTTTCCCTGGTCCCAAGCTTCCACCTTGAAGAGAACTGAAGGGAGGAGCCCAAACCTCAGATCTGGAAGATCCATGTCTCAGACGCCGCCCGCAGTCGACGCGCCTCCCATGAGGACGAGACCGACAGCCAGAGCCACCCGCAACGACGCCAGCCGCAAGGGCGCCGCTGCCACGCCAGGGAGGGCCGCCGCCCTGGATCCAACCATTATCCACGCCGCCGCCGGAGGGGCCGCGCCGCCGCGCCCTAGGTCAACGCGGCGCCCATGCCGTCTTGCCTGACCCACGCCAGGATCCACGAGCGAGGGAGAGGAGGAGCCTCGCCGCCGCCAGCGCTCGGCCTTCGGCCAGCAACGCCGTCCGGCAGTGGCGAGGAGAGGGGATGGGAGCAGGGGGCCTAGGCGACCGCGGGACCGGGATCCCCTGCTCACCAGCGCGGGGGAGAGGCAGGGGGCGAAGAGGAGAGGGGGAGGCCGAGGGAGGGCGGCGCGCGCCGGCGGCGGCTAGGGTTAGGGTGGGTCGGGTGAGTCGCGAGAGCCGCGCGAGAATAAGTCACCGGCATATATCCATTCGCCACGAAGGATCAGGACACACCAAACCTAAACCTACAGGTATGTACAGAGGAGGGCTAGTCTCCACACCCCTCCCCCCCCCCCCCCCCCCCCCCCCCCAGCATCTCCACGGCGTGGCCGCCTGAGAGAAGGGGGAGGTATAGGTTCGGCGGTGGCGATTCTCAATGAGCGGGAGGGAGAAAGAGAGGGGAGAAGAAGAAATTGAGAGCCACTGCATCCGCTGTAAACACATTTGAGTTTAACATCGCCTGATAGGCGGGACTATTTTCAGTGCAATCGAATTGTTTCATCACCTCAAGCCGCCGGGTAGATTTTAACCGGTAGACCAACCAGGCTCGTGAGCTCACCGATTTCGTCCTAACGTTTGGGCTTTTGGGCAGGCAGCAAGCTGCTGCTTGAAAGTCACGTGCAACCCGGACTTGAAATTCACAGTCAATTAGCTGCAACGTTGATGGATCATAACGGGACTGGACCGTTTAAACTGCATTAGTATTTGCAAACCTATCATATCGGTCGATCACCAGGGCCGTTATAAAGCAGAATCAGACAGCTATCGGGTAGCGAAGTTGATTAGCAGTTGTGGATGGTGTTAGATGAGCTGCTCTTGCCTACTCAAAACAACCGCGGGAATGCCGGCCAGCGGTCGCTCTTGTCGTGTAGTACTGCCATGGACGCGTATTATTTCCCGGCCACGGGAGACACGACTTCCTCATAGCTTCTCGGAGACTCGAACGACGAAGGCCGCATTGGAAACTTCCTCCAGATCGAAGGCTGTTCTGGTTGCTGGAAGTTTCCGAAACGGGAGTACAAAAAAAAAAACTGTGCCCCAAAGGAGAGAATTGTCCAATTAATTTACGAAAAATCGGACAAAACCGATACATCCCTCCAAATACTAAGCTCCCTAAGGATAGAGAGCTCTCCTTGATTGTGGTCCCACTTGCTAAAAACAAATCTAAAAATTTAGAACTCTTATTTGTGGCCTCACTTTTCAGGTTAAAAATAGAGACCTCTTGATGCTTGTGACCCACGTTTCAGATTGTGGAAAAAAATCATTTTTGACTGATATTTGGTCTGGGAAGTTTGGCAGCTATGTGGTTGTGGTGGGTTGCACATTTTTTTAGCACGCAGCCGTACAGTTACCATCCATTCGCGTTGAGAATCTTAGATATAGTTATGCTCCTGTCATGAATTTGCAGAGTATAAAAATGAGCATATAACTTTTTTATTATATTATTCAACAAAGTCTGACAAAACAAATATGCGATCAAAGCCATCTTTCTGGGGATATTCGTCACAACACCTAAAAATGATAATGGGGCGGTCCTACTCGCTGCCAAGTATCTTAATCTCAGACCAACACATGCCATTTAAATCAGAGGTCTCATGAAACCGACCAACGGCGAGCCGGGAACATAAACCGGCCGAGTAAACTCTCCGTGGGCACAATCCGCGTATGCTTTAGACGTTGCAACCTTCCTCTTCCGCCTACCTATTTTCAGCAGAGATCAACGCATTGACCTTGCCAGACAAGCCATCGACGTCGCCACGACGCTAGATAACGCCACCGTTCTGCGTGCGGCCATCAGTACGGGTCCGCCATCGAGAACCCTCTGCGCCACACCATCGAGACTTGCTGTTATGGACATGCGTCTCAACGCAGTTCTCCCTCCAGACGCCGTGTACCGCCATCGTCCAATATGGGAGACCGGGATCTAGAGTTTTCCTCGGAACAACATTGGCGAGGAGAGGAGTGTTGCAGCAACGATATCTTCTACAAGGTTTTGCTAATTCTCAATTTATTATTTTCGGACACATGTCCACTATTTTTTAATGGTTTTGCTAATTCTCAATCTTTTGGGAATTAAGGCAATTATCTCTACAGTCTGGTAGTATCTTATTCTAACTTTTGGGAATGACATTACAATTTTAAATAGTAATACTTATTTTCTGAATCTTTTTGGTACATAATCGATTCCTTCAATTGTATTAAGCTACATTTTCATGTATAAGATAGTTAAATGTGTGTGCCTGTGCGAGTATTTTTTTTAATACCCAATGACGGACGATGCTCTTGTGGCGTCGTGAATTTGTTATCTCAAAAATTATTAAGACATATCTATATCTTCTAATTATTTGTTTACCTATAATATCTTGTGTGAAATGAATTTGGTTTGTGACAAGAAAAACCATTGCGAGACAATAAAGATGATAAAATAGAAACAAATACGTTAATACATAATAAAGTTATTCCCACACATGGAGTATTAAAGACATGTTATACTCCAATATACATTGGGCGCGGCAACGCGCGCGATTAACCCTCTAGTACTGACCAACCCGAACTACTTACAAACTAAGAACTCAACACGGCCACATCGACAGCCTGGCAATCACGACCCCTACACTTGAAAAACGCAAGGCAATCTTACACAATAACATCTCAACAAAAAGCAAAGGACAACACCAAAGTCACTGAATGACACGAACCAAGAGTACGAGCGGAGAAACCAAAGATCATCCATCAAGCAGCCGCGAGCGCCTTTCCAATGGCGCCACTGTTCTTGCTTTTGCACGTGAGTGACTTCTCCCTTTCGGATGCTAGTCCGAGGACGATCTTCCACCTTGCTTTTGCGCTTTGTTGTTGTCCCCGTTAGGAGGCAAGCAATCGCCCTTCCACAACTCACAATAGCAACGTCCAAACGGCTGAGCAAGTCGGGGGCCTCTTTTGCAAGAAGACGATCAACATTAATGCGCCGGCGGGGTTACAATGGGCGCCAAAAACACATCTGATTGGTCATGTGAGCTCAAGGTCGCCGAAAAACACAGAGGCAAAGCACGACTTGTGCAGAGCGGCTCAAGATCGGGCATGGTCTGCAAAACCGGAGCCACAACATCGACAGTAGTCTCGGCCTCAAAGGACACGGCGGCCGACGACGAAATATCCCCCACATGTGGAGAGATAAACCATAGAACTCTGTCCCTATCCTCCGCAGAGCCAACACCGACCTCACCAAGAGGACACAACGTATGAGTGATTTTTGACATAGCCGGCAAAAAGAGAGAGCCTCCTCAGAGCAGTATCTGTCCGCTCCACAAAGCTCCCAATCCATGCTGGAGAGTCTTGAAGTTGATCAGCCTGAGAGGACTGCAACACCACATCAGATGGGGAATGGCGTCAGCGGAAGCAGAAACACCTGATGCCCAAGACACATATGGAAGCGCCTTGGAGGGAGGCGTGGATCCCATCAAAGCCACACAAGAAGTTGTAGCATGGTGAAGCATGGCGCCGTGGCGGGACACTGGTGGCACGACAAGACGTGCTAGCGAGCTGGAAGGTTTAAAACACCAGTTAGGGGCTCTTTAGATGGTAGATATTTCAAAAGATTTTCATAAAATTCCAATCCTTAGTAATTTTTTCAATGGACTTACATTGGTTCAAAGGAATAGTGCTACCACAATATTGCAGTCGGACTTTGTCCCTCTATAATTTGAAGAAAACGATACAATTTTCGTGGAATTGCAAGAAGGGGAACATTCATTTGTATACAAAAGTGGTTACAACTCATCTAAAAAAAGGTGGTTACAACTTATTACGCAGTACGTGTGAAGTCTCACACGGACATGGGACGGCCGAGCCTATTTGGACCAGACATGTATAAGCACATTGTCGTCGTGTTTCAGTCAGGGCTCATTTGATTCATAGGATAGGAAAATTGCACTAGTAGAAAATGGACCTTCCGTCCCAGGCTTTAGTCCCGGCCGCGTATGGGCCTGGGACTAATGTGAGCATTAGTCCCGACTCCAACGGCTAGGGATGCCGCCAGCTTTAGCCCCGGGCCAAACGGGACCTTTAGTCCCGGTTGGAGATACTAACCGGGACTAAAGGGTTTGCGGCAGGCTACGGCTGGTGCGAGCTCCTTTAGTCCCGGTCGGGGTCTCCAACCGGGACTAAAGATAGACCTTTAGTCCCGGTTCGTGACACCAACCGGGACTAAAGTCTTTCCCTATATATCATCTTCCTGCCCGAGCCATCTCCATTTTTCCTGCCCGAGCCATCTCCACTTTTCTCCTCTATTTCCTCTCCCAAACTCAAGTTCATCCCCATGTTTTTCCACGATTTGTCAAGATTGGCGGCGCCCCATCTATCCAAGGTTAGCAACTTCATCCTTTCATCTGTCATTGCTAGTTTATCTCATTTCATTGCTAGTGCTAGCTAGGTGTTTGATGAAATGGCTAAGTTAGTTGCTTCTAATTCTAGGTTAGTTGTTATGTGGGAGTTTATTTCATTTTATATGCTATTTGAGCTCAAATTAAAGGATGATTCGTGGGTTTTAGTGTCGTCCCGTCCCCGTACTCACTGCCGTCGATCGCCCGCGCCGTCCCGTCGCCGGCACCACCTTGGTGGGCCTCTTGTTCTTATCTTTTTTTCAAAAAATTCTTACTTGTATGATTTAGATAGTTACTTGTATGATTTTTTGTTATATATAGTGTCATGGTTTTGATATCCGTCCCCGTCGGCCCTCGTCCGGTCTTTGATTCGGATGTGGTATATTATCTTTTATAACTATTTGTTTCATTTCGTGTTTACGACAATTATGCCGACCAACTTGACATAGATTTTTTTATCTACGAGGTATGTGAACTAGAAATTCCAACCGACCCTCTTGTCGAGAAGTTAAATTTAGTTGAAAAAGAAGACGATGATTTGATTTTTTTTTTGAAAAGAATTGAAGAAGAGAAGATGAAATTGGAGTTTTATGTTGCTGATGTCGTCGATGATCACAAGATCAAGATGGATGCAATGCGCTTGAAGATTAGAAAGATTAGAAAATATGCCATTAATAAAGAGGCTTGGTATCATTATGATGTTGGATCAATATTACCTTAGTTGCGATTTTGATGGCATTTGTTGTTGCATTTAAATGATTTAGATAGTTGTATGTTAGTTTCAATGTTGTTTTATGAGAACTATGTATGAACTTTATGTAAGAACATTTGGTCACTACTCTAATTTTGTTTTAATGTGATGAACTTGTATTAATTTGGTCACTTCTCTATTCATGATGTAGTGTAATGGTTTTTGATATACTTATATAATGCAGATGAGTCTGCAATGGATGTACGATGACCGACGCTCTCTCGAGTTCATTAATGGCATGTATTCTTTTATCGGTGTGGCTGAGGCAAACAACCGGAATGGTTTTATGTGTTGTCCATGTGATGTCTGAAAGAATCAGAAGGATTACTCTTTCTCAAGAATCCTTCACAGCCACTTGTTTCAGTCCGGTTTCATGTCCGGCTATAATTGTTAGACCAAGTACGAAAAAAGAGGGGTTATAATGGAAGACAATGAAGAAGAAGAGGATGATGACAACTATCCTATGTTCCCTGAATACGGTGGTACTACAACGGGGGAACAAGCTGAAGAAGAGGCATCAGATGAGCCCGCTGATGATCTTGGTCGGGCCATTGTTGATGCATAGAGAAACTGCGAAAGTGAAAAGGAGAGGTTGAAGTTGGAGCGCATGTTAGAGGATAAAAAAAATTGTTGTACCCAAATTGCGAAGATGGCCAGAAAAAGCTGGGTAGCACACTGAAATTGCAGCAATGGAAGACAGAGAATGGTATATCTGACAAGAGATTTGAAAAGTTGCTGAAAATGATAAAGAAGATGCTTCCAAAGGATAACAAATTGCCCGCCAGTACGTACGAAGCAAAGAAGGTTGTCTACCCTCTAGGATTAGAGGTTCAGAAGATACATGCATGCACTAATGACTGCATCCTCTACCGCAGTGAGGAGTACGATAATTTGAATGCATGCCCGGTATGCGGTGCATTGCGGTATAAGATCAGCCGAGATGACCCTGGTGATGTTGAAGGCGAGCGCCCTAGGAAGAGGGTTCCTACCAAGGTGATGTGGTATGCTCCTATAATACCACGGTTGAAACGTTTGTTCATAAACAAAGAGCATACCAAGTTGTTGCGATGGCACAAAGAAGACCGTAAGAAAGACGCGATGTTGAGACACCCCACTGATGGGTCGCAGTGGAGAAAAATAGAGAGAGAGTTCCCGGACTTTGCAGGTGACGCAAGGAACTTAAGGTTTGGTCTAAGTATAAATAGCATGAATCCTTTTGGGGAGCAGAGCTGCAGTCATAGCACCTGGCCTGTGACTCTATGTATCTATAACCTTCCTCCTTGGTTGCGCGTGAAGCGGAAGTTTATTATGATGCCAGTGCTCATCCAAGGCCCGAAGCAACCGGGCAACGATATTGATGTGTACCTAAGGCCATTAGTTGAAAAACTTTTACAGTTGTGGCGTGAAGAAGGTGTACGTGTGTGGGATAAGCATGAACAGAAGGAATTTGACCTACGAGCGTTGCTGTTCGTAACCATCAATGATTGGCCTGCTCTTAGTAACCTTTCAGGATAGACAAACAAGGGATACAATACATGCACGCACTGTTTAGATGAGACTGAAATTATATATTTGGATAAATGTAAGAAGAATGTGTACCCGAGGCATCGTCGATTTCTTCTGACCAGGCATCCCTTAACAAAGAAACGCAAGCATTTCAAAGGTGAGGCAGATCACTGGAGGAAGCCTATCCACCGTACGGGTGATGATGTATTTGGTATGGTCAAAGATTTAAAAGTAATCTTTAGAAAGGGTCCTGGCAGACAATCTGTTCCGAATGACGCTAACGGACACGCACCCATGCATGTGGAAGTAGAAATCTATATTTTGGAGCTACCCTATTGGAGAGTCCTAGAGGTCCGCTCTACAATCGACGTGATGCACGTGACGAATAATCTTTGTGTGAACATGCTAGCCTTCTTAGGTGTGTATGGGAAGACAAAAGATATACCGGAAGCACGACATGACAAGTAACGTATGAACGAACGAGACAGCCTGCATCCAGAGTAGTATCAAGATCCTGCCAACTACGCTCTTACCAAAGAAGAGAAGGAAATCTTTTTTGAAATCCTGAGCAGTATCAAGGTTCCGTCTGGCTTCTCGTCGAATATAAAGGGAATAATAAATATGGTAGAGAAAAAATTCTAAAACCTAAAGTCTCATGACTGCCACGTGCTTATGACGCAATTACTTCCGGTTGCATTGAGGGGGCTTCTACCATAAAATGTTCGATTACCCATTGTGAAGCTATGTGCATAGCTCAATGCAATTTCTCAGAAGGTAATCGATCCAGAAATTCTACAAAGGTTACAGAATGATGTGGTCCAATGTCTTGTCAGCTTTGAGTTGGTTTCCCTGATATCTATAATTTCTGATGTTCCATGTTGATATTATACATGTTTTATATACACTTCATATCATTTGTATGCATTTTCTGGGACTAACCTATTAACAAGATGCCATAGTGCTAGTTCTTGTTTTCTGCTATTTTTGTATTTCAGAAAAGTTGTTCTGAAAATATTCTCGGAATTGGACGAAACTTGGACAGGACCTCCTATTTTTCCAACACGTACACGAAGTCCGAAGGAGAGACGGAGGCGACCGAGGAGGGCGCCACACCCTAGGGCGGCGCGGCCCCCCTCCAACCGCGCCGTGGTAGGGTGTGGGCCCCCCGGGTCGCTCCAGCTGATTGATGACGTGGATCACACGTTCGTTGGGAGACCCCAAGAGGACGGTATGAAGCAGTGTAGCAGCAGCTTCCCTCAGGATGAAACCAAGGTTTAATCGACCAGTAGGAGCAAGAAATCACTTCTGAAGGTTGTTTACTCGATCACCAACGTGGAATCTGCACACAACACAATCAAACTAGTTTGCCCCAACGAAACAGTGAGGTTGTCAATCTCACCGGCTTGCTGAAAACAAAGGATTAAACGTATGGTGTGGAAAACAGAAGTAAATTGCAGAGAATGAAAAGGAACAATGTTTGCAGTTGGTTGTATTATCAATGTAAAAGAATGGACCGGGTCCACAGTTCACTAGTGGTGTCTCTCCATAAAAGATAACTAACATGATGGGTGAACAAATTACAGCTGGGCAATTGACAAAATATTAAGCGCATGAATATGCATATATATATGACATGATGATTACTATGATATTCATGTGGGCATTACGACAAAATACATAGACCGTTATCCAACAGCGTCTATGACTAATAATCCACCTCCAGGTTGTCATCCGAGTTCCCCGTTGGTATTAAGTTGCAAGCAACGGATAATCGCATTAAGCAATGTGCGTAATGTAAACAAATGCATTAGACCTAACGGCGCACTCTTAAGCTAAGCATCGGTTATTTTATCCCTAGTGGCAACAGCACATCCAAAATCTTAGAAGTTATTGTCACTCTTCCAGATTACCGGAGGCATGAACTCACTATCTAGCATAAATACTCACTCTTGGAGTTACAAGCATCTACTTAGCCAAAACATCTACTAGTAAAGAAAAGCATGCAAGATCATAAATAACATATAAGATAGATTGATAATCAACTTGACATAGTATTCAATATTCATCGGATCCCAACAAACACAACATGTAGCATTACAATAAGATGATCTTGATCAGGATAGGCAGCTCACAAGATCTAAACATGATAGCATAAAGTGGAGAGACAACCATCTAGCTACTGCTATGGACCCGTAGTCCAAGGATGAACTACTCACGCATCACTCCGGAGGCATGCATGGTGATGTAGAGCCGTCCGGTGATGATTCCCCTCTCCGACAGAGTGCCGGGAAGAGCTTCTGAACCCTCCTGAGCTAGGGTTGACGGCGGCGGAGTCTCTGGAACTTTTTGTGGATAATGGCTCGGGAATTTAGGGTTTTCGCGTCAGGATGAATAAATAGGCGAAAGGGGGCGGCTGGAGACGCCCGTGGGGCCCACACCACCCCACGGTGCGGCAGGGGGGCCCGCGTGGTCCCATGGTGTGGCTGCCTCGTGGCTCCCCTCCGTCTCTCCTTTGGACTCCGTGTACGTGTTGGAAAAATAGGAGGTTATGTCCAAGTTTCGTCCAATTCCGAGAATATTTCCAGACTACTTTTCTGGAATACAAAAACAACAGAAAACAGGAACTGGCACTATGGCATCTTGTTAATAGGTTAGTCCCAGAAAATGCAAAAAATGCTATGAAGTGTATATAAAACATGTAACAATTGGTATAATATCAACATGGAACATCAGAAATTATAGATACGTTTGAGACGTATCACCAGCCGCCGCCCTTTCGCCTATTTATTCATCTTCACGGGAAAACCCTAGACACCCAAGCCTCCATTTACGAAAAGTTCCGTAGCCGCCGCCGTCGTCAACCCTAGCTCGGGAGGGTTCTGAAGCTCTTCCCGGCACCCTGCCGAAGAGGGGAATCATCACCGGAGGGCTCTACATCACCATGCCTTCCTCCGGAGTGATGCGTGAGTAGTTCATCGTTGGACTACGGGTCCATAGCAGTAGCTAGATGGTTGTCTCTCCACTTTATGCTATCATGTTTAGATCTTGTGAGCTGCCTATCATGATCAGGATCATCTTATTGTAATGCTACATGTTGTGTTTGCTGGGATCCGATGAATATTGAATACTATGTCAAGTTGATTATCAATCTATCTTATATGTTATTTATGATCTTGCATGCTTTCCATTACTAGTAGATGCTTTGGCCAAGTAGATGCTTTTAACTCCAAGAGTTAGTATTTATGCTAGATAGTGGGTTCATGCCTCTGGTAATCTGGGAGAGTGACAGCAACTTCTAAGATTGTGGATGTGTTGTTGCCACTAGGGATAAAATAACCGATGCTTAGCTTAAGGGTGCGCCGTTAGGTCTAATGCATTTGTTTACATTACGCACATTACTTAATGCGATTATCCGTTGCTTGCAACTTAATACCAACAGGGATCTTGGTATGACAACCTGGAGGTAGATTATTAGTCATAGACATTGTTGGATAACGGTTTATGTATTTTGTCGTAATGCCCACATGAATATCATAGTAATCATCATGTCATATATATGCATTGTCATGCGCTCAATATTTTGTCAATTGCCCAGCTGTAATTTGTTCACCCAGCATGTTAGTTATCTTTTATGGAGAGACACCACTAGTGAACTATGGACCCCGGTCCATTCTTTTACACTGATAATACAACCAACTGCAATCATTGTTCCTTTTCATTCTCTGCAATTAAACACTATTTTCCACACCATACGTTTAACCTTTTGTTTTCAGCAAGCCAGGAAGATTGACACCCTTCCTGTTTCGTTGGGGCAAATTAGTTTGATTGTGTTGTGTGCAGGTTCCACGTCAACAGCCGAACTCCCTTCCACACGCAAGGACTTTTCTGGCACCGTTGACAACCTTCAGAAGTGCTTCTTGCTCCTACTGGATCTAATAACCTTGGTATCTTACTGAGAGAAATTTGCTGCTGCACTACTTCATACATTCCTCTCTTGGGGTCTCCCAATGAACGTGTGTCCCACGTTGTCGGGGGAATACTTTGTAGATTAACCCGCGGCCCATATTTGATAAAGTGCGATTCAGCTTACTCGCACGATAAAGGCCTGCATGAAAGCAAACCCAATATCGTACCGCCACAAGGAGAAGGATCTAGAAGACATATCCTGAAAGACGTGAGGAGGAGTTAGTCTCCGAGTAGGTTCCAGTCGATGTATTCCTTGTGGAGGAAGTTTCGTTGTAACTTAGCGAGGCTCTGTGTATATAAAGAGGACTCGCAGGACTTAGACAGGGTGAAGCTATCAAGCCCTAAACCCTAGTTCATACGGCGAGTACCCCGATCGGATCGCCTCCATTGTAACACCACATCTATCATATCAATACCAATCTAGGGTAGGCAGGAAGTAGGTCTTTACCTCACATTGAGGGGCCGAACCTGGGTAAATCTGTGTTCGTCCTTGTTCCTGCGATCCCAAGCTCGGAGACGATTGACTCGCGCAAATCCCACACCTACGAATCATCCATGACATCTGACGTGACAAACCCATGACAGTTGGCGCCCACCGTGGGGCCTGCGGTCAAGAGCGTCACGTTCCGCGCAGGATCGGAATCAGGGTTCAAGGACATCGCCATCGGCCAAGTGGAAGATATCAATGGTGTTCCCTTCATCGACGACTCAGAGTGGGGACCAGAGGCAGATCACGTTGAATTTGGGTATATTATTCCCATCGGGTCTGTGAAAATCTTCGTCGGGTCCGTCAGTCGCAGATCTTCAGACGCGACTCAAGGGGGTGAATCAGGAGAGGAACTGCGGCCAGTTAGGGTCCGCGTGCTAGAAGAACTGCAACAAGCCACAGCGAAAACGTCCGCCTCCGTCCCGTCAAAACCAATTTGGGAACCTCTGCCTAGCCGGGAGAAAGATCCCAGAATTGAAGAAATCGAAGCCGTCAGGATGGAGCTTTGTGAAGAAGCGCAAAGACTCGGCAGAGCGCAAAAAACTCCAGGAAGAAGATTGGCGACTGAGGCATTGGCAGCAAAAGCAAAAATTTGCACCAAACGGACGAAGGGGGCAAGAGATGAAGCAGAAGTTCCACAACAATCCGGAGAGCAATATGCACGCCACGATCGGGATATTATCAAAAATAGCACCAGTCGGAGATACGCGAGCTGATAAGGAAGCTCGCCATGCGATTGATCTGCTACAGACTGCTGCCCTACAGCAAGCAAACATGTATGGAATCACGCCTAACGAGCCGCAACACGAGGTATCGTGGGGCGAGGAAAGATGCAACGTGGAAGAATAGACAACCAGCTAGCAGGTCTGCAAATATCACCAGATAAAGAGAGTAAGGCTGATGGAAAGCCACAAGCGCTCAAGCGACTCAACCAACCCAGTTTGAAACTGATTCAGATGAAGATACAGCACCTGTGAGCTCCTATTCGTTATTGAAAGGACCAGCATGTTTCGGGGAGGAAATACGGCTCACTCGTTTCCCACCGAACTTCGGTGAGTCGCAGCAAGTCACCACCTACCATAATGATCTAGACCCTGTCCTGTGGATAGAGGATTATGAAATAAACATGACAGGAATCGGTGTAACTCAGGAGGTGCTCGCAAAGTATTTTCACTTGGTACTACAGGGAGAAGCCAGGGATTGGCTGCTAAGGTTGCCGCCAAAGTCAATAAACTCATGGGAAGAATTGAAGGATAAGTTCATCAAAAGGTTCCAAATAGAAGGCGTGAAAAACCTCAGGCAATGGGTCCAGAAGGAGAACGAATCAACCAGCGAGTGGATAAAACAAGTCACAGGGATCCTTGACTCTGCCAAAGATACCACGGCGCAATCTGAAGTGCAAGTTATGAGAAAGAACTGTAGATTTGAGCCGCCGGTGCGTACCTTAAGCCGCACTGACATAAGATCGATAGTTTCGACCAACTCTTGGCGACTACTAACAAGCACGCAGAGACAGATAAGATGGCAAGCGGCTCATCGCCAATCTCAAAGGAAACCGAACACTGTAAGTATCAACTAAGGGAGCAGAAAAGAGACAAGGAGTCACTCCCCAATAGCGCCAAAGGGATTTTTGATAGTCCTTGCGACTTACACCGCAGAAGAGATGGGAGACCCGCGGGCCACACAAAGGCGCAGTGTCATTACTACAGGCGATGGAAAGAAGGTGATTCATCAATCGCGACTCACAGCGACCAATGCAGCATAAGGACAAGGAGAGCTCCTGTCAAAAGCCTGAAACTTCAGTAAGAAGAAACATAGGGCAATTTCATACCGTGGATGTACAAACAGCGGGCAACAGAAGGCAAATGAATAGCAGATGGAGCCGCGACTCAGTCCCAACGTTGGAAAGACACCGCCGTTGGACAGAGCGATCGGTTGTTTGGAGTCGCGCGATCATCCCCCAGAAGTAAAAGATCCAGGACAGTTGGCTCTCGTTGTCACACCGCAAGTCGCGGGATACAGGCTGAACAAAGTCCTCATGGATGGAGGAGGAAGAGTAAACATCCTATACCAAGACACGCTCCGTCGAATGAATATACCCGAGCAGCGGCTACAGCCAACAAGGAAGGATATCCAAGGCATAATTCCAGGAATAATCACTCGACCTATAGGAAAAATTACCCTCGAAGTCAGCTTCGGGACCGAGCGAAACTTCCGCACAAGTTCCTGAGCTTCGAGGTCGTAGCAGTCAAAAGCCCATACCATGCGATCTTCGGGAGAGAAGCTTATGTCAAATTCACTGCCCGCCCCTGCTACATATACCTGCAGTTAAAGATACCAGGACCAAACGGCGTGATCACGGTGCATGGAGACAGACAGAGAGCGCTAGAATGCGAGGAAGCAGGCTCAGTAATCGCAGAAGAAGCTTGCATCGCCAACTCCTCACACGGTCTCAGGCCATCAGTGAACCTTCGCAGCCCAAAACGAGTCGCCTTGGGGACTCAGAACGGACGGACAGCAGGACGCGCCCACCAGATGGTGAATTCCAATCATACAGTCGCGAATCAGGAAGATAATACTCCAGGAATCGCTTTGATACAAAAAAAAACAAGAGATGGCGTATATGCATAGATCCAATATCAATCAACAACCCAAGTCAAAGAGGCCCAACTATTGTGAGACCTTACCCCCGCGACTCATCCTCCAAGGACGTGAATCAGCATAAGTCGCAACTCAGTGCGACTACTCTATCAAAAGATTTGACCCTCACTTTGGCATGAAAAACATCGGAGCTATCATGCTCGACCCGAGTCGCTTTTAGCGACTCAAACATGAACCAACTAGGTGTTCAACCCCACTCCGTCAGGAGTATTAATTCGCAAATGAGTGCGATGAGTATCAAGTATGCATGACCTGCGAGGAACAGAAAACTCGCATTAAAGGGTCTGCATCGTCTTTGTCACACCCTGTAATAAATTGAGTGGTTATGAAATAAAGCCGGCGCCCTTGACATTCAAGGGTTCGTCGTTTCGCCTCAACTATCATTGAGTCGCTGAGTCTTTTGAATTTCATACATCACCAACCCTGAGGGCTTTTTTACAAAGCACAGCGAGCACAGCTCGCTACCTCAACCTTTGCCAAACGAGTGGCAGTCCTTAAGCTAGAAGCGTCTTGCATTATGCGGCCAAAGTACTGGGGTGTGGCGTCAATCGAGCTTGATTGCCTATCATGGCCGCTCTCGACCCTGAACACACATGTTCCTAGGAAATACTGAGCCGCGCGAGCGTCTACTTAATGGAAGTATCATAAAAGAACCTGCTTATAGGTCACAAAAGTACTGCTTATAGTACACAAATTTTTTACAGACTAACGGGCAAGTCACTATTGACGAGTCCCACATTACTATTGGATGTTTATTTCTGCTTTCGAGTCGCAGGAACAGAAGCCTTCGCGGCTTGTCTTGAGGTTGGAGCAGCAGGTGTCCTTATAACCAAGGCACCACCAGATGAAGTAGAAGGACCACCAGGTCCTGAGGATGGATTGGAAGCTCGGGATGATTCAGCCCCAGTGGATTTCTCCTTCGTAGCTTTGCTACCATCAGGATTGAACTTCCCCAGATAAGAGCCCAAGTCTAAATTCTTAACAAATAATGTGGCGTATCCACGCATACCCTTCCAGATGTCGAAATATTCACTCATTGGAAGCTCAGTACCATCCGCGCGCTTCGCCCGGTCATGACGAGCAATCTTGCCAACCTCTATTTCTGGATAATATGCCCGGAGTAATGTTAACACATGAGCAGCTCCGGAGCGAGCAGAAGACCCCTTCCAATCAGAGACATAGTGAGGAGCCTTAAACAGCCTGTTCAGCCAAAACTCACATGAATCTGGAGCATCAGCGTAGGGGCGATTTTTGTCATAACCTCTTTGGTTACTTTAAGAAGGCGCAGGCTAAAATCTTGAAGATATTCCAGTTGATCCTTAAATTGGAGCGGTACACTGGAGCACCAGGCCCTGCATCAAAAAACAAGATGTTATTCAAATCAGCAACTCATGATGGTCACCCAGATGTGAATGATCAAGAGACAAAGGACTAGGGATGTACCGGCGAGTTGAAGAATGGCTGATTTAAACAGATCCAAAACCCTCAAAAGCCTTGAGCAGCGAGTTATATTTTTCATCTCGCGCGGCGAGCTCCCTCGCATGGTCTCCTTTCAGCCGATCAAGCAGTTCAGATTTGAGATTCAACCCCTCTCGCAAGGATTTTATCACTTCATCCTTCTCCATAAGTCGCTGCTTGGAATCTGCTTCGAGCTCTTTAAATTGCTCTTCACAGGAGTCAAGTTGATCTTTGAGTATCTTTATTTCTTGCGCTTGGTTTTAATGATCTCGCTATGATGTCCCAAGGCAGATCGCGTCACTTCAGGCTTATCTAAGGAATGCCCTTGACTTTCATTGCGTCAGAGGCAGCAAGCGAGGAAAGCTCAAGCTGCGAGTAAACAGAGGAAAATATAAGCAATTCTGAAAGGTACTTGGGGGCTCAAAACTTGGAGAAAAGAAAGAATCAACACCCTGTCAACTGACACAAGGTCTTGATCCTTGGGGGCTACAGTATGCGTACCTGGCGACTTGAAGAAAATTGCTCAACCAGGTCGCGCAATAAAGCAGCGTGCTTATCTCCAGCATCGATTATGGCATCCGCAATTGATTTGGAACTACTAGCGCTTGGGAGATCAGCCGCTTCAGAAATAGGAGCTCCAACTTGAATTGGCATCCCATCAACATTAGGAGTCGCAGACGGCGCTGCGACTGGAACCATGGCAGGAGCCGCATCGGCAATACCCTCTTCTAAAAAAGGCTTCAGATAAGTCGCGCCATCGCTAGTTCCCATGTTCTCGCCAGCAACATCATCTTCGCTCGTGGTTGGCTGAGAAAGAGCAGTGGAGGAGGTAGACTTTGTATCCCTCCAACCATGGCCCTGCAAGATATTGATGGTTATAGACCAAAGTGGCAGTGTCACAGCCATAAAAGGAAAGCAAGTCCTACCCAGAAGCAATACGGACGCTCTTCATCAGGCAACCAGAGGAAGGAGAAGACAAATCTTGCAGATCTGAGCCTACGGGATGGAAAAAACAGCAGTGAATAAACAACCCTTCATGGAGACACATGAGTACAAAGAAAAGAGAAGAGAATGTCACAAGGAAATACCCGAACTTGTCGGGGCAATTCTTCACCGCAGGCTCGGAGGAAAGTACAGTGCTGTCAGGCTTAGCAAGCTTTAAAGATTTGGCAGCTTTGATATCCACAAGCAACGCCAAGGCCTTGCGACGTTTCTCAGGTTGCGAGGGATCTTCTGAGCTCTCAGATAGAAGACGCTTAGAGGACCTGCGAGGTACTTCAGGAAGCGCCAGGAAAGATGTGCCTGGAGCCGTGGACAAAAGAGCGTTGGCCATTTGTTGCTCCTCTTCAGATGCGCTACCACCAGGCTCAGAAACAGTGCCATGTGCAATCGTTTCCTCGCCAGGATCAGCGACTTCTTCTGGTGACTTGACAGTGGTTTCTTGGCCTGAGCCGGTCTCCTCTTCGGATGGGAGAGTCCAAAAATAGGGATCAATCTGAAAGAGAATCAATGTCAGAAATAGTCAACTTTGAAGGAAGATCCTAGAAGGAAAAAGTTACAAGAATAATTACCACAAAAGGCTTGTGTTCAGCCCAGAAAGGAGCAAGACCGACGTTATCATACGAGTCAATGTCCTCGTTCGTCACTCGGCGAATGAAGTTTATCCACTCCCCTTTGTCCCAATCTTCAGGGCAAGTACGATCAACGTCATCGCGTGACAGGTGAAATCCACCATAAGTCGCAGACGGCGACTCACGGGCTGAATTCGCCATTTGGTCCAGCAAGATATAAGATCCAATCCGGTAAGGCCATGGAGCGTCAGCGCCCTCACCTTATCTAAAAGAATCTCGATGGAGGGCAACGAAGAAGGATCGGGCTTGGAAGACAAAGCAGAGGTAGCCTCGAAAGGAAGTGGAGACCAAGGGGGAAGACGAATTTCGCCCTCAGGAGAAGTGTCTTTGCAGTAAAAGAAAGTTCTTTGCCAATCCTTAACTTTTTTGGCAAGGGCTAGCTTTGGGAAAATACTACCCTTACGGCGTTGGAAAGATATGGCGCCACATTGGAGGAAAGAAGCATCTGTTGCTTCTCTTTGACTATTGCAGCCAAAGAGAGCGAGCCAGAAGTCTATTGAAGGAGAGACGCCCAAATAATCTTCGCAAAGAACGTGGAAGTTACTCACTTGCAATATTGAATTGGGACCGATGTCATGAAGGCGAAGACCCAGCCGCTGCATCAGGGAGCGAAAGAAGAGAGAACCGGGGGCTTGAATCCGCGCTCGACGTGTTCCGCAAAAATCACCACTTCTCCTGGCTGCGGATCGGGAATTATCTCCTCGCCAGCGGCGCGCCATTCGCATTGATCCCTCGGTGGAAGAAGGCCGCGAGCGGCCAAAGACTCCAAAAATACCTCATCAATCCACGAGCCTTCCCAGTTGCAACTACGGCGAGACATCTTTTTCAACCAAGGGGATTTTCGCCAGAAGATTGCAAGCGCAAGAAGCGGAACCAAAGGCGGCGGAGAAGAGTAGGGCGGCGTAACTGAAGCAGAGCGCCAGGGAGGCCGATGGGCCAAACTAAAAAGCCCAGGCGCGGAAGACGTTCAGATCTGAAAACCAACAGGCACGACCAGATGAGTCGCGCCCTTGAGCCGCTAAGAAGGTTATAAGTCGCAAATGGCGACACAAAATTGGAGTTCAGCTGGGACATTCATGTGAGCGGTTCAACAGTTCAACAAGACAAAGAAGCCTTCATCCGAAGTCCAAGCTGAACTTGGGGGCTAATGTCGGGGGAATACTTTGTAGATTAACCCGCGGCCCATATTTGATAAAGTGCGATTCAGCTTACTCGCACAATAAAGGCCTGCATGAAAGCAAGCCCAATATCGTACCGCCACAAGGAGAAGGATCTAGAAGACATATCCTGAAAGACGTGAGGAGTTAGTCTCCGAGTAGGTTCCAGTCGATGTATTCCTTGTGGAGGAAGTTTCCTTTGTAACCTAGCGAGCCTCTGTGTATATATAGAGGACTGGCAGGACTTAGACAGGGTGAAGCTATCAAGCCCTAAAGCCTAGTTCTATGGCGAGTACCCATATCGGATCGCCTCCATTGTAACACCACATATATCATATCAATACCAATCTAGGGTAGGCAGGAAGTAGGTCGTTACCTCACATTGAGGGGCCGAACCTGGGTAAATCTGTGTTCGTCTTTGTTCCTGTGATCCCAAGTTCGGAGACGATTGACTCGCGCAAATCCCACACCTATGAAGTCATCCATGACATCTGACGTGACAAACCCATGACACACGTCATCAAGCATTTTTCTGGCGCCGTTGCCGGGGAGCAAGAATATTTCTGCAAGGGGAGTTTCACGCTTCCAATCTCTTTACTTTGTTATTGTCTTGCTTAGTTTATTTTTATCTAGTCTTGTTTTCTTTATTTATTAAAAACACAAAAAAAAAATAGTTACTTGCATTTACCTTATTTCGGTTTACTTTATTTTTATTTCATCATGCTTCTCCCTAAGTTTACTTTAAAAGATATACCGGTGGAAAGTGGGTCTATCATTGGAAGAGATATCATTGAAGAATTCTTTAGTCATGTTAGTAGACTTAAAGATTTTAAAGAGATCCTTGGTAGAACTTGCCCCTAATTATGAAATTGTTGCTGCCTCTTTGGTTCACATGTTGGAAGTTAGGTTTGTTAATCTTAATACTATAATGCAGCAAATGTTTCTTAAACTTCATGATATGAAAGAGGGTGAAAAGAAAAAAATTGTTTTAGAAACTCTTCTTAAAGAATTTGGTGATGTTGCTGTGGAGGCTAGAAAAGTTTTCATTCGTTATAAGATGCTTGGCTATTTTATTGATATTGCGAATACACTTGAGAAGCTTGAAAAAGATAGGCTTAAGTACACTAATGAACCCAATTATGAGGGAGAAGTCAAAATACCAATACCTTTTAGGCTTGTAGGAATGCATGAGGCACTAGAAAAGAATTTTGATTGGATTGTTCCTGAAAATTTATTTGATAAGGATAGTGTGCCTAAAAGTAATGAAAGAGGAGTTTCTGAAACTTATATAGATAAGATACAATGCATTGTTGAGAAAACTTCCAACCTTTCTATTGATGCTTCTTCACTTGGAAATACTCAATTCTTACTTTCTACGTCTAGCTGAAAGGCGTTAAAGAAAAGCGCTTATAGGAGAGAACCCATTATTTTATTTCTGCAATTTTTCTTTTCTTTTTGAGTCAAGGAGTTATTTACTTCTGTAACAATTCCTTTGTATCTTTACTTTATCGCATTGTTGTGCCAAGTGGAGCCTCTAATAGTAAGATGATGCTAGATTTAGATTTCTGCGCAGGAACAGATTTCTGCTGTTCACGTTTTACTTCTGTAAAATCACATAAAATTATTTAAATCTGCAAAAAAAAATGCGTGATCCTCAGATATGTACGCATCTTTCGTTAGTTTTGAGTTTTTCGATCTAAGCAATGTAAGTGCCTCGAAAAAATTCGTCTTTACAGACTGTTCTGTTTAGACAGATTCTGTCTTTTATTTTTCTCATTCTCTCTTTTACTAGTGTTGAGTGGAATTCTTTTTAGGGTGAAGAACTTCACATAACATCAGTGGCAGTAGTTAATGTTAAAAGTAACCGTCATGTTTATGTCCTTATAGAACATGTGAGTTTTTGATTGTGCACTAACCCTCTAATGAGAATTACTCTGAGTTTGGTGTGGCAGAAGTTTGTAAGGGTCAAGAGAGAAGGATGATATAATGTGATCAAGAAGTGTGAAGAGCTTAAGCTTGGGGATGCTCCCATGGATCACCCCAGCATATTTCAAGAAGACTCAAGCGTCTAAGCTTGGGGATGCCCAAGGCATCCCTTCTTCATCAGCAACTTATCAGGTCATCTCTAGTGAAACTATATTTTAATTCTTTCACATCATATGTGCTTACTTGGAGCGTATGTGTGCTTTTTATTTTCAGTATTTTATTTTTCTTATGGTCAACTTGATTGGACGATACGCATCAAGCTCAAATTAATGAGACTCCTGACCCTTTCTCTCTCGCGCGTCCCCCGCCCCCCGTGGCGGCGCGCGTCCCCAGCGCTCCCCTCTCGTTCTCCCTCCTCTCCACCTCTCCTTGTCGCCGTGGTCGGCAGAGGCCGCCGGGCGCGGCCCGGTGGGCGCCGGCGGCAGCGGATTTCCTTCCCCGCGCCATGGATGGAGGAGGCGGGGATTCTCCGGCACGGCGGCGTTGCAGCTTGGGCGGCGGCGGTCCGGCTCTGGCCGGGAGGTGGCGTGGCGGTGGTGCTCCCGTGATGCTGCGGGGCGGCGCAGCAGTGCGGTCGGCGGCGTGCAGCGTCTCGGGCCGGCTTGGCCCAGATCGGGGCCCTACGGGCCCAGATGGGTTGGGGCGGGCCGGCTGGACCGAATGTGAGTTCTGAAGCTGGAAGAGAGGAAGAGAGGGCAGGGGCAGCGGCGACGGCGGCTGACCTTGTTGCAGAGTGGCGGTGAGCTTCACGGGCCCGTTATAGGCCCGGACGGACCCTGTTAGGACTGGTGTGCCCCCGTGGGGGCTTTACGGGCCCGCTGGGCCGGTCGGAGCTGACGGGGATTGGTGTGCCTTGCTGCCGCGTCCGGTCGACTACCGTCCTCGGCGGTGGAGGTTGTTCCCTCCCGCTCGGCTGCGGTTCTACTGCCCCCGGTTCATACTTTTCCTCACCTCCGGCTTGCGGACCTCGTGATGACTTCCTCGGTGCGACGACGATGGTGGCTTTGTGACCGTGGTGGCGCTTGTTGGTGGGCGGCTAGTTTGGTGGTGGCAAGCCCTCGTCTTGCGGGGCTCCGATGCTACAGATCGTCTAGGGTGGTGGATAGGGTTTGTCGGGATAAATCCTTGTCGGCTTGGCCGACACCGACGCGATGCCGCCTTTGGGTGGCGTCATCCCTTCTTGAAGGTCGTCGTGGCTACCCTTCGTCCGCACCCTTCTGTGTGCCGGGGAAACCCTAGGATCGGTGCGCTGATCCGGGCAGCAGCGAGTGTGCCTTCTTGAAGGTGCTGCTTGGTACTCGGCGATTCGGTGCTAGGAGCGTGGTGGTACTTCTTCGGAGAGGGCGCAGCGGTTGCGAGTCACCGTAGTTTAGTCAATCCGCCTATGTCTCCATTTTGTTTTCAATTTCCTTTCTTGTCTTTGGGTGTATGTTTGCTGCCGCCCCAGCATTGCGGTTCTGTTGGTTGTATCGGGTGGTTGCTATATTAATATAGCGGGGCTACGGCCTATTTCGTCAAACATTGATTGGACCCTAGCATTCTTGATTGGGAGAGAGACACGCTCCGTTTTTTCATATGAATACTCCTATTCTTCACTTATACTTCTTGAGTATTCTTATCTAGCTATTGCTATGCTTTTAGCTCCTGTTTTGCATGCATCTCTTATTCAGAGATGTTAGTTTTTTTAAAGAAAGTACTCTCTTGCTTCACTTATAATTGTTTGGAGATTTTATGTTGAAATAAGTTGATTGGTGTTTGGTTGGAACAGAAAATGCTGCATGTGGTAGACGGTATAATGGAAAAGCTTACATATTCTTGTAGATCACTATCTTGGATAATTTGATACTTGTCAATTGTTTTGAGTTATCAAGTAATTTGATACTAAAAAATATTCTACCATGATCCTTCTTAGAAATTTTTATGTTGGTATCACTAGTTGGTATCGGTATGTTCTAGATACTCTGACATGAGGCAACTTTCTGGGGACTCCTGCTTTGGAAGCACGCAATATAATTGAAAGTTTGGAAGGAATACCACCTATTAATGATCTTAAAATTGAGACTACTTTGGAAGATGTTATAAAAAAATTGGAGTCCATGGAGAAAAATTTGCCGGATTTGCTTAGTAGTTCTAGCAAGGTTAATGAATCACTGGGAGATATTAATAAAAGAATTGCTATTTTAGAAGCTAGCACTGGCCATGATAATCAAAACTTCAGGATAGGTGAATTAGAGGATACTCTAAGTTCAACTTTCTCCTCTATCAAGTTTAAAAAGCAGAAAGCTTTTGTGGGGAAAGAGCAAAAATTCATGTATGTTCGAAAAGTGCCTCAACCAAAAACCCCTAATGTGCTTAAAACTGATAAAACGTTTAGTGAAATTGAGGGTGAATCACATAATGAATTATTTAAATTTGCTTCCCAAGAATTACCTAAACCAAAAATGCCTATTGTTACAAGCTGTGTTTTGAGGAAGTTTTTGATGATTTGATGCTTCTTCACTTGGAAACACTTGATTCTTACTTTCTGCGCCTAGCTGAAAGGCGTTAAAGAAAAGCGCTTATGGGAGACAACCCATTATTTTATTTCTGCAATTTTTCTTTTCTTTTTGAGTCAAGGAGTTGTTTACTTCTGTAACAATTCCTTTGTATCTTTATTTTATCGCATTGTTGTGCCAAGTATTGCCTCTAATAGGAAGATGATGCTAGATTTGGATTTCTGCGCAGGAACAGATTTCTGCTGTTCACCGTTTTACTTCTGTAAAATCACAGAAAAATTATTTAAATCTGCAAATTTTTTGTGCGTGATCCTCAGATATGTACGCATCTTTCGTTAGTTTAAAGTTTTTCGATCTGAGCAACGTAAGTGCCTCGAAAAAATTCGTCTTTACGGACTGTTCTGTTTAGACAGATTCTGTCTTTTATTTTTCGCATTCTCTCTTTTACTAGTGTTGAGTGGAATTCTTTTTTAGGGTGAAGAGCTTCACATAACATCAGTGGCAGTAGCTAATGTTAAAAGTAACGGTCATGTTTGTGTCCTTATAGAACATGTGAGTTTTTGATTGTGCACTAACCCTCTAATGAGAATTACTGAGTTTGGTGTGGCGGAAGTTTTCAAGGGTCAAGAGAGAAGGATGATATAATGTGATCAAGAAGAGTGAAGAGCTTAAGCTTGGGGATGCTCCCATGGATCACCCCAGCATATTTCAAGAAGACTCAAGCGTCTAAGCTTGGGGATGCCCAAGGCATCCCCTTCTTCATCAGCAACTTATCAGGTCATCTCTAGTGAAACTATATTTTAATTCTTTCACATCATATGTGCTTTACTTGGAGCGTCTGTGTGCTTTTATTTTCAGTATTTTATTTTTCTTATGGTCAACTTGATTGGACCCTAGCATTCTTGATTGGGAGAGAGACACGCTCCGCTTTTTCATATGAATACTCCTATTCTTCACTTATACTTGTTGAGTATTCTTATCTAGCTATTGCTATGCTTTTAGCTCCTGTTTTGCATGCATCTCTTATTCAGAGCTGTTAGTTCTTTTAAAGAAAGTACTCTCTTGCTTCACTTATAATTGTTTGGAGAGTTTATGTTGAAATAAATTGATTGGTGTTTGGTTGGAACAGAAAATGTTGCATGTGGTAGATGGTATAATGGAAAAAGCTTACATATTCTTGTAGATCACTGTATTGGATAATTTGATACTTGTCAATTGTTTTGAGTTATCAAGTAGTTCATGTTTAAGCTTTTGTATCATGTAGTTAAAACCTATTAATGAAGAACTACCGTAAAGCTCGTTGAAATTTGGTTTGCATGATTGGTATCTCTAAGGTCTAGATATTTTCTAGTAAAAGGGTTTGGTTAACAAGGAAGACAGTGTAGAGTCTTATAATGCTTGCAATATGTTTTCATATAAGTCTTGCTGTGTCGGTTGATATCCTGTGTTTGCTTCAAATAACCTTGCTAGCCTAAACTCTGTACTGAGAGGGAATGCTTCTCGTGCATCCAAAACCTTGAGCCAAAATCCATGCCATCTGTGTCCACCATAACTACCTATATGTGGTATTTCCTTGCCATTCCAAGTAAATTTTTCATGTGCTACCTTTAAACTATTCAAAATTATTACTCCTATTTTGTGTCAATGTTTACCAAGCTCATGAGGACGGGGTGGATGTCTTTATGTCAACTGTCAAACAGACTTTACCACCGGACTAGCGGCATATACATCCGCTTATCCATTAATTTTGCAAAAAGAGCTGGCAAATGGGGTGCCCAGTCCCAATTAATTACAACTTTAACCGCTTAATTCTCTTCACATTTTTGCCCTGATTTATCAGTCAAGCAATGACAAACAGTGAAATATCTGCATGTGTAAACAAAAGAGAAGAGGGATGATCTGCCTTGCTGGTAGAAATAACGTCCTTCATGGGAGCCGCTCTTAAAAGTCTGGTTGGCAGGGGTCATATTGTACTTTCCATTTTCTGATTCGTTGACAATTAACAAACACCTCCAAAACTTATTTTTACTCTCTATATGATTTCAAAAACTTAAAAAGCTCTAGCACATGATTTAATCCCTGCTTCCCTCTGCGAAGGGCCTTTCTTTTACTTTTATGTTGAGTCAGTTTTCCTACTTCTTTCTATCTCAGAAGCAAACACTAGTGTCAACTTTGGTGCAACAATTTTTATATGCTTGTATATTGCACTTATTATATTGCTTTGTGTTGACAAATATCCATGAGATATATGTTGAAAGCAATTGCTGAAGCTTAAATCTTCCTTTGTGTTGGTTAAATACCTTTTACTTAGAATCTATTGCTTTATGAGTTAACTCTTATGCAAAACTCTTTGATGCTTGTCTCGAAAGTACTATTCATGAAAAGTTTTTGCTTATATGATTCAGTTGTTTGCTCATTATCTACTTGCTAGCAAACTATAGACCATTGACCTGGATCACTTCATTCATAACATGTGCTTTACAATACTATTTGATCAAGATTATGATTGTAGCATGTCACCTCAGAAATTATTTTGTTTTTATCGTTTTACCTACTCGAGGACGAGTAGAACTAAGCTTGGGGATGCTTGATACGTCTCAAACGTATCTATAATTTCTGATGTTCCATGTTGATATTATACCAATTGTTACATGTTTTACATACACTTCATAGCATTTTTATGCATTTTCTGGGACTAACCTATTAACAAGATGCCACAGTGCCAGTTCCTGTTTTCTGCTGTTTTTGTATTTCAGAAAAGCTAGTCTGGAAATATTCTCGGAATTGGACGAAACCTGGACAGACCTCCTATTTTTCCAACACGTACACGAAGTCCGAAGGAGAGACGGAGGCGACCGAGGAGGGCGCCACACCCTAGGGCGGCGCGGCCCCCTCCAACCGCGCGTGGTGGGGTGTGGGCCCCCGGGTCGCTCCAGCCGCCGCCCTTTCGCCTATTTATTCATCTTCACGGGAAAACCCTAGACACCCGAGCCTCCATCCACGAAAAGTTCCGTAGCCGCCGCCGTCGTCAACCCTAGCTCGGGAGGGTTCTGAAGCTCTTCCCGGCACCCTGCCGGAGAGGGGAATCATCACCGAGGGCTCTACATCACCATGCCTGCCTCCGGAGTGATGCGTGAGTAGTTCATCTTTGGACTACGGGTCCATAGCAGTAGCTAGATGGTTGTCTCTCCACTTTATGCTATCATGTTTAGATCTTGTGAGCTGCCTATCATGATCAAGATCATCTTATTGTAATGCTACATGTTGTGTTTGCTGGGATCCGATGAATATTGAATACTATGTCAAGTTGATTATCAATCTATCTTATATGTTATTTATGATCTTGCATGCTTTCCGTTACTAGTAGATGCTTTGGCCAAGTAGATGCTTGTAACTCCAAGAGTTAGTATTTATGCTAGATAGTGGGTTCATGCCTCCGGTAATCTGGGAGAGTGACAGCAACTTCTAAGATTGTGGATGTGCTGTTGCCACTAGGGATAAAATAACCGATGCTTAGCTTAAGGGTGCGCCGTTAGGTCTAATGCATTTGTTTACATTACGCACATTACTTAATGCGATTATCCGTTGCTTGCAACTTAATACCAACGGGGAACTCGGTATGACAACCTGGAGGTGGATTATTAGTCATAGACGCTGTTGGATAACGGTCTATGTATTTTGTCGTAATGCCCACATGAATATCATAGTAATCATCATGTCATATATATGCATTGTCATGCGCTCAATATTTTGTCAATTGCCCAGCTGTAATTTGTTCACCCAGCATGTTAGTTATCTTTTATGGAGAGACACCACTAGTGAACTGTGGACCCCGGTCCATTCTTTTACACTGATAATACAACCAACTGCAATCATTGTTCTTTTCATTCTCTGCAATTAAACACTATTTTCCACACCATACGTTTAATCCTTTGTTTTTAGCAAGCTAGGAAGATTGACACCCTTCCTGTTTCGTTGGGCAAAGTAGTTTGATTGTGTTGTGTGCAGGTTCCACGTCAACAGCCGAACTCCCTTCCACACGCAAGTACTTTTCTGGCACCGTTGACAACCTTCAGAAGTGCTTCTTGCTCCTACTGGATCTGATAACCTTGGTATCTTACTGAGGGAAACTTGCTGCTGCACTGCTTCATACCTTCCTCTTGGGGTCTCCCAACGAACGTGTGTCCCACGTCATCATTCCCACCATCCTTCTTCAATATTATGACGCACCTCCTAGTTCACCTAGTCGAAGAGATTACCATTCTCGGTCCTGTATTTCTACACAATATGTTTCCTTTGAGAGGTTCATGGGAGTCTTAAAGAAATATGTTCATAACCGTGCTAGGCCAGAAGGAAGCATCTCTAAGGGCTATGGAACAGAGGAGGTCATTGAGTTTTGTGTTGACTTTCTTCCTGACCTTAAGCCGATCGGTGTTCCTCAATCGTGGCATGAGGGGAGACTGAGTGGAAAAGGCACGCTAGGAAAGAAAGCAATAATAAATATGGACGGGCATTCTTTCACTCAAGCACACTACACAGTTCTACAAAATTTCACTTTGGTGGCTCCGTATATCGAGGAACATATGAATATTGTACGCTCCAAAAACCCAGAGCAGTCTGACTCCTGGATTAAACGTGAACACATGGCAACTTTCGGCGGTTGGTTGCAAACAGATCTCATGAATAACATCAGTGTTGGAGTTGGCCAGGTCACCATCTTCGACTATATTGACTTTCCAAGGGTACGAGATAAATGGCAATACATTTTACACGATCGCCCAAGATAAAAAGAGCACCAGCCAAAACAGTGGTGTCCGCTTTGATGCAACAAATAACAATGGGCAAAAGGACACACATATTATGGTTACATAGAGGAGATATGGGAACTTGACTATGGACCTTCTTTTAAGCTCCCTTTGTTTCGGTGCAAATGGGTCAAGCTGACAGGAGGCGGGGTAAAGGTAGACCAGTAGTACGGAATGACAACAGTGGATCTCAACAATCTTGGGTATAGAGACGAACCATTCGTCCTAGCCAATGATGTGGCTCAGGTTTTCTATGTGAAGGACATGTCTATCAAATCAAAAAAAAAGATAAGCCAGCAAATACATCATACGATAAGCCAAAGTGCCACATAGTTCTTTCAGGGAAAAGAAACATCGTGGGAGTGGAGGACAAGACAGACATGTCAGAAGATTATAATAAGCTTGATGAAATTCCACTTTTCACAGTGAACACTGATCCAAGCATCCTGTTAAATAATGAAGATTCTCCATGGTTACGGCGCAATCATAAGCAAGGGACATACGCGAAGAAAAAGTTTTATTTCCCAACACTAGATGAGGATGTTGGTGATGTGTAATAATGTATTAAACCTTTTATGTAATACGTTCTGAAAACTCAGAACACTTATTTTTTGTTCTGGTTCTATGAGACGGAGGACTCCATTTGCAACCAAGTGCAACAAGAAACTAATTTGAGGATGTTTTCACTCAAAAAATATTGGATGTTCCAAAAGTTGTTGAGGATGTTTTCAAATATAGATATGATTTTTACAAATTTTTACAAACTAATTTTACTTGATTTGGACAATTGAATCAATAAATATAAAAGAAATCATAAAATATAGATATGATTTTTATAAATATTAGATGTTCCAAAAGTTGTTGAGGATGTTTTCAAATATAGATATGATTTTTACAAAGTTTTAGAAACTAATTTACTTGATTTGGACAATTAAATCAATAGATATAAAAGAAATCAGAAAATATAGATATGATTTTTATAAATATTGGATGTTCCAAAAGTTGTTGAGTATGTTTTCAAATATAGATATGGTTTTTACAAATTTTTAGAAACTAATTTTACTTGATTTGGACAATTAAATCAATAGATATAAAAGAAATCAGAAAAAATAAAAAATAAAAATGAATGATAACAAAAAAACCTATTCAAAAGCTCATTTAGACCCGGTTGGTATTGCCAACCGGGACTAAAGGTGGGTTTCGCGCGCTTAATTTCGCGACCTGCCCCAAAATACCTTTGGTCCTGGTTGGTATCACGAACCGGGACTAACCAACCGGGACTAAAGGTCCTTTAGTACCGGTTGGTGGTAGGAACCGGGACTAAAGGTCCTTTCGCGGTGATTTAGGGTGGTTTTCACCCAAATCGACCCGTCTTCTCCTCCTCGTTCGCCTCGATCCTCCCCGTTCGTTGTCCGCCGTCTCCCCGTCTCCCCAACCGCCTTTGCCGTCGCCCCGTCCCCACGCCATTCGCGGTCGTAGCGTCTCACCGCCGGGACCCGTGCCGCCGCATCTTCTCCTCGTCGTGGCCGCGACATCTCCTTTCTCGCGGCCTCGCGGGCGTCGGCGACATCCCTTCTCCCCACCATGGCAGCGACGAGCCGAGGACCACACGAGCTCACGCCATCACGCATCGGCCGCCTCTCCTTCTCGCCGGCCACGCAGCCACGTCTCCTTCCTTACTAGGGCCAAACCGCCGCAGCGCCGCCGCATCTCCTTCGTTGCCGTGGCTGCACCTCCATCTACTTCCAATTTCAAGGTACTTTCTTGATGTTCTTGATGGATGTGATTATGTTGACATGTTGTAGATGAATTTGATTCTACTGAAAATGGAAATGTGTGATGGATTTTGACGCTGTTGTACATGAATTTGATTCGGCTGTAAGTTGATATGTATGATGAACTTTGATGGTGCTGAAAATGGATATGATATATGCTGTTGTATAATGATATTATATTTTGGTGCTATAGTTGGATTATTTTATGCCACTGGTGCTGTAGTTGAAATTTCAACATGTCTTAGAAATTTTAAACATGTCTTAGAAATTTCAACATGTCTTAGAAATATCAAGCATGTCGTAGAAATTTTAAACATGTCTTAGAAATTTTAAACATATCTAAGAAATTTTGCACTAGAAAATCTTTATCATAATTAGTTGCAAGTAAAATTTAATCGATGTCCAACTATACAGGTGTTTTTCTTTTTTTCACATTTAGTTTTGTTGTATCTTGTTAAGGAAATATTTCATAGGAAATGTTGAAATTTGCAAATGTTATGTTATAGGAAATGTTGATTATTGATAATTACAACTAAAATATCATATTACATTCGGTTTGCAGTTAAGCTATGGATGACCATGACAGAGACGAGGAAGATGCAATATTCCATATAATTTTAACCGGTGGAAGAGATGACGGCTGACAATATCTGAACGAGTCCGGTGAGGGAATTGAGTTAGAAACAAGCAATGATGGCACAGAAAATGTTGGACACTTCACGGAGTCCGACGAGGTATATTAAGCCTCTCGTGATCACTAGATGTATTAATTGATTTGTATATATATTAACGAATCTTTCTTCTTTTAGCCCTCCGGATCGAGCCAATCTGCTAGAAGGCAACGAGGCCCGACCAAAAAGTTTGGCGATAATCAAATGTTCACGATCGATGAAGTTGCTGAAGATGGCGCACCGCTTGCTCCCACAAAGAACGTACGTAGATTTGTAAATCAAAGCAGATTTATTGTTAAGGACAACATCTCGATCACCACTCGAGAATGGAATAAGCCAAAGGTAGACGATGGAGTTAGTTATGTCGACCAAAGATCCAAAGATTTGCTTTGGAATACGCTCTTGTCAAATTTCAACCTATCGCCAGGTCTCACAGAGCGCGATCTGTTGAAAGTCAAGGAGTGGGCTCCTAAGAAGTTGGCCAGAAAATTCCAGACCTTCAAGAAAAAATTATATAGTGAATATATCAAGAAAAAACTCCAACATTCACTGGAGCACTAGAGAAGATAAAAGATCACTAGGACGCATTTGTGGTGTACAAGGATTCGTCTGAAGCTTTGGCAATGTCGGAAAAAAGTAAGAAAAATGCTACGAAAAAGAAATATCACCATACTATGGGGACAGGTGGCTACAAGACTGATGACGTGGATCGCACGTTCGTTGGGAGACCCCAAGAGGAAGGTATGAAGCAGTGTAGCAGCAGTTTCCCTCAATATGAAACCAAGGTTTAATCGAACCAGTAGGAGCAAGAAATCACTTCTGAAGGTTGTCAGTGGCGCGCGATGTGGAACCTGCACACAACACAATCAAACTACTTTGCCCCAACGAAACAGTGAGGTTGTCAATCTCACCGGCTTGCTGAAAACAAAGGATTAAACGTATGGTGTGGAAAACAGTAGTAAATTGCAGAGAATGAAAAGGAACAATGTTTGCAGTTGGTTGTATTATCAGTGTAAAAGAATGGACCGGGGTCCACAGTTCACTAGTGGTGTCTCTCCATAAAAGATAACTAACATGCTGGGTGAACAAATTACAGCTGGGCAATTGACAAAATATTGAGCGCATGACAATGCATATATATGACATGATGATTACTATGATATTCATGTGGGCATTACGACAAAATACATAGACCGTTATCCAACAGCGTCTATGACTAATAATCCACCGCCAGGTTGTCATACCGAGTTCCCCGTTGGTATTAAGTTGCAAGCAACGGATAATGCATTAAGTAATGTGCGTAATGTAAACAAATGCATTAGACCTAACGGCGCACCCTTAAGCTAAGCATCGGTTATTTTATCCCTAGTGGCAACAGCACATCCACAATCTTAGAAGTTTGTCACTCTCCCAGATTACCGGAGGCATGAACCCACTATCTAGCATAAATACTCACTCTTGGAGTTACAAGCATCTACTTGGCCAAAGCATCTACTAGTAACGGAAAGCATGCAAGATCATAAATAACATATAAGATAGATTGATAATCAACTTGACATAGTATTCAATATTCATCGGATCCCAGCAAACACAACATGTAGCATTACAATAAGATGATCTTGATCATGATAGGCAGCTCACAAGATCTAAACATGATAGCATAAAGTGGAGAGACAACCATCTAGCTACTGCCATGGACCCGTAGTCCAAGGATGAACTACTCACGCATCACTCCGGAGGCAGGCATGGTGATGTAGAGCCCTCCGGTGATGATTCCCCTCTCCGGCAGGGTGCCGGGAAGAGCTTCTGAACCCTCCCGAGCTAGGGTTGACGGCGGCGGCGTCTCTGGAACTTTTCGTGGATAATGGCTCGGGTTTAGGGTTTTCGTCGGAGAATAAATAGGCGAAAGGGCGGCGGCTGGAGACGTGGGCCCACACCACCCCACGGCGCGGCAGGGGGGCCGCGCGCCCCATGGTGTGGCTGCTCGTGGCTCCCCTCCGTCTCTCCTTTGGACTCCGTGTACGTGTTGGAAAAATAGGAGGTTCTGTCCAAGTTTCGTCCAATTCCGAGAATATTTCCAGACTAGCTTTTCTGGAATACAAAAACAGCAGAAAACAGGAACTGGCACTGTGGCATCTTGTTAATAGGTTAGTCCCAGAAAATGCATAAAAATGCTATGAAGTGTATATAAAACATGTAACAATTGGTATAATATCAACATGGAACATCAGAAATTATAGATACGTTTGAGACGTATCAAGCATCCCCAAGCTTAGTTCTACTCGTCCTCGAGTAGGTAAAACGATAAAAACAAAATAATTTCTGAGGTGACATGCTACAATCATAATCTTGATCAAATAGTATTGTAAAGCACATGTTATGAATGAAGTGATCCAGGTCAATGGTCTATAGTTTGCTAGCAAGTAGATAATGAGCAAACAACTGAATCATATAAGCAAAAACTTTTCATGAATAGTACTTTCGAGACAAGCATCAAAGAGTTTTGCATAAGAGTTAACTCATAAAGCAATAGATTCTAAGTAAAAGGTATTTAACCAACACAAAGGAAGATTTAAGCTTCAGCAATTGCTTTCAACTTTCAACATATATATCTCATGGATATTTGTCAACACAAAGCAATATAATAAGTGCAATATACAAGCATATAAAAATTGTTGCACCAAAGTTGACACTAGTGTTTGCTTCTAAGATAGAAAGAAGTAGGAAAACTGACTCAACATAAAAGTAAAAGAAAGGCCCTTCGCAGAGGGAAGCAGGGATTAAATCATGTGCTAGAGCTTTTTAAGTTTTTGAAATCATATAGAGAGTAAAAATAAGTTTTGGAGGTGTTTGTTAATTGTCAACGAATCAGAAAATGGAAAGTACAATATGACCCCTGCCAACCAGACTTTTAAGAGCGGCTCCCATGAAGGACGTTATTTCTACCAGCAAGGCAGATCATCCCTCTTTCTCTTTTGTTTACACATGCAGATATTTCACTGTTTGTCATTGCTTGACTGATAAATCAGGGCAAAAATGTGAAGAGAATTAAGCGGTTAAAGTTGTAATTAATTGGGACTGGGCACCCCATTTGCCAGCTCTTTTTGCAAAATTAATGGATAAGCGGATGTATATGCCGCTAGTCCGGTGGTAAAGTCTGTTTGACAGTTGACATAAAGACATCCACCCCGTCCTCATGAGCTTGGTAAACATTGACACAAAATAGGAGTAATAATTTTTGAATAGTTTAAAGGTAGCACATGAAAAATTTACTTGGAATGGCAAGGAAATACCACATATAGGTAGTTATGGTGGACACAGATGGCATGGATTTTGGCTCAAGGTTTTGGATGCACGAGAAGCATTCCCTCTCAGTACAGAGTTTAGGCTAGCAAGGTTATTTGAAGCAAACACAGGATATCAACCGACACAGCAAGACTTATATGAAAACATATTGCAAGCATTATAAGACTCTACACTGTCTTCCTTGTTAACCAAACCCTTTTACTAGAAAATATCTAGACCTTAGAGATACCAATCATGCAAACCAAATTTCAACGAGCTTTACGGTAGTTCTTCATTAATAGGTTTTAACTACATGATACAAAAGCTTAAACATGAACTACTTGATAACTCAAAACAATTGACAAGTATCAAATTATCCAATACAGTGATCTACAAGAATATGTAAGCTTTTTCCATTATACCATCTACCACATGCAACATTTTCTGTTCCAACCAAACACCAATCAATTTATTTCAACATAAACTCTCCAAACAATTATAAGTGAAGCAAGAGAGTACTTTCTTTAAAAGAACTAACAGCTCTGAATAAGAGATGCATGCAAAACAGGAGCTAAAAGCATAGCAATAGCTAGATAAGAATACTCAACAAGTATAAGTGAAGAATAGGAGTATTCATATGAAAAAGCGGAGCGTGTCTCTCTCCCAATCAAGAATGCTGGGTCCAATCAAGTTGACCATAAGAAAAATAAAATACTGAAAATAAAAGCACACAGACGCTCCAAGTAAAGCACATATGATGTGAAAGAATTAAAATATAGTTTCACTAGAGATGACCTGATAAGTTGCTGATGAAGAAGGGGATGCCTTGGGCATCCCCAAGCTTAGACGCTTGAGTCTTCTTGAAATATGCTGGGGTGATCCATGGGAGCATCCCCAAGCTTAAGCTCTTCACTCTTCTTGATCACATTATATCATCCTTCTCTCTTGACCCTTGAAAACTTCCGCCACACCAAACTCAAGTAATTCTCATTAGAGGGTTAGTGCACAATCAAAAACTCACATGTTCTATAAGGACACAAACATGACCGTTACTTTTAACATTAGCTACTGCCACTGATGTTATGTGAAGCTCTTCACCCTAAAAAAGAATTCCACTCAACACTAGTAAAAGAGAGAATGCGAAAAATAAAAGACAGAATCTGTCTAAACAGAACAGTCCGTAAAGACGAATTTTTTCGAGGCACTTACGTTGCTCAGATCGAAAAACTTTAAACTAACGAAAGATGCGTACATATCTGAGGATCACGCACAAAAATTTGCAGATTTAAATAATTTTTTGTGATTTTACAGAAGTAAAACGGTGAACAGCAGAAATCTGTTCCTGCGCAGAAATCCAAATCTAGCATCATCTTCCTATTAGAGGCAATACTTGGCACAACAATGCGATAAAATAAAGATACAAAGGAATTGTTACAGAAGTAAACAACTCCTTGACTCAAAAAGAAAAGAAAAATTGCAGAAATAAAATAATGGGTTGTCTCCCATAAGCGCTTTTCTTTAACGCCTTTCAGCTAGGCGCAGAAAGTAAGAATCAAGTGTTTCAAGTGAAGAAGCATCAAATCATCAAAAACTTCCTAAAAAACACAGCTTGTAACAATAGGCATTTTTGGTTTAGGTAATTCTTGGGAAGCAAATTTAAATAATTCATTATGTGATTCACCCTCAATTTCACTAAACGTTTTATCAGTTTTAAGCACATTAGGGGGTTTTGGTTGAGGCACTTTTCGAACATACATGAATTTTTGCTCTTTCCCCACAAAAGCTTTCTGCTTTTTAAACTTGATAGAGGAGAAAGTTGAACTTAGAGTATCCTCTAATTCACCTATCCTGAAGTTTTGATTATCATGGCCAGTGCTAGCTTCTAAAATAGCAATTCTTTTATTAATATCTCCCAGTGATTCATTAACTTTGCTAGAACTACCAAGCAAATCCGGCAAATTTTTCTCCATGGACTCCAATTTTTTTATAACATCTTCCAAAGTAGTCTCAATTTTAAGATCATTAATAGGTGGTATTCCTTCCAAACTTTCAATTATATTGCGTGCTTCCAAAGCAGGAGTCCCCAGAAAGTTGCCTCATGTCAGAGTATCTAGAACATACCGATACCAACTAGTGATACCAACATAAAAATTTCTAAGAAGGATCATGGTAGAATATTTTTTAGTACATCTACGGTGAGCATCACTGATCCTATACCAAGCATCTTTTAAACTTTCTCCACCTTGTTGCTTAAAGGACCGAACTTCAATTTCAGGGATACTCATTTTAGTACATCTACGGAGACGCTCGTGGGCCCCACACCAGCCCACGGCGCGGCAGGGGGGCCGTGCCGCCCCATGGTGTGGCTGGCTCGTGGCTCCCCTCCGTCTCTCCTTTGGACTCCATGTACGTGTTGGAAAAATAGGAGGTTCTGTCCAAGTTTCGTCCAATTCCGAGAATATTTCCAGACTAGCTTTTCTGGAATACAAAAACAGCAGAAAACAGGAACTGGCACTATGGCATCTTGTTAATAGGTTAGTCCCAGAAAATGCATAAAAATGTTATGAAGTGTATATAAAACATGTAACAATTGGTATAATATCAACATGGAACATCAGAAATTATAGATACGTTTGAGACGTATCAAAGACTACCGTGCCTAAGTGGGAAAAAACTGAGCCTGGCCTGATTGCTAAAGGGATCACTCCAGCTATAGCGGGCTGGCCCAAGAGGTCCAAGCAGTGGTTCTACGGGTATGGGGGAGAGTTGGACCCACAGACAGGGGACATTATTCCAAAGGAACAAATTAAAACAGTCTCCAAATATCTTGTTAGAGCAATAACCGATGCTCGAGAGGGAACGTTCCAGCCCGAGAGAGAGACCGACAAGCTGTCATGCACCCTCGGGAATGAGGAACACCCAGGACGAACATGAGGCAAAGGCGCCGGTGTTCCGTGGAAGGCCGGGTTTTCGAATTGGAATGACAGTTATAGAAGCCGTGAGAGAAAAAAGATGCAGGAGGCAAACCGGTTCCAACGGCTAGAAAAAATAACGAGGAATTGGAACGCATGTTCATGTGGCAGCAGGAGCAACTGGACACAATTAGCCAGCAAAAGGGCATCTCAGCGGCAGCAAGAATATCCTGCATTCGATAATATCGCCCCATCTCAGCAGAAAAGCAGCATGGGTTCCACGGCGGTCCTGGCTGATCGTGATGCACTGATGGATGAAGCACCGATGGCTCGCTACCCCATGGATGATATCACGGAGAGGAAAATTTGTGAGCTACATCAGTCAATGAAGAACATATCCTTCAAGGTGGCAGTCGGCTTTGCTTTACCTAATGAACCTGGAGCATGCTTACATGGCTGTCAGATTCTAGCTGGCTATGCTCGTGTCGGGGTGGATGAAGTTCTGAAGGGATATGAGACATTGGAGCTTGACATGCCTGGAGGTGAAGGGGAGACGACACTGGGAGAAGCCACGCATGCTATCATTCTATGGAAAAAATGAATACATCGTGTTTGCAGACTCGGCGCCAAGGCCACCGACTCCTCCGAGTAGCAATCCACCTCCAAGTCCACCCCTCCCCGATAGGGACCCCAGCACGAGTCCATCTCGATCTCCGGCGCGTCAGCCGACTCTGCCGCCCATTAAGTCCCAAGGGCAAAAGCGGAAGACCACCACTCAGTCGACTAGTACTAATCGGAAGAAAGGTACATAGAGGAAAGGCAAGGATGAGACTCCTGCCAAGTTAGCTTACGACTTGACTGATGAGGAACTCAGAGAGCGCACGACTGCCAAAGTGAAAAGCCATTTTGCACCGAAACATCCCCATCCAAAGGAGAAAATACATGAGAAAGTCGTTCAACACTTTGTGGAGTTACTTGAGCGACCACCGTCATATATGGCTAATAGGCCATCAGACTATGAGCGCTATATTAAGAAGTCATATAACGAACAGATGCAGCGGACGAGAAGTAGTACAAGTGGGAAAAAAGTTCCCCAGCTCGAAGAACATGAAATACAATCGATCCCCCCACTCAAGGTGTTTCCCGATAAGGACGTACACAACGACATTGGTCTCAGTGTTGCTCAACTCAGAGGCAACACACATATCCCCATGGATGATCTAGAATGGAAATATGTCCGCGGGCAGCCTCTGGTCAGATCTGAGGAGGTCAAGCATCTACCAACACAAATGCGAAGATTGCATGAGTGGTACATGGAAGTCGGAAAGGAAGTGCGAACCATGCTCTGGGTGGCAGTTAAGGAAGAGCATTACTTCATGGAAAACCAGATATGTATTGAGCTTGAAGAAATCTTTCAGTTATACAATCAAGACTATCGTCAGTTGCTATTGTCTGTAAGTGATTTATTTCTATAATTTAAGTCTCTAGCTTAGCTCGTTCATTGCCTGTAATTATCCTCACTATATTCTTTTGTACGCTATTATGCAGAATGAAGATTCTCGAATGCAAAACAAGGAGAATCTATGACAATGGGTTCGTTGACCCATATACCGTTAGTGAATATACCATACAAAACTGTGCCAGGGACACAGAGGCTAACTTGCTAATGTTTTTAAAGGAACAAAATCACAGCACATAAATACTTCTTTACAACTTCAGGTGATTGTTACTATCTTCTACACATTCTATTTTGCTTACTCGATGTTAAATGTAATTGATGAGTTATGCATGACTACGTATATAAACATGCGCAGCTTCCACTGAATTCTGTTAATCATTAGAGTTGACGATGGAATCGTTGAAATCATGGACTCATTAGATAAACGCCCTGAAGACTACGCCAGCGTGGTTCTAATTCTCCAGAAGTAATTCCAATCATTATCGCACTATATCAGACTCTTTCGTTCATTTCCTGATATCAAATAATTAATAACGCCTTTATTCATTTTCTTTGCCGGGCAGGTGTTGGAAACAATTCATCAAGGAGGGAGGTCGGTCAATGTAAACCGGAGCTGTGTTTTCGACGGATCCCGGTAAGTAGTACTAGCTAGATCCACGCATCTCTTTAATTCTAGTTTCAATACCATTATCATGGTTGATTATTATTTGATTGAATTCTTTTCTCGTAAAGTGCATGAGGCAAGAACAAGGGACTAATTTATATGCATACTACGTTTACGAGTTCATTCACATGATGATCAGTGAGCGGAAAAGAGATTTAAGACAAATTCAAGTACGTAGACACTATTCACAATTTTATTTTATTACCATCAATTGTGTTGAGTTTCATTCATAATTTATTTTTTGACGATTTGATATATACACACAACTCATATATTCACATTGATCTAGAATTCTAGATAGAAGATATGCGGGAGAAGCTTCTACCAAAGAACAGCCTAAAAGAAATTCAAGATGAATTGGCGGGATTTTTGTTTACGGAGGTCATATCTCCAACCGGAGAATACCATTGCCGCTAATGCCTCTATATAATTTAATGATCTCCATGTAACCAAATAGATATATATACCAAATTGTATATATATGTATGCTCGTAAGAGAAATTATATTATATATGCTTCAACGTGTACATTATGTAGTAGTGTAGAATATGTATATGAAAACTTGTTTGAAATGAAAAAGAATTGAATGGAAAACACAAAATAATTGAATGGAAAACACAAAACCCTAAACCCACCGTGAACCCTAAAGTCTGAAAAATAATTGAATAGAAAACACACAAAAATACAACTCTTTAGTCCCGGTTGGTAACACGAACCAGGACTAAAGGTCGTCCAGCCCCCAGCGCTCGAGCGCAACCACGTGGAGGGCCTTTAGTCCCGGTTTGTGGCCAACCGAGACTGAAGGACGGGGCCTTTAGTCCCGATTGGGTCATACCAGTTGGAAAACCGGGACTAAAGGCCCTTACCAACCGGGACTAGAGGCCATTTTTCTACTAGTGTTGTAGTAGCAGAAAACCCATAAGATTGAGATGTCATGACTAGTTGAATCCTCTGGGAAGAACAATTGTGTTTGATGGCAAAGGAAAAGTAAAGAAATCGAAAAAAGTGGTTGGAGTGAATGATAGAATTCTATGGGAAGTAGTACAACGATTTCTATGGAAAAAATTCCTATAGGAAACTATCCTATAAATCAAACAACCAATGTAGGGAAAATTCCTGTAAGATAAAATCTTGCAAAAATCCTATGAAGTTCCTTTCAATCAACGAGCCCTCAGTATTTCATAGTGCTTACCGTCATCTTGTACAATTCCTACGTACAATTTCCGGCTGTTTTTTACGGATCGGAGGGAGTATTTACCGGTTTCTATTTTTCGTCAAGTTGATCGGTGGTATATCGTACTAGGTCATTTGGAATTTATTACTCTATTACTCTATCCATCACCATCAAGCTTTGACATGGGACTCAACCTCAATCGTCTCAAAGGAGCGCTCCAATTGTGGAATCGCCACGATTTTGGCTCCGTGAAAAAGCAGCTTCATACAATGAGAACCAGACTCGAACAGGTGCGTGCTGAATCTCTACGGAAGGGCCCTTCTACAGAGGAGCGCGAGCTTATGAGGAGGATTTCCGAACTACTTTCTAGGGAAGAGGTGATGGCTAGGCAACGATCCCGTACTCTATGGCTGAAAGCGGGTGACCGGAATACAAGTTTCTTCCATGCGAGAGCAAAGGAAAGAGCTCGAGCGAACAAGATTATTTCTTTGAAAAAGGAGGATGGTACAGTATGCACATCCCAATCTGATCTGCAACTCATTGCATCAAACTTCTTTATGAGATTATTTGCAGCTCAGGAGCAAACTGTACCAGAGGAAATTTTAGCCTATGTGCCATCCAAAGTTACTACTAATATGAATATGAATTTATGCAAGCAAGTGACTGATATGGAGATCGAACAAGCCCTTTTTATGATGCGCCCTGACAGTTCTCCGGGACCTGATGGCTTTACGGCCGGATTTTACATCCGCCATTGGGATTTGCTAAAATCAGATGTATGCAATGCCATTAAAACTTTCTTTAATCAGGGTATCATGCCACAAGAGATCAATACTACAATACTGGTGCTTATACCCAAGATGAAGCATCCACAAAACTTATCTCAGTATCGTCCTATATCTCTTTGTAATGTTCTCTATAAAATTGCTTCCAAGGTGCTTGCTAATAGATTGAGGCCAATTCTTGATGAGATTATTTCAGAGGAGCAAAGTGCTTTTGTCCCTAGAAGAATGATAACAGATAATATCCTCATAGCATACGAGGGCATCCACTATCTCAAGAAGAAGAAAGGGAAGATGGGGGCGTGTGCTATCAAATTAGACATGGCAAAAGCCTATGACCATGTTGAGTGGTGCTACCTTCGTGCATTAATGCAGAAAATTGGTTTCGACCAATGGTGGATCGACCGGGTAATGGCTTGTGTGGAAACAGTATCATTCTCTGTTAGAGTTAATGGACAGTTGTCGACACCTTTCAGACCCACTCGAGGTATTAGGCAAGGTGACCCGATTTCTCCATATTTATTCTTATTATGTTCTGAAGGACTGAGTTGTATGTTGAAAGGAAAGGGCCCACAGTATCTTGCTAGAGGAATCCGGATGGGAATTCACTGCCCATGGCTATCACACTTGATGTTTGCTGATGATTGTCTCATTTTTCTCGCAAACGAGCGAAGGGGCTGCCAACCGGCTGAATGATATTTTAGAGAAATACAAGAAGGGTTCTGGGCAGATGGTGAATAAAGATAAATCGACTATTTTCTTTAGCTCCAACTGCCACGCCTCGGTCAAGAATGTAATGCATGACGTATTGAGAATTGAAAGAGAAGCCTTGATGGAGAAATACCTCGGATTACCAACAGCTGTGGGGAGGTCAAGTGACTCAGCTTTTGAACACATTGTTACAAAGGTGAAGAAGTTGGTTAATGGAGGAATAGTTAACAAACTTAGTGGCGCGGGTCGAGAAGTTCTAGTTAAAGCGGTTGCGCAGGCTATACCAACCTACTCAATGAGCTGCTTCAAGCTTTCTGCCAACACATGCAAAAAGATTACAAGTTGTGTTGCTCGATTTTGGTGGGGTGGAGATGAACATAAAAACAAGATCCATTGGCGGAAATGGTCTGAAGTGGCTATCCCAAAAACTCTTGGGGGCTTGGGATTTAGAGATCTTCAGAAATTCAACCAGGCGTTACTAGCGAAACAGGGATGGAGACTTCTCACGAATCCTTCCACCTTATGTAGTAGAATCCTCAAAGGAAAATATTTCCACAATGGGAATTTTCTGTCAGCGGTAAAAAAGAAGAATTGTTCTCAAACTTGGCGTGCTATCCTTCATGGTCGTGAAGCTCTGAGGCAAGGTCTCATTAAGCGAGTGGGCAATGGAAGCTCGATCAATATATGGGATGATCCTTGGATTCCCATGAATTACAGTTTTAAACCACTAATTAGACTGCCTTCTGCTACAGCTATTAGAGTTTCTGAACTTCATGACGGGGAAAGATGGATCGATGAAAAGTTGAGTCAAAATTTTGTGCAGGCTGATGTTCGAGCTATTTCTGCAATACCATTGGCTAATATGGTGGATGATAACTGGGCATGGGCGGCAGAGAATCATGGTAATTTTTCCGTCAGATCAGCGTATCGGATTCTTATCAGGGCTGCGTGCAGGAGCAGCCTTAGCAATGCTTCGACATCTGTGGGACAGGCTGAATCTTTCTGGCCCCGCTTGTGGAAGTTGAAGGTGCCACCAAAAGTTAAAATCTGGTGGTGGAAGGTAATTAATGGATATATTCCGTGTCGTGCAGTACTTCATCGTCGTCACATGGAGAAAATTGCTTCTTGTGAAGAATGTGGGGCTGAAGAGGAAACTCCAATGCACACTTTGCTTAGGTGCTCTTGGGCGCAGAGTTTCTGGAAGTTATTGAAGGAAACCATGGGTATCAAATTACCTAGACTTCATCCGCAAACATGGGCGACTGATTTGATTTCTGGTCAATTACTGACAGAGGAAGAAAGCTGTATTATCCTGTGTGGAATGTGGTCCATTTGGATAGCAAGAAACAAGAGAAGACACAATGAAGGCTGTAAAACCCTGCACGAAGCGGTGTCTTGGGCAATAGAGACAACTTATGATTTAAGCAATGCGTGCAAAGAGTATGTTAGGCCTACGACGCAAGCGAAGAAGAATTGGACACCTCCTGTTGCAGGAGAAATTAAAGTGAATGTCGACGGTGCATTCAAGACTACTGATATGAGTGGTGCCACTGGTGTTGTGATAAGAAGCCATGATGGTAGTTTCATCAAGGCTGGAGGTACCTGGGTGAGCTCAGCAGCAAGCGCTCTCAACATGGAAGCAATGGCGTTGCGGGACGGTGTTCTTCTGGCCCTTCAGGGGAAATTTTCCAAAGTTCTTGTTGAAACGGATTCAGCTACTCTCATGAAACTTTGGCGTGAAGACAAGGATGGACGATCAGATATTGGGCCTGTGCTTTTGGAAGTGAAGGAGCGTAGCAAGGTCTTTTCAGAATTTGACTTGCGTCTTGTAAACAGGGAAGCTAATTCTGCAGCTCACTTTTGCGCTCAGGAGGTGTACTATCGTAAGCAACGTTGTTTGTGGCTTGTCACAACGCCTTCTTTTCTGCTCCCCTGTATTGAACAGGATTGTAACCTCATGCTGTTGTAAATTAATAAAACTTCTGTTCTGCAAAAAAAAAAAAGAGTTCAGACTACGCACACTTACAGTGGTCAACGTTGCGGTTGGAGCTCAGCATTAACTAGAGTAGAGGCAGTTGCTTGCAAGTCCAAGTACACGGCTGTACTCGGAATACATTTTTCTAGAATACATTCTAGAAGATCATCCTTTTGCGTTTGCCTCCCGCAGGTTTGAAAGTTCTTCTGACGGACGTCACGGACCTGTCCTGGAAGATCTTTGGTCCGAGTATTTGTGTAACTTGTGTCGTAGGTGGATCGTGGACAGCATCCGAGAGCATATTGTACAGTGTTAGTACTGCGGAAACTGTGTCTTTTGCTCCCGGGCGCCGGTGCTCCCATCACTTAAATTTTTTCGAAAATCATATTTATGAGTTTCAAAAAATTCTGAAAACAAATACGGATGTAGCCAATGCTATATCCCACGAACGTGTAAATTTTCAATTTGAAATACCTTATATTTTGGGCTACACAAAAATGACAAATTTAATAGAATTTAGAGATTTGAAAATATGCATACTTAGATCCACACTTTTGTGATTTTTGTGTAGCTCAAAATATAACGTATTTGAAGTTGATATCTTACACGTTCATGGCACTAGTAGGAAACTGCCTTTCTGTGGATCAGTTTTTGTGGTGCACGAAATAATGGTGCGCCACAGAAATAACGTATTTCCCATGGGATATATCATTGACTCTCTCCACATTTATTTTCAGAATTTTTTGAAATTTATAAATATGATTTTCGAATTTTTTATATAGGAGGAGCACCGGAGCCTGGGAGCCAAAAAATCTTCACTAGTTAGTACTGCCTTTTGTGCAATTTTCCCCTTCTAATATATGATACGCATGCTTATGCATATTTAAAAAAAGGTAAAACAAGGCCGAGCTACACAACACTCACCCAGACAACGTCTTTCACGTCACAACACACTCCTCCAACAAATACATAATAAGAACTTGTCTTGCCCAACTAGCTATCGAGTACAAATGGTGAGGAGTCAGGACATCGATTCTCAAAACTGCGTCATGACTTATACGGGAAACCTCCGTAGCCGGAGCTTGAATCCATGGTGACATGTGTCAACGTATTGGCCACCCATAACTTCTCTAGCTAGAGGAGGCGGCGAGCTGACAGTTGACATGGAAACAGTGGAAACAAATGTACTCGAAATAGTTGCATTGAATGGAATCAGTTCATGTTGATTTTTAACAGACAATGCATATTGTTAAAAAATCACTTTAATATTGCCGATCCCCCGATCCAACATACTCCCTCAATTTAGGTGACTATGGCTTAGTAGAAGAATCATCGCGACCAAGGCAGGAACAGATTGGACGTTATTTATGGTGGAGAATTTGTGCTCTCGGGCACAAGTGATCCTGACGTTTCAAAAATATCGAAAACAATATTTACGAGTTCAAAAAATTATCAAAAGAATATCGAATATAGCCAATGGTGCATTCTACAAACGTGTCAAAATAAACTTCAAATGCTTTGAATTCTGGGCTACACAAAAAATGACAAGTGTGGATCTGAGTATGCTTATTTTCAAATCACTAAATTTATTAGATTTTTTAATTTTTATGTAGCGCCAAATACAATGTATTTGAAGTTGATTTTTTTTGCATGATACACCATTAACTACATCCTGTATTTTTTTCTGATTTTTTCGAAACTCGTAATTTTTTATTTTCTTGAAAACACAAAGAGCACCAGTGCTCGGGAGAAAGAACACTTTTCCGCGTTATTTCTTCCAATCAAGTCGTTGAATTTATTAGACTAGCCATAGTGGAAGTATCATAAGGAGTATCATGCATGCCATGTTGGCAAAAAGATGATGTGGCACTGCAATTAATGAGGTGAGAGATGATAGTGGTATCATAGGTAGATACCGTAACATAACGGATTCCAAGATAAGATGAGTGTAGAACCTAATAAATGTACTAGTATATGATACCACACATATGTTACTCCCCACTATGAAAGTAGTAACATAGACTAGTATCATATGCATGATACTAGTATATGATACTCCCCACTATGGCTAGTCTTAGAGGAGAGAGGGGAGACGTGCATGCAGTGGTCAAACGGTTTTAAAGATTGCATGCATAGAGGAGAGAGAGGAAGGTGGGTGCGGCGAGGAGTAATTTTTGCGGAGAGAAGGCCCCATAGCAATTAATTAGGAGTATTAATTAGCCAAAGGGTGTTAATCCAGCACTAAAAGGGAACAAATAGTTTTTGGGAGTACAAGTGATTTGGCTTACAATTTGCATGAGTTTTGCAATGGCTATATCTTGCAGTAGTTCTCGGCCCATAATATGAATTAACGTGTTTGGTTGATGGGCTTTGTCTATTTTATAGTTTTCGGTCCATTTGTGGGCTGGGCATCGGGTGTTTGCCTGTCAGAAATATGCCTGAAGGCTTCCCACCTGGACCACATGGGGCGGCCCACTAACAGGGTCATTTTTTATAAATCTCAAAATTCAATATTACACTCTGTAAAATATTTAGTTATTTTAATAATAAAATATTTAAAGCGTGATTTGAAATTAATGTTATTGCATTATAGCAAAAATATTCATATGTTACTGTATAAAAGTCTAACAAATGTTCACGTATAAGAAAATAGTGGGTACTCAGATTATAATAGCTTAATAACTAGGCACCATCCAGTTTGACTGGTCCATGCATGGGTGGTCTCCTCATTGCCGCAAAAAATCCGATCAATGCTGCAGAAAAATGCCCAACGAAACATTTTATGTGCATGTGCATTTTTTAGAAATGTAAAAACTTGCGAAGTGTAGTAAAAAAACATTGTAACATTTTGACATATCAATGTAACAAAAATCAACGCATGCAACAAATACCTAATTTGATAGTAGCAAAACATATAAAGACATCGTGGTTTGTAACAAAATAAACCAATGCATCCAACATTTATGGTCAACTCATCCAACATTAGAGGAACCAACAAAACAGTGGGCCTCATTTCCTTCAAGAGAGCTCCAGTTGAGAGTCGACTTCCACATCCTGTTGTTGCCCCTCTCCTTCTTGCTCTTCGGCGGTGTTGCCGGCCAGCGACGAGATGGATTAGGTGGCTGGCCTCCTTTGTACATAGTAGCAGTAGATCTAGCGCTAGGTTTAGCCAGTTTCGTTGTTAGTTTTAGCAGCTCCGTGGTGGATACCCGCTTCCTTATCCTCCCCTTTAGCTCCTTTGGAGCTGCTTCTTTGGGGATTCAGTCGCCGGGGCTGGCGAGCTGCGCCTGGCGATGGTTGGAGGTGTTGTGGCTGCTTGTCGTGCTCCTGTGGATGGAGCCGGTGGCGAGTGGCGGCGGCCCTTCGACGTCCTCCTCAATAAAGCTCGAGTCTGCTGCCTTCAGGATTTGGGTGTTCATCGTCTCGCCAACATCTCCGGCCGGCCATGGTGGCGAGGGGAGTATGGGCGGCCTCGCGGTGACATGCAGATCTGGGAGCGAGCAGGAAAAGTTGCTGCAGCTTGGAGATATCCACATGGTTGCGTTCAGAGCTACCATGATCCGTGGCCATCAGAACGGCCTCTCCATGGTGCCATCGATGACGATGAGGCACCTGTTCAACCTCATTTGGAGGCCCTACACCAGCAGATCTACGCTGGCACACCACTTCTCTTCCTTCCCAAGTGGCAGGTTCCACGGAGACGGAGGAGAAGGCCGGCGATGTGGTCTGGTCAGTTCCAGCGGTGGAGGAAGAAGGCTTGGACTTGATTGCGTTTTCAGTTTTTACTCTAGGGTCTTCTGTGTAAATTTTGAGGACCGTGTTGTACTTTTTTTTATTTCCTGAGGTCCTCTATGTAATTCCCACCGTCCTTTAATGCAGCACTGAGGCCTTCGAGGCCTCACCCTTGTACAAAAAAAAAAGGAAAAAAATCCAACATTAGAGAAAGGCAAGTGCTGCCCCCGGGAAATTTGGGGCAAAAATCTCCCTCCTCATGTGTCCAGCATCCTCATTCAGTCTGTTGCAAGATGGACAAATAGGATCGAGGTCCGTCCCACTACGTAGCGAGCTGGGCCGATGAGGCAAGCTGTTGTGAGCCATTCTCCACATGAATTGGGAAACCTTAGGCGTACACTCCACCTACAAAAATAGGAAGGAATTGCTTGAGCACATGCTTTAAACGGAATTTCCTTGCCCACTGTGGAGAGCATCTTCTCCTTCTCACCTTGTATTTTTTTTCACAAATACTCAAGATAAATAAGTTTATTTACTTCTTTTTTTGGTATGTTTGGACTCTTAGAGCATTGGGGGAAGTTGGTGGGCCAACTCGGTTTGGCTTGTCTCGAGCCGGATCCAACGAATTGCTCAATATAAAAATTAGTCAAGCCACTCCCGTGGTCAGACCTAGTTTGTAAGATTTCATGTTCAAAATAGTAATCTAGTTGCTACATACCACTAGATTGAACGTATCAATTTTTTAAATCAGTTTATGGTATCAACTTTATTCTTTTGAGAAACACATACAAACGGCGCATGTACTAGGTTTTCCAAAGCTGTGGTTGTACATTACAATAACTTTAGATCTGTGCCTTACTCGAATTTCATTTACCTGAAATCGAAGTATTGGTGTACAAACACTACCGAAGGTATGGTATATATAACAAATGTCTGAATCTGAGTAATGTGAACAAACATTTTAAACACGCAAAATTTGTTAATTCCTCTGACCTGATTTAAGTGTCGGGAAGATTGTACTATACTAGTATAAAGTACTACTCAATGTTGCGACAGTAATTACGGATCAATGGCGTACTCCGATTGTATAATTGAGCCAGCCTCCATGTCGGTACTACCCTCCAATGGTGCCATTCTGAATTACTCCTAGATCGCCCATGGGCCATGGCAACGAACAGAGGTACCTATTCCTATTGCACTACCGACGAAGTGTTCTCCTTCACCAGCATATGCATCTCTTCTCTTCAACGATCGAGCCCGGCCCTGAGAATCCTCCTCGAGCTCTACACCATGATTGTAAATAAAACGTCGAGAATCAAAGCTAGCCCTGAACTCCTGAAGTACCATCGGCATCGCATCACCTCACATCATGCGCAGTGGTGGTACGGCCTGCAGCCATACTGCCGGCACAAACCAACGTGCGGGGGCGAGAAACCGCAGCCGCAGGACCTGAGACGGGAAGCTTGGACGCAAACCGGCGGCGCCGGGCCGGCCTGCACTTGTTGGTGGCGCCATGGGGCTTCACGAGGGTGGCACGGTTCACGAGACTACCCAGGCGCGAGCAAGAAGACAGCGCTTGTAGGAGACTTGACGCCTGTAATAAAGTGTCAAGGGCCCGCGCGCTTTCCCTGATCCATCTCGTGCCGTGCGCTCAAGATCAGCCCAGCCGTATCAGGAGATGCGTGGCCTTCCCTCAGGCCTCAGCACTAGGTGGGCGGCACCCCCACAAGATCCAAGCTGCCTACACGGCTGCACCAACGTCCAGTGTTTTTCTGAATTCGGCCTAGCCAACTGCACAAGCAAGGATGTTACTTGCCAGTGGGCAGCGGCTGTATATGTGTATGTGTATTAGACGACCCGTTGCGGCGTAAATGGCAGAAGCAAGGCTGTATTGTACTCGTAATATTCATGTGCTTTGCTTTTATGTCATTTTCCATGATTGAGATTTAGGGTTAGTAATTGTAAGTGTTGTTGAGGCGTCGAATCATGTTGTGTAATTTCTTTCGGCATGAGCCTTCTCCATCGAGAGTTTTCGGACTAGTAAGTATGCCCGTTCAGGTTTTTTTGTGTGTGTGGCTACTCTCCTTGTGCCCATCAATGTTATTCTTCCACTGGTGCGCGGGTGGCAGAATCGGGTGCGAGAGGCATAGGTTTTATCTTCTTTTCCAATAGATGTTTCTGTTGCATGTTGGCGTTGGCATCAGCATCAACGAAATGTGCGACGTATTGAACTTTTTACACATGTACTTTCCTCGTAATTTGTTGTCGGTAGATATAGGGAGTGTAGCTCCTTATTTCTAGCAGAGAGGGTCATTTTTGTTTTAGAAGAGCGCAAGTGACGGAATTGAGACAATATTCAATCCAAAAGTGTTATTCTACCACTTGTGGCTGGTGACAGAATCGGGTCGTCCGAGAGGCATAGGTTTATCTCTTTTTAGTTCCAATAGATGATTTTGTTGTATGCTGGTGTTGGCATCAGAAGCATCAATGTAATGTGCGACCTTTTGAACTTTTTACACATGTAGTTTCATCGTAATTTGTTCTTAGTGGATTAGAAGGAGCTAGTTGCTCCTTATTTCTAACAAAGAGGGTCATTTTTTTTTAAAAGAGGGCAAGTGACAGAATTGAGACAGTATTCAATCCAAATTTATGTGATTTGTGTGTATGTCGTTGTTCGTGATTGAGATTCCCTATATGTTCTTGGGTTTGGATTGCAATACTGCATCCACCGAAAACATGTCGAAATTTGTTTCCACACGAAGGGTATTTTTTTTATAACGCTAAGTTGTGTGTAATATCTATGAATTTTATTTTATTTGAGTTTATAACATAAACATGGTGTGGATCGACACACTCCACACTGTGTGGGGGCTCGAGAAGAACAAGGTGAATCTTGGTGGCTATCGGAGAACACCGTTGACACCACTCCTAGCTATGGACCAGCGCATGAACTCGTCACTGATCCTATTCGCTAAACCTGGCCCTCCACCGTGTGTTGAAGACCCGTGCGTTTCGATTTTCCCACAAGCTCCAGCAAGCAAAGTATAACAACAGCGTCCGCTACAAATCCTATTTCTAAAAGGCCATCCGGCTATAGCCAACTAGCTAATTATAACTACACATTGCATTGCTGTCATACTCACAGATGATCGATACGACAGTACAAGCGTTGCAAACTGACAAAAGCGGCGTGGTTGTCTTCCAAAGATGTGAGCATTAATTCACATGTAAACAAAGTGTCACATGCCAATTGGCAAAGCTACTGATTTACTAGATCCCCTTTAGCTGGCTAGCGATGATCGATCTACCCGGCCGGAGAGACATATATAGATCGAGGAACAGACTCTGCATGCGCACCTGGAATGCTGGATATGTAGTACATTATGTATATGATGATATGAAGAGCTTGCTTTGTGGTACGCAGAGACTGTCAGAGATATATAGTACATTATGTATATGATGATATGAAGAGCTTGCTTTGTGGTACGCAGAGACTGTCAGACCGACAGCTCGCGAAAGTACATACGTACTTGCAAGTTGCAACGATCGACTTGTTGTATTCTACATGCAGCGGTTGATTTGTTGTTTTACTAGCAAGTTGTAAAGCGTATTCATCTGCATGTCTGTAGTATTTTTGTTTGCCCTTGTATATAATTTACCAGTCGACGTCAGATCCTTCCTGCCGGTGAGCTGAGCGGTTGCTGCAAAATGCCGATTTATCGTCAAACCTGCAGGTCGCCGCTCGCCGCTAGCGATAAAACTGCATCATGTGAGTGAGGCTAGCGGTTGTCAGTCCTTTCTTCAAACAATGAAGCAGCCTCATTAGTGACCAGTCGAGTGGTTGTTACTGCGTAGTGCATACTCTGGACACGGATCACTTGTGCCTTGTGGGTGTGCCTCTCCGTTGGAGTATATATACACAATCTTATCTGAACTGCACTGAAGTAGCACACGTCCATTATACACATGTACAGTATAACAGATCATGAGTGCTGCTTCTGTGACGAGGACAAACCTGCGTATATCATACACCTGTCGAATGCCACTGTATAAGAACAGACCATGACAATCAGAGCGTAGATTCTTGCAAATGGGCTCTCGAAATGAGATGCGCAATAAAAGAGTAGGACCAGTCGAAAATCAGTGCAAATCTTCGGGCAGCCCAGAGTACGTACTGACTCTATCCCAAATTACCCTGCGTTCTGGTTGTAGTCAAGTCAAACCTTGTAAACTTTGACTAGGCATATAAGAAAAAAAAATCAATATTTATTATATAAATAAATATTATTCAAATCATCATAAAATATATAATCGTATTATATCCGTGGCGGCCGGGACAGACGGACATTCTCGTGGAGCTCAAAACCGTTGGAGCCCGGCTCTCTCACAGACACACTCGATCGCCTTAAGATTGAGAGCTTCTGGAACGGCGCAGCATCGGCTAGCTGCCGGTCTCAGTGATCACATGTTCGCCTTCGGTATTTGCACCCGATCCAAAAGTGGGCTCACGTCCGCATAACTGCACTGCCATGGTAGAGCGCCAGAGCCGCATAAATGATCCACAACACAAGCGCAGGAATGACCTGTACGTGCAACCCTGTACCTGTAGATCATCCTATGAATATGATGCCAGGCAACAGACTGATTAATTTGCTTGAGATGCCGCATCGTTTCTTTCAACTCAAGAGAAGAAAAATGTTTAGCTTCACACAACTGCAGCATTAGTTTGTGCATGAGCAGGGTGGTCTCGCACAAGTAAACCCTTTTCATCTTCTACATCTTCTTTGAAATAGCTGCCAAATTGGACATACTCGCGACCTCATTGCACGTGATTTCTCTGGACCACAAGAAAGCATATATTAAAGGATGATTGTCGCTTCATTCCTGTTTTCAGTAAAACTGTGTCAAAGACGATACGGATCACAAATGGGGACTATAGCAGAGAGAGATTGCAAATGGATTATTGTGGTTTACCACTGACAGGTTTTATTGCATAGTATCTATGATTATGGGCTGGCGAGGAACAAAAGCAACACGAAGAAGACACTACGTACCCATTGCCCGTGCAGTTACAAGACCATTGCATGCACGTGAACCAACCGGGGACCCATTTCATTTCATATAATCCTGAGACTCAGGCGCAAACATGGCCACCCCGGCCTGAAGCTTACTTATTATTTAAGCCCCCTCTGTTTCCCTCCTCACAGTCCACACCTCTATGTATGTTGTTCTCTATCTATCTACTTCCCAGGCACATAAAACACTCTCCACACAGCAACGCAGGTACAGACACAAGGATGGAGCTCAGAGTAAAAGGCTCCAGCCTCCTGCTTCTCCTTGTCCTGCTTGCTCTATGCGCCACCATTGACGTCTGCGATGCAAGGAGAGGCAAGCATTGGAGGCCAAGGAGCTCGCCAGGCTCCTCTATGCTCAAGGGAAAAGGCAAAACGAAGAAGGGCAGCTCCCACCGGCAGCACGGAGGCAGCCGGCCGAGCCCGAAGCAACCCGTCAGCCCGCCGCCGCCGGGCCCTGGTGTTGGCAAAGGATACCAGACGCCATACCAACCAAGCCCCAGTGCACCGAGCCCGCAGCCCAGCCCTGCCAAAGGCAATGGACATCAGAGTCCTAAACCTCCGCCTCCAAGCTGTGGAAAGGGCAATCAGCCACCACCACAGCCACCACCACCAGCAACCTCACAGGGCGCTGTCTTCAACGTGGTTGATTTCGGAGCCAAGGGTGATGGAGTTTCAGATGATACAAAGGTCAGCGTCGTTGCCCTCCAAATGTTCCTTTTGCAAGAGAAAGTGTAAATTTGTGCATTATGCATACTCTGACTAAGCTTCTCACTAGCAATTCATTGTTCCTCCAGTTTGCATTGCACATTTCTTTTGTGATTCCTGTTGATCAGTCTAGGAAAAAACTGTACCATTGGCAATTGGGATGGGCATAAGAATTTTGGTACTTGTTAATTGGGGGAGGCACTTCACATTGCGTGGATATTTGGATTTTTGCCAGACATTACAGCATATTATGATGGTTGGACTTTTTAATTATTTCACTGGGTCCTATGAGCCATGGTTCAGTGATCCTCTGCTATTACCCTTGCATGGTTTTTTTTTGGAGGAAAGGGCAAAAGGCCCAGCTTTTTTATAGAAAGCCAGATGTCTGCTGGGGGAAAACCAGCGAATTTACAAGCATCCACCACAACTCTACCCAACTAAACCAACCACCAGGCACCAAACATTCAACATGCAACAGAATAGCTTCTACAGGAAATTGTCACTAGTGCCATACTTCTCGGTAGTCAGTATTTGCAATTTCGCTTGACTGCGCGTGTGGCCAGAAATTTGATTCCTTCCCTTTTTTTTATTGTTTTGTTCTTCTCACATGTCCGCACTTAAGCTAGCTGGTTATGGTTTTTTTTTTCTACTTCCCTTTTTAAGGAGTCACGGTCTTGGAGAACAAATTGGACATCAAGTAAAGGTCCAGAAGAAAAATATTGATGTTTTTTCCACAACACTTTTTGCGTGTGACACATATATCATGAATGAACAATACATATTTAGTGTTGAGAACAAGTTTTAATTTTTTTTCATTAAAAAAGGTAATATGATAAGCATGCCTGGCAATCCAAAGAACAGACCAGAAAAAGAATTCAGTTGTAGTCAAATTCATGAGAAATGGGAAATGCACTGTAAATTAGCGAAAAAAGCTCCGATCACCATTTAGCAGTGTACTTGGGCTTCTTTTCAGCGAAAACAAATCCTCTTTCTCTTTGGGATGATTTTGAATAGCTGTCATTCCGACACAATCAGCAACACTATAAGGGCACAATGTGAGTATACTATGATTGACCTAAGACCTGAGCATTATAAGTGTGTTCCGCAGCTGGGTGCATTTTATGGTACTCGAGTCTAGACACCAGAGGACAGTGTCTTCTCAGAACGAACCTCTAATCAATCACTGTACATACAGGCCTTTCAAGCAGCGTGGGCTTCTGCCTGCAAGCAGGGTGCATCTACAATTCTCGTACCATCAGAGCTAGAGTTCCTTGTTGGGCCAATCTCGTTTTCTGGGCCCTACTGCAAACCAAACATCCTTTTCCAGGTAATTCTACACCTTTCCCTCAAAATAGTTAATTTTACATAACTCTTCCTTTTTTAAATCAAATACATAACTCTTCCTTTATCCAGACCAGAACTAGATTTTTACGTTATTGATAAAAGTTTTTATGTTATTATAGATACACCTCCTCTTAAGAAATGAGCTCTTAAAAGATTCCAAAGCCACATCAATAGACCAAAATAATTCAAACCATTTCATGTTTAAAATCGTAAACCATTTTCAATGCTACATTGATAGAACATAATACTTCAAATTATTTTTACTGTCTAAGATCCCACCAACAACAAGTTTGAAACTGCAGGATATTTGTAAGAATTTGATTTGATCAGTGTCCAAAGAACAGCAAACTGTAAATTTGGCAAAGATGAAACACAAAACATAACAGGGTTAAATGATGTGCTCATTTTGCAGCTGGAAGGAACGATATTAGCTCCAACAAATGCTAAAGCCTGGGGTTCTGGTTTGCTTCAATGGCTTGAATTTACAAAACTAAATGGATTATCAATTCAAGGAAGTGGTATCATAAATGGTAGGGGGCAACAGTGGTGGACCTACTCAGACCCAAATGACGATGAGGATGATGACACAGTAAGACCTGACGATCTAGCATACATTATACCACACTCTAGCATACATTATACCACACAATTCAAAAGATGTTCTATAAATCACTAACCTTGGATATATTCCCGCAGTACAATCAGGAGCTTGAGAGGATGCCACGGGTTAAACCTACGGTGAGAATTAAGATCACTATCTTAGTGCACATTCAATACTGCATGCCAAAGCAAACTTCTGGCAAATTTGATTCCGTACACTGATGCAGGCATTGAGGTTTTATGGTAGTTCCAACGTCGTAGTGGCCGGTATCACTATTGTCAACAGCTCACAGTGCCATCTCAAGTTCGACAACTGTCAAGGAGTGCTGGTCCATGACCTGACAATATCCTCCCCTGAGTACAGTCTCAACACTGATGGCATACACCTGCAGAACTCAAAAGATGTCAGCATTCATCATACCAACTTGGCTTGTGGTAATTTCCTTTGATGACTTAATTCAAGAATTAGAGCTTAGGCATCTAGCATACATTCAAAATACTCAACAATTTTATCTTGCGCATGTGAAACATATCTTCAACAAGAATTTGAGAACACAGGACAATTTATATATTCCATGGAGATACTATACTATATTATAAGGCCTATGATCAACTGAAAGCCTGTCTCACTGCTCTGTAAATTGTGCAGTGCAGATGACAGGTTTCATATTTATAAGGGTATACTGCAAAACTGTGGCAAAGAGTATCGAAGCATCTTTTGCCGTTATACCACAATAGTACAATGTGTATTAACACAGACACCATGGCAAATTTGTCTTGTTCCATGCAGGTGACGATTGTATCTCCATCCAGACAGGATGTAGCAACATTTATATACACAATGTGAATTGTGGACCAGGCCATGGAATCAGCATTGGTGGACTAGGCCGGGACAACACAAAAGCATGCGTCTCTAATGTTACAGTACGAGATGTCAAGATGTTCAGAACAATGACTGGTGTCAGAATCAAGACCTGGCAGGTAAGATCAATAATTCAAGCATGTAGCTACAAACAGAAACCTAGTTTAACATTACAGATATGAGACATTGTTTTGTCAAAAGAAAGAGGACGCGGAGTAAACTCATAATACTTACTGAGCTAAACAAATTGATTTCTCCTTGCAGGGTGGTATAGGGCTGGTTCAAGACGTAAGATTCTCGAACATACAAGTCTCTGAAGTACAAACACCTATTATGATAGACCAGTTCTACTGTGACAAAAGAACCTGTACAAATGAAACATCAGCAGTGGCAGTATCAGGCGTTCAGTATGAGAACATCAGGGGGACATTTACGATCAAGCCAGTCCACTTTGCATGCAGTGACAGCTCACCTTGTTCAGGGATCACACTTACTGGAGTACAACTTAAACCCGTGCAAATACCCCACTATCACCTAAACAACCCTTTCTGCTGGCAAGCTTTTGGGGAACTCTTCACTCCAACCATCCCTCCCATAGCTTGTTTGCAGATTGGAAAACCTGCTGGGAACAACTTGCAGTCATACCATGACATATGCTGAAACAGAGAAAGTACCCTCAACCATTAGTTGGTGCTTACCCTTGAGTGGTCGTTGTGATGCTTCCGACCCCTTTGCACCATTGCTTGGTCATGTGCATATTACCATATACACAGTTATGTTTTGTGTTTTGCTATCACGGCATGTGTGTCATATTTGCAGTACAGAAAACATATATATTCTTATATGAAATGGCCAGGCAGCATGATTATATGTGTGAGCTGAAAAAAAAATCGACCATATTATTCTAATCTATATAGTGTTACAAATAATATCACATACCATATAATAATTTAGTTAAAATAGTGCCAATATAGTTAAGGTGAAGCAAATATTAGCAACGCAAGGATCCCAATGAAAATGTTCAGTATATAATTGAACAACTGGATTATGATTCAAAAACAGATTGATACAATATAATAAAGGCTTAGATGACCAACAGAGTAAATTGATTAATCGAAGGGAAAAGTTGGTTTTGACTTGGGACAAAGGAACATAAAACTGTTTTTTAAATAAACTGAAAATTAGAAAATACGAACAAGTACAATACAGTTAGCCTAGGCAACAAATGCTAACAAAATACGTATCCAAGAGATGTAGCAGTGCAGCGCGAAAAGGAAACGTGGTTTTGTTGGGCTTAGCAGGAAAGATTTTGACAAACGGACAGATTTTTTTTCCCAAATAGATCAACATAGTTAGATAATAATGGTGTATAAATAGGATGAGGGAACAAATCATGAAAACATGACAGAGAAGTGACCATATGTTAACTAGGGTATAAATAACATGTTCACACATAAGCATTTTTACTGTCTTTCTAGCTATAACTCAACAAGAATCAGATGTCTGCGAACAAGGGAGCCGGTGATAAGCTATAATGGTAGTTAAGGTTGGTTAGTACAACACTTACCGAACTTAAGAATGTGATCTCACTTCTAGGCTGATAACTAACATGTTCTCACTCAAGCATTTTTACCATATTCATAGCATTATAACTAGACGAGAATCAGCCATCACTGAACAAGGGAACCGGTGATCTCACTTCTAAGCTAGCAAAAAGGTTCAGGCTTGATAAGCTGCTCGAATGGCTTTCAATAAGCAATATGAAAGGGAAATTGAGTACCACACTTTCGCAATGTCAAAAAAATTATAAAAGACGTAGTGGCTTCACCACTTCGGTGACTCCCTTTTATTAATAGAAAATCTCACCCGTAGGACCTTCCCCTACGGTAATGTCTTTAAAACAATGTCAAAAAAATATAAGAGATCAAGTGGTACACATGGCCTTGAAGGAGCAACACGAAATGAATTTTTCAGAAGAACTAATTTACAAGGTGTATTAACTTTTTCGAAAGTAAAACTTTTCTAATAAAGTTTATAGAAAAAACTATCAACATACACCATACCAGATAAATAAAATATGAAGACAGATTGCATGGTGAATCCAATGGTACTGATTTGGTATTGTAAATGTTGATCGTTTTCTCAAAGATAGTAATGTTTGACTTTTCAAAAACCTAATATACTTTACAATATAGGAACAGGGCGAGTATCAAACTTAACAAATCATAAACATCACATACTTTGCTCGTTCTTGCTTTCGAACTCTACAAAAAATATCATAATCTCATTATACTATACAGGGCAAGAATACCAATAATAAACAAAGACAACGTGGCAAAACATATATAAGTACCACACAGTAATTTCTTATTAGATGTTGGCATGCAAGAAACCAAGGACATGGAATGTGTGCCCATTATCACAAAAAAATATGGGCAGGCTAAGATATTTATTTTTCAACACTGCAAGTATCACTCTTCTAGTCTTGATAACCTGTCCTTTCCATGCACAGAGAACAAAGAATGAGCTAAGGCTTTAGTTTTTGACATAGTTAGACCGTACAGCTTATATTCCGATCTCTATATAGTCACTACCAACACTTACTTAATAAAATGCTGCAAACAAAAAATCAAAATTACAACATTTGCAAACAAAAAGTAATCCACTAATACAATATCTGTTTTGGAATGCATGCTAGTATGTACATTAAACAAAACTTTTGAACTATAACAGCTTATTATTTAAATGATCACATGAACCCATATTATTAGGGAATTTGCATCATACATAGCGATAAGCGATAGCACATATGTAAAGTCAGCGTAGATCGTTCGACCAACATGAAAATGGGTTCATTTTTGTTGCTAACAAACGATCATAAAACAGAAAATAACCCTTATTTATGTCGGTCAAACAACTTACCGAAAGTTTCAAGTTTGCATGGGGTTCACTGCACCAGTTAAGCCAGGAAACATTAGGACATCTTTGTGATTTGTTCGACAAACATAGTTATGCTAGAAAAAAAAGCCAAAAAAGGGACCATACGGCCATGTTATACAAAGATATAGTAGCACATGATGTGTTCCCAGTATAATACATATGCCGGCCAAAACAAGAGATACACCTGTGTCACACTGCCCTTGCGTGTTATTTTAGCAATTACAAGCCATGCACTTGTCATCGTATAAAATACTCATTATGTCTCTTTATTTGTAACCCAAACAAGGATGTAATTTTCACTTTGTATTTCGAAAACTAAGAAAATAAGAGGTTCGATAGAATCTTGTACAAAGAGAGAAAGTACAATATATCCTAAATACCATAGCATGCGGACAAAAATACTATTCAGATATTCATCCTTGGAAATAATACTTCATTCATAAATAGTAGAATTTCCTTTTGTAATTTCAATGATATTACACATATCTAGACATAGCAAAACTGTCAAAACTAGAATGACAGCAGTATATACAAACAAACTCTTCCACAAACTCTTCAATGTGATGCTCGGCTTGACGATGCATTTGGAAAATTTGCAGAATCTGTTTGTACAGTAGCAGACAAAGATTTCAGCATTGCCTAGTGTAACATGAAAAGAGTCACAAGAACTAGACAGGTTTAAGATGAAACAGACCGATGCAAAATCATAATCTTGAAAATCGAATGACATCCTTTGTCCCTCTGTAGTTTTCAATAGTTTCAGGGCATTCTTGTCCTGTTGTTTCCTTGTATTTGTTCTCCAGGTCCTAATGTAAAAGAGATAGTTTAACTTCATGTAAAAAAAGTTGCAAAACGATATATTCCATAACAAAATATAAATACATGATCACACGCTTTAAGAAATATTTCTGCAAATGTTATTCACAATTAGATTGAAGGTGCCTTAGCTGCTACGATGCTGAGATGGAACAGTTACAAAAGCAATAGCAGACCTTTCAAATAAAAAAACCAAGGTCATGTAACTCCAGCCAAGAAAGACTAATATATTAAAAAAAATTGATCATATCCTCATCATGATACCGTTCTACTGATAACAACTACTATAGGCTTCAATGCTCCACCAAACCGTGGAAGCAAAATTTGAAGCACATTAAGGCCTTATTTGCAACAGCCCTCTATTACATTACTAACAACAGTGATGTAGATTTGTGCTATTTCGTTTTTGAGAGAGTATAAAAGCACAAGAACTAATATGAAATATTTCGTACGTTGAGTTAGAATCACATTTACTAACCTTCAGCTGTTCACGTATGCTCTCAACAACATCCATAGTCATTCTGTCGAAGAAAAGAATCCCCTGCAATCCACAACTTAATGGTGAGTGATCACTTGACTATAGTACTGAATGTGTCCCATCCCAATTTATGAAAACTGAGGTGTCCTTAGACCCCAGTTGTTATGTTGGATCAAAAGTAACATTAAAAGTGAAGTAAAGAGACACAGACTTGATTTAGTGGAACATTGAATATTTGAATATGTCATCCACATAGACAAACTTGACCGGAAAAGCTACATCAAAACTCTTGCAGACAGACATGACATAATTAAGTCTGATCATGGTTCACCACGTACCTGTAAGTGATCAAACTCATGCTGGAACACTCTTGCAGATAGTTCAGATAATTTAACTTTGATGTTTGCCCCAGTAACATCTTGAGCATTAATTTTAACAGTTTCTGGTCTCTGCATGAGCACAGTAGTGAAAGATGATCAAAAGTGCCATAATTCCAAAATTAGGAAAATCTCTCTTCTTTTTACAAGGAAATAAATAATAAATAAATAAATAAAAGTACCAAATAATAGGATCAACAAAGGCAGATATTGACTGCATTCCTTAACTGGGGATATCAACAAAAAACTAGTTCCACCATTTGTTAGATATATCTAATACTTCATTTTGTCTTGTACTCCGTATGACATTTAGTACACATAACATAGATTGTGAAGAAAAAAAAGAATATGAATGTTAATAAGCTTCAAACCGCCCCCGCAAAAAAAAACTTTAAACCTAACTCTCATGTTCTAATTTTTTTGAGTCAGCATTTGAACTTGTGAAGCATAGTTTATTTGTAGTAATGAATGTCATACTTGCTTTAAAGCAAAGACAGCTTTAAATTATTGTTCGAAACTTGATATAGGTTTAATTTCAACTGGCTAGATGGCTGATTAATATCAACTTGATTCTAAGCTTAACAAAACATACAAAACTCTAAACTTTCTGGGTGCATATAAAAATAAAACAAGTCCGTTTTTTAACCCTGAACCCTGAACTGTTGCATAAGTTCACTTTTCAACCTTGGAACTCTGAAACTGGTTGTATTTTATTTTTATCCTTGAACTCTTGAATCAGTTTATTTCACTCTTGAAAATTTAGGAACTATTTAATAAAATCCAGGTGCAAACTTGTAAAGTCAGGATGTGTGGGTGAGACATGAAGTGCACGAGCACTGTTTTCCCGACTCCAAAAAATGCACTACAGTTTCACTCTGCTCCAGGGCTTCCGAACGGTGCAGTTTGACCATTCGGTGCTGCTTTATCCTGAATTTGTTTTTTTCAGATTGACTTTTGACTAGTTCAAAAAAAAAGTTTTAGAGTTTTCCAAAAAAAACTGATCATTTTATTTTATTTATCCTGAAATTCTTAATTTTTTATTTAAGTTTCTGACATGGCATGCTGGTGATGCCAAGTGTCGTCTCAGTCAGAACAAAACCGCATAGGATATAGCCATGGGGTAAAGTAAACTGGTTCAAGATTTCAAGGTAAGAAACAGCCGGTTGTATAGTTCAAGACTAAAAACTGAACTTCTGCAAAGATTACAAAGTGGATATTTTTTATGTGGAAGTATGCAGAATTAGGAAGTCAGCAACAACACATGACAAATGAAATACATAGTAACTTTAAAACATGGAAGATGTAACATTCTTAGTGCAAACAACACAACTGGTATTTGTATGGAGATTATTCTCACCAGCACATTGGCATATATCCCAGGGAACGACAAGCACCCTTCTTCATCGACAAATAATCGCTTTGAGAACTTGTACACTACTGGGTTGACAAGGACAATCTCCTTTCCTTCCCCTTTCACCCCAGCTTCGTTGAATACCATGAGCTGCACGTTCACTCCAACTTGCGGTGCTGAGAGACCAATGCCATCAGTCCTGTTGCATGAAACCAACACTTTGAAGGACAACCTTGTCTAAGAGATAATGTATAACCGTCAATCCTTTCTGAAAATAGTTACGAGTCATATGAGGCTACGATTGGAAATTTGCCCCCACTAGAACATGCCAAGGCATTTCAGGTACACCATAACAAAATTAGTCAAAATCTCATCGCAGTAGCGCCACAGACTCAGGCAGACTCGTAAGCACAAATGATACCTCAATTTACTGACTTGACAAAGCAATGCCTATAAGATACTAGAGCATGTTCCCCACAAAAAAGAAGAAATACTAGAGCATGTAGATAATGTACACGCTTGTGTTGTGTGTATGGCATGTGTGCATTGTGTGTGTGTGTCGTTTCTACATGTACAGAAATCTGGTTTGAAACAAGGTCCTAACCACCTAGCAACTCTAAGGATGTATTTCATGGTCCACACACATTTGCTTAAAATAAGTGGGAACCAACACGGTTTAACAGCTGCATGAGCATTTGATGTATACATAAGCCATAATGTGGATTTCTGCAAGCTAGTCGTGCTAACAATTGCGTGCATATTCATAAAAAAGTGGCGCCGTAACCTCATCCGCATTTCAGCAAACAGCTCTGTTGCACACAACACAGCAGAGGCAATAAGGGCAGATGGCTCTACTCTACTTGGAGACTCACTTGTACATGACATCGAACATCTCATCGGCAAGGGAGCGGAGGTTGCTGTCGAAGGTGTTGATGCGCTTGTTGCGCGCGCGCAGGACGGGGTCGGGGTACTGCACGATCTTGAGCGGCGCCTCGAACTGCAGGTCCGCAGCTACATCGCGCAATAACAACAGCAACAACCGAGTAAGGTATAGAAGTATAAGCTACAGTACAACCGAGCATCGAGAAGTGTTTGGGAGGCGGCGGATGCTAACCTGTGGCAAAGTCCTCGTCCTCGGCGGACGGCGCGGCGGCCACGGAGGAGCCGGAGCCGCGACGGGTGCGGGCGGCGAGTGGCGCTGCCGGGCCGGCGCGTCGTAGGGGCAGCGCCCTGGCGTGGGTCGCGAGGAGAGGGCGAGAGGAGGAGGATGCGAAGGCTCGGAGGCGAGGGATGAGGTGAAGGTGGAAGCGCGCGGCCGCCATGGGAGTTCCGTGACCCTTCTGCTTGGTTCGATTTTTTTCCAGTAATAACACAACCTCACGATGTTTTGGGGACGACGATGTCCCGCTGAAGTGAGCTGATCACGGTCGTCCGTTGCATTCGCTCGCAAAAGGCTACATCCTTTTGTTTCCTACAGCCCAGCAAAGGATCCATGGGCCGGGCTAACCATAACCCTCTTTTTCGAGTGGAAAGCCCAGGATGGCCATTTTGTGTGACTCATGAAAACCAGCGCAATATTCTAAAAAAAAAAATGAAAACCAGCGCAAATTCCCCTAAAAACCAAATGCAACCATCCCAAATTCCCCTAAAAAATGCAACCAACCTACAAAAAATTCTGAAACGAAGGCATAAGTTTTACTTTATCCATTAATTAATACCCAGTTTATTCGTGAAAAACCGGGCGAAAACCATATAACATGCACCAACACCAGAGGACCAAGCCCACTCAAACCTGAACTGCAATCAAGCTCAAAACACCACTCTCCAAATACCACACAACCTTTCACCCTTGCTGGAGAGAAGACGCCGTAACTGATATGGACATAGCAGACACGGGACACTCCAGCGTAGACAAAGAAACCAACACTCTGGGGAGCTGCGCCAACGCCAGCAGCTCCACCACTTGCGACAAGACAGCACCGCTCTGACTCTGAAGAAGAACACAAGGAGAACAAGGAAAGGCTGGTGCCACAGAAGACCCACCATCGCAGCTTCGACTTCATAGCAACAAACGAGCCGAGGTAATCCCATGGACACGCCAGAGAAGAGGCGACTGCCTCAACCAAAGCCGTGTCTCCGACATCGCTCATCCTCGCCGTCGTTGCCTTAGAAACCTCATCGCGAAACACCTTGGCCTTCCACACCACATCGCAACACTGTCAATGAACATGCCACCCTCGTAGCACCTGATCGCCACTCCTACGATATTGAGACCTTGCCTCCTAGAGCTATCACCGCAATGCTTCCCGAGGCCACCGCCTTGGCATACATCTACCATCTAAGGCCGTCGTCCCGGCTTTCTCCATGCTCGCCACCAGGACAGCCCTGCTTGAGGGCACAATCCTCCACCATCCAACATAGGTCTAAGCCTCCAAAGGCGATGTCCCCAAGGGGGAGCAACGAATACGCCGCCATCACCCGCTCCAACAAAGCCGGAGCTAGGGCTTTCACCCGAAGGACCCAATCGCAGGGTAGAATCGGAGTTCCCCGTGACGCCTCCAAGGAGGGAAACGGTGCCCGAAGACATCGTCGTCATCGCTGGCGACGACCTAGGTCGTGGCAAGGATTTCTCCAGGATCACCACCACACCAGCCGCCCCTGCACTACGCCAAACCAGACCGGAGCTGGCCGACCACCGTCGTCGAAGACAAGAGCCTTGCACACCCCCACACAGCGCCGGAGCCACCACCCACCATGCCATCTGCCAAGGGCGGAACCACAACAGCACGTCACGCATCTCGCCAAAGCACCTCTCACCCTCCTTTGCTTTCCGGCTCTCTGCCCCGAGCTACACACGGAGATGCTGAACTGAAGCTCACAGGGCGACCGGAGACAGGAGACCAGCCACCCGCACACCTCACCGCGCCTCCAGATCCGCGTTGCGCGAGGACATGCGCCCATTCCGCCCCGTCATGACAACCAGCGCCAGGCCAGGGCAGTAGCTACTGCTAGAAACCCCCATATTTCCGACGGTGAAATCTAATACCCGACGTCCCGTCGGCTAATACACTAATAACCGACGGTGGCGTTGATAGCCGACGGTGATTCACATCCCCTCGGATATGACCTCCAATAACCGCCGGTACACCTTATTTCCCGACGGGGATAAACTAACTCTCGGCTAACCTTACTCATACCCGACGGTGAATTTGAATACCAGACAACTGATATCTTACGGTCAGGTATTACGTTGTATAACCGACGGGTAATATGTGCCCGTCGGTTATGAACCGCAATGACCAACGGGCTAAATCTAGCTGTCAGTTAAATTACACATAACCGACGGGGAATAGTAATAGCCGACGGTGGACAGTACCCTCGGCTATATTTTTCATTGGTTGACTCAGCTAATTTAGGGTTGGTGAGATCATGCAACACATTGACGAATGAGAACAAATCCAACTAATTCGGAAAGTAATTGACGTATGACAACTCACGCATGATCAACAGTTCATTTGTCGTTACACGATATATGAGAAAGCTCGGTCATGCATATTTAGAAGTCGATCCTCGGTAGCTACACTAGAACAAACACAAATATGCTCTTAATTCGACCGCCCTTCTCACTCTCTCTTTTGTCGGTGTTGTCGGCTTGTCGGGAGGGAGAGGAGCATATATATGTCCGTGTGGTAGATTTAGTTTTTGTTTAGCTTATTTTTGTGTTGGAATAATATGTCTTCGACCTACGTCATGGTGGCCAATGTCATGGTTGTGATAGGATATATGTAGTCGGATGTCTTTGATGAGTGGAAATATCGGCCATGAGGCAGAACGACTAACAGTGAAATAGGCGGACAACGGAAATACACTTCGGTTCTCTTGTCGTCTGACATGGTGATATGGGGCTATGCTGACTTGATGACCTTTGTAGTCTTTGGCCGAGAAAGGAGGAGTGAACTATGATGACATAATGCAATCAGCTGGCTTGGTAAGTTTAACACATCTTGCTGGTAGGCTTGCAGCAATAAAACTATAGAGTAATGCATCTTTCGTGTTATATATAGGCCACATTGGATTCTGAAGTTGGATGTGGAACGAGAAGAGATGCTGATCGTCAACAGGAATCTGAAAAGTTTAGTTTGATGCAGATTCCTCTCTAGCTGGTTAACTTGTCCAAATATCGGTATATGCTAGCTATATGCTTGTGAGGCGGCAAGAGGATTAAAATAAAACTTATAGGTGCCACAGGAAGAAATAATATATCATGTGTTGTTCACTTTTGTTGACAATTTGCACTAGGATGCTTTTTCCGAACTTCTTTGGATCACTTTTTCTATAAATGTTCAGATTCATCGGAATGCTTTATAGTTTCATCCTGTAGTGTTTGACAACATTTTTGAAACAAGGTCCCATGACTTAGTTCACTTATTTACTAAACAAACAGAAACTTCTTGATACAGTCCTGTACAGATAAACTTGAATCAAGGCCCCATGTGTTAGTTCACTCATTTTGCCTACAACACTAGTTTAGTACTGCTACACTTGTTTTGTAGTATATGTGCATTATCAGTAGTTATCTTACAACTAAATTTATCATTTCTTAGGGAATGAGAAGCAATACTAGAGGAAGTCCTAGTCTTGAGAAGAATGATGGTACTGATGATGATGTGGATGACATCTACGACAACGGGGAGATGATGAAGGCTATGGTTATGGTGAGGATGGTGATGATGGCTATGGCTACGACCACGATGATGACCATTATAATCAAGATTATAGTAACTATGGTGATGACGGTGATGATTATTGATGGCAAAAGAGCGACATTATGAAGTTTCCGAAATTTAGTGTATGCAGACAGTTTGAACCAATATAATATTGGTTATTGTTTCCATTTGGATTTGACATTTCTAGATGAATCATACTGTGTGAGGTCACTTTAAATATAATATATGTTGTTCTTGAGTCATGTGTGGTTGCATTGTTTCTGAAATGGTATTATTCTGAAATATTGTGGTCCTGAATTATAATTACCCCTCATACGTCACCCCTCGGTGAATTTCTACACCATCGGTAATTGGCTAAAACTAATACCAACGGGCCAATAAACCATCGATAAGCATCAAATCCGACGGGCCAATAAACTGTCGATAATCAAGAAATCCGACGGGCCACGGTAACCGTCGGACAGTAATACCCGACCGTAAACCACCAGTTAACAGTATTCCCGAGTGTCCGCGGGCGGCCAGTGGCCAAAACATGAGCGACGGCTTCCCGTCGGTTTATTACCGTGGGGCAATATGTTACCCGACCGTACCGTCGGCTATAAGTGTAATGGCCGACCGAGCATAGCTGACGGGAGATGGCCGACGATACACCGTCGCTTATAACTATATCCGAAGGTAAACGTCAATAGCCGACGGTAAATCGACCCTCGGCTATATTGCGATATCTAGTAGTGTAGGATCACCACAGTAGAAACGGGCGTTTTCTCGGAAAGAAAAAAAAAATGAGAAACGCATCTTTCCATGTTCAGTTGAAGGTGACATCTCTTTCTCAGCAGGAAAACGTGCCACCCGCCGAGTACCACACATCTATCGATCCACTGAGAACCCCTCTCCAAATCCGGTGTCAGAGTTTGTGCAGGGAACGATGACCTCGTTGGAGGCATCGGTTACGTGTTATATAGGGTGAGAACAGCCCCCACCGTGGCATTGTACAGAGGTACGGTACGATCGGAGTACTACTCCGTATCATACCCGTACAGGTCTATTACAAGAGATATTACATGATTAACACTCCCCCTTAATCTAAACCTTCTGAAGGTTGAGATTACGCTTAAACTCATCAAAACTCTTGACAGGAAGTGCTTTAGTAAAACCATCAGCAATTTGATCCTTGCTAGAGATAAAACGAATATCCAAAGTATTATTGGCAACTCTCTCTCGAACAAAATGGAAATCAATCTCAATATGCTTAGTGCGAGCATGAAACACTGAATTTGCAGAGAGATAAGTGGCTCCAAGATTATCACACCATAGAATTGTCTTTTCCTTTAATTTTACTCCAAGTTCTCCAAGAAGAGCCTCTACCCATATCATTTCAGCCGTGGCATTTGCTAAAGACTTGTATTCAGCTTCTGTACTAGACCGTGAGACTGTTGGCTGTTTACGTGCACTCCAGGAGATAAGGTTTGGACCAAAAAATATAGCAAAGCCTCCTGTAGAGCGACGATCATCAGGACATCCAGCCCAATCTGCATCTGAAAAGGCACTCAAAACAAATGAATAAGATTTACGAAATGTAATTCCAAGTGCCTTTGTATCCTGTACATATCTGAGAATGCGCTTTGCAGCTGTGTAGTGTGCTGTTGTTGGGGCATGAAGGTATTGACAGATTTTGTTGACCGAAAAAGACAAGTCTGGGCGAGTCAAAGTCAAGTACTGTAGGGCTCCAACAATGCTTCTATATTTTGTGCTATCTTCTGGACCAAGAGGTATACCACCATCAAGAGACAACGGCTCTGAGGGAGACAAGGGTGTAGGAGCTGGTTTGCATTTGCGCATACCAACTTTCTCAAGTAACTCATTGCATATTTTTCCTGAGTCAGAAGCAAACCATTGTGTATCTTCTTTACCTCAATGCCTAAAAAGAAATGCAAGTCTCCCAAGTCCTTTATAGCAAAGTCAACATTAAGATCTCGAAGAAGGGCAGATATAGCATCATCAGAAGAGCTTGTGACTATGATATCATCAACATAAATGAGGACATAAACTGTGATACCTGACTTGTTGTAGAGAAACAAGGAAATATCATCTTTGGATGGTGTGAAACCAAGAGCACATAGCCTAGAGCTCAAGCGAGAGAACCACGCTCGAGGTGCCTATTTCAGTCCATAGAGAGCTTTATCAAGTTTGCAAATATGATGCGGAGCGTGTGGATTTTCACAGCCTGGAGGTTGTTTCATATACACTTCCTCTTCCAGAACACCATGAAGAAACGCGTTCTTGACATCTAGCTGCCGGAGGCTCCATCCACGAGACACAGAGAGAGCCAAAACAGTTCTAATTGTTGCTATTTTAACCACTGGACTGAAAGTATCTTCATAGTCAATGCCATACCTTTGCTTAAAACCCTTTGCTACAAGACGAGCTTTATACCTGTCAATTGTCCCATCTGCTCTCTTTTTGATACGATAAACCCATTTGCAATCAATCAAATTCTTGTTGCTGCTAGCAGGGACTAGGTGCCAAGTTTTGTTTTCCATTAGTGCAATGTATTCCTCTTCCATAGCTTTACGCCATTTAGAATCGTCAAGAGCCTCTGACAATGTAGTTGGTTCACCTGTAGAGGAGAACATGCCATATCGAACAGTACCATCTGTATAAACCTTTGGTTGTCGAATACCTTTCTGCAGACGCGTACGTGGTGCAAGAGCGGACGGTGCAGCAGGAGATAAAACAGGGGAATCTTCCCGCTGGGGCTAGCCGCAGAAGATCCTGCAGTCTTCGGTGTGCTTGCTGCAGAGGAAGAGCTGGCCGCAGAAGATCCCGAGCCAGGGCAATCTTCGGCAGTAGCCGCGCGACGTGGCGATGCAGGAGGGGTGGAGGCAGGCGTGGACCCTGGCGACGCGGCGGACGAAGCGTCAGGCGCAGCATCTTCGGGATCGGGCGCGGGCGATCCGACAGGAGCATCTTCGGGATCGGACGCCTCGGGATCGGAGCCGTCAGAGGAATGTTCAGGCATATCAGCCTCGTGTTCTGCACCGGTTTGGTCATTTTCTGGGACATCTTCAACATGAGTTTCTGAATGCAATTCTTCTCCGTTTTCACTCTGATTTTCTTCTGTGGCTTGATGTTCCTGATGCACATTAGTAATAGGCACAATAGGAGACATATGATCATCAATGTTATGTGCAACCCCATGATGTGTATGTGTAGAGGATGGAAGTAACAAGATCTCACGCCTAAGACGAGAACCGACATTGGGATGTAGTTCAGCAAAAGGAAAAATATTCTCATCGAAGACAACATCACGAGAGATATACACACGGCCTGTAGACACATCTAGACACTTGACACCTTTGTGAAGGGGACTATAACCCAAGAAGACACATCGTTTGGAACGAAAAGAGAGTTTACGCTTGTTATAAGGACGGAGGTTAGGCCAACAAGCGTAACCAAAAGTTCGTAGGGCATCATAATTTGGTTTAACATTGAGGAGACATTCGGTGGGAGTGGACATTTTAAGGACCTTCGTAGGAAGCAAATTTATAAGGAATGTGGCAGTGAGAAAAGCTTCATCCCAAAACTTGAGAGGCATAGATGCATTTGCTAACAAGGCAAGACCAACCTCAACAATATGTCGATGTTTACGTTCAGCAGAACCATTTTGTTGGTGAGCATGTGGACAAGACACATGATGAGTAATGCCCACTTTTTGAAAGAAACCATTAAGTTTTTCATACTCACCCCCAATCAGTTTGCATAGTGACAATTTTCCTATCAAACTTGCGTTCAACCATATGTTGGAAATTAAGAAAACTTGATAAACCTCAGAACGCTTTTTGAGCAAATATATCCAAGTAAACTTGCTGAAATCATCGATAAAGCTTACATAGTATGCATGTTTGCCAACAGAAAGAGGTGCAGGACCCCATACATCAGAGAAAACTTGTTCCAAAGGAACAGTGGAAACACTGGTGGAGACAGGATATGGCAACTGATGGCTCTTGGCTAGTTGACAAGAATCACATACATATGGATTTATTTCGGGGGAATAAGATAAATTGTTTTTCCTAAGTACTTGTTGAACTACAAACGAGGAAGGATGCCCTAAACGACGATGCCATGTGGACGAAGATGGCTTTATTGTAACGAATGCATGCTTGGACTCATTGGGAGTAGGCACCAAGGGATATAGACCTCCATGACAGGGACCCCTAAATAGGATTCTTCGCGTGGCTTGGTCCTTTATCAAGAAAAAGAAGGGGTGAAATTCAAGAAAAACATCATTGTCAAGTGTAAATTTGTGAACAGAAAGTAGGTTCTTTGATGCATTAGGAACATGAAGCACATTGTTCAGATGGAAAGTATCATGTGGGGTGCGCAAAATTGAATGACCAATATGACTTATGTGCATAGAATTACCATCAGCCGTGCGAACGGAGTCACGTCCCTTGTACTTGTCCATGGTGGAGAGCTTGTGGAGTTCCCCAGTGATATGGTCAGTGGCACCTGAATCAGGGTACCAGTTGGTGTCGACGCAGTAGGATGCAACGTGTGCACCCTTCTCTCCACGGTCACCACGGTCACCGCCGCGATCACCACCGCGGTCACGGTCACGGCGATCACCACCGCGATCACAACTGCGATCACCACCACGGTCACCGCGATCAGCACGGTCACCATCATCGTCATTGTCATCTTGGTACCTCCACCAGCAGTCACTAGCAGGGTGACCATGAATCTTACAAATTTGACAAGTTATATCAACATATGGTGTAGGCGCACGTCCACGGTACTGGCGTGAGCGACTCTGTCCTCCATCAGAACGGCGACTGTCACGGCGCCCATCATCACGGCCACGGCGATCACCACCACGGTCGCGGCGTCCATCATCACGACGATCGCGATAGTCACGCGAACCACCGCGATCATCAGCACGGCGCCCTCCTCCACGCTGATCTCCGCGACCACGCTCAGGGTAAAGTCACGGCGATCACGCGAGTGACCATCACGGCCACGGCTTGCAGCATTGGCGGATGAAACAAAAGCTTCAGGAGGCTCATCAGTATTATCATTGCGCATATCATAGGAAGACATCAGTCCAAAAAGATCATCAAGAGTGGTGGCCGGGTTACTATCAACAGCAGTAACTAGTGCATTGTAGGAGGAATCAAGACCATGGAGTAAATAGCCTATCAGTTCATCATCCTCTAGGGGTTTACCGGCAGCAGCAAGTTCAGAGGCAAACCCTTTCATTGTCGTGAAGTATTGATGCACTGTCATGGTGGCTTTCTTGGTGTCGTTGAGTGCGGATCGGAGGTGTTGTACCTTGGTCCGGGAGGCAGTGGAGAACATGTTGGTGATGGTCGCCCAGGCTTCGGCAGTAGACTCCATGCCGAGAACGTGGGAGAGGATGTCGGGGGACAGCGAGTTCAGGAGGAACCGGAGAACCTGCTGATCCCGGGCAATCCAGGCGAGATAGGCGGGGTTGTCCACCGTGATCTTCTTCTTCTTCTCCCCATCTTCAACTTCGACGGTCCTTGACGGCGCACGATCGGTGCCGTCAAGCAGCCCCATGACGTTGGCGCCACGGGACGCAGGGAGCACAAGGGCCTTCCAGAGAAGAAAGTTTCCTCGATGGAGGGTTTGGGTGGGAGGTGAGCCGAGCTCGGAGGCCAGGGACGACTTGGAGGAGCTCATGGCGATGTGGGTGGGTTCTTGGGATCTGTAGTTTGTTTCGTTGTGTAGGGCGGCGGCGGCGGCGGCTAAATAGCGGCGGCGGCGGCTAAGATATTGGTTTTAGGGTTTTGGTTTTGGATATTGGCGTATTGTGGCGGCGGCGGCGGCTGAAGAGCGGCAGCGGCGGCAGGGGTTTTGGCTTTGATTGTGTTGTAGGCGGCGGCGGCAGTCTTGTGCGGCGGCGGCGGATTATGGTGTGGCGGCGGCGGCGGCGGCGGCTGGGAGAAGCAGCGGCGGCGGCGGCTATTGGCAGCTAGGTCATGGAAGGGGATGCTCTGATACCATGTCAGAGTTTGTGCAGGGAACGATGACCTCGTTAGCGGCATCGGTTACGTGTTATATAGGGTGAGAACAGCCCCCACCGTGGCATTGTACAGAGGTATGGTACGATCGGAGTACTACTCCGTATCGTACCCGTACAGGTCTATTACAAGAGATATTACATGATTAACATCCGGCATGTCGCCTAACCAGTTCCGGGCTCGAGCCCGATCGGAATCACTTCCATTTCGGGCAAGCAACAAGCGGCGAGCATCGGTAACGCACGTGCCTGATGGAAACGACTCGCCTCGTCTGTCGTTCGATCCATCGCCAACTGAAAGCGAGAGCGCCTACGCGATGATGAGGTCTATCCCTTTGGTTTGGTGGACATCGCCGGATTACAGCTGTGCGTCTTCATCGTCACCGGCGATCGAGCGTGTGTGTGACAGAGTAAAGGGAACGAACTGCCTTTCGTGACTCATTTGGTGAGCAAAGTAGTTCAGAAGACCAACGCCGATTCCAAGTTTCTTCTTCTATAGTTACCAAGACCATGGATTAAAGCAGATCCATCAGTTCGTGGTTGGTTTGCACTCGCACATGAACTTGCCCTCCCGAAATGGAAGCACCTCAAGACTAAAGCAGACCTACCTTCATCCAAACCTGGCAATGTTGCAAGTGCCAAGCCAACAGCAAAAGAGAGGCATGTGGATCTAATATATATGCACGTGCCAATTACAGTTACCAGTCCCGCCCTTGGTGCTGGTGCACCTATATAAACACCGCCGGCGCTTCCGGTCTATCAAAATTCAAAAGAGCGCTGCCCATCCATATCGGTCCGACTCGTCTCTGCTCTGCTTCTTGAGCAGAACAGCTAACTCTTCAGTTCCAGGAACAAAGAACTAACCAGCTAGGAAGGATGGCCAGGATGATGTGTGGCCGCGCCGGTGAGCCGGCGGTACGCAAGGGCCCGTGGACGCTGGAGGAGGACCTCATCCTCGTCGGCTACATCTCCCAGCACGGTGAAGGCTCCTGGGACAACCTCGCGCGCTCTGCTGGTACGTAACGCTCTCCATCATCACCAATTGATGCTACAGCACCAAATTCGCAACCATTATTTGTAATGCATTGTTGAGAGCTAAATGATCGACGCGGGCTTGCAAACATTTTATCTCTGTGGTGTGATGTGTCAATTAATTCGATCAGGTCTGAACCGGAACGGGAAGAGCTGCAGGCTGCGGTGGCTGAACTACCTCAGGCCGGGGTTGCGGCGGGGAAGCATCTCGCCGGAGGAGGAGACGATCATCCGGGAGCTCCATGCGAGGCTGGGCAACAAATGGTCCGAGATCGCCAAGCACCTCCCCGGCCGGACCGACAACGAGGTCAAGAACTACTGGAGGACCAGGATACACAAGAAAGCGCCGCGCCAGGACACGAGCGAGGCGACGTCGCCCGTGTCTGCTTCGACGAGCCAGGCCAGCTCCGCTGCGGGAGACGAGTTTTTCACGCAGACGAGCTTCCCTTGCCCCGAGCTGAGCTGGGTCGCCGCCGACCACCACGAAATGGCCGATGTGGGCGCGACAAGGACGCGGCTCTTTCCGTCTGAGTTCGGCGACAGCTTCTGGAGCGTCCAGGACAACTTCTGGGAGATGCTCCCGCTTTCAGACCCGGTGTACGAAGCACTATAGACCCCGCGCACTGCTGCAACTAGCTATAGATACAGAACGCGGGCTGTTATTCTGTACTTGGATGGCTTTGCTATTACCCAAAGCTTGGTCTCCCTTGGTTTTGGTATATTTCGTCTCCGGCGAGGCGGCGAGGCGAGGCCCTCCATTTTCTGGCCTTCCTGAGCTACAAATATGCTGCTATGAATTATGATGCTATCTGTCGTACTGGTACAGCAGTTTTAACACAACTGCATTTTTTGACGAAAAAAGAAACACTACGGGCTTGATCACCTATATACATGATGTATGGGACATGTACTCCAAAAGTAGCAATGTGTTAACTGGTTCTATACTTCTATGTCTTTATTGTCCAATCATTAGCTGGTGACTCATGGTTGCTCCGATGACTGAACTGATGGACTTACGTGGTTAGCAAATGCATGTGGCACTTCTAATTTCGGACAAGCTCGATCAGTGCGCGGTTTGTAACATGCACTAAAACCGAAAATTCGGCGAGCTCCTCGTTGCAACCTCGTGCCCATTTTCTCATTTCGTGCTAACTAAAATGGACAGCACATGACTTCGTGCTTTCATCCAACTAACGAAGGTAGAGGCAACTTAAAAAAGAAGAAAAGATGCTTGCTCGAAATTGATACATTTCTCGTGGCTGGAACAGCTGTATCGCTGTTGGATTTGGTTTTCGTTGACGGCGGCGCAATACAGTTGGATTTTTGTATAAGTTGTGCGGAAAGGATCGAGTTACTATGCTACTCGCCTACTCCCTAAGTTTTCATTTACTTTGCGCTATGTGTTTAGTTAAAGTCAAACTTTATCAAGTTTGAACAATAATATAGGGAAAAATAACAACATCCATAACATCAAATGTATATAATACAAAAAAATTACTTTATGATGATTCTTCGGAATCTAGTGTCACATGTGTGTTCCAAATCTCAGCAAGTCGACCGCCTCATGATTCGGTAAAGCCAAATTTTAAAACCTAGTACATCATAATCCACGTTTCTAATACACACTAGAAATTAAGATATCAATCTTGAAACATAAATTATAACATTCTCATTTTCTTGTTTTCATGGAACTTACCAGATGTTCATGTTATTTGACGAGTATTTATATGTGTGGGCTTCAACTTAATATATCCGTGTGTCCACGCGTCGCGGATCTCGCAACCTCATCACAGCGCGACGCTTCTCGTTGCGAGGCGCCGATCTTTGCTGCTGACTCGTCGCACGACAATGCAAACGGATAGAGAGATGGGAGTATATTCCCCCTTACCTGATTTGATTTTGTTGACTAGTGCTCAAGTGAATTTTCAGAAAGGTGGGTGTCCTCGGTCTTTTCTAGAAAACAGTTATCCACTTTTCGAAAACCTCCATTTTATGAACGTACATCTCCAATTTGAAATTGTCACGCCTAGAGATTTATGGAAGTGCTTCTGGATGGATATAGATTGATGAAAAACAGGGCGGGGCCCACAGTGGTGCTGAGTGTGTCGGCCTCACAGGGCCCATAAATTTTGGGGCCCCAAATTTTTGTATGTGCAGTATATATGTTATTGTGCCTAGGTCGCAATTTAAGCCAAGCACAGCTCGCGCGGGGAGCTGATTTACACCGCTCCTTAGCGGCGGTTCAGCCCCGCGCCGCCTACGTGTTTCCTTACGTGAGCCAAGGCGCGGAATACGTTTAGCTATTGCTTCGTCTGTTTCGTTCTTTCGTTATACTGTTTCTATTCCTGAAACTTTGCAGTGAGTTTCAACACGAATATTTTTTACTTTGAATATTTTCAAAAAAAGTACCATTTTAAAATCCGACATTTTCAATTTGGAATCATTTTTAAATTTGAACAAATTTTAAAAATGGTTATACTGTACGGAAACGTTCCAGAAAAATTGAAAATAGTCCCAATTTTTAAATTTGGAACCATTTTTAAAATAAACAATTTTCAAATTTGGAACCATTTTAAATTTGGAACCATTTTCAAAATGGAACCATTTTCAAAAATGAACAATTTTTTAATTTGGAACTATTTTTAAATTTGGAAACATTTTCAAAATAGAACAATTTTCATAATGGAACCATTTTTAAATTTGGAACCATTTTCAAAATGGAACCATTTTTATATTTGGAACTATTTTAAAAAATGAACAATTTTCAAATTTATAACCATTTTAAATTCGGAAACATTTTTAAATTAGGAACCATTTTCAAAAATGAACAATTTTTAAATTTGGAACCATTTTCAAAATGGAACCATTTTCAGAAAATGAATAATTTTCAAATTTGGAACCATTTTAAAAAATTTGGAACCATTTGTGTTCAAAATTATCTAGGAGGGAGTGAGGATTCCATGTTGTGCACACCTTATTGCAATGCAAATCCTACATTGTGCACGTACCTTGGGGAGCTTCCTCTTGATTTTTTAGAACACTTAGTTGATCCTTCGGATTCTTTGATTGCTTGCCTATTTTGTTGAGGTATCTCTCCCTTTGCTATTTTGTTACAATCTTTGGATTCTCAATATAGTTTGATTTTCTCCTATTATTGATCAATGGAAATGTCCATTTGATTCTACTCTTTTTTATGAGAAAATCTAAACTCATAGAGGAACTCTCACTATGTTGGCCTTCCGAAGCTTTTTACCCATTTCGGCAATTGTTGCCAATGGGGGAGAACTTTTGGAGGGTTTATGGAATTTGGCTTTATACTTTGATTGGTTCTTAAGTATTTCTCTTTCTTGCCTTTGCATTCGTTGCTTGGTTTTGTATATAGTGAAAACTCCACCACCGGTAATGGTTAACAATATATGCAATGAATTCATGTTCATACACACGCGCATAGATTGTGGGGGAGTTTGCACTATATATGTGGTTGGACTAACATCACATACTTTCGTAGTATTTAATGTTAGTGCAACCGCTCCTTGTTCGTTAAATTTCATATTATAAACCCTCTCAAAAGAGATTGTCATCAATTACCAAAATGGGGGAGATTGAAAGTGCATGAGCCCTCATGTGTGGTTTTGGTAATTAATGACAATCTCTATGAACTAATGGTTGCATTGAGCTATCCTTGTAGGGCTTGTCCATTGGCAATGCTTGAACACCATGCGTTGGTATCAAGATTGAAAGAAGAAGATAAAGTGATGACCCAAGTAATATTCAAGGTGTGATCCACACAAATGGTCATCTAGAGTTGAGCTTATTGCAAGCATGGCTTGGAAAAGAAGATTGAGTAAACATTCATGTTTATCTCCAAGCCATCATCTATATTGTAGCGCCCCGACCGCAGAACTATACAGTGATGATGTGTGTCACCGGTTAGGCGATACAACCGGAGGTTACGGGTTTACCACTCCCCGGCCAAAACCTTTGGCAGGCGTTGCTCGGAATGGATCATCGGCAACACAACACCCCGATTGATGCCCTAACGCAGGCACAACTATCAATGCATAATAGAGAGATCAAGACTTGTGGAACAACTGGCACATCACAGACTCTACGACTCAAAGCATTATAGTTCAACTCTTATAATAGAGAAAGATAGCAAATATTACAACCAGAGGTCACAAACCTAACAGTACATCATGCGGAAGCGAAATAAGTTGTTCTAAACAACAAGATCCAAATTATGGCCTAAGAGGCCTATAGATAAACATTCCAGCGCCAGCTGTTCCGGGATGTCCCAAGCTGCCACCTGGGAACCCCCAGACTACTCGTCGACGTCCACATAGAACCCACCTTCAGTGTCGGTGAAGTCCTCCACTGAAAATCAACAAAGCAACGTTGAGTTCGACGAACTCTGCAAGATTACTAGAGCTACTAGCTCGATGATTGGCTGTCAAAGGTTTTATGGCTATTTTGCATAAAGCTAGTTTTCTTTATATAAAACGCCTGGCATCGACTAATCAGAATATTTTCAAAAGGGGGGTAAGAAGTAAACTCTTTTCTTTTGATCAACTTCATCAACAACCACCATTAATCACTTCACCTGTCCACCAAGGCACCTCCCCGAATCACCCTCGAGGAAGTCAACCTTGCATTCTTGGTAGTACCTTTAGTACTCAGGTTTTAATCATTCCGTTCAAGTTTTCTATGGTCTCTGAATCCGGCACCAAGTCGTTCATAACCGTGGACACGGCTTTTCGAAAAGATTTACCCTGCAGGGGTGTACTGTTTTTAACCATCAGTACCGTCCGGCTCATTGCCTATGCAATTAGCTCTCTTCCGGGGAAAGCCGGATCCGTGGGAGCGGTTACAACCTTTACCTTGCTTGAGGTTCAGTGCCTCCAACACCCTGCCCCACGGCCACTCATTTTCCTAAACACCACCATCCTCATCCCAGTCCTGGCCACCATCTTCACGCACGCGCAAATGGAAGCTCAAACTAGAGAACCCTCGGCTAGCCCCTCCCAAGTTAGTCGGTCGATAGGGATCCCATCCGCCCACCGATGGAAGCACGCTCAGTCTTGGCTCGAAGGGAGAACTCGCGTCTAGGCGGCGAGAACGAGACAACACACCACATCCACCGTGGCCTCTCATCCCCGCCTTTAAGCGGTTTATTAATGTCACCACAATTTTCCACCACATCCGGTCATTCCATCAACTATTCCGACAATGAAACATCCACCGGACGACTAAGCTTTGAACTAAGCATGGCTAAGCATATACATAGCAGGTATAATTAACTCAGGCCAACACTCCAATCCTATGGATATTAGGAAGGATACAAGTAATGGCAACAGGTATCTAATGCAACTAGTAGGATACTCTAATCCAAGCAAAAGACATTTAGAACCAAATGCAATATTATAGTGGAGAAAATACTTGCGGAAATATAGGAGGAGACATGCTCAGAGGGGGGATTACGCTTGCCTTGTTCAGGGGGCTGGTAATACGGGTCGTCGGGATATTGCGGTGGAACCCCGACTGCTTGATCTATCGATGCATAAAAACACCAGAGGGACACTATCAATAACCACACAAGCAAAACAGGTGCAATGCACAAACACATGATGGCATGACAATTTAGATGCACTGGAATTACTATACAACATCTACCAATTTAAATGGGGTGCCAAGAATAATTATTTCAACAAGAGAAAATAAAGCCCCATATTTAACTTAATGATTTCCCTAACTTCTAAAATTACAGGACTGCAATTGTGAGCAAATATGCATGATGGTGATGCTATTGGATGGTTCACATTTTTACGAGCATTTTGGTATCAGGAACACATTTTTCTGATGAACCAATATGAAGTTATTGAATTTACAAAATCTTCTTTAAATCTGCCATTTTCAGTATTTTAATAAAACAGCAAAATAATCAAATTAGTTGGATGGAAGAATTCTCCCAATAGACAGGCTTTACTTTTCTGAACATTTTGGTAGGTCAAACATAATTTTTGGATCAATATTTTTAAAGTTATTGATTTTCCAAAACTGCTTTCTTTTCTACCATTTTAGTTATTTTAATGGAACAACAACTAAATTAATTTAGTTGGATGTGTAAGTTATTCCAATAGACACACTTTATTTTTGTGAACATTTTGGTATCTCATTTGTAATTTTTGGACAAATATTTGAAAAGATATGAATTTTACAAGTTTGACCATATTTCTGGCTTTTCTTTTATTTCCCAGAATTTTCTATCTGAAACGTTTTTCACCGCGCGGCCCGCTACACACCGTTACTGACGTGTGGGCCAGTGGCCACGGTGGCGTCCACGTCAGCGCGGAGGCCCACGGTGCGCTTTGACCGCGGCTATGCCACGACCGGCGCGCGCGACGGCGGTGACCGCGACGGCGACGCGCACGGCTACGGCGAAAGGGAGCGCGAGGGGACGAGTTGCTGGACGCGTTCGACTCGCGGGAGTACGGAGAACCTAAATGCGGCGGCGCCGCTACCTACTGGTCGCTGGAGCGACGAGCAGAACGACGACTAGCGGCGGCCGGCAGCGAGCTACGGCGAAGCTACTTCTACTCGACGAACTAGAGCGATAGGAAGGAAACGGAGATGTCCCGGAGGACGGCGTGCTCACCCTCGACGCGTGTGTGAGCTCGGAAGGGACGGAGGTGGACGGAAACGGCGGCGAGCTTGCTCGGAGTGCGTCGGCCGGAGTCGGAGAAGAAGAGGACGGAGCGGTGATGGCCCTTGACGTAGTTACCTGCGTCAAAAGAATATGGGTTAGGTTGAGACTCCAAGTGCAGAGTGTATAGTATAGGAAAGACGGTTTTCCCCACGAGGGGTGACTCGAGGGTTTAATATCGAACTCTCGGGAATCAGTAGTGAAAGATTTATCTTCTTATCCTTCTCTTGAAAACCTACAAACAAAGTAAATTGTTTGTGCCCTCAACCTCACCAAGTGGTTGTCAAGCACAAGGTGTGAGAATGATATCAAAATAAAATGAATGCAAAACAGTAAATAAATATGCAATGATGATAAATAAATATGCAAGGATGGTGGAAACAATGATGGATGATATTTTTGGGTTTTGTATTGTGAATGCAAGATGTAAAAGTGTTTTTGTATTTTCGGATTTTTAAATGGCAGAAAATGTAAAGTGGATAAAAGTTGTTGGAAAGGTGTTTCTTATGATTAAAAATGGACCGGGGTTCATGGTTTCACAAATGCACTCTCTCTTTAATAAAGTGGTAGACAATGGAACACTAGAATTGACATATGAGATTGCAACAAAAAGGTTTCATGACAAGTTACTAATTATATGGGCATCACGTCCTAACATAGAGATCTTTTGTTTATTAATCTCTCTTATACTCCACCAAGATGCGAACTAAATCATAACACCTTAGTAATTAAGATAAATCAGAGCATAGCATTAAGTATCATGACATGAAGTTAAAATAAGAACATGCTAGATCTAGTCATGGAGTAGTGGCAATGGTCACACCCACATCTCCGGTAGCAAGGTATTTTTCTTTATCCCTAGTGAGGCAACAAAGTAAGGTAAAACCCAAGTGGATCGCGGAACTTTCTCTCACGTTCACCGCACTAGCCACCCCCCGTTACTCCAACTAATGCACACGTTCCCCCTCACACGCTCTCATACACATGCTTGATCAAAAAGTAAACAAGAACGGGGTACATAATATGCATCTACTTTCATAACTGAAACAAAACTATTGCAATCTCAAACATATATTAACTCATAAAAAGATCCACCACAAAGGTATTACATAGATGACCGTAATCATGTTCAGCAGCTCATACGGTACTAATTAGTGAAGCTCAAGAGAGGAGAGATACATAAGTTACTTCCACAAACCCATAGTCCAGGGGTGGACTACTCCCTCTTCATCATGGAGACGGTGGAGAAGTCGTTGGAGAAGATGGAGACCACGCCGGCAGCGCCCCGCCGGAGTTTTCCCCCTCCAATCTGCAACTCCAGGTCTCTGTTTCGTGGTTTCTGTGTTTCTGCGGCGCTCCTTTCCGAAGGCGTCGGGGACTATTTTTATAGTCGTTTTTAGGTCAAGACGGAGGCTCGGGAAAAAAGATCGACGGCAACGGAGCCACGAGGCCCAGATTGGGTCCCACGCGGCCAAGGAATCTGGCCGCGTGGGCCCACTCCTTGGCCCTCGGGCCTCCGTTGTTCGCTTCCTTCGCTCCCACGCTTTGTTCCTTCCAAAAACTGATGCTCGTAAATTTCCAGGTCATTTGGACGTCGTTTGGGTCCCTGAAACATCAAAATATAGAAAATAGGGTTTTCTGCCTGTGCAGGGTTAATTCCAGAAAAATAGGGAAACAATGAAATATTCCCAAAATCAATATAAAACAATGATATAACCCTTATATGATGCAAATATGATTGAAATATAAGTAATATAATGCAAAGTTCATGTATGCATTTTACATGCATCAACATCCCCAAGCTTAACCTATACTCGTCCTCGAGTATGAAGGTGATAAAACTAACATGGACTTTGCAATTTAATACTATCAAAGGATATCAAAGATGATTACTATTGCTACATAGAGTCAAATGATTCATTCTTCAAAGGAGTAGCAATATACAAGATAGATTATGAAGTGATATCAAATATTCAATGTAAGGATGTTCAATGATAATTCACAAAGTGTAACATAGAAGAAAGTACTATGGACCAAATGTATGCATAATGAAAAGTAAAAACATCCTATAATGGTCATAGAGTATTCTTATAAATCTGAATATAAAAGGTGGACACTTTGGAAAGATATAATAAGTAGAGGTAAAACATGAATAAGTTTCATCTAACTTCCAAATGCTTCTACTTAAGTTAATGTTTGCAATGTGGTATTGGTGTCAAGCTCTCATTACCCCTATCATAGCATCTTGAATGGTTAAAGTTTAAAGTGAAAGCAAATATGAGTATGTGCTTGACAAAGTATGGGTTGAATGTCTCATGCCCCGTGAATACGAGTACCTACACCACGGTGTTACTCAACTTGGGACACAAAAGCAAGTTCAAGTTAAGGTCATTGTAAGTAATATAATAGCGTCATCAAGAGCGTCAACTGGGGTACCTCTTGCCTCAGGACATGGAACAAGCCCATGTCAAAATGACAAGACAAACAACAATGAACAATCTCACACCTTTTTATTTACTATTGGTATAGCTTTTTATTGTGGGTGCATCACTGAAGGTTCACCATATGTAAGTAAATTTCCACCATGAATGATGCATGGCTTAGATTAGCGGCCCAGGCGTCTCTCTAGCCATTTATACAAACTCATTAAACTTACTAAGTTTCCACATTTATTTGGCACCATGATAAGCATCCATAAACAAAAGTACATGATATCAACAAATATAAAGAGCACGTTGAAAGCTTGCCATGTGACAGCACATATGAGCTAACTCCCAACCAAGACTCTTGTCAAGCTCACAACTTCATAATTTTAATCACAATGGTCATGTTTATTAAGTGCAATAAAAGTAAGTAAGTGTGCATCAAGTTCGTGAGAGCTTTTAACCAACTTTTCCCATAACAATCAATAACATAAGCATTTTAATTCAGAAGTATAGATAACAAAATAACATGATAAACATACTCGGAATAGCATAAAGCTAATAGGTAGATATGGTGGACTCACTGGAAAAACTTTGGTTGAAGGTGTTGGAAAACAAGTTTTTACTTGTTGGAATTTTTGGGCTAGCAAGAGGGAGAAAGTTGACCGTCTAAATGCATGCATAAGTGTCCATAGAACTAACCAATCCATGTTAAACAAAGTAAAGTAACATTCAGCATCAAAACATGAATAAAAGATAGCTCTTGATAAAACACTTGCAAATTAATATTCATTAAAAGCATGAATCATGCAACTATATGTATCTTTTTGAATCAACTCAAACATCCCTTTCCCAATTTTTAATAGCATCCAACTTAATTCAACCCAAATTTCCAGTAGCTCTCTCATATATAAATGATAGTGGTGGTCTCAAGAAAAAAAAATCAAACCGAAATAAAAAGCAAATAAAAGACGCTCCAAGTTTATGCGATAAAGTGCATTGATCGAAAAACAGAAGTTAGACGTGTGCAAACCGAGAGTGTGTTGGTCCAGTGGGGTTGTCTTCACATCCCCAAGCTTATGGTCTTCACCATCCTTGGATAGCTCTTGGTGCATCTCCTCTAATCCCTGTGAAAAAACTTCAAAACACCGTTTCTCCCATTTCTTTTCTGTGGGGTGACATTAGTAGTGATAGACAAATGAATTCTTGCTGCATAAAATCCTTAAACAAAAATTCATATGAATGTCCAGAAAGTGTATAATGTTGTATGCCTACTTATAAACTCAATTGGATCAAAAAGATTCAAGTTAAAAGTTCAAAGAATGCATCAAACAAAATGGGACAGAATCTGTCCAGAAAAACAGCAGCAGCAAAACGTATTTTTCTACCCTACTTAAAATGTCGAAAAATCTGAAAAAATTCATGCTTACAGAGGATGAAAAGTTGCAACTACAGTTCAAATATCAGCTCATTCGGAGTTACAGAATAAAATTAAAAATCATACCGTGCACAGATTCGTGCAATAAAATCTCCGAATGCAAATAGCAACTTTTTCAAACCAAAATAGGTAAAACTTGGCACTTTATTAAAAATTCCAGAAACAAAACTAAAAACTAAGTCTCTTGTTACAGCAAGAGGACACAAAGAAAATCAAAAATAAAAACAACCGGGTTGCCTCCCGTAAAGCGCTTTCTTTATAGCCATGTAGCTAGGCTTCTTGATATTTATTGTGGACGAAGCTCATGAGGGAGCTTGAACTTTGATGTGTCCCTCTTCCTTGGGAAGTGTTCATGCATAATACCAGGATCCCATGGTGTTCTCAAACCAATCAAAATAATAGTCAAGTTGAACCTAGTTGAGAGAAAAACAAAACACAAAAGTAATAACAACGAAGTCTAACTTTCTTTCTATGCATTGGCATTTTGTATATGAATGAATCACCATAAATAGAAGTTTCCAATGCATATTAACAATATTTACTTGCAGCATATAATTATTAGTAACATAAAGAGGGTTCTTATCACCTCCTCTTTCATAATAGTTGCAAGTAGTAGAAATAAATTCAACCATATAACCACAAGAATCATTCAACTTAGATAATTTAGGCACATAAAGAGGATTATTAAATTTATTATGGAATTCATTAGCATGCTTCCCTCTTTCAAAATAGTTAATAAGATCAATATCAAGTTTAATATCATGATTGCAACAAAGATTTGGAACTAAAGATAATTGCAAACACATAAGTATTTCTCAACATAAGCAAATTTCTCCTCTATGGTGTAAGTAGGAGAGTTCAAAACAAAGTAGGACTCTCATGAGTAAGAGTACCATCACAAACAGCAAGTATATCATTTTTATCCTGACATAAATAGTAACAACTTCTAAACATGGAGGATTATCAATAAGCATAGGACCATCATCTAAAGCATTATCATATAGCATATTTAAGCAACACTCCTCATTATCATCAATAAGTTCACTAGTAGCATTAAAAGTAAAGGAGCATTATTAGTTTCATCATAATAGCATGGGTTATCATATAGGACCATAGAATTTTCAGTTTGACACTCATCATAACATGGATTCTCATAAATAACAAAAGATTTTTGAGTTTGAGTGCTATTATCAAATGTTGATGGTGAAGTTGGGAGATCCAACTCTTCCCCAAGCTTAGGTTGGAGCACATCCATTTCAATCTCCTCTTCACATACTTCCTCTTCCAAGCTTATGTTTTCATCATCCTCTTCCTGCAAAATATTAGTACTTTCCATGGAAGCAAGAATTCTTTCTTTAACATAAACATTATCACTAAATTCCTTTTTGCAAAGTTGGAGAAGAATAGAAATGTGTCCTTTCATTACACGAGCTTCATGACTAGTTGCAAAAAAATTATCAATAAGAAAGTCTATCTCATGGGCTGCAACATAAGCAATATATTTCTCAACTTGTTCTATATCATGGCATGCAAATTTACACTCTTGATAAGAAGCAATAATAGGATCACTATTATACTTACATTGATAGAGAGAGTGTTTATAGTCTTTTCTAAAGCAGCAAGTTATATTATGTAATTCACAAAACTCAGTGGCCATATCATTAGATGTTCAAGCAATTCAAGCATTCTATTTCCTTCTTTGGTTGATCGATATTCATAGTAAGCTCCCATAGTTTTGACATAACCTTTCTCCATAGCTTAGCATACATATTAAAAACAACACTAGTTTTTATGGATTTTATGTTTTTAGATGAAAACTGAAAATAAAATGATACTAAACAATGCAAACCGAAATAACAAATGCAACACAAAATGCAAAACTGAAAATAAAATATGCAAACCGAAATATAAATATGATATGCAAGACAATAACAAAACAAAATAAAATGATTTGAAGGTAAAGATGGATAAGATGATGCTCACGTAGGTGCAACCTCCCCAAGCTTAGGTGTTTGCACAAGTTGGTGATGAAGTTGACTTTGTTGTGAGATACCCTTGGATAAACCTTTACAGCAATGATTCCCCGGCAACGGCGCCAGAAAACTGTCTTGATGGCCCTTGACGTAGTTACCTGCGTCAAAAGAATATGGGTTAGGTTGAGACTCCAAGTGCAGAGTGTATAGTATAGGAAAGACGGTTTTCCCCACGAGGGGTGACTCGAGGGTTTAATATCGAACTCTCGGGGAATCAGTAGTGAAAGATTTATCTTCTTATCCTTCTCTTGAAAACCTACAAAACAAAGTAAATTGTTGTGCCCTCAACCTCACCAAGTGGTTGTCAAGCACAAGGTGTGAGAATGATATCAAAATAAAATGAATGCAAAACAGTAAATAAATATGCAATGATGATAAATAAATATGCAAGGATGGTGGAAACAATGATGGATGATATTTTTGGGTTTTGTATTGTGAATGCAAGATGTAAAAGTGTTTTTGTATTTTCGGATTTTTAAATGGCAGAAAATGTAAAGTGGATAAAAGTTGTTGGAAAGGTGTTTCTTATGATTAAAAATGGACCGGGGTTCATGGTTTCACAAATGCACTCTCTCTTTAATAAAGTGGTAGACAATGGAACACTAGAATTGACATATGAGATTGCAACAAAAAGGTTTCATGACAAGTTACTAATTATATGGGCATCACGTCCTAACATAGAGATCTTTTGTTTATTAATCTCTCTTATACTCCACCAAGATGCGAACTAAATCATAACACCTTAGTAATTAAGATAAATCAGAGCATAGCATTAAGTATCATGACATGAAGTTAAAATAAGAACATGCTAGATCTAGTCATGGAGTAGTGGCAATGGTCACACCCACATCTCCGGTAGCAAGGTATTTTTCTTTATCCCTAGTGAGGCAACAAAGTAAGGTAAAACCCAAGTGGATCGCGGAACTTTCTCTCACGTTCACCGCACTAGCCACCCCCGTTACTCCAACTAATGCACACGTTCCCCCTCACACGCTCTCATACACATGCTTGATCAAACAAGTAAACAAGAACGGGGTACATAATATGCATCTACTTTCATAACTGAAACAAAACTATTGCAATCTCAAACATATATTAACTCATAAAAAGATCCACCACAAAGGTATTACATAGATGACCGTAATCATGTTCAGCAGCTCATACGGTACTAATTAGTGAAGCTCAAGAGAGGAGAGATACATAAGTTACTTCCACAAACCCATAGTCCAGGGGTGGACTACTCCCTCTTCATCATGGAGACGGTGGAGAAGTCGTTGGAGAAGATGGAGACCACGCCGGCAGCGCCCCGCCGGAGTTTTCCCCCTCCAATCTGCAACTCCAGGTCTCTGTTTCGTGGTTTCTGTGTTTCTGCGGCGCTCCTTTCCGAAGGGCGTCGGGGACTATTTTTATAGTCGTTTTTAGGTCAAGACGGAGGCTCGGGAAAAAAGATCGACGGCAACGGAGCCACGAGGCTCCAGATGAGTCCCACGCGGCCAAGGAATCTGGCTGCGTGGGCCCACTCACTTGGCCCTCGGGCCTCCGCTTGTTTGCTTCCTTCGCTCCCACGCTTTGTTCCTTCCAAAAACCGATGCTCGTAAATTTCCAGGTCATTTGGACGTCGTTTGGGTCCCTGAAACATCAAAATATAGAAAATAGGGTTTTCTGCATGTGCAGGGTTAATTCCAGAAAAATAGGGAAACAATGAAATATTCCCAAAATCAATATAAAACAATGATATAACACTCATATGATGCAAATATGATTGAAATATAAGTAATATAATGCAAAGTTCATGTATGCATTTTACATGCATCAAGCGGTCGATTCGCGGATCCCCTCTTCGATTCCTTGCACCAGGAGGAAGAGGAAGACGAGGCGAGTACGATGGACTTCTTCGATCTGCTCGGGTGGCCTCAATCGACGGCGATGCGGCGCGAAGCTCCGGCTAGGGTTCGGCCATGGTGAAAGAAAACAGAGAGGGGAGAGGGAGCAGGAGAGCAACTGGTGAGGTGGGGGAGCAGAGGAGCGTTGTGGTGGCCCTCTTATCCACCCGGCGCGGCAGGGAGGGCCTGGGCGCACGGTGAGCTCGGCCACTGGCGCCATGCCGTGCGAGCTGTGGTTACAGGAAGACGATGGCAGTCTTGCAAAAAGCCCCCTGGCTTTTCCCTCTTTTTGTTTCCTTTATTCCAGTAGCAATTTAGGGATTTAATTGAGGCACTTAAACATTTTGCAAAAATCTGGAAATATTTGTGTAGCCTTCCCATATCAAGTAGAAGCTCCACAAAAATTGGGGCTTCAAAATAAAATGTTTTGAGTCACATTTGTTCATAAGGTTTGAAGATGGTAGTTTTTTCTTAAATACAAATTTATAATCCTTTAGATATTCTAAAGCAAGTTCAAACTATTATTTTTGAACTCTTGGAACTTCCTTGACAAATATAGGATGTCAAAGTATTTTGTTTTGCAAGTTCGAACACTTTCAAGGATTTGAATTTCGTTAAGGCAAGTTTGGCATTTGTTTTTAAACGGTGCCAAACCAATGGTTTTATTGTTTAGCAACTTTATATGGATGCCATGATGCAATGAACATAAAAAGTGAAAAATTTACACACATTTTTAGGTTCACAAATTTGGTCTGTTACATATATCAAGAGAAGAAGAAGATGAAGTGCAAGTGGATACATGAAGACGGAGCTAAGCGAGGCTCTTCCATTATGGTGTAGAGTATTTGGAGAAGGCTTCATCAAGCATGTGCTAGCAAACGCAATCAAGAAAGGTGTTCCAACTTGAGGAGTCAAGATCATCATCATCTAGCTCAAATGGAATGTGCAAGGCAAAGGTATAATCTTGATAGAGTTTTTATTTTACCGGTCTCTTGGCGTTAGTGTGAGACCGGGTTATAGGATAGACGTCGTACTATCAAGAGGGGCTCTCAAGTGAGTAACTTGATCGCATCTTTGTGGAGAGTTCAAACCTTTGCATAGTTGGCATATCATCTTTCTTGCTTCTTATTTGGCTTTTATCCATGTGAGAATTTAGAGATTGTGTTCATCTCCATACCAAGCTCTACTTCATCAAAAACGGATTTCATATGCATATCTTGTTGCGTTTTTGATGTTGGAGGTTTTACCGGCTTATCTTTTCAAGAGAGGTCAAACTCTCCTTGTGGTTTCCTCCTCGCATGATGAACTATGATGTGTATATGCATGATCTTGTAGGGCTTGTGATTATCTTCGAAACAAGCCAAGATCATAGAAAACGGAGTCTTGATGAAAAACTTTTTGGTTTCTTGGTGGTGTAGGATTTACCGGTTGTTTTTTAATAGAAAGGTTTTACCTTTCATCATTTGGTTTTATCCTCCCTTGTTGGACTATGATGTTTCTCTGCATGATCTTGAAGAGCTCTTCGTCGCGATTCCAACGAGCCCAAGATCATCGAAAACGGAGTCCGGATGTAAAAGTTATTGCCGTTTGGGTTTTGCTGTTTCTGTCAAAACCGAAATTTCCGGGGGGAGGGGGGGCGGAATATCCGGGGTCAGGGGCCGGATATTCCGGCCCTAAAAAGTGTTTTTAGCTCTTTTCGTGCCCCGAGTGCAAGCCTCTTTCTAAACCGGACATTTGGGCCGGATATTTTGAAGGGGGCCAGATATTCCGGCCCTAGTGGTTGTAACGGCTATATTTCAGGGAGGGGTATATATACCCATCCACTTCTTCAACCTACATTGAAGCTCGTTTTCTCTCTCCCCCACCATTGTTGACCTTGGAAAACTTGCCCTCTCCCAATTCCTCTCATGATTCTTGCATACCTTTGATCGATTTGAGAGAGGAGATCTAGATCTACAATTCCTCCCATGATTCTTTCCGCGAGCTCCCTGAAGTCGTCCGTCTCCAAGGCGTCCACGAGCAGAGGCCGAGCCTGCAACCATGAATAAGATTTCACACATTGGGCAACTTGATCAACCGTAGAAAGTTTGCATAGGCATGACTAAGAATTTACCGTTTGACCAACTACGGGTTAAAATGTACACATACCCATTCAACTAAACTTTCTTCTCCGAGGGTTGAGATGAATCTACGGGCTTGAACGAAAACACGTCGGATCTGTCCGTCAGCTTCCCGCTTGATGCGTACTCCGGCGCCATATACCTGCACAGCAATATGACATGCTAAGAAACGGATTCTGCAGTAGTTTCAGACTTCCAGTTCGGAGCAGAAAATGAAATTTCTTGTGAGCAAAATACAGAGCAGTATTGTTCCCGGCCTAGCTTTACTACACAGAAGCCCATACAGGTCCAAAACAACTAAGCGGGCCAAATGAAGATTCTTATGTAGGTGTAGCCCAAGCACAACCGGTGCTGAAACACATTCCCCCGTTGCATATACTAGTAGTATCTCCACTTGAGCTTTAGCTCAAAAAAAAAAAGTAGTATCCACTTGAGCTAAAAAAAACACTAGTATATATTTTTTGAACCGAGGCAAAAGACTTGCCATATTCATTAATTAAGAAGAAGTGGGAATTGTCCGGCTAATTAGCGGGAAACCGGCCTAAAACCGGTACAAACACCCTCGCCGACCGTCACGGAACACGACCGTCGGGAGGGCACACACGGCCACCCTGGCTACCAAACGTGAACCGCACACACACCGCTAGAGACGAGGTCGTCGTCGAGGCAGCCCACCGACATCATCGTCATCACTCACTTCTCGCGACAGACTCCGACTTCCTCGAAGAAGTGACCACCGAAGAAGACCTCACTGTAGCGGCCTCGTGAAGCCCACACCGCCACACCGGCCTATGCCTAACAGATGACCCTTCACGCAGAAGGTTGGCAGCTCCGATTCTGAAGATGAGCTCCAAAGAGGAGATGGGTAGGATCCGCGCCGACGAAGGTCACCACAACCTGACAGCCCCACGCACGTCATCGTCGCCACACACACGCTAGTCGCAGCTCCGACTCCATAGCAGAAGAAGTCCAGCAAGGAGACGAGTCGAACACGCCGGAACAAGAGCCGACTACCAAGATCTTGCCGCACCCAAACCATCACTCGCCGATGTCGTCGTTGCCGCGCAAGCCACCACGCGGAACCCCGCAACCACCACCATATCGATCCACTTGTCCCTTCCCTGATGCACGCCTCCAAGAATGATGCCTCCAAGGAGGGAACGACGAAGAACCGCCGCCATCATCCGATCCATGGATCTAGGGTTTCCCCCGGAGGTGGCAGAAGGAGGTGCGGGCTTCCCTCGATGATGCCTTTAGGAAGGAGACGACACCCAAGGTGCCGCCATCATCGGCTCCAAACATGTCGGCAGCTAGGTTTTCACCCGGGTCACCCAGCCTCCGACCGCAAGTTGTGCAACAGATCGCCACCCTCGAAGATCCTGACGCCGGCCACGGGCACCAAAGCCCCAGCGCAAGGCTGGGCCAACAGATCGAGGCCTCCAAATGCTCCATCGCCGACCAAGGTCGGAGCCGGCAAGGGGCCGAAGCAGGCCAAGCCCCGTCGTCGGAGGCACGCTGGAGGGGCACCACCTCGGATCTGGGCGTCACGGAGAAGCTCCTCGCCGTCTGGAGCCCGACCGCCGCAGTACTCCGCCTCCACGTCGCCCCACGCGCGCTGCCGCCCCGCCGCCCGAGTGGCCGAGTCGCCGTCGCCAGCACCAGCTCCCGCGCCACACGAGAGAGCCGCCGCCGCACTGATTTCCGGGGCCGCCGCCCCGGCTTGCCCGCACCGAAGAACGTGGCCTCCTCCGCTCAGGAGGCCGACGCTGTGCCCGCTCCCTTTATTGGAAGACAAGCGCCGCCGCCACCGCGCAGAGAGAGGCGGCGACGACGGCAGGGATGGCCGGTAGAAGCCCGTCGGCTAGGGTTTCGGGGTGCCCCCGGTCGCCCGCTCGGGAGCGACACGGGGGGTGGGGAATTTTTGGGACTCAACTAAAAAAAAACACAGTATAGACTGTAAAATCCGCATTAGCCGTGTGCTTACCCGAATGTGCCCATGACACGCGTGGATACATGAGTCATAGCATCGTTGGTCAGCTTGGCAATACCGAAGTCTGCAACCTGTGAAGCCAAGATATAAAATTGAAATCAATATTCAGAAAGATGAAAAATATGAAAGATAACCCTGTGTGCTATGCACCTTTGCATCGAAGGCGTCATCTAGGAGAATGTTGGCCGACTTGATGTCCCGATGTATGATCCTAGGATGGCCTGCCAAATTAAGAAACAAGAAAACAGGTCAGCAACTCAATAATACTAGCTCCTTGTAGAAAACTGAAGAACGCACGCTCGAACAAACGAACTGTCACCTACAGTCTTCGTGCAAGTAGGTCAATCCACGGGCAGATCCGATCGCAATCTTCATCCGCTTCGACCAATCCATCACTGGAAGCCCTTTCCCGTGCAGGTGGTGCTCGAGCGTGTTGTTGGAGACGAACTCGTAGACGAGGAGGCGGTGGTTCTCGGTGAAGCAGTACCCGACGAGCGTGACAAGGTGGCGGTGGTGGATGCGGCTGATGATGTCCACCTCGGCGCGGAACTCCTTCTCCCCCTGCCCGCCGCCCACCTTGAGCTGCTTCACGGCCACGCGCCGCCCGTCGCCCAGCGCGCCAATGTACACCTTCCCGAACCCGCCTTCGCCGATCACGTTCTCCGACGAGAACCCGCCGGTGATCCCCGTCAGCTCGTCGTACGTGAAGCACGACTTGGACCCAGAGTACTCGTACGAGCTCGTATTGCTTGGCCCGTTCGACGGAGGGTATAAGTCCGGCGACGTCACATCTGCATGCACGCGCGCACGTGTCACACGAGATATATATCTCTGGGCGATCAACTTACAAGTGTCGGTGGACCGGTCACGCACTTGCCGGCATGACGACGGTTCTCTTGCGCATGGGTGGACGCCGCTTCTTCCCCCGGTTTCTGACGAACACGACCATGAAAAGCGAGGCCAGTGCCAGGAGGAAACCCGCCACGGCGACCCCAATGATTACCCCGATCGGCACGTTGGAAGCCGAGATTCTAGCCTGAGGTGCTAGAGGCGGTGGGCTCGCGGCCGAGACGGCGGGACCGGGAGGGCTCTGCCATGTGCCAGCAGGAGGCGATCCGGAGGACAGCATAACCGCTGGCACGCCCGAAGGCAGCAACTGTGAGGCAGATGGAGGTGTCCCTGGAGCTAGCGTCGTCTGACCTGCGGCGGCCGGCACCGAAGTTGGCGTCCCAGGAGTTTCAAGCGGTGGAGGTGATGTGGACGCCACATTGGAGGGAGCCGACGGTGTTGGGGTGGCTGGTGCGGTGTTCTCTAATTGCGAAGGTGGTGGCGACGCCGGTGGTGAGGTCGTCACTGCCGGAGGTGATAGCTGGGACGGCGATGTGGATGCCTCAGGCGACGGTGGCGTCGAAGACGGATGGGACGGCGAAAATGGCGGGGAGAAGATGGCGGCGGTGACCGGCTTGTCGGCAGAGGAGGTGAGGGCGGAGGCAAAACCGGAGGAGGCGGGGACGCTGCACGCGGAGGAGGTGACACGGGAGGCGCCTTTATGACGGATTGTTCGAACGGTAGATTCGTACTACGGTTGCTGCCGGAAGACGCCGCAGGAGCAGGCGAGGACGACGGCGGCGGGGACTTGGGCGGCGATGGCGTGGGCGGCGGAGGAGAAGACGATGCTGGCGGCGGCGGCGGCGGTGGAGCTGACGACTGCGGAGGGGCGCCGGCGGACCCCCAGCGGGGGCAGAGGCCAAGTGCTCGATCGATTCCATGAGAACGCGCGGTGTTGCGTTTGTGTCAAATATTGTGTACGTGTTGGGTTAGATTTGGACTTAGAGTTGTATTAGGTGTGGATAGGATACGAGTAGTATCAGAGTCGAACTCTTGTAACCTGGGCCTCCCATATAATGAGGGGAGCACCACACGTGTAACCCATGACGACTTGATAGCAACAGGCACGCAGGAGGAGCCGGCGGCTTGTGCCGGCGACTAGGACGGCCAGGGTTGCGTTATCAATGGGGAGGAACGCCCGTAGTCATGCCCCGCAGATGTAGACGAGTTCGCCGAACTGCGTTAACAAATCTCGGTGTCGTCATCGGTGCTGTGATTGCTTGTTTCTCGGTAGATCAATTATGCGCCGACGAGTAATAATGGTATCAGAGCGAGGCTGGAGGCTGCGCAGTGTTGATCCCGAGGAGGAAAAGGCCGGCGCGAGATCGTTGTTCTTTGCATGGAAAAGTCGCGGCGACGCGGCATGTTCGGGCGAGAAAACTGATCGGAAAAGTCGACAAGTTCGTGAAGCAATCGGAATCGGAAGTTTTCGTGCAGCTGTCGGCGAGATTGGATCACGTGATCGGAAGTCTCGAGGATAGGCAGCGTGCAAGCAGCAGAGGCGACTTGCGGCAGGTGGAGTTTTGGCTGAAAATTCTCGGCGAGATCGAATCGATCTAGGTCGTACTGTGATCTCGGGCGACAGCACACATGCGGAAGGATCAGGCGGCCCAAGGCCTCACGGCCCAGCGGGGTACGTGGACTGGCAGAGGGCCGAAGAGATTTGGTGCAGCGTGTGGTCTCCAAGAAAGCCTGCATGGTGGGTCAGGCTGATGCGTGTATTGCATAGAGCGAAAAACAGCATGCAAGGGACCGGACCATGAGGGCCATGCGGGGTTGTCCATCCAGGCAACATGCGTAGTGTCCAAGGTGGTTATGCATGTAGCGATTGGGAAAGCAGCAGGACCGGATTTGTTTTGAAAAAAAAGGAGGAACAAGCCCTATGTGTAGCTATTTGTACAGGAGCATGCGTGGATTGACTAATGAATCTTTGGTGCTAAGGGTACATGGAGGGCTACCGGGAGGAGAGACAGGTTCCAAGTCGCAGGTTCACAGGAAGATTGACAAAGTTTGGTTAATGTTCTTTGATCCGACCGTTGTATGGGCGACGCTCGATGATGTAGCATGGGGCCAAGTTGATCAAGATGGACTGGATGCGGCGAAAGGCGACGTGCGCATAAGGCTCGTGGAGTCTGGAGTGCGGCGTACAGTCGGATACGTTTGGCTGGGTCGGACTGGACAGTCTGACAGATCGACGGGAGGTCGGTCGGACAGAAGACGGTGAAGATCGACGACAACGACGTAGGAGCGTGAGGGCTGATGGTGTCCGTATTCTGTGGCGTGGAAACACGTGGCACATGGATATGCGTGCTTCGACATGCGGTGGCGCGGGGCCGATTCAAGATGGAGCGCTTATGGGATCTTGAGATTGGCGGGGCGCGGGGTGAATTGATCATCTACCAAGGAGTCATGTCGAAGGTGGAGCTGGAGTCTCTGAGGGAAGATTCCACTCGGCTGATTGAGGGGCTACGGCGTAAGCATGCGGAGAGTCGAAGCCTAGTCAGCGGGAAGGCGAGAGGCACGTGATCCGTACTGGAGCTCAGGGTCTGGAGAGATGCGTGGAACTCGGCATCGGTCGGGTATGACTGATGGTTGTCTGCAGTGGGGTATGAGGTGGTGTGGGTTAGCGACCCGGTAGATCTTGGCCAAGATTGCGGATGCTCGACGCGGTAATAGCGGCGAGGCGTGCGGTAAGCACGGGACACGACGCAGACCAGGGCACAGGCGGTCAGACATGTGGTCAGATGGGTGTGCAGGGGTGCTGAAACAGTATTGGCGAGTATCAGATTCAAGTTGGTGACTGGGTCTATGGAGATTGACGTTAGGTAATAGACAGGAGTCAGCCATGGGGAATCAGATTCAAGTGTTGGAGAGTCTGAAATGTCGGAAACTTTGAGTGTACATGGTCGTATATTCTGCGATGTTCAGTGCACATGGCAAAGTGCGGATGACTAGATACAAAAGGTGGCAGGGTGCATAGCTGTGGGGCAATGAGAAGACTATCCAGGATGAGACGACTGTGAATTTGACTCAAGGTGACTAAAAGGCGACGATGAAATTCCTTCAAGTTGGAAGCATTCTTTACGCAGACCATTGGTCGGTGTGTGATGATGTTGAAACGGGAAGAAGGGACTACAGTTGCAGGTGGAGTCATGTGAAGTCTGGGAGTAGCAGTGGAGCTCATGGAGACAACTCAAGTCCGGAGTACATGGAGGTTTGTCGCATTGACGAATTCAAGGTGGTGGACAATATTCGCCAAGGTGGAGTTTGTTGTGTTTGTGTCAAATATTGTGTACGTGTTGGGTTAGGTTTGGACTTAGAGTTGTATTAGGTGTGGATAGGATACGAGTAGTATCAGAGTCAAACTCTTGTAACCTGGGCTTCCCATATAATGAGGGGAGCACCACACGTGTAACCCATGGCGGCTTGTGCCGGCGCCTAGGGCGGGCAGGATTGCGTTATCAATGGGGAGGAGCGCCCGTAGTCATACCCGCAGATATAGGCGAGTTCGCCGAACTGCGTTAACAAATCTCGGTGTCGTCATCGGTGCTGTGATTGCTTGTTTCTCGGTAGATCAATTATGCACCGACGAGTGAGTCATCCCCGATGCCGACACGTTCCCACCGAAGCAACAATACCATGCCGCGCGTCGGTCTGGTCGGCAGCCAGGCTATCACACTGGCATCGGCAGGACGGGCGGCAGATGGAAGCAACGGCGCCGATGGAGACGACGGAATGTGCCTCGCCTTGCGAAGAGGACGGGCCGGGTGTATTGTCGTTGTGCCTTTTTCGATTTTCGGTGTTAAAAAAATTGCTTCTTTTTTTCTCGAGCTTTTCTTGGATGGGTGGAGGAACAGAGCAGCTTCAGCATGGGGTCGATCGAGAAATGAGGTCGGCCGTACGACGAAACCGGCGTCATTGCGCAGACCTGATTGTTTGCTGGAGTTAGCTGCTAAGGGTCATGCATGCTAAGTATAGCTAGGCGCCCACGTCTACACGAAAAATGCAAAACGATGGTAGTCCGTTTAGGCGAGATGTTGGTACTTTGTACTCCCTCTGTTCAATATGGAACGGAGTGAATAGTTTGTGCATAACAAGATCAATTCGATAGAAGCAAAGGAGTTAATACTCAGTCTCTACGTAACAAGATGCACGCTTCTTATAATAGCCAAAATTCAAAATTTGAATAAAGCTCTTATTAATGCGATAAAAGGAGAAAATAACCAAATGTGCATGAGGCTCAATTCGTAGACTACATCGCGATATATGTTGCGACAAACTTACTTGGCTGCCTGCTCCAGTTTGATGCATGCCGCCACGAAAAGCTCTTTGTATTCCGGTCACCGCGGATGGACAAAGTATATATCCACTGCGTGCACGAGTGGCGTGGGGTCACCACGGCAAATCCTATGGTCGTGGTACGGTCGTTAGTTGCGTCCTTCGCGAAATTTCTTCGAGTTGTTCCTGCATGCCGAACATCTCGGCATGGTGTCAGCCTGTCAGGTGCCAGGTGCCGGTTTCTTGCTCTCAGGGAAGAGTACGATCGTTCGTCAGCGAAAGTTTTTCGAGTTGTTCCTGCATGCCGAACATCTCAGAAATCTTGCTGAACTCTCGGTCACAGTTATCCGAGCCCAGAAAGTTTCCGCTCATAGTTATTGGGCCGTTGGGTCCGGGCATCTTTAGCTTGAGGTAAGCATAGTGCGGGACCGTCATGAACCGAGCGAACGTCAGTCGCCCCAGTATGACGTGGTACTGTGATTTCCAGTCGACTACCTCGAACTCACTGAAAACAATTCGTCACGTCACCGACTTAACGTCCATAACGACGAAGTGGCCAACGTGTTGCTAATATACAACTTGGTGAACTATAGTTCACGTTTTTCAAGTTGGTGACCAATCTTCACATTTCGTGCAACTTCGTGACCTCACGTGCGTTTAACTCTATTTTTATTTTTTATGCTTAGTTTTTAGTTCGATGCCTGCTCTATCTCTAGATCCGTCAATGACCAGCTGACCACAGAAGTGGCATCCATCGTCGTCTGAAAAAGAGATTTACAAGGGCATATGGCGCCAAGGGGAAATCCGGGCCGTCCGTTTTTGTCCATCCGACGGACGAGATTCGTCGTTGACCGACGGACAAAAACGGACAAATCTGGGCGAATGTGCTCGTCGGACGGACGGCCCAGATTTCCCCTTGGCGTCATATGATCTTGTAAAAAACCGTTTTGCGTCTATCCTCGGTTATGCAAATCATCCTTGGTAAGTATCCTATTTTTATGCAAAACCACACAAAAACAACGCATATTCTAAGCACGTTTGTCTGCTTGGCCCTGCTGTTTCTAGAATGCCGTTACCCTGGACAGCACATAGAAAATGACTGCGACGGCATCCTGTATCCCATTTACTCCCAACAATGGCGTAGCAGACTAGCAGTTCCAATTGACGTTCAGAAAAAGACAGTCTGGCAGCGCAGCTGACGAGATGATATGCCATCATTTACTTCTCCGTTAGTAGCGCGAGATACGCGCTGTGAGAAAAGAAAAGAAAATGGTAATGCAGGTGAAGCAAGCGATGATCGGAAGTCTGAATCCAGCATTCTTCTTGCTACTTTGGCCCGGAAGCCGGCATCATCTAGAAGGAAGCTTTATTTACTAACCCCATCCACAAGTTAGGAACAAGCAAAGACTATGACTTTAGCACCTCTGCTCATGGAAGCTTCTGTATGGGACCCGCGCCCCTTAGTCAGAGCTTGCCTACTGTCGATTTGTTTAACCCTATTCATGAGGATACTGTCGGGTTTATGTGAGCTCCCCGTGCAGTTCAAAGCCCAAATATAAATTTTCGTTCTCATACTTACATATGTTACTACTTCATCCCATCGGCGGATGCAGGATTGGTTAATTTCCCATGTTAGGGGGGGGGGGGGGGGCGATTAGAGCAGAAATTTCAAAAATCACACTATTCATATAAATTTAGTAGCAAATCAATGGTGTTGGGGGGGGGGGGGGGGGGGGGGCAGGCCCCTGCTGGTCCCCTGTATCCGCCCCTGTCATCCATGTCTTTGTTGTTTGGCACACACCGGTAGGTAGGCGCAACTTTCGCGACTTTGGTGGAAATTAAACTAGGCACCATTATCGGACTGCCGATCAGGCCTTCTCAGCGGACCAGTAATCTGTGGTATTGTGGATCTTGTCTTCAACATCCTATGATCCAGGTAGTTTTGTACTCCCTTCCTTCCGCATTACATATTATGATGTCTATTAGTTTTGCTCAAAGTCAAATTCAATAAACTTTGATCAAGTATAAAAATATCAATAGCTACAATATCATCTCAATGTTATTATACCCATCATAATTTTTTATTATTATATGCATTTGGTATTAGGCATGCATATATATATTTTCTATAATAATAGTTGGTCAAACTTTATAAAGTTTGGTATTGATCCAATCTAATAGGCATCCCAATATGAGAGAGAGGGAGTCTGAGAGAAACGTGGGCCCGACAGTTAATTATGTGCTTGTAGGGATTGGCCAAATGAATCCTCTACCTAATGTGTGAATCAGTAGGTGTATCATCTAGGGCCTCGTCAAACTATTTTTTCTTTTAATTTTACGCTTGGAGCGAACTTCCAAAGCTTTCAAGTTTCACCATACTTAATGAAAAAGAAAATCAACCACTAGCTCAAATGCAATATAAATAAGCATATCCATTCATTGTAATTGTTTGCTGATCAAAGTAATACAATAAAAGATAATATTTCACACCAAATGATTACAGAAACTAAAATTCAAAGTCAAAGTTCATTTTTATGCTAGTGATTTAGCTACACTGCTTGTGAATGGAGAGGTAAAAATTCATCTTGGTGGGATGCATTCTTAGTGTTCTATCGTCTATGTGATGTGTACATGCATATAACATATTCCATCACTAGTAGAAAAACCACCTTTCGTCCAGAGCCGAACCAGCCATTAATCCCGGTTCATAGAAAAATCGGGACCAATGCCTGGCATTGGTCCCGGTTCGAGCTGCCAGGGGTCCGTGGAGCATTGGTCCCGGTTCGGTTGGGGACATTGGTCCCGGTTTGTGCCACGAACCGGGACCAATGCTCCGGTGCAGGACACGTGGCGTGCCACGGAGCTTTGGTCCCGGTTCGTGGCACGAACCGGGACCAATACCCCTCCCCTGCCTATAAATAACCCACCCCCTCTCTTCTCTCCTCTTTTTTTTTCTGGTTGGATTGGTGGGAAGTGGGTGCTAGTTTTTTTCCTTTGCCACGCACAAGACATGTTCGATGAAATGCCCGAGCCACACTTAAGTTCACACAAGATGATATCCTCGACCGAGGTTAGCAACTTTATCCTTTTCATATGTAATTGATACAGGAATATTGCACGTGTCGATGTACGGTGGTCATTTCACTATTCAAGATGTTATTGTAATGGTATTTGATAAACTTAATTATATGATGCAGATGGATGCACGGATGCGATGAATGTACGGCGAACGACGCAGTTCCGAGTTTATTGCAGGCCTGCATAAATTTCTCGAAATGGCTAAGGCAAACAAAGTGGATAATTTTATGCCTTGTCCATGTGACAAGTGTCGGAACGTCAGGGAGTACTCTGACCCGAGAACCATTCAAGACCACGTGATTCGGAGAGGTTTCATGCCCAGCTATAATTGTTGGACCAAGCACGGAGAAAGAGGGGTTATGATGGAAGACAATGAAGAAGAGGAGGATGATGACAACTATCCTATGTTCCCTGAGGAATACGGTGATACTGTAATGGAAGACGTTGAAGAAGAAGGAGGTGAACATCGGTTGGTGGGGTCATTTCTGATGCAAAGCGAGAATGCGATACAGAAAAGGAGAAGCTAAAGTTGGAGGCCATGCTAGAGGATCACAAAAAGTTGCTGTACCCAAATTGCGAAGATGGCAGCACAAAGCTCGGTACCACACTGGAACTGCTGAAATGGAAGGCAGAGACTGGTTGTTCTGACAAGGGATTTGAGAAATTACTGAAAATAATGAAGCCGAAGCTTCCAAAGGATAACGAATTGCCCGATACTACATACGAAGCAAAGAAGGCTATCTGCCCTCTAGGATTAGATGTGCAGAAGATACATGCATGCATTAATGACTGCATCCTGTACCGCGGTGAGGAGTACGAGAATATGGATAAATGCCCGGTATGCAATGCACTGCGGTACAAGATCAGACAAGATGACCCTGGTGATGTTGAGTGCGATGACGAGCCCCCCGGAAGAGGGTTCCTGCTAAGGTGATGTGGTATGCTCCTATAATACCACGGTTGAAACGTCAGTTCAGAAACAAAGAGCATGCCAGGTTGTTGCGATGGCACAAAGAAGAGCGTAAGAAAGACGGGAAGTTGAGACACCCCGCCGATGGGTCCCAGTGGAGAAAAATCGACAGAGAGTTCCCGACATTTTCAGATGACGCAAGGAACTTAAGATTTGGTCTAAGTACAGATGGCTTTAATCCTTTTGGGGACAGAGCTCCAGTCATAGCACTTGGCCCGTGACTCTATGTATCTACATCCTTCCTCCTTGGTTGTGCATGAAGCGAAAGTTCATTATGATGCCAGTGCTCATCCAAGGCCCGAAGCAACCCGGCAACGACATTGATGTGTACCTAAGGCCATTAGTTGATGAACTTTTGCAGTTGTGGTCTGAACCAGGTGTACGTGTGTGGGATGAGCACAAACAACAGGAATTTGACCTACGAGCATTGTTGTTCGTAACCATCAATGATTGGCCTGCTCTTAGTAACATTTCAGGACAGTCAAACAAGGGATACAATGCATGCACGCACTGTTTAGATAAGACTGAAAGTATACATTTGGGAAACAAGAACGTGTACCTGGGGCATCGTCGATTTCTTCCGAACAGTCATGCCGTAAGAAAGAAAGGCAAGCATTTCAACGGTGAGGCAGATCGCCGAAAGAAGCCTAACCTCCCTGATGGTGATGTTATATATGACATGGTCAAGGATTTAGAAGTAATCTTTGGAAAGGGTCCTGGCAGTCTATCTGTTCCGAATGACGCTGACAACCACGTACCCATATGGAAAAAGAAATCTATATTTTGGGAGCTACCATATTGGAAAGTCCTAGAGGTCCGGTCTTCAATCGACGTGATGCACGTGACGAAGAATCTTTGCGTGAACCTGCTAGGCTTCCTGGGCGTGTATGGGAAGACAAAAGATACACCAGAAGCACGGGAGGACCAGCAACGTATGAAAGACCCATACAACAAGCAGACGGATAAAGGGCGTCAATACTTAAGCAGCTACGCTCTTACCAAAGCAGAGAAGGAAATCTTTTTTGAATGCCTGAGCATTATCAAGGTCCTGGCTGGCTTCTCGTCAAATATAAAGGGAATAATAAATATGGCAGAGAAAAAATTCCAGAACCTGAAGTCTCATGATTGCCACGTGATTATGACGCAGTTGCTTCCGGTTGCATTGAGGGGGCTTCTACCGGAAAATGTTCGAGTACCCATTGTGAAGCTATGTGCATTCCTCAATGCAATATCTCAGAAGGTCATCGATCTAGTAACTCTACCAAGTTTACAGAAGGTTGTGGTCCAATGTCTTGTCAGCTTCGAGTTGGTGTTCGCCCCATCATTCTTCAATATTATGACGCATCTCCTGGTTCACCTAGTCGAGGAGATTGCCATTCTCGGTCCTGTATTTCTACACAATATGTTCCCCTTCGAGTAATTTATGTGGATTCTATGTTTGCGAGTTCATTCGCGAGTTGACCTCTGAGCGGAGAACAACATCTTTGAGCAAAATGCGGGAGAAGCTCGCCCAGAACAGCGCATACGAGCAATTCAAGAGGAATTGGCGGGATTTCTGCTTAGGGAGGTCATCGATGAAAGGGGGAGAACATTATGCTGCGGACGATGAACTACATATGTGATCTATCTCCATGTAATTAAATAGTTGTATTCTCGCAAGAGATCGAATATTAATTATATATGCATCAACGTGTACTGTGTATATAGTAGAGAGTATAATATGCGTACGGAAACGATGGAGAGCATGTCGGCGATGCGAAGAAGGGGAGACGACGGAGGCACCGGCGAGAGGGAGAGGGGCACCGACGAGAGGGGGCACCTGCGAGAGGGAGAGGGGGCACCGGCGAGAGGGAGAGGGGGCACCGGCGAGAGGAGGCACCGGCGAGAGGGAGACCCTAAACCCTAAATACAAAAAAAAAGCACTCATTGGTCCCAGTTCGTAACACGAACCGGGACCAATGAGTCTCCCCCCACGCCCAGCCAGAACTGGCCACGTGGAGCCCCATTGGTCCCGATTGGCTGGTCCCGGTTCGGGAACCGGGGCGGATGGCCCAACCGAACCGGGACCATAGGCCAGTTTTCTACCAGTGCATGGAGCTAGGTATGGGATGCACGGAATGCTAAATTTCGTACATGCAGTAAACTATACTTCGACAAGACGGTAGCGCATGCTCTCACAGAGAACAGCTGGATCACGGGCATCCAGGGCACTTTGTCGGTGCCGGCCATTGTCCAATTCGTGCACCTTTGGCAGGCGATCCAAGACACCCCGGCTCTCACAAATGAGGTCGACACATTCAGATGGCTACTTGCGGCGAACGGCCAATATTCGGCCAAATCTACTTACCAGGGCTTCCTCCTAGGTTCGACGAGGGTTGACTATGCTGAGATGTTGTGGGGCAGCTGGGCACCAATGAAGGAGAAGCTGTTCATGTGGCTTGCTTTGCGGAATAGATGTTGGTCGGGCACAAGATTGGCATCACGAGGAATGCAGGAGCCAGCAAGATGTTTACTCTGTGACCAACAGGCTGAATCGTTGGATCATCTTATGGTACATTTCCCCACTTCACGGATGATCTGGTTCCGGGTGCTTTCAGAGGCAGGTTTCGGTCTGTACGAACCGCAGGCGAACATGACTTTCAGAGAGTGGTGGTGCATACTTGCGAGCTGTCAGCCCAAGACGAAGAGGAAGGAACACGCTTCGCTATGCATTGCAGGATGCAGAAGACTTTGGCTTGAACGTAATGATAGACACTTCGATAGGATCTTCTCGACGGACGATGTCATCTGTCGTAGAATTAGAGACGAGTTTCAGCTTTGGTTGTTAGCTAAGCGCCCCGCAGAGAGAAGGGAGGAGTAGGCTTGTTAGCGGCGGGCGTTGTATGCGGATGAATGTTGTAACTGTACTCTCTCTATCTTAATGTCAAGACATGCAAATCTTTTGCATGTCCTTGAAATGCATGGAGAGTTTACATGACCACAACATGGTGAACGACTGATATGTAGTTGAACGAGTTTATGAGATACAGTGTGTTCAAAAAGAGGTCAAACTCCTTAATGGTGCCTCACCCAACAAGTTTGTGTAGAATGATCCTTACAACAAGAAACGAACTGGATATAAAATCCTACCATTTCTTACACAATGATCCCTTATCCGATACTAGCTACAACGACAGAGATTGGATTTGGACGATCCTGATCATGGCAAGAGGGACAATCACAAAATAGAACTGGGGAAAAGAAAAGCCGGCAAGGAATAGGAGCAAACGAATGACACTAGTAGGAATATGCTTATAGCCACCACGCTACCGCTGGCGGACGGGCATTGGCGTCCGCCAGCGCTATTACCAGTGGCGTGCGTTTAAGGGTGCACGCCAGCGGTAAGTCAAGTACCGCTGGCGTGCGGCCCGTAATGTACGCCAGCGGTAGTTGTAAGTAGGCGCCAACAGGCGAGGCTAACTACCGCTGGCGGACGATAGCCTTGTTCGCCAGCGGTAACTAAAGTACCGCTGGCGGACGGTCTGGCGCGCCCGCCAGCGGTAGTTAGTCCCATTGTAGGCCCAGAAAGCAGGAAATTACCGCTGGCGGACACCATTGCCGTCCGCCAGCGGTATCGGAAGTACGCCATTTTAACCATTTTTTCAAAAAAATCAAATAAAGTGAAAAAATGACCTAGATATGATCATTTCCATGGCATAGTTTGTGATAATGTGCCCATATTTGACACATAGGTGTACCTTGGTATGGCAAACAATGTTGCAGAACTGAATTTTTTCAAATTAGTTTTATAAATATCATTTTTTATTTTTTAAATGTCAAAAATGACTTTTTTTGTGAAGCAAGTACAACAAATATGGTGCAAAATGGCACCCATCCAATGTCCACACAAAGTAGACCATATTTGATCTATAATACAAAAATATTAGTAATTTTCTCAGTTTCTACCTAATTTTGCCTATTTAAACGACTTTATGCCGATTTTCCGAAAGTAATTCAATTTTGAACTACAAGTGTGTGCTAGTTTGCTCTGGAAATTTTACAAAAATCATTTTAAGGTACACAAGTAGTGGTTATATCACAAAACCGTCGATAGTTTTGAAAAATTCGACCCCTTTCGACGAATAGCCATGGTGGCCATTTTGACCATTTTTTCAAAAAAATCAAATAAAGTGAAAAAATACTCAAAAAATAAAATCCTTTGGCATGGAGTCCTCTTAGGTGTAGTAGTTGATAGGAAAAATGATAAACTTGAGTTTTTACAAAGTTTCCAAAAAACTTCTTCACAAAAAGATCAATCATCTATAAACATGTATGAGTTTCGATTCAAATGACCTAGATATGATCATTCTCGTGGCATAGTTTGTGATAATGTACCCATATTTGACACATAGGTGTACCTTGGTATGGCAAACAATGTTGCAGAACTGAGTTTTTTCAAATTATTTTTATAAATATCATTTTTTATTTTTCAAATGTCAAAAATGACTTTTTTTGTGAAGCAAGTACAACAAATATGGTGCAAAATGGCACCCATCCAATGTCCACACAAAGTAGACCATATTTGATGGATAATACAGAAATATTAGTAATTTTCTCAGTTTCTACCTAATTTTGCCTATTTAAACGACTTTATGCCGATTTTCCGAAAGTAATTCAATTTTGAACTACAAGTGTGTGATAGTTTGCTCTGAAAATTTTACAAAAATCATTTTAAGGTACACAAGTAGTGGTTATATCACAAAAACGCCGATAGTTTTAAAAATTCGACCGCTTTCGACGAATAGCCATGGTGGCCATTTTGACCATTTTTTCAAAAAAATCAAATAAAGTGAAAAAATACTCAAAAAATAAAATCCTTTTTGTGAATGATTTTTTTGAAAAGTTTGTAAAAACTCATGTTTATTATTTTCCCTAGAAACTAGTACACATAAAAGTACTCCATGCCAAAGGATTTCTTTTTTAGTATTTTTTCACTTTCTTTGATTTTTTCGAAAAAATGTCAAAATGACCGCCATGGCCATTCATTTAAAGGGGACGAATTTGGTAATTTTTGCATCAAAATGTGGTCTAATATTTTTTCAAATTTTTGTGGTCCAATTTGGAAACAAATATTTTGTAGTTTCTTCACAAAAAACCCATTTTTTGCACTCAGTAAATGAAAAATGATTATTTGGTGCAAATAAAATGAAAACACCCTTAGGAAACATGGCATAGTAATATTTTTCATCGTATAATTTTAAAAACCCTCTTTCTAAAACTATCTTCTTTATGAAAAACTATTTATGAAAATGCTTTGTAATTGTAAAATGAAAATAACAAAAAAATGTTTTGGGGTAGCCAGCCAGGCCAGCCCAGCTAGCAGACCCACCGCAGCCCAACACCACCCTAGCCCATCTACCCCTTGACCTAATCCCCCGTTCCCCACACGCACACCAGACACACACCACACCACACAACGCACCACCTCATCGCTCTCCCTCATCTCCCCATAATCCTCTCAAGCGTCGCCACTCTCCTCGATCCACCGCCGCCCGCCTCAGCCTCGCCAGACAGAGAGGCGCCGCTACGGCGTTGAGGCTGGCTGGATCGCCGGTGCGCGCGTGCGTGGTTTCACACGTGCCGCACCGTCGATCTGGCCGGACCGCGGCGCGCACACGACCGACCTAGGTTTTGCGGTGGCGGCGATGCACAGTGCCGGATCTCAAGGCCGGACGTGCTGTTGCCGGCGTCCCTGAGCTGCGAGCCTCCGTGGCTCGCGTCGCCTGCCGTTCCTCAACTTGGCTCCGTCGCTCGCAGCTATGTAAGTTCCCACCGACTTCCATTCCTCTTCCTAGCTAGCTAGGTCATCTCCGAGCCCAAATACGAATCCAAGTCAAGCAAGATTCATTTCTATTTATTTTTTATCCCGACTTGGTTAGTTAGATTTGCTGCTCTTGAACACATGGGCATGTCTTCTTACATGTATGCTAACCGCAAATTCTTGTGCCCTATGGTCCAGGGAATCATCACCGGCCATGCATCGCGACTTGGCCAGGACCGGCGTACTGCTCAATCTCACACCGCCGGCCTTGGACTTGCGTCGTGGAGCTTAGAATCTTGTCGCCGACCACAGAATCGCACCGCTGCTCGCCGGATCTGGAGCTTCTTGCCCTCAACGCCAGGTAGATGATGTTAATTGCAAGTCTGGTACTGTTAGCTGCAAGTAGATGATGTTTTTTTTTGAATTTGCAAGTAGAAGATGTTAACTGCTTGCTTGTTGTTGTGTGCTATTGTGGTACTGCGTGCCGGTGGTGCAAAATTTATGAATGTGCTTTGTAGCTGTGAAAATTAATTCACTTGGGTGACATTCCAACAAGATATTGTCGGTTACATTCCTTTGATTAATCCTGCGATGAATGCATTATCTTTTTTATACATGTTCACTTGTTGCTGATCCTTATATACACTGCCAATGTCTATAAGCTAATTGATGCCAACCTTTGAGATCAAATATATTTTGACTAATACTTTTCTCATGGAAATTAAAGTAAAAGCATTTCTTCGTCTTGAAGCTTGATTTTTTTTCTAAGTGAGGGGAACCTAGTAGATCTTGATCTTGGAGTTCCATTTGTTGAGTTCTTCTTTGTTCTTCCTCTCTTCTCCCCCCATAAGCATTAGTTGCTTTTGGTGGGATTTGAGAGTGAAGGATTTGAGTACTTGTGCTCTTGCCATTGCTTTTGTGCATCGGTTTATGCTCTCCACGAGGATTCGTGGAAGTGAAAGTTTGTGAGATTGTTACTCTTGGGTCTTTGGACCTGTCGGGGATGTAACCCCGGGTACCCCAAAGTGGTTGGTTTAATCGAGTTATTAGAAGAGATAGCAGAGAAATAACTGTAAAGATAAAGAGTAGGGAGGAAAAAAGGTCTTGGGCCGGGTTTGGCTGTGCCCAGGCCAGAATATCGTATGCTAGGCCGAAATAGGCCTTTACCGACATATCCATGTCCTGGCGACACTGTTCATCCGAGATACCCCGACACTGTTCATCCGAGATGCCTCCGGCACTGTTCATCCGAGATACCCGGCACTGTTCATCCCGAGATACCCGGCACTGTTCATCCGAGATGCCTCCGGCACTGTTCATCCGACATACTTCATCGACCGGCATCTCCTATCAAGCACTTCCTCAACGAGTACCAGATGCTCTACCAGAAGATCCAGAAGATAGGCACAAGAGGACAAACGGAAGACAGAGATAAGACAGGCCATGTCCATCCTGGACGTGACTGAGCATGGCTACAGAGTGCGGTACAGTACCGCCGTGACGCTTCTACAGTGCTGACAAGACCCAAGTAGTCAAATCATGCATAGTGTTTGTATAGTGTCATGTGTGGGGCATCCTATGTCCCCTGGGCTGCCTATTTAAGGAGCACCAGGGGAGCGCTCTACGCAGCCCCGCGCGGGCTCATTTTGCCCCTTGGGCTCATTCTTCCTCTGCTCTCGTGAGCATGCTTCCTCCTAGAGAGAGCCTCTTACAGGCAATATGTGCACATCTCAAGGAGCACCATTGTAGCTCCCATATGCAGCTCCATATAGTCAGACATGCAGGAGTAGGGGCTTTACCTCCTCACGAGGGCCCTGAACCTGGGTAGATCGTGTGTGCTTGTGTGTTCTTCCGTGTGCGCTCTTCAGCGCGCTAGCCCTCTCCCGGATCCACTAGCGTCCATCGGCCCCAAACATAAGCCTACCAATAGGCATCTGTTGTTTCATACGACGACAGTTGGCGTCCACCGTGGGGCTGACAGTGGCGCTTGCTGGATCAATTCGGACGGGACCTTCGTCATCAACGCTGGGACTCGACATCGCCATTGTCCCCCGCGCTCTAGCTTGCCGCTGTGAGCAGAGGCTAGCGCTGCCTCCACCAACGGACATCATCGGCAGATCCCGGATGTGAAAAGTGACACGGGGACTCAACTTCGGCATCGTCCCCGTGTGTTAACTCATTTTCGACTTGACTACAGTTCGAATCCGAGATACGCTGGTATGCTGGTAAATCCGAGGTATGCTGGAAATCCGAGATATGATGGTATGCTGGTAAATCCGAGGTATGCTGGAAATCCGAGATATGCTGGTATACTGGTAAATCCGAGGTATGCTGGAAATCCGAGATATGCTGGTGTGCTGGTAAATCCGAGGTATGCTGGAAATCCGAGATATGCTGGTGTGCTGGAAAAATCCGAGATACCCTGGAAAAATCCGAGATACCCTGGAAAATCCGAGTTAAGGCATGGAAATCCGAGATAAGCTTGGTAAATCCGAGTTAAGTCTTGGAAATCCGAGTTAAGGCTTGGAAATCCGAGTTAAGGCTTGGAAATCCGAGATACGCTTGGTAAATCCGAGTTAAGGTTGGTAAATCCAAGTTGAGCTTGGGAAATCCGACATGGAGTTGGAAAATCCGACATATATTGGTCAAATCTGACATAAAGGTGGTCCGGGCCGAGATGTTGGTGGCCCAGGCCGACATATTGATATCCATGCCGGCATCAGCATCTTCCTCGACTTCTCCAACAACATTGGCTCGTAAGTATCATTTATATGACTGCATCACGCTCTTAGATAGTCTCGAACAGTACTCGGGGACTGCCCCTTCGTATCTTGCTTAGTTGTTTTCCCCGGGGGCAAGATGTCTTGACCCGAGGACTGGACAGCCAGTCCAGTTTTGTTTTATCTCCTAGACAAGAAAAGTGACTCGGGGACTCAGTTGTGACCGAGTCTGCATCCTTGTGCATAGTCTTGCTGCTAGATTTAGTTTACCGACATATGCTATAGCTAGATTTACCTTGGTTTGTTAAATGAAGTTGCTGTCCCATTTAATATTCAGTATACATATATGCCTGTACTAACGTTGAAAGGTGGCATCGGTTTTACTGAGACAAAATTCGTCTTCAAGATCATGGTTATATTGGTTATCTTGAATCACCCAGGATATCATGGTATTGTCGGTATTTTCCATATCGCCGTTTGTTCGGTTTGTCAACATATCATGGCATCTTTCATATCCCCGATCGCCGTTTATTTCGGTTTGCCAGCATATCATGGCCTCATTCATATTCCATATCGCCGTTTGTTCGGTTTGCCAACATATCACGACATCATTCCATATCTCACATCACCCTTTATGTTGGTTTGCCAAAGAGACATATGAGATATGTCCGTGCAGACATACGCCTTCGGTAATGCCCAGAGTGGCTGAAAACCGACATATGAGAGACATATGAGATATGTCCGTGCAGACATACGCCTTCGGTAATGCCCAGAGTGGCTGAAAACCGACATATGAGAGACATATGAGATATGTCCGTGCAGACATACGCCTTCGGTAATGCCCAGAGTGGCTGAAAACCGACATATGAGAGACATATGAGATATGTCCGAGCTGGCGACATGCGCCTTCGGTAATGCCCAGAGTGGCTAAAAACCGACATATGAGATATGCCTAGAGAGGCCGAGATACGAGACATATGAGATAAGCCCGTGCAGGCTTATGTCGGTCCAGCTAATGCTGGCGACATGCGCCTTCAGTAATGCCCAGAGTGGCTAAAAACCGACATATGAGATATGCCCAGAGAGGCCGAGATACCGAGACATATGAGATATGCCCGTGCAGGCTTATGTCGGTCCAGCTAATGCTGGCGGCATGCGACTTCGGTAATGCCCAGAGTGGCTGAAAACCGACATATAATGGTGCCCATGCAGGCAGGATGTTGTGTATATGGAGGTTTTTTGGTATGGTTATTTGTTTTTGTAAGTCTGCGCGTGACTCTGCGAGTCCCCCGCGGCCTCGGGGACTAATGTCGGGATGTAACCCCGGGTACCCCAAAGTGGTTGGTTTAATCGAGTTATTAGAAGAGATAGCAGAGAAATAACTGTAAAGATAAAGAGTAGGGAGGAAAAAAGGTCTTGGGCCGGGTTTGGCTGTGCCCAGGCCAGAATATCGTATGCTAGGCCGAAATAGGCCTTTACCGACATATCCATGTCCTGGCGACACTGTTCATCCGAGATACCCTGGCACTGTTCATCCGAGATGCCTCCGGCACTGTTCATCCGAGATACCCAGCACTGTTCATCCCGAGATACACTACTAGGAAAAGGGTTATAGGTGGGTTGTCATTCTGTGGCGCACCCTTAATTGGTGCGCACAGAAATATTTCTGTGGCGCATGGAATAAGGTGCGCCACAAAAATTTTGGTCTTTCTGTGGCGCATCCCACATACATGCGCCACAGAAATAGGACATTCTGTGGCGCATGGAATCAAATGCGCCACAGAATCTCATACTTCTGTGGTGCATGCCCACCCGTGCGCCACAGAAATAGCGTGGGTCCCACGTTCCAATTATTGGGCCAGGTCCATCTGGGGAGATTCTGTGGCGCACGTGTCCCAGTGCGCCACAGAAAGTTCATCTTCTGTGGCGCACTATCTCACATGCGCCACAGAATATTGCATTTCTGTGGCGCACCCAACACGGTGCGCCACATAAAGGTTACATGTGCGCCACAGAATGTTGGCCCAGATCCACAAAAAGGTGGCAGCACCCACTTTCCCCATGTGACCTTCTTCATTCTCCCCCCATGCATCTAGCTCGAGCTCCTCCTCTCTCCCATGGCATTTTGACCATCCTATTATCCATTATTTGTTGTTAAACTTACTTTGTTTGACATAGAATTGGTGAGGGCTTGGGGAAATCCTCCATATATATTCTCCTCCTATCTTTTTGTCCACTATTTTCCCTCCATCACCTCACACTCTCTCTCATCGATCACGGTCACGTCTCGGGAACGGATCTAGATCTACTAGGTGGGTATTGTTGGATGGGTGTTTGTTAAAGGCATGAGAAACTTGTCGGCGGGCGATTGTGTGTGTGGTTTGCATGAAGCAAACTATTTGTTGAACGGATCTATGCATGAAACTTGTGTGTGTGGTTTGCATGAATCTTTGCTTGTTGTTGCTTGCGCCGGCGTGGTGCATGGATGTTTGCCGAAATGTTGATTCATTTCCATTTCGGTAAATTTTTGCACCACATATGTCCTACTTCTAGGGGAAGTCATGCCGAATTTTTTCGTCGAACATTTCCGACTTAATAACACATACTCTATATGTATACCGTGTAGGCGACCATGGTCATGAAGATGAGCTCCAGTCGAATCAACAACTACAAGGAAGAAGCGAAGGCGGAAATGATTTGGTGCAACAAGCGCCACATACGATGTCCGTGTAGAAGTTGCAAATTTGTGAGATGGATTGACCCTGATTCCGGACTATTGGAGGAACACCTGCTCAGGCGCGGTATCATGGAAGGCTTCAATGAAGCGCCGACAGCAAATGTTGCGCCGACAGCAAATGTTGCGCCTGAAGACGAGGGCGGGCATGATGATCGTGACGAAGGAGATGCCGACGGAAATGGTCATGATGAAGGAGTAGATGGTGGTGGAGAAGACGCGAACACGCTGCAGAGCTCGCTAATGTCTGCCTTGATGGAGTCTCATGTTCAAGAACTGCTCCTTAAGCAGGCGAGGACCGTTAGAGAGAAAGCCAAGCTGGCGCAAATGGAGATAGACGGGAAGACTCCGTTGTATCCAGGGTGCCGGCCACAGGATACGCGCTTGCAAGTAACGCTTGATGCTCTGGAGATGAAGTCAGGAAACAAATGGACCGACGTGAGCTTCAACAAGAACATGAAATTCTTCCACGAGCGTCTTCCCGAGGGGAACACATTGCCAACTAGTATCGAGGAGGCCAAGAAAGTCGTGTGCCCTCTTGACCTACCGCACGTTAAATACCACGCCTGCATCAATGATTACGCAATTTATCGGGGCGAGTACGAGGACAGAACCACATGTCCGGTGTGCGGCCAAGGACGGTACAAGAGCCGTGGGAAGAAAGGTCCTCACAAAGTGGTATGGTACTTTCCTATCACTCCCCGTCTGCAGCGGTACTTCGTGGACCCTAAGGAAGCAAAGCTCATGCAATGGCACGCGGAAAGGGAGAAGCCTGAAGAAGATCCGGAGAAGGGCAGGATCCTTACACACCCTGCAGACGCTAGCCAGTGGCAAGAGTTGGACGCCGTCGGAAATTTCGGAGGCGACGCAAGGAACGTCAGGCTTGGTATGAGCACCGATGGACTCAATCCGTTCGGCAACCAGAGCAGCACGCATAGCACCTGGCCCGTGTTTGTATGGCCTTACAACCTTCCCCCGTGGTTGTGCACGAAGCAAAGGTATATACACATGAGTCTTCTCATTCAGGGGCCGAAACAAGCAGGTGTCCACATACATACGTATCTCGCGCTGTTGGAAGAGGAGTTAGCCACGTTGTGGGCGACCCCAGCACGTACGTGGGATGCCTACACTGGAGATTATGTCCCCATGAGAGCCGCGCTGCTCATGATGGTGCAGGACTATCCTGGTTGCTCATACGTATCGGCCCAGGTAAGCCACGGATTCTACGCATGTGTCAGGTGCATGGACTCAACCCCGCATCTCCAGCTACCAAGAAATCCAGGGTCTTCGAAAACCGTGTACCCTGGGGCTCGAAGGTGGCTTCGCATGGATCACCCGTGGAGGAAACGCGGTGACCTGTTTAATGGTAAGGACGAGCCCGAAGGACCCCGATCCCGAGGAGCGGCACAGAAATCGATGAGTTGTTGAATAATTGGAAGGAGTGCCCCGCGCCGGGAAAGAAACGACCGAAGGTAGATCCGCTGCTGGGTGTATGGAAAGCGAGGACTGTTTTCCACAACTTGCCCTACTGGAAGGTCCTCAAGACGCCACATAGCCTCGATATGATGCACATTACGAAGAATGTCACCGAGAGTCTTCTTGGCACTCTTTCCAACATGCCGGAAAAGACCAAGGATGGGATGAAAGCAAGATACGATCTAAAATGGCTTGGTGTCAGGAAAGAACTTCAGGCCCCCGATAGCGATGACGATGATGATGATGATCAGACGGAAGGGACTCAAGGTCGCCGCAAAAGGGTAAAGAAGAACAGTGTGGTGCTTCCCGCTACGTGCTTCACTATGAGTCCGGAGGAGCTCGAGCAATTCTACAGGTGTCTTCTAGGAGTCAAATTTCCGAATGGTTACACGGGGCAGATAAGCAGATATCTGGACGGTACGAAGAAGAGGTTTAGCGGGATGAAGTCTCACGACTGTCACGTGCTGTTGACGCAGGTACTTCCCGTTGCGATTCGAGGGATAATGGACGAGCACGTCCGTGATACGCTGCTTGCCCTTTGCAACTTTGTCGACGTCATCAACAGGAAGTCGATCGGGGTGAAGCAGCTCGACAGGCTACAAGAAGAGATCGAGCTGGTACTATGCGAGCTCGAGATTTACTTCCCGCCAGCATTCTTTGATATATGCGTGCATCTCCTTCTCCATGTCGTTGATGACATCAGGCTGCTAGGGCCAACGTTCATGCACTACATGATGCCGTTCGAAAGGATGAACGGTGTCATGAAAGGATGAACCGGCGCCACAAGCAGCCGTCACCACCACCCAGACGGAACCGCCGGTCGCCCCCACCGCCGGCCGGAAGCTACCGCCACCGGTCATCGTCGCCACCAACCGCCACAAACAGTTGTTGGGAACGTCTTCCCCGCAACCGTCCAAGGTTAGTTCTGACTTTCTGAATTCCCCGACTTTCCGACTTTCCCGACTAACGGATGTGCTATTGTTTATGTTTTAGGACAAAGCCGTTGCACCTCAACTTGGTGGCAACGACGACAATGTTGAGGACAAAGCCATTGCACCTTAACTTGGTGGCAACGACGACAATGTTGAGGAGGATGATGATAATGATGTAAACGTCGATGACTACATCAACACTGGCGCCACTGCAGATGATATGTTCATGCCTCTTATGGATGAAGAACCCTTCCGCGACCACCACATTCAACCTGCTCGTCCCACTTCATGCACACAGCGCCTGGCCTTCACCGACACGCCTCCGGATGCCGGCGATCATCAAGCTCAACCGGGTACCATTTTCACCCCTACCACACTGAAAGGTTAAAGCGGGGTTCACTGCACCCCCACCCCCACAATCCCCAGAGAAGAAGAAAAAGAAGAGTCATCAAAGGAAGAGAAAAGCATACTCTGCGAGCCAGCAAGATCCTAAGATCCGGGGTCCTGAAGACACGAATCCACAAGGCTACTCCAGAGTTCATGAAGCTGGTAAATCTATCTTGTCCGGGGACATGCTCCGCATTGCAGAAGGACCCATGATTACCTTGCAGAATAATATCTTGTATCTAGAGGAGACCCTTCTTAAAGAGAAGAACCCAGGTTACCCGGCGTTCTCGGTCAAGGTGCCAAAAGAGTTGGTGGACTTCATCCAGGATGACCCCGCAGATGTGTTCTTCATAGCGTACGAGGACATCTTCAACCTGTATCACTCCAAACGGCTGGACTATAACATGGTCCGCCTATATGCTCTCGATGCGGCGATGAAGATCAGGAGAGATGATACCCCGTACATCGCGATAGTGGATCCCTACTACATGCGCGACAGCCATCTGGTGGAAGGATCAACAGCACGGGAAACGGCCAAGGAGTACCTCGTTAGGGTCTTCCTGGCCAACAAGGAGAAGACCGCCCTTCTTCTGCCTTACTTTTTCGAGTAAGTACACATCTGCTCGCCACCGTCCTATCTTATGTCTTCTTGTACATTTCTTCCATCGCTGATCCTTTGTCCAACATTCTGCTTCAATTGTGTTGAGCAGGGACAAGTACTGCGCACTCATCCACGTATCCCCGAGGTGGTCCGTTGCCACTTATTTGGACTCGGGGAATAAATCCCAGCTGAGATCATACAACAGAATAAAGGGTGTTCTCGATGACGCTCTCGAGGCCTATGCCAAAAAGGGCGGCCCCTTCCATAAGAAGTCGGAATTTTTCACGGAGGACGACAACACACACAAGTTCTTGCATGGGACCGGATTCCATTGCGTCAAGCAACTGGATGGCAGTGTGATGGAGGCCTACTATGCCCTCCGTCACCTTAAAACGATTGTCCGGGATTGCGAGAAAATGAAGATTGCATCTAATATCGCAGAATACACCAAAATGGCGGAAAGACTCACCGATGCTGATTATAGACAAGACTTCCATCGCATCCGGCTGCAGTTAACAGATATCATCCTCGACGATGTCATGCACGCCTCAGGGTCCTTCCACTTCCGCTTCGGTACGTAGGATGTATTATAAAAGATAGCCTTGCTAAGCATTACTAGCTAGTGTGTACTTTTTTGTAGAAGTGCATGTGTAGGGTTATATATTATATATATATATGCTATGCTATGAAACCCAAATAGGATAGCCATATGATTTCCAACCATGACAACATTGATTGATCGTCTTGCCTCTATACTTAGATGAACAAATTATACTCTATGTATATCACTAACCAATATATATCCCAATCCATTTTCAGCGTTGTCTCAGAGGGAGATGGAAGAACGACTAGCGGCGCAGAGTGACACCAGGGAGTGGAGGATGAAAAGGGGCATTCTACCGTTCCCGGCGCCGCTCAAGAAGAGGAAGCCATGATCATGCATGCTCCCGCGCGATCTTGCTAACTATCATCGCCGATGTGTGCTACTTTTGATCCTAGTTAGGCGGTGAACACTTCATTTGTATTGTGTAGTGTGAAATGGTGAACTTTTGTTTCTATCATATCTAATATATTGTGTAAATTAACATTCGGCACTTTTGTGACTATGTGTATGTATCTCGGGCACACTAAGTAATTTGTGTGATGAAATAGTGATTAATGTGTGTCTGTTTATATACCTGCAAATATATCTGTATTTCTGGATAAATCCTGTATATACCTGTATTTATACAGCAAAATGAAAAAAATACCTGTAATACTGTTTCATATTTCTGTGGCGCACGCATTTATTTTTTGTGGCGCACCAGCTGTGGGTGCGCCACAGAATTCCTATTCTATGCGGCCTACCGAGCTATTTCTGTGGCGCACGGAATCGGTGCGCCACAGAAAGTGGTTTTCTGTGGCGCATGCCCATGGTGCGCCACAGAAAACAAATTTTAGTGGCGACGATTCTGTGGTGCATCCAGCAATTCTGGGGGTGCGCCACAGAATGTAAATTTGGTGCGCCACTGATAGCCCTTCTCCTAGTAGTGATACCCCGGCACTGTTAATCCGAGATGCCTCCGGCACTGTTCATCCGACATACTTCATCGACCGGCATCTCCTATCAAGCACTTCCTCGACGAGTACCAGATGCTCTACCAGAAGATCCAGAAGACAGGCGCAAGAGGACAAACGGAAGACAGAGATAAGACAGGCCATGTCCATCCTGGACGTGACTGAGCATGGCTACAGAGTGCGGTACAGTACCGGCGTGACGCGTCTACAGTGCTGACAAGATCCCAGTAGTCAAATCATGCATAGTGTTTGTATAGTGTCATGTGTGGGGCATCCTATGTCCCCTGGGCTGCCTATTTAAGGAGCACCAGGGGAGCGCTCTACGCAGCCCCGCGCGGGCTCATTTTGCCCCTTGGGCTCATTCTTCCTCTGCTCTCGTGAGCATGCTTCCTCCTAGAGAGAGCCTCTTACAGGCAATATGTGCACAGCTCAAGGAGCACCATTGTAGCTCCCATATGCAGCTCCATATAGTCATACATGCAGGAGTAGGGGCTTTACCTCCTCACGAGGGCCCTGAACCTGGGTAGATCGTGTGTGCTTGTGTGTTCTTCCGTGTGCGCTCTTCAGCGCGCTAGCCCTCTCCCGGATCCACCAGCGTCCATCGGCTTCAAACATAAGCCTACCCCTAGGCATCTGTTGTTTCATACGACGACAGGACGCTAGATGCCTTTTGTGGTGTTTGAGACGTTTTGTGGTCACTTGGGAGCTCCCAATCCTTTTGTGGGTTGTGCCTCAAGATTGTTGTAAGGCTCGATTTCTTGAAGGATCGATAGTGGAAGGTGAACCGAGCTTTTGGGCAAGGTTCATCGGAGAATAGGGTGAGGCCATTTGTGGCATTTGAGTTTGAAACTCACACCCCTCCAACGAGACGTACTCCCCTAAAAAGGAGGAACTCGGGAATACATCATGTCTCCCGTGCCTCGGTTATTTCTATACCCGAGCTCTTTACTTATGCACTTTACATTGTGATAGCCTTCGTGCTTGAAGTCTTATATTGCTATCACTTTGTTGCTTGTCTTGCTTAGCATAAGTTGTTGGTGCACATAGGTGAGCCTAGTATATTTAGGTTGTTGGCTTGTTAATTTAAACACCTAGTTTTATTCCGCAATTATCAAGCCTAAACCGGAAAAGTTTTAAATCGCCTATTCACCCCCCTCTAGGCGACATCCTTGTCCTTTCAATTGGTATCAGAGCCTGGGCTCTCTTTTAGGGCTTTACCGCCTAGAGAGTAAAGATGTCGTTTAGAGAATTAGTGCACGATCCCACTTTATATTCGATGGCACAAATTATGATGTTTGGAAAATTCGCATGCTTAATCTTTTTAGGGCCATGGGTCCAAATTATATCAAGAGTATTGTAGATGTGGGTTTTTCTCCTCCAAAGGATTCCCAAGAATTATCTTTAGAGGATGAGGAAAACTCTCATCTCGATACTCAAGTATCTAATGGTCTTATTGTGTTTTGAGCGATGTAGTTCTTGCATCAATCATGCCTTTTCGGAACGCTCATGAGCTTTGGACCAAGCTTCAAGATAAATATGAAGTGTCCAACATTATTGAGGATGATTGTTCTCCTCCACCTCCGGCCGTGATGAGTTCACAACTTCTTCCACTCCACCAACATGTGATTTGTCACAAGGTAATGATATGGTGAGTGGTGATAGAAATTGCTTTGTTGATGGTGAATATTCTATTGACTATACTTCATCTCTATCTCATTGCAATGTTCTATCTTTGGACTTAAACACTTCTAGCACTCAAATGTCTTACATGCTAGTGTTGATAGTCCTTGCATATCATGTATAGTTGCTTAACTAAATCTCATGATGATATGCTTCTATGTCTTGTTGCCATGAAAATAATGCTTCCATATCCTCTAGTACTTGTGTGGCTAACAATGTAGAGGAAATCCCAACATTTGTTGGAACAAGACATGGACCTCAATGGTGCTTCAAGCAATTCTTCATCATCATCGTCCATTCTCACTTTTGCCTTATGGCTAGGGATTCAAAGGTATCTCACCTTTGGAACCCTCTACATCTTGTGATGATGAGGATGAGGATTATTATGGATTAAAAGAGATGATATTGACTCCTTAAAGAGAAGAGTGAGATGGTTTTTAGTGCTCTCCCTAAAGGTAGTAAAGCTTGCTCTTTGTGTGAAATTTTGACTTTTGCTATTAAGTGCAAGGAAATCATTGAAGAAAAGGGAAGGATCGAAAGAGAGGATGCTATGGAAAAAGCATCCTTAGAAAATGCTCTTGAGGAAGAGCATGAGCTTCGAGTGTCTCTTGAGGAGAAACTTGAATCTCTTGATGAAACAAATGATCTATTTTGCTAAAATCATTAAGGAAAGAGATCATGCTATTGCTAAATATAAAGTGCTTAAAAAGGAAAAGTTGAATTTGGTGTTGGCAATGCTAGACTAATTGAGGATATAGAGAGACTTGACAAAGCTCATAAGGCTTTGGAAAGTGAACACTCTCTCCTTACCAAGTCTCATGATCAACTCCAAACTCAACTATCTAAAAATGATGTGCCTAGTTCCTCTACTCCTCATGTGATCATGCTAATATTATTGAGGAAAATGCTAGGTTGAATGATGAGCTTGCCAAGTTGTCTTCTTCATTTCTAATGTTAATGATGCTTGTGCTACTAACTCCACTTCTCGTGAAGCATCTATTTTGAAGGAGAATGTTGAGCTAAGGGCTCAACTTGAGTTGCTAACTAGCAAGTATGGGAAATTGGAAGAAAGTCATGAAAAGCTCTCTAGCTCTAATGAGGATCTTCTAGCATCCCATGCGAAGCTAAAGTTAGCTCATGAGGCTATCACTACAAAGGTAACATCTTGTGAGCCTCATGTGGACAATGGCACTACTTCTACTCTAAATGCTTTATTGCCATGTGCTAGTCCTTGTGATTCATCCACTCACAATATTGCTAATCTTGTGATGAATTACTTTCCATGCCTTGTTGCTCTAACAATGAAGCATCTACTTCCTCTAGTGTTTTGTTGATACTAACCATGTAGAGGAATTAAAAGAGCTCAAGGCCCAAGTCGCTTCTTTGAAGAAAGACTTGGAAAAGCGTCATGTTGGGAAGTCCACACTTGACAATGTGTTGAGTGTTCAAAGACGCCCCAATGACAAGAGTGGACTTGGATTCAACTCCAATAACAAGAACAAGTCCAAGTCTATCAAGAAGAACAAGGGCCAAGAACAAGTTAAAGATTCGGCCAAGATTGTTTGCTTCAAGTGCAAAGTTGAAGGGCACCATGTTAGATCTTGCCCTTTGAAGAAGAAGCTCTTAGTGAGAAGCAACAAGGGAAGCGGCCTCAAGCTCAAACTCAAGTTCCTCAAGTTGAAGAACGGCCTTCCCAAGAAGAATCAAGCTACCCTCCTCAAGTCAAGATTCCAACTAAGAAGAAAGGAGGAAGCCAATGTTGCTACATATGCCGTGAGAAGGGCCACTTTGCTTCTTCATGCACTAATGGTACCTTATCCAACCCCTATAATTGATGATGTTTATTCTCTTCGGAAGGATAAGGTTGGCAATGTGTTTGCCAAATATGTTGGTACTCAAAGTGGTGTCAAGAAAAGCACCATTTGGGTTGCCAAGCCTATTGTGACTAACCTCTTAGGACCCAACTTGGTTGGGGACCAACAAGCTAAAACTTGATCAATAGGTGTTGTTGGAGGGCATTGGAGACTTGGCTACATCATGAAGAATTAAGGGATCTTCATCAATTATATTCTCTCAAGCCAAGTCATTTGGATTATATTGTTCTATCTCATATCCAATGTTCCTCCTTGCGGTAACTTGATTTAATCATATACATTGAAAGTTGCTTGCACCCTTGCATGTGTTAGGTTTTGTACCTTGCTAGTGTTTGTATGTGTTGTGCTCTCTACTTACTTATCTTGAGTAATCAAGTATGTGTATGTTGGTTTGCACACCATTTACTTGTTTGAGCCTTATTGCTTTTATTTGATATCTTATCTTGTTGGCTCTCTTTTTGAGAGATTAATGGACTATCCCATTTTGGGGAGTGATATGCTTCGTGCACTTCACAATCCTAAAAATGTGTATACATGAGGAATACCACTTAGTGTTGATATATCAATATTATCTCTCTCTATGTGGTATGTCATTCTCATGAGAAATTCAAATTCTATAATGTCCATTAATTTCTCTAGTTGGTTTTGTTTGCCTCTTGTTTAAAAATTGGATTATCACATTATGGGGGAGTAATAAGCTATGTGCATATTACAAACCTAGAAAATGTGAACATGTGAGGTATTGCCACCTAGAATTGATATTCTTCATTATCTTATTCCTATGTGGCATGTTGCTCAAACAAGTTCCATATTTGCTAAATGATTTTTTTAATCACTCTTTTGGATCTTGTTTGTGACATTCTTGGTACGGCTTTCCCAAATATGTTCGCATATATCTTTTTGGGAAACCGATTGCTTCAAGCTACTCTTTGTAGTTGCTTTGCATGATCGCGTGAATATTGAAGCTATCAAGAATATCTATTATATAAGCATGGCTTTAAATCTTTCTTTGCCATATGCTTATTGTTTGTGAAGTTGGTCTTATGTTTCATTCCTATACCACCGAAATATCTCTATACTCCTTGTCCATGAAAGTGATACCATAATTGTGGTGGAATTTGTAGACCATCTTCATTTTGGCTCTTGCTTTGATTTGCCTTATTTTATTGCCATGGATTTGTTTTGATCTAACTCTCTTGTCTTCCTTGTATCTTTTGGATCCTTGTTGCTCTACTCAAATTTTGCTTTGGCTTTCTTGAGTTAGGAAAAGCAATGATCCCATTCTTGTGCATTTACATTCAAAGTCATACTTCTAGATAATGCACTATTCTTGGGAAGCTATCCTACATTGAGTAGAACACTATTTTTATTTTGGTATTGGATCTTATTGCTTTCTTGAACATGACGTTGTTTGAATAATATATATGGAGAGTGATGATCCCACTTGTGTGCATTTTGTATTCAAATGCAAGATCATAAATAATGCACAAATCTTGGGGGAGCAATCCTATATGTTTTTGAACATTAGTTGTCTTCAATTGGTATTTGATCCCGATGACGTGCTCTTTGGAAGACAAACATTTTTCGTCTTGGTACTTTGTGCCATCATGAAAAGTGTAGAGGGTTTGGTTTATTCCTTGATGGTATTTTCATCAATTGGTATCTTGCTTTCATTTGGTATCTTTTCAAGTGGTATCTTCGATCATGTGTTGATTTGGGTTTTGATATAATTTGGACAATTCTTTTTCTTGTCACACTTGTGTGTGCTTTCTTGATTTAATTGGTGTTTTGTCCAATTTGTATCTCGTTTGTTCTTGAAAGTCTTGTGCATGCATATTTACTATATGTATATCTTATGGCATGCTTACTTTCGTTGCTCCAATATATAGGGTAAACTCCATCAAATCCGAAATGGCTAAGATGTGCTTTCAACCTTGTGTAGGTTGTTTCATGGCATGAGTCTTTCTTGTTGCAATTCATTTGGTTCTTGCAAAACATCATTATTGCAAATGTGAGTAAGCCGGGATGATTACATATCAATGGGAATATATATAATCATTTCCATGATTCACCAATCCCAAATATGTTAATCTAGCACTTTCTACTCTATGTCTCGCATATGCAATATTGATGATTTTTCAAAATCATTTACCTTTTGCGATACTTGTTATCTTTCTCGGAGCTTCCCAACTTTCACTTATCCCTTGTGGATTTTTTTGATGCTATGATGAGATTGTGTTGGAAGTTCATCTATATCCTTTTAAGATGCATTTTAGCCTTGTCCTATGCTTTTAAGCAAAGATCTTATTGGTATATTTATGACTTCCGGCACTTGTTGCTCAACATTGTTTTGTTGCAAGTTGTTTTGTTTCTTTCCTATCTATGCTCTGTTGCACTTATTTGTGTTGAAAATTATCTAGGAGGGAGTGAGGATTCCATGTTGTGCACACCTTATTGCAATGCAAATCCTACATTGTGCACGTACCTTGGGGAGCTTCCTCTTGATTTTTTAGAACACTTAGTTCATCCTTCAGATCCTTTGATTGCTTGCCTATTTTGTTGAGGTATCTCTCCCTTTGATATTTTGTTGCAATCTTTGAATTCTCAATATAGTTTGGTTTCCTCCTATTATTGATCAATGGAAATGTCCAGTTGATTCTACTCTTTTTTATGAGAAAATCTAAACTCATAGAGGAACTCTCACTATGTTGGCCTTCCGAAGTTTTTTACCCATTTAGGCAATTGTTGCCAATGGGGGAGAACTTTTGGAGGGTTTATGGAATTCGGCTTTATACTTTGATTGGTTCTTAAGTATTTGTCTTTCTTGCCTTTGCATTCGTTGCTTGGTTTTGTATATAGTAAAAACTCCACCACCGGTAATGGTTAACAATATATGCAATGAATTCATGTTCATACACACGTGCATAGATTGTGGGGAGTTTGCACTATATATGTGGTTGGACTAACATCACATACTTTCGTAGTATTTAATGTTAGTGCAACCGCTCCTTATTCGTTAAATTACATATTATAAACCATCTCAAAAGAGATTGTCATCAATTACCAAAATGGGGGAGATTGAAAGTGCATGAGCCCTCATGTGTGGTTTTGGTAATTAATGACAATCTCTATGGACTAATGGTTGCATTGAGCTATCCTTGTAGGGCTTGTCCATTAGCAATGCTTGAACACCATGCGTTTGTATCTAGATTGAAAGAAGAAGATAAAGTGATGACCCAAGTAATATTCAAGGTGTGATCCACACAAATGGTCATCTAGAGTTGACCTTATTGCAAGCATGGCTTGGAAAAGAAGATTGAGTGAACATTCATGTTTATCTCCAAGCCATCATCTATATCAAGAGAAGAAGATGAAGTGCAAGTGGATACATGAAGACGGAGCTAAGCGAGGCTCTCCCATTATGATGTAGAGTATTTGGAGAAGTTTTCATCAAGCATGTGCTAGCAAACGCAATCAAGAAAGGTGTTCCAACTTGAGGGAGTCAAGATCGTCATCATCTAGCTCAACTGGAATGCGCAAGGCAACGGTATGATCTTGATAGGGTTTCTATTTTGCCGGTCTCTTGGTATTAGTGTGAGACCGGGTTATAGGATAGACGGCATACTATCTAGAGGGGCTCTCAAGTGAGTAACTTGATCGCATCTTTGTGGAGAGCTCAAACCTTTGCATAGTTGGCATATCATCTTTCTTGATTCTTATTTGGCTTTTATCCATGTGAGAATTTAGATCTTGTGTTCATCTCCATACCAAGCTCTACTTCATCAAAAACGGATTTCATATGCATATCTTGTTGCGTTTTTGATGTTGGAGGTTTTACCGGCTTATCTTTTCTAGAGAGGTCAAACTCTCCTTGTGGTTTCCTCCTCACATGATGGACTATGATGTGTATATGCATGATCTTGTAGGGCTTGTGATTATCTTCGAAACAAGCCCAAGATCATAGAAAACAGAGTCTTGATGAAAAACTTGTTGGTTTCTTGGTGGTGGAGGATTTACCGTTGTTCTTTAATAGAAAGGTTTGACCTTTCATCATTTGGTTTTATCCTCCCTTATTGGACTATGATGTTTCTCTGCATGATCTTGAAGAGCTCTTCGTTGCGATTCCAACGAGCGCAAGATCATCGAAAACGGAGTTCGGATGTAAAAGTTATTGCCGTTTGGGTTTTGCTGTTTCTGTCAAAACCGGAATTTCCGGGGGAGGGGGCGGATATCCGGGGGCGGGGCCGGATATTCCGGCCCTAAAAAGTGTTTTTAGCTCTTTTCGAGCCCCGAGTGCAAGACTCTGTCTAAACCGGACATTTGGGCCGGATATTTTGAAGGGGCCCGGATATTCCGGCCCTAGTGGCCGTAACGGCTATATTTCAGGGAGGGGGGGGGTATATATACCCATCCCCTTCTTCAACCTACAGTGAAGCTCATTTTTCTCTCTCTCCCCCACCATTGTTGACCTTGGAAAACTTGCCCTCTCCAATTCCTCCCATGATTTGCATACCTTTGAGGGATTTGAGAGAGGAGTTCTAGATCTACAATTCCACCAATCTATCCCTCCTCTAAGTGAGGGAACCTAGTAGATCTTGATCTTGGAGTTCCATTTGTTGAGTTCTTCTTTGTTCTTCCTCTCTTCTCCCACCATAAGCATTAGTTGTTTTTGGTGGGATTTGAGAGTGAAGGATTTGAGCACTTGTGCTCTCGCCATTGCTTTTGTGCATCGGTTTGTGCTCTCCACGAGGATTCGTGGAAGTGAAAGTTTGTGAGCTTGTTACTCTTGGGTCTTTGGACCCTAGACGCCTTTTGTGGTGTTTGAGACCTTTTGTGGTCACTTGGGAGCTCCCAATCCTTTTGTGGGTTGTGCCTCATGATTGTTGTAAAGGCTCCGGATTCCGCCTTGAAGGATTCCGATAGTGGAAGGTGAACCGAGCTTTTGGGCAAGGTTCATCGGAGAATAAGGTGAGGCCATTTGTGGCGTTTGAGTTTGAAACTCACACCCCTCCAACGAGACGTACTCACCTAAAAGGGAGGAACTCGGGAATACATCATCGTCTCAACGTGGCTCGGTTATTTCTATACCCGAGCTCTTTACTTATGCACTTTACATTGTGATAGACTTCGTGCTTGAAGTCTTATATATTGCTGTCACTTTGTTGCTTGTCTTGCTTAACATAAGTTGTTGGTGCACATAGGTGAGCCTAGTATATTTAGGTTGTTGGCTTGTTAATTTAAACACCTAGTTTTATTCCGCAATTAACAAGCCTAAATCAGAAAAGTTTTAAATCGCCTATTCACCCCGCCTCTAGGCGACATCCTTATCCTTTCAGCTGGCCCGGCAGAGCTGCCCTGTTAGCGGCGCGGCCGATTCACGCCGCTAACGGGCGCCGTATAGGGTTTGCCCTCGCGCGTCCGCGTTTGAAACGAGCTCGTGGCCGTGGGCTACTGGGCCTCTCGCATGCGAGTCGCTGGCATATTCACGATCGGAAACGAATCGTCAGGGCCTGCACACATACGATCGTCGATCGGTCGATCGGAACACGATCAATTCCTGGGATCGAAATCGACGAATCGCCGCGGCCGCCTAGCGCCTCCCTCCGAAACCGGCAAACCGCCGAATGCCTGTCTGGCTGCTTCGTCTCTCGATGGCAAAATCGCATCCAGATTGAGTAGCAGTTTTTCTCGTCTCTACTGCCTCTGTCGCTGCCGACGGGAGACACTGCAATCGCCAAAAGGCATAAGCCCAAAACAGGTAGCGTGCTCCTCCTGCTCCTAAATCCTAAATCCTAATTCCTCTTTTTTGCTTAACTTCAGTTTTATTTTATTAATCATTTGTATCTTGTGCAGGTTTGAGTCATCATGGGAAAACATCAGGTCGGTTCCGACAAGCGCAAGAGAAAACAAAAGGAACAAAATTTAATTAAATCTCAAAAATGCGTCATGGACAAGTTTATTAGAAAAAAGCATCATAAGTGTCATCCGGTAATCAATCTGTTGATCATTTTATCCTTACACTTGCATTTTTTTCTTACAATAATTCTAGAGATGGTCAGACAGAGACATATAATATTGACATAGAGGAAGATCATATTGATGTTAACTTGAATAATTCACCTAGTACGGATGTTGATGATTCTTTTCAGTCTGATATATTTGATCCAAGAAGCTAGAATTTTCTTGATTCTAAACAGCTTGATATTTTAGCACAAAAGGTTCCAAGAAAAGACATATCAATTAAGAAAGGTCGTAAGGATATATATCGTAAAAGGTTTACTGCAAAATTCTATACTAGGTCTCTATCAAATGGGGAGCATTATATTGTGAGATAGGGCCCGTTTTAAATTTTCGCACAGGGCCCCAGATTTTGCCGGCCCGGCCCTGATGAAACATGTAATTTCTGAAAGTTGTCACGAATAGGTATATCTTAAAGCCCATGTAAAAGTTATGTGGATTTGCATTTTCGAAACCTAGAATTTCCAAAAGTTGTCATGCATATAGATTTTTTAAAAGGAAATTGATTTGTTACGGGTGACCAATCACGCACAATGATAGTCATTCCGTCTCGTGCGAGTCTTCTTCCCCACATCACATTGTTGCTTCCCCATGCATCCTGCACTGCTCATCCAGCGCCCGTGCACCCCTACACCATCGAGCGATGTTGTCCACCACATCTCTGCATCCTTCTACACCACTGCGCACGATTTCCATGGAAACTTCTCCTCTGAAGCACAACCATGAGTATGGCCATGGTAGAGCTTTAAATCGAAAGTCTCGAGCTATGTCGAGCCTAGGGAGACTGCGGGCCAGTGGGAACGGGCTGGGTGGTTCGCAGGTCTAGACTTATTTTGTACATAGATTTTCGAAAAATCTCAATGAAAACGATGTACTCCCTTCGTTCACTTTCATAAGACACTCTACCTACCATTTTAATTTGGCCACATACATACTAAAATGAGTGAATCTAGACTTATTTTGTACATAGATTCACTCATAGTATGTATGTGACCAAAATTAAAATGGTAGGTAGAGTGCCTTATAAAAGTGAACGAATGGAGTATTTATTTGAAAAAATGAAAAATGTATAGGTCTTATCGGTGAACAGTGCACAGTTTCACAAACTTGAAGTTTTGTCGGATTTTTCATTTTTGTGTAGCCTAGCATAATAATTTCGTATTAAAATTTGCAGCTGATAGATCTCGACATTATCTACAATTAGGATTTTTATTCCAAATTTTCTGAAACGTAAAAATGATGATTTTTAAATTTTTGGAAATAAAGGGGTCCATGTAGATTGGGTGCTATCTGCACTTTCCGCAAAGAAGATTCCTAATTGCTGAAAAATGCCGACCGATGCTTGCGTAAGCGATGACTACGCGTCCCTGCTGTGAGTGTCTCTGAGTCTCGTTATTGACCGGACGGAACACATTGCTTTTTGCTTCCAAGTTGGAAAGGTCAAATGGAAACGTTCATGTACCCCTTGCGCGTCAGGAATAGGAGGAGAATTCCCAGGCAAACAACTAGTGTTCTAGATTCACTGGGCAGAGAAGGGAGAATAGTATCCTCTCACACTAGGTGACGTTTTGGGCGAACTCACAAGTCTCCTAATTAATTCCCCACGATAGGAAAATAGAGAGAGCACAAGACTTTTAAGCACCTTAGGGGTTGATGTATAAAGCTTGCCGCGAGTCAACAAGGACCAGCGGTGTTGAGGTTCTGGAAGGGGGAGATCACCAAGTCAGAAACAACTCCACCTCCTGCCTTCCTGCATGGTTCGAGACGATAACAAGTGAGCTCAAACTTTCAGACTTTTATAAATATACATATAGTGTCCTCGTACCATTCATTCAGAACAAAAACACGGCTCTCTTCTTGACGAATCCCATAGTTGCGGCTCGTTTTTGTACTCTCTTCCTCCGCACCGTAGAAGACGCATCTAGCCATCGCATATGGCCGTGAAAGATGAGCAGCAGTCACCGCTGCACATCCTCTTCTTCCCGTTCCTAGCCCAAGGCCACCTCATTCCGACCGCCGACATGGCCGCGCTCTTCGCCTCCCGCGGCGTCAGGTGCACGATCCTCACCACGCCCGTCAACGCCGCCATCATCCGCTCGGCCGTCGATTGTGCCAACGACGCTTTCCGTGTCACCGACTGCCCAGAGATCGATATCTCCGTCGTGCCGTTCCCTGACGTCGGCCTGCCGCCGGGTGTCGAGAACGGCATGGCCCTTACGTCCCCGGACGACCGTGACAAGTTCTTTCAAGCGGTGATGCAGCTCCGAGAGCCCTTCGATCGGTTCTTGGCTGACAACCGCCCAGACGCGGTCGTGTCGGGCAGTTTCTTCCACTGGTCTGCTACGTTGCAGGGATACGGCACAGAGGTGCCGTATCGGTGCAGGATACTGCACCAGGACGGGGATACGCAAGGATACGCATGGGATACGTGTATCCCGGAGTATCTCATTTTTTCGAATTAAAATAAAGAAAAAATTCAGAACATGGTGGGAAAACGCAAGGGATACCAGAGGGATACGTACGGGCCTGTCACTCAGCCCATAGGAAGGCCTACTGGACGGATAGAAAACCTAATCGAGTGGAATACTCTCGCTGTCCACTGCCAGTTGCAACAGCGCGAGTGTTTCGATCAGCTTTCAACGTAGCACATTAATTTCCGGAAATTCGCTTTGGAGCTCGGGCTCATATGCTCCCGTTATTTGCAAAAAAAATTCAAAATTTGAAAACTCATCAAAAAAATCTGAAAAAAAATCATGCAGTACCTGACCATGGTTCGCACCACCGTATTTTTTTTCGCGCCGAAATGACATCGTACGCGCCCTGTACAAAAATGACAAATTTCCTGTCAGAAATTCAAATTTTGAATCTCATTTTCTGACAGGAAATTTGTTATTTTTGTACAGGGCGCGCGTTACGATGTCATTTCGGCGCAAAAAAAATACGGTGGTGCTTACCATGGTCAGGTATGTGCATGATTTTTTTTTCAGATTTTTTTGATGAGTTTTCAAATTTTGATTTTGTTTTGAAAATACCGGGAGCATATGCTCCCGGGAGCCAAAACGGCGCTCTCATTAATTTCCTATTTCTATTCCATGTCACTTTATTTAATCTGTAGTGGACTATTGAATTTTATTATGCATTTCTACATATACTCGCCGTATCCCCGTAAGCTTATTTTCAGAAAATGCCGTTTTCCCGTATCGCCGTATCCGTATCCCCGTATTCGTATCCCCGTACCGTGTAACATAGCTGGTCTGCGGACGCCGCCGCCGAGCACGGTGTACCGCGCCTGGGATTCCTCGGCAGCAGCATGTTCGCGCGGGCCTGCAGCGACAGCATGCTGCGCAACAACCCGTTGGAGACTGCACCCGACGACCCCGACGCCCTGGTTTCCCTGCCGGGGCTGCCGCACCGTGTCGAGCTGAGGCGGAGCCAAATGATGGACCCGGTGAAGCGGCCGGACCTCTGGGCGTTCCTCAAGAGCGTCGACGCCGCGGACCAGAAGAGCTACGGCGAGGTATTCAATAGTTTCCACGAGCTGGAGCCTGACTACGTCGAGCACTACCAGAGGGCGGGCCGTCGCGTTTGGCTCGTCGGGCCGGTCGGACTCGCCAGCAAGGACATGGCTGGAAGAGGCGCCAGCACGCTCTCGCCGGACACGGACAGCTGCCTGCGATGGCTGGACACTAAGCAGCCTGGTTCGGTGGTGTACGTCTCCTTCGGCACGCTGATCAGTTTCTCACCGGCGGAGCTGCACGAGCTCGCTCGCGGCCTCGACCTCTCAGGCAAGAATTTCGTGTGGGTGCTTGGCCGCGCAGGCCAAGACTCCTCAGAGTGGATGCCTGAAGGTTTCGCCGACCTGATGGCACGCGGCGACCGTGGCTTCATCATCCGAGGCTGGGCGCCGCAGATGCTCATCCTGAACCACCCGGCCCTCGGCGAGTTTGTGACGCACTGCGGCTGGAACTCCACGCTGGAGGCCGTGAGCGCGGGTGTTCCGATGGTCACCTGGCCACGGTTCGCAGATCAGTTCAGCAACGAGAAGCTCGTCGTGGAGACGCTCAAGGTGGGTGTCAGCATCGGCGCTAAGGATTTCGGATCGGGTATCGAGACCAACGAGGTGATCGGCGGTGAGGTGATCGCTGAAGCCATCGGGAGATTGATGGGCAGCAGCGAGGAAAGCGACGCGATACAAAAGAAGGCTAAAGATCTCGGTGTGGAGGCGAGGAGCGCGGTAGAGAACGGCGGATCTTCGTACAATGACGTTGGAAGTCTGGTAGACGAATTGATGGCCCGGCGGAGCTGCATGATGAAGGCTGGAGAAGAAACAACAACTGGTGGATTTTGATTCGACAGCTTTTTTTGTTTGTTTCGGTAACAGTTAAACCTCCATTTTGGTGAGTCATTTTACAGTGCATCAAATAAATGTGGACCGTTTATTTTCGTAATCCAACGGCCCAGAATCGCAATACTACATCCTTAGTTTGTGTAGTATATTTTATCATGAGGGTACTTTCGGCATTGCACTGTTTAAATTCCGCATCGAGGATAAAAAAGAAATAGGACGAAGACTGGGGTTGGAATTTAACATAGTTCATCTTCAGCATTGTCGCCATTGTCGGTACCTAACGCCGCCGCCGCCAGCCGTTGCCTACACACTGCCCGTGCCCTAAGCAGCGTCCCAATCAAGAGATCTAACGGAGGCCGTTGCGCCCACGGACGAGCACCATCCAGCGCCGAGCGGCGCAGCGCTCCTGCGCGTCCACGACCCCAACGACAAATGGAGGGAGTCCCCGTGATCCTCCTTCAGCGGAATCCTCCTTTGCTGCCGGCCCTCTGCCAATTTTGAGGCCAAGCTCCGAGACGTCATCCCGAGCTCCTCCGCAACGTCGCCGCTGCCCTCACGGTGGTGGTGCTCGGCCTCGATTCCGTGCATCCTGATTTGGTGCCTTCACGGAGGAGAATGAGAACGGTGAGGCGAAGCTCGTGCAAACGGTTGCCCTGCCCGGGGAGGTCTGCAGCGACGGTGAGGAGGGAGGGGATCGGCGGAGGTGGGTGGCGTCTCCTGACGTACGCCGCCGCTCACAGAAAGGATGGAGGGGAGCGGTATATACTAATTATGATTACTAACACACAATATTATGGCAAATTACCAAGTCATCCTTGGCCCAACTTTGGCCCAAACAATATTAACCGTACGATCTGCTATATAATACACACCAAAATGTGTAGTAGGATGTACCGTAAAATATCCCATTTTGGTTGATTAGTTCCCCATTAAATCCTCGATGATCATTGTTTTTCAATTTGACATCAAATACCTCCACACTAGGAACCTATTGATGCCATTTCAGTTTGGCCGGGTTTTCAGTTTTTGGTAACAGTTAAACCTCCATTTTGGAGGTATGGATACGATAGTAAATTTTCCTATAGGAACCCATACTACAAATCAAACGATCAAGGTAGTAAATTTTCCTATCGAATCCATACCTCCAAAAAACTATATGCTATCTCTTCGAATCAAATGAGCCCTAGAGCCATAGGACCACGGACAAAACCCGGCCCCTCAAATAAAATCATCTTCTCTCGCGACATGCCCCTCAAATAAAATCATCTACTCTCGCGACATCAAAATACTCAAGGCGTTAAGCCCCATCAAAAGACCAGATCCTAGCTCCCTCCTTAATTTTTCTCATATCATCGTCATAGTATGAGTATTGATTGAGAATGATGCGGAAGGATTTACCATGAAACGAGCATCACCAAAGAGACTAGAGTATTTCGATGTTGGCTTCTTGCCTTCTTCCATGGATCACTTCCACCACCATTTCTTGACCGTAGCGACATTATGCCAATCCGAGGGGATATATCATGAATGTCCAACGAAATATTCACCGTTGTCCACATTCTAGTCGTAAATATATATTTCAAGAGTAGATGCGACCACCGGCGGAGCCACGGCATGCTAGCCGGGTGCACAGGACACCGGCTAGAAACAATTTTCTTTGCAAAATCATATTTTTTCCACCATGTATGCACCCCTAAAAATAATTTTTAGGTGTTGTGACACCCTTGGTGACCCCTGGTTCATGAAGCTGTAGCTCCGCCACTGGATGCGACGCACTCTTCCACATGGTTACGTAGCTTGCATCGACCATAATTTTGCCATCCTCGACATTCCAATCTGACGTACCCTATTTTGAGTAACAAACCATGTGAAAAGCATGCATTTTGGAGGCGTACATTGCTTCCAAATTAACTTTGGCATAGCCTAAGTGGTGAGGATAAAAATTGGGCCTTATAGGACGACTTGGCTAAATAACAACCATCATTAAGGAATTTCACAAAATGGAGTCATCCCATCATGATTTACACTGGGGCTCGGCGACAAACACGTGATGATGGAGCACACGAGATTGTGGCGTTGTCTATCGCGGTGCCAGGGTTGATGGCAGTCCTGGAGAGAGTGTTTATTTCAATGTACACACTGGAAATGGGTTGGCTGCAGCGAATTCCAATACGTTCACATGAGGCTTATCTCTGAATTTACCCGGTGAGCCGGCGATGGCAGTGGCCGGGGCATAAGGCTTGTTTGATTCCTCTATCGTTGGTCCTAGTGGGTGTTGCTTTTGTCACCTTGTTTGGCGGCTTCAGTCCCTATGTTTGTTGTAAGGCAATTTTCCTTTGTTGAATAAATTGAAGTCGCATGCATCTCTTCGATGTGAGGCCTAGGTAACTCTCCTTTTTTAAAATTTAATTAAATGAACTTGCTCAAACTTCTCCCAAAGCGCGACAAATGTGGTGGGCGGTTATTCCTTGTTCCATGTTGATTTGGAGACCCAAAAGTTCTTTTTAACACTTTGAACACCGTAACCTTTTTGCTTGCACATATTTCATAAATAAGGGGGCCAGTGTCCTTTGGCCGATTCCCATCCAACCATGGGGAATAATGTCTTCTTTCCTTTTCGAATGTTGATATTTGTAGCGGCTGATATGTATCAAATGTATCTACTTTTCAAATAATTTGCCATTGTTTTGATCTCCAAATTGCACAATTTGAAAAAAAAAAACTAATTCGGACTAACGCAGTCTTCATCAAGTATTTTTGGTGTTTATTTTTTTCAAGAAAAGGTGTCTCAAAAGATATGAAAACTATGCAATTGGAAGATAAGACTTATGGGCACCACACAGCTCAGGCGCGGGCGTGCATCTCCCCGCCGGACTTGATCGCGAGGTGGGGTCGCGCCTGCGCCCTATGCGCCACCTCTCGGCCCTCCGGACTATATTTTTTATCTCCCCGAAACCCTTGTGATGGAGCTCATATCATATTTTCGCGATGCATAACCATACGATGGCTAATTGAGAGACAGATCTCGGCCTCCGGAGAGCCGAAATCATCGAACTCTCCTTCATTAATCCATCCCGATTCTTTGATCTATGTGTGAGTAATCCTGTTGTAGGCACATGGGGTGGATGGGGTTGGATGAGATTTCTTATGAATAGATGTCAGATTTGTTAGAGCTTGATGTCTAGTATTTATTATGTTATGAGATTTATGTTTTTGTGAGCGGAGTGCCCTGATTTTAAATCTGAAATCTTTATATTTTCATGAATTTTATGTGTTTTGGATAATATATGTGCGGCCTCGCTGCTCTGCCCTTCCCAAATCACCACCTCAACCAGTCCGCCACGGGCCTGACCATCCTCTATAATGTCCCGTTCACCCCTTTACTCTCTGGAACCGATAAACCCCACGCCACCTCAACCCTAAGTTTATTTTCTCGGCGCCCCATCACTCGAGGGCTCCAGGCTGGTTGTTATCTTCTCCGCCACGGCTCCCTGGTGGTCGCCACGACGTCGCTGGTATTGCATGAGGGGACGCTGTCACGCCCGGCTAGCGGAGAAAAAAAATCGCGACAGTCTGCCGTATACTTATGAAATAAAAATACCTCATAAGCATACAAGGCGTAAGTAGTATTTGTCTAAAATTATGAGCACAAGACAACATCAGGTTCCATTTATTCGTGAGTACAACATATCTTACAAAGGAAAATAGCTGGGCTAGAAGGTACTCCATTCAATCGGTGAGCATGCAACAAAGGCATCCCTCCATTTATTCATGTCTAAAGTAAAACCGTAGCCAACACCACGAGTCCTAGGTGTCTAGTTATTTCCTATGACTTCCAATGCTCCCCATCAGATTCATGTTCCTTAAACACTGCACATACCAGAGAAAAGAAATTGGCCGTGAGTATGTTGAGACATACTCAGCAAGGATCAGAGAATAATTAATTAAATGGCAGTTAACAATTTCCATAAACATGTTCGAGAAAATTGATGCACATGAATATTCCTGCAAATGATTAATCAATAGCATAGCAACACAAATGAAAGTATGCATCACAAGTCAAGCAAATGACCGTCGTGATCTCCACCAATGGTCGTACCCATCTCCGAGAATCACGACGCTGAGTCCCCTACTTGTGTGAGGCAACTCCATCCCACACTAGTACCGGTATTTAACCGCGTACCGTTATTTCAGGTATCGACCGTCTCGGGCTTGGTACGCCATACACACCATGATCACGACGATTCACAAACAAATCATGCTTAGCATTCACATCACAAAATATCCTTCACAACACAAACATTCACGGACCATTATGTTTATATCACATGCAACATATATGGACATTTTATGTCGTTTAAAAGATTATATGTCTTAGAGATTATTTGTAGAAGCAACTGGTATGCACAGCCTTGCCTGATCCGATTCTTCTATGCTACCCTTGGCTCTCACCTAAACAGTTTGTACAATTACATTAGCTATAATTTTAATCAGTCCAAACAACCATTATTTCATGCCGTGTACTAGTAGCAATGGGATGAGACGATACATAATAATAACATCGAAAACCCTAGCCGCCGCCTCCGGGTCGCTCCCAGGCGACACCGAGGCGCCCACACCGCCGCCGCCACAAACCACCCTCCCAGCCCCCACTGCCCCTCGCGGCTGCCGGAGGAGGCCGTCCCACGGCTAACGGCGGCAGCGGGGGGTCCCCTCCGGCCGGTTTCCTCCCTAAAATCCGAAATCCCCACCTCTCAAAATCGCCCCAGATCCGGCCTTATCTCCGTCTGCGCCGCTACGGCGCAACAAGCTGCCCTCGGGTACGCGCCTCGTCCACCAGAACCTCGGCGTCGACGCTATGCTCTGCTCGCTGCTGCTCCCCTCGGGCGCGGGTGGATGGCTCCTGGCTTCGGCGCCGCCGTGTGTCTGCATCCGCCTCTACCACCACGGCCTCCGTGCGGACGGCGCGCGGCCTTGCTCCACCACGGATCCCCTGCTGCTCCCCTTTGGCGCCGCTGAGGCTCGGCGGCGCTCCATCGATGCGGGGCTCCACCACCTGCGCGGCAGCGCTGACGACGCGCAGCCGTCACCTGCCAGCAACGACGACGACCAGCCATGCCCCGTCCCGATCTGGGCCTTCGTCTGGAGGCGGCCACAGAGGCCCAGCTGGGCTCGATCTGGACTGTAGGTGTGCTGCTGCTTCCTTGGAGGTGCGGAGGCCGCCGAGACCTGCTCTGCATCCCAGCGGAGTCTAAGGTATCTTCCCCATCTAGTGGCACTGAATTTTGGTGTGCGGCATTGAAAGTGCGGGAGAAATCCCTGCCGGTATGTCCGGCACTGGCGCGGTGGCGCCTGAGGGCGTCGTCATCCTCCCTGGAGGGCATCATGGCAGTCCATGGTTCCGCACACCCTGAACGCCGGGGGAAACCCCAGGACCAGCTCGCTGGTCCGGGTAGCAGCGGCGCCTTGCGTCGTAGTCCTTCCTGGAGGTGCTACCTAGATGTTCAGTGCTATGTGCTCTCGATGTGAGATGTGGGATGATGTCAGACTCTGCCTGGGACATGCACTCTCTCCCGTTCTTATTCTGCTGTGAAAGCTCCCGTGCCTGCGATTGATCCGAAGACGATGGACTCTGCCCTTGTGCTTTTTCACTTGCTGTGCTTGCTCAAGATCATCCCATGGCCGGTACTGTGTTGAGGAAGCTTCGAGCTTTTGGTGTCGTCTCGGCTCATCTTTGCTCAATGACAACGCAATGAGGCCTCCCCAACCTGTTAATCGTCTCGACCTCCCGTGGCGGAGCTCCTAGTCAAGGTTCGTGCTCAGTGCTAGGCCTGGCACTCGTTGATTGGCATGCTCCTCAGTAGTGCCTGGGATTCGATACGCACGCAGGTGCGGCGCGCTAGGCTGTTTGCTAAGTCTTGGTATTGTGATCCTCGACAGCACCCCTCTCTACTTGTGCCTCATGGTGATGTACCTTCTGCCTGCTAGCTTTTCTTAGATTATGGGCTCTTGGTCTTTGTTGTTCAGTAGTGCACAAACATCGGATGGCCGCCTCTCACAGGCGAGACCCATCTTTCCCTCTGTAATTTCTTATGTATCCTGACCGATGTCAACCTGCTAGGGTGGACAGGAGCCTGGTCTTGTAACCGATTTTGAAGTAATAATATTCAGGTGGGGATTCTCTCCCCCCCGGTGATCGCTTCAAAAAAGCAATGAGATGAGACCTGATATGACATGAACAGCTAGCTACGTCTCTGTCCCTGGCAAGAATCAATCCATCATCCATCGATCAAACATGCATGCAAGCTAGCAATTTTCTACGATTCATGTGCAGCACCAAATAGTACCAGTGTACTTATTATAGTGCAGAATAGTTCACAAGATGCATGCACACTCTAGTAGTACTAGTAGCTCATATTAACGAGTTCAAGCATAATGGATTTGGTACTAGTTAGTGATACAGATTCAATCGGAGCATGCTTGACGCATCTGATTAGTGTATTAGTGCTACTTAAAACAATCGATCTCGCAACATTTAAGAAACTTTACTCATGTAATGCATACAGATTAAGATCCATCCCAGCCGATGCAAGAACTTGCCGATCTATGGGAGAGAGAGAGGAGCTAGAATAACTAGCTATGGTACACATGCATGATGATAGACTAGGGATAGGGATCCGGTGGTGCTGCTAGCCATACCTTGTCTCAACTTTTCAGCTCGGACCAGCAGGGTAGCAAGCAAGGAAGAGATTTGGGAAATTTGCACTGTGTGCTGTGCGATGGGATAAGCGGCCGGCAGGGGGTATTTATAGCTCGGAAGCACATCTATGAGAGTGACATCTGGTGCAGGTGAAGACTAGGTGGATTAGCTTATCTGGTCCTGTTACCACCGGTCAGGTCACATCCGAATGTTTATCCCTGGTTTCTAAGCTGAGATATTTTGGGGATTACGTGGGTGCTACTTCTTCTTTTCTTTTTTCTATTTCTTTTTCTTTTGAAAGCTAACTCTATGTATAAACTGGTTATACTGCTACATAAATTAAGACGTGCACTATTATTCAGTGTCATTGTCCAATTATTATTATTATTATTTTATTTATGATTTTTTTCCGGATATTACAGACACAGTCGTGGGAGGATAGCAGCAGTAGAGTTTGTTCATGGCGTGAGAGAACGAGAGAGAAAGAGATACGCTGGGAGGGATAAGTGATAAAAAAGGAAATGATAAAAAAGATGATGAAGGCGCCCCCCACGGGATGCGAGTCTCCCACCAACGCTAACTGGGTGTGCGGTGGATAGGGATGAAAACGGAGCGGATACGGACGGAACTGAGTGGTGCCACATTTGTTTTCATATTTGTTTGCGGAAACGGAAACGAATACAGAAACCCCGGAAACAAATACGGAAACAAAAATTATCGGAAACAGATATGTACCAAATACGGTGCGGACACGGAACAGAAAACGGATGTTTGCCGGAACAAAGCAACCCCTTAAATAATGCACGAAAACTCAATCAAACCAACAAAATTGTCAATTTTCTAAGACGAAATAAAATATAACGAGTTATCATGATTATATAATATAGTGTGCATATGCTATCAACTTTGGCAACATTAAGAAACATCTACTATCGTCCTTAACACTAGTGCTACACTGAAATGTCGAACTGGTAACGAGTATATATGGCCTAAACACGGTAGCTTCATATCCTTTTATTTTTTTTAATTCATATCATGTAATGTGCCTAAATGTTTCTACTGGAATTACTGGCCCTACTGGATGTGGAAAGCACCGCATAGCAAAAACGGAAAGTTTCGTATTACCGAAAACGGAAAGTTCCGTTTCCGTGGTCATTCCGCCGGAATCTGCTGTTCCGTTTTCGTTTCCGTTTCCGCATAAAAGTTTCGGTTTCCGTTTCCGTTTTGCAAAATTCTGTTTCCGTTTCCGTATTTCCATTCTGTTTCCGTTTTTCCGCGGAAAAGTCGGAAAGATTCCGCTCCATTTTCATCCCTAGCGGTGGACCGCGTAGGAGCAATCCTGAAGTTAGTCACATCTCGATGATTGTCCATATGTTAGTTTGACCTGGTCCTAGGGTGGTGATGTGTTTAGCCTCGATAGATTAACCCGAATTAATGTACCTTCTATATCTAAGTCACAGTTCTGCTAAGTTGTTTTCTTAAATCTCAATCACTTTTTAGAAAGTGCAAGCACAATTAAGAGAAATGTGCAGTTGCTTTTTTCAAAACTGTAGCTGCACTACCCTGAGATGACGGAGACTTACGGAAAAATCAGTTGACCGAGATATATACTAGACTAGACTAGTTGAATGCCGTGCGTTGCTACGGGCTCTCTAGATTGAGTAGTTTTATACTCTATTAATATAGATAGGAGGGAGTACATGTTAACCGATCCGAACCAATTTGTTTATAAGAATTTGTATTATGTCCAAGGTCAGCTAGGGAACAATGTTGCTGAATGTCTTGCTTTTCCGATTATCAGACATATAATATCTTTTGTCTGTTTGTGATCCGCAAAAGTGAAACACATTAAAGTAACTTCTAAAAATTGTCATGTGAATACGATATGTTTCACTACAGACTTAGTTCCCATGGTCCAGTATTAAACAATCATCTCAAACGAGCTAACTTCTAAAAATGAATGTTTGCATCATAATTATGTGTTTCACTTGGGTTTGCATCGAAACCAGTCCATGTTATTTACCCCAGTGCTTGTACAAACTCTCCCACCAATTCTTTGGCCCAATGTTGGAAAACAATCTTAATCCGACATGAATGAGAATAAATATGACTATAGAGGTTATATTGGATGATGCAATAAAAACGTACTGCCTCCATTCGGCCATTCCGACAAGGTGTGTCAACGTCGTGGATGCACAAGCTCATCTTTCGACTCGCGCAACATCTCAAGCTCATCGGACGCCTACTGGATTGCCCGGAGATGCGCGAGCTACTGGAGCTTGAGTCACACAACATATAAGCATATCCTGAAGCACCCAAAACTGAATTCTAAATGTATGTCACGATGAACCAGCCTAAAGTGGAATAAAATCAGGTCATATACATTGGCTAAACATGTCTATCAATGATTCTAACTTGATTATCTTTAGTGGTACAAACATCGGAAAAGGTAGGGTCCCTACAGTCTGTTTCTCTATAATCATGTGAGACAGCCAGCATCCATATGTGATATTTTTCTTCGGACTTGCAGCCTTGCTAACAAAATAATCCATTTGAGAAACCTAATTTACATGTAAAAACTAAAAATCACCTCCATGGGATGGTTAGCAGTATCACCTAGAGTAGAAGGTAGGGGAGTAATCTATAAGCTTCATGTTGTACGGCTCTCCTTCTACTCGAGAAGCAGAATAAATTGCAGTGGACAAATTCAGTCTCTTTAACCACTCCAAAAGCTACTCCATATGTACAATCCTAAGAAAATGAATATAGCAGTGTTAGTAAAAAATTGTCACACATTCTCTTATCTGTAATGAGAAGCCTAACCACTAAAGAGAAAAGTAAAACACATGACTATAAAGTATCATGCTTCAGGATGAATCAATAAATAGCAAGAAAGGCATGGGATACTTCTTATGGCTCAGTATCCATCACAAGAAGGCATATACCACAGGAAGAGGCAACACAACACATACAGGCAAGCAATAAGAAACAACTATCTAAGAGCTTACAAAGATCTCTACTGGTATTCAAAGAGATGCCTCGATTTTTCCTACTACCGAGATTAGGATCAGGTGGTAGCATCTAATTAGTACATATAGAGAAAGAAAAGTGTTGAGGATGAGAGAGAACGAGACAAAAAACAAACAGGAAATGGAATAACTACCAGCCTTGATAGGAAAAGGACACAAAGGATCAGGGCAAATTGGGCGAGTTGATTGCAAAATAGACGAAGGAAACATTTTTGCTTCTTAATTGGACTATCAAAAGATCGCAGGGGCATTTTCTGTGTGAGGGTGGTGATCCGTGGAAGTGTGTTCACCTTTCGAATTTGGCAACCGCAGATGCTTTGAACTCGCTGTATGCACAATGCGCGATACAACAGCCAACCCTTTAATACACATGGAAAGAAAATGCAGCTGCTGGAAGGTGAAGCAAGTTAGTGGTGAAATTACCTTATACCATCAGCTTCTCCAGCCTGGTAGTCTGGTAGAAGTTGACTGTGTCTTCCAGACTTGAAGCAGCAGCAAGCTCATTAAATCGTGCACCCTACAACATTTGACAGGATTGATTGATCACCACACTATAGTCTGCAATATCTAAACTTGCAAGCGTATCTCGACCATCACGATTTGGACTAAGTTAGGTAGATATGCAGGTTAATGCCCAATACAGCTAGGAAATATGTTTTGATTTCATACGATACAAAATGTCAAAAAGGCATCATTTTATTCTCCCACACTTTCCTTTTAAATAAGCAAAGGCATTCAGTTCCTGACATTTGATTCTAGCAGAGCAGGTTAAGAACAAATACTGAAAACCATTAATAGTAGCATTGTAACCTCCACTTCTAGAACGATACTGGAAATTCATACAACAAACACGGCAGCAATGTCTTATTGCAATGACTTTGGTACTCGAGTTAATTGGCCATTTGGCTGCCTCTATTGTGCAGAGAACATGCGTACACACCGAGAGAGAACATGGCGAGGACAACTGTGTCGTCCCCGGCGATGATCCTCTCAGCCTTGTTGACGGTGGTGACATTCTGTACCCAGGGACCTAGCTTCTTGCTTATCTAGGCAACGGTGGTTTCTCGAGAAAATAAACCAATCCACAACGACTGAATGACAGTAGTAGCTGACACACAGTGGAGAAGGCAAGTGTGGAAACAGTTACATACTGGTCCGGTCGCCGGAGTACTCCTTGCGCACGTCGTCGACAAATAAGAGGAGGATGGAGAAGCCCTGCATGCCCTAGGCCTCCATGAGGTCGGCGTCCTCGCTGGAGTTAACCTTGGCGAGTGTCATGTCAAGGTCCTCTTCGTTGAGGAGGGAGGCGGCCTCACCATTGATGGTGACCATGGCGGCACTATCGTAGATAAAATGATGTTGAAAGAGGCAATGAGGTACTTGATAACCTGCATAAGATATGTTTACAGTTGTATATCCAAAAAGTGTGGCCTTAAACATTCTCTGAACTTAAGCAGGAGTGCCATCTTCAATTTTTTGACACATTGGACCACCTGCGCGAACGAATTGTCAAAAAAGATCACTTGTGAGTCGAAATGTCAAAACTACCGCGACGGCACCTGCGCCAGACGACACGTGTCGGAGGCCGCCGTGGGCGACGGCGGCTACAAGGCCGCCGCCGGCGGTGGCGGCATGTTTGGATTCGGACACTGTCTGCGCCAGATGATTATTCTAATGGTGTGAGAAGTGGTGGGATGGAGTAAATGGTGTACTGTGCCCACGCACGCACGCATTTTGGCCGGGAGGACGGTACGGTGCACTGTGCGCACGCATGCATTGCATGTATATTGTCCGCGGCGTGGAGCGAAGGCTGCCACCGCCCGCGGCGGCCACTGTCCACGTCTGACGCGTCGTCTGCAGCGGCTGACGGCTAACGCCGAATCCAAACATGCCGCCACCGCCGGCGGCGGCCTTGGTAGCCGCCGTCGCCCACGGCGGCCTCCGACACGTGTCGCCTGGCGCAGACGCCGCCACGGTAGTTTTGACATTTCGATTTACAGGTGGTCCTTTTTGACAATTCATTCGCATAGGTGGTCCAATGTGTCAAAAATTCGCCATCTTCTACCAAAGACGGATCACGAGTTGTACGTGCTGATCCAGCTAAAGAAAAGGAAATCAAAAGGCCAAGCAAGTATGTGTATACTGATGATCAAGGTTCTTATAAATGGACTGCTAGCTGTTGATTCTGATGGTTGTAACTGTTAAAATATAAAGACTAGCCCTTTCCATCAGTTCGGATTTTTGGGATAATTGGCTAATGCATCAATCTAATATGGTATCAGAGCCAGGAGGTCTCAAGTTCAAGCCCCGGCTAACGCACTATTTAATATAAAAATAGTTGCGCCCTCCCTGCTACTCCACGTCTAAGGTCTTACCGATTGTCCAGCCTAGACGTGAGGGGGAGTGTTAAAATATAAAGACTAGCCCTTTCCATCAGTTCGGACTTTTGGGATAATTGCCTAGTGCATCAATCTAATAGTAACAACTATATGGGGGGCATCCCATCCCGTAGTTCAGTAGCCATCAGGATAAGAACATACTACTCAAACATACTCCTTCCTCGAAACAAATGATGAGAGGCCGGCAGAACAGTTGTATATTACAAGAAGCCACACCACCATTTAGCATACTCCTTCCTCGAAACAAAAGCATAGGTCTAGATTAAAAAGATCCTCTACACACATTAATTTGCAGATTCTCTCTAATTATTTTCCTGATATCCAAAAATATTTTAAAACATGCCATACCCCTCCAAATTTTGCAGATATCTTACAGGTAAACTGAGTACCGGTAACACTTCTGCTTCTCCTAATGGCATAGATTGCAGTGGCATTGTAGGTAGAATAAAATGAAATAAATCAAAGATATGTTGTCTATTCACTTTACCTATTTTCTGCAAGACTGTACTTAACTTATGAACATCCTACTTTAATTTTGCATATGACACCATAGTAATTATTCTCTCCTAGGCACCAGCAGGCATGGTAGATCCGCTTGGCAACCGACGAAAAAATGAAATCAAGTGCTATGGTGGATCACACTGAGATGAAATTCAGATTTATTCTCTATTACGTTATAGAAAAGAAACTGGACCCAAAATTTCACCTTCTGAAACAGCTTTGGAGGTTGCTTCTTGCTCAAAGAAATCCTCTTTGGATGCGACATCAGGGATAGTCTCAGGAACTCCATTTCAAGAGGATAGTGCAAAAAAGGCACAAGAGAACATTCTGTATATTGTCATCGGCAGTCTCTTACAGTCTCATGTAAAGATCAAGATACTGCAAAATCCGAATTACCAGGAGCTCAGATGGCGGCAGAAAGATCTGATTGAAAGAACCAGGAGCTCAGATCTGATTGGATAAAATAAACCACCTACAAAACAAAGAGGCATCCATGCTCGGTGGCGGCAGAAAGATCCCCGTCGGCCACCAGTGCCAGGTCGGGAGTTCCGCCGCCTAACCTGCCCTCGGCTGTTCGGTGTGGCGCGGCCGGTAGGGCATACCCTCGCGTTCGTCCCTGGTCTGTGAGGTGAGTAGGGGAAGCGGAGGAGAGGCACATGACCACCGGAGGACGGCCGGCGATGGAAGGACAGGGGTGGCCGGCGAGGTGGGTGGCGGTCTGGCGGAGGCGGCAGAGGCGCGATTGGATCGAGCGTGAAAGAAGGGGATCGGAATTTCGTGATGCAAGCGCACGAGAGAGGGGATCAGGAGAGGGTTCGTGTTTTCGTTTTCCGCAGCGGGCGAGAGAATGGTGGATTTTGATTACGGGGTCATCGGACGAACGGGAGCGTTAGAGCACAGTTGGGCCGGCCCATGTTAGCAGCGTTAGTCCATCCTAGCGATCGTAGCTATGGCGGACGAAGGATGGCAGAAATTTCTGCCAGGTTACGTACGCACGAACTGCCATTTCTCTATCTCTATCTCCATCTCTTCTCTATCTCTATCTCTATCTCTACTATTTAAAATAAACATTTGGTTCCACATTCTGCCGTCAGTTTCGTCCAACACGGTCGTCTCCTTCGTCGCACATGGTTTTTCCCACCGATCGGTAGTGATTACATATTTACATACACATTAATTAATGGTCAATCAGCGGAAACAACCTCTCTCCGCATTAACTACTATCTAAAAAAACTCTCCCGCAATCCAATCTGTCTTGTCGCCAATTAATTATAGGATGAAACAGCCATGCATGTAGATCAAATCAGCGAACAATGGTAACAACGATCAAATCTGCCGTTCCGCTGCCATTTCCTCCTGATCTGTTCTGCTATGTGCCGGGATGTAGAAGCTCTATCGTCATTCCCCCGCTTGTATGGCACAGAGGCCGAGGCGGCGATCGATATGTTTGCTGGGGCGACCGACGCAGCGACGCCGTCGGCAGGGGGCAACGAGCTAGAGGCCGGAGCCTGCAAGGCTATATATGGAGATCTTTAACCGGCGATCGGTACTGTGGGGCTGTAGAGTGCAGACGATGCCACAACACCAAGTTCTCTCACGGTAGGATTCTAACATCTGAATCCTCACTGATTTTTTCTGCTCGGTGACTTTGTTGACCCGATCATGATGTAGTATTGAAAATCTTATCTATCTTTGTGTCCTCTACTTCTAAGTTGAACTAATTGTGAATCTTGACGCGGAAATCCATATCACGTCGTAGGTGCAGATGCACCCACCGCTCAAAAAATAATTTTTAAAATGTCAAAAAAATTAAAATAATTTTTTTGGATAGACTTCAAGACATTTGATGTTAGCATAAAAAGTTTCGTGAAAAAAAGACATTTTATGTGACCTGTACAAAAATACAAATCCAGACGATACAAAATAATCTCGTACGAGACATTTTTTTGTCGATTTTGCACAAGCCAGAAATAATGTTTTTTCTCCACGAAGCTTTTTCTGCTAACACAAAATGTCCTGAGGTATATCTGATTTTTTTTTGACATTTTGAAAAATAAAATGTCTTGTCGCTGATTTTTCTAAAAAAACTCTCCCGCAATCCAATCTGTCTTGTCGCCAATTAATTATAGGATGAAACAGCCATGCATGTAGATCAAATCAGCGAACAATGGTAACAACGATCAAATCTGCCGTTCCGCTGCCATTTCCTCCTGATCTGTTCTGCTATGTGCCGGGATGTAGAAGCTCTATCGTCATTCCCCCGCTTGTATGGCACAGAGGCCGAGGCGGCGATCGATATGTTTGCTGGGGCGACCGACGCAGCGACGCCGTCGGCAGGGGGCAACGAGCTAGAGGCCGGAGCCTGCAAGGCTATATATGGAGATCTTTAACCGGCGATCGGTACTGTGGGGCTGTAGAGTGCAGACGATGCCACAACACCAAGTTCTCTCACGGTAGGATTCTAACATCTGAATCCTCACTGATTTTTTCTGCTCGGTGACTTTGTTGACCCGATCATGATGTAGTATTGAAAATCTTATCTATCTTTGTGTCCTCTACTTCTAAGTTGAACTAATTGTGAATCTTGACGCGGAAATCCATATCACGTCGTAGGTGCAGATGCACCCACCGCTCAAAAAATAATTTTTAAAATGTCAAAAAAATTAAAATAATTTTTTTGGATAGACTTCAAGACATTTGATGTTAGCATAAAAAGTTTCGTGAAAAAAAGACATTTTATGTGACCTGTACAAAAATACAAATCCAGACGATACAAAATAATCTCGTACGAGACATTTTTTTTGTCGATTTTGCACAAGCCAGAAATAATGTTTTTTCTCCACGAAGCTTTTTCTGCTAACACAAAATGTCCTGAGGTATATCTGATTTTTTTTTGACATTTTGAAAAATAAAATAGAAAATATTTTACATAACAGGTGCATCTGCACCTATGACCAAAATGCCGTGTCACCTTCACGTCCTTACATTGGCTTTGAATACCCAATTACCCATGATCTCTAGGACATGAAGCCGTCATCTACCCTCGCAATGGGGACAACGTCACTGCTTCCGCCGTTCCTCCATGGGTCGCAGCCTTTTGTACTCCACGCGGCAAAGAACGACGCAGACGGGACATGATGTTTTGTCTCACGGGTACAGATGAACCCGTTATGCAAAATGCATTTTAACGTATTTCAAAATGTTAAAAAAACTCAAACAAATTTTTGGGTGTTCATATAAAAAAAAATATCCGTACAAAAAAGTTTCGCATCAAAAAGACATTTTGTGTGACCGATATAAAAAAGAGAAAAAAATGTCACGTACAAAGGCATTTTTGAACGCGGGGAATTTGCAGAAATTCGCATTGGCTCCCGGGAGCATATGCTCCCGGTATTTTCGAAAAAATTGAACAATTTGAAAACTTATCAAAAAATTCCGAAACAAATCATGCACGTACCTGACCATGGTACGCACCACCGTGTATTTTTTTCGGGCCGAAATAACATCGTACGCGCCCTGTACAAAAATGACAAATTTCCTGTCAGAAATTCAAATTTTTAGATCTCATTTTCCTGTCAGAAATTTGTCATTTTTGTACAGCGCGCATACGATGTCATTTCGACGCGAAAAAATACACGGTGGTGCGTACCATGGTCAGGTACGTGCATGATTTTTTCGGAATTTTTTGATAAGTTTTCAAATTGTTCAATTTTTCCGAAAATACCGGGAGCATATGCTCCCGGGAGCCAAAACGCCGCTCTTGGGAATTTGTCTTTTTTACACCGGCCGCAAAGAATGTCTTTTCATCCCGATTTTTTTTGTACGAACATAGAATTCATATGTACATTCGGAATTTTTATTTAGAAATTTTTGGATAGTAGGTATTGATACACCCATGAGCCGAAGTGGATTTCCCACGCAGACGTTGCCTCTCTCTTCCTCCGTGCGGCCGGGGACGAGGCAGTCACTGTCTTCCTTCTCGGTGCCTCTAGGCTCCAGGGACAAAGGCAGTCACTGATATATATGCAACTGTCTTTCTTTTTTGGATCATTAGATGTGCAGTGGATATAACTTGTGCAAGGCCAGAAGGTGTACGCTACTTGACATCATTCAGCCTGAAAAAATAACTCAAGGCTGCTCTGTTGGTATCATGTATTTGCTTTTGAGGACACGCCTGGAAGTACAAAAATGGTAGGACGCGATGGCGGAATGTGTCCTCGAGACGATGCGGCAACGGAGGCGAGGAAGGCGTTGACACCGGAGCTAGCTAGGGCGCCACGCCAGTATGGGCCAAGGTGTCTTCGAGAGACATGGCCACATGGGCGAGGAAGGTGTGGACACTAGAGCACCGGACCTACGTTAGTACGCCGGGATGGGCCGAGGGCAAGTTGTTCGACTAAGCGAGATTGTGAGTGTGGTGCTTGGTTTAATTCACTGAGGTAGCGATTTCATGTTCCTTTTTGTCGGAGATTGAGGTAGCGATGATTGGGCGTGAGGTAGGACATTCGATACGTGAGGCGTGGGTTGATGTCTACGCTAAACAATTGTTTTTTCGTTCTTATATCCATGGTTTTAAAATTCAGTGAGATTTCATCGAAATTCACTAAATATCAGTTATTTCGATACACACCGAAATAATTAACTACTGTCAAAATATTTCAGTACTTTTAATAGAACATAGGAATTTAAATTTTATTTAAAATATTCTTTTTTGAATATTTAAATAAATTTTAAGAGAAAATTTCGGTCATTTGGCTGAAACGAAAACCGAAGTCACTGAAATTCACTGATTCAGTGATTTTGGTGGTGGCCGAATTTTTTCTAAAACTGAAATTTAAAACCATGCTTATATGGTTTGAAATAGTTCTATTGCCGCATGCCCTGGACACGAAAAAAGGGATAAGAATCATATATATCATCGAAGACAAGTTGTAATACGGAGTAAGAAGTAATCACTCACGTGATATGGTTTGAAATTAAGTTTCAGGGGTCACTCGTAATCCGCTTGTTCATCCATTTTTAATAATCTCGTTGCAACGTACGGGCATTTACCTAGTAATAGTAAAGAAAACCGTTACTGACAGACCACAACATTCAGTTCCCGACTAGTTCGCCAAGAAAAGGGCTGGTCTCATACATGGCAGGAGTCTGACGCATAGTTTTAAAAACCGGGCCGGACCGCCGGTTCAACCGGAAAAAACCGGAACCAGGGCCTCCACCGGGTTTTTAAGCGCACTGGACCGTCCGCGCCACTGGGCCGGAATAAACTGGTCAAACCGCGGTCGGACCGGCGGCTTTGGCACTAAACCGGGCTGATCGGGTCCAGCCGGTCTGACCGTTCGAAAAATTTATTTGCGGCGAGTGGCATTCGAACTTCCTACCTCGATGGATCGCGCGCGGCGAAGAAGCTCCAGTAACCAGCTAGCCTGTGATTGCTTCACGTACAGAAATGATATTTTTTTTATAGTATTATTATCTGCACGGTAGCACTGGAAAATCACATCAGAAAATACCTAACGTCTGTGCTGCTTTGCAACTTTACGCTGCATGCAAAACAATGCGTGTTTTTTTTAGGGAAAAAAAATACGTGCACGTTTAGTTAATTTGGCCAAACTTGTTGTTTGCGGCTGAGAGTAGTTTTGAGAGCCGCAAGTTTGGCACCTTGCTGCTTATCTAATGCCTATTATTATGTTATAATTATCATGTCAAATTGCAAGTCTACATTATTTTTCATACATAATTATTTTTATATTGCAACATTATAAGAAAAAATATACAACTTTGTCACTTAAAAAACCGGACAATGAACCAGTGAACCAGCGGTCCGACCGGTAAAAACCTGAATCGAAAGCCTCACCGGTTCAATCACCGGTCCGGTTTTTTAAACTATGGTCTGACAGAAGGTGACAGTTCCGCAATTTTAGTTTGCATTAGATGGAACAGTTCATCATTAATTTATCCCACGTCTATCATTCTCCAGCCTGCCTAAAACCCTTCTCCATTTGCAGTTTGCACACGGTCTACATCTCCCTGTCCCCCACCCTCATATAAGCGCGTATCATTCCATTCTATCCCCTCGTACTTTGTTTTGGGTCTCCACTGATATTACTCAATCGTCGCGGCAACTCCTGCTGCCGGCAGGTTTTGAATACCCAGAGCCATCGCCCTCTGGGTCGTACGGCGCAGTATCATACGGGGCTGCCGGAGACCGGAGATCCGGAGGTTTTCATCTCCCTTCCTTCCCCGGTGAGTACGACTTGTTTCTCTCTATGCTGAATTAGATGTTAATCCCCGGGTTTAGCTTTAATGCGATCCAAATGGCCCGCCGGTAATGGCGTAATGCTATAAGGATCGATTGGATCAATTTGTTGAATCCACGCCTGTTGGTGTCTGTTTACGGAGCGGAGAGAAGAGGAAGCAGTTCGTAGTTGTCGTCTGATGAACGCGCTTTCAGAAGGAAAACGAGAGTTCAAAGACGTGCTTGCCATAGCTAAAGGAATAATCTTCCAGATGTTTTTATCCAAGTATTTAGATTGATATCCACTGGATCTACGATCAGTCTTCGATTCTTCTGCTGAGATGATATATTTTTTTAGATGTTTAGAGATGATCCCGCGTCATTTTAGCACCTACATTAAAAAAATGTTTATTTTAGCACCTACATTTAACAAATGAGTACACGCGTCATATATACGACCCAACACTGTGCTGTTCAAATTAAGTTCAAACTATAACCACCATACCAGGTGTGGGTTAGAGCGAGGTTAAAACTTTGTTTTGCTTGTAGATGCCGAGGCCCTAAGCAGCTATCGGCTTAGTGGGTGTGGATGGCAGCAGCGCTTGCCGCTTGTTCGCCTCCTTGTAATCGATGTACTTTCTCCCCTGTCAGCTTAATAAAGAAACGCGCAGATCTCCTGCGGGTTCTCTAAAAAAAAAAATAACCACCATACCCGGTCTCTAGTCTGCTTCACAGATTATATTATCAGGCTGGCATGCCATTTTACTGAATCATAGCTTAGTCTCTCCAACTCATTGATAACGATATTCGATAACCATGTCCAATGTTTCAGGCTGTACTTCAGTTTTTCTTTTCGGAAGAAGTCCTAAAATTATAGTTATCACTTCCAACAAGATAATGGAGTAGCAGTTTGCAAGAATGGATTATGAATCTGAACAGGTATTCCTGATAAGTGACCTAATCATTTAAAAAATAAACGTCTAGAGAGTAGAGAGAGGAAGGATACAGAGTTTCAGACATTTTATATTAGAGTAATGAAAGACACGAACATCAGGAACGAAACTATTTAGTAATGGTTTACTGTTGTTCAATCCCCTGAATATATTCATTTCCACCCATTCTGGTCTCATACGGCCCTTCTGTTGATTGCAGGCAAGGCGCCATCGATCCTCTAATACCGGAGTGTACGTACGTCGGTGGCAATGGCGTCGTCCCGTCCGTACCGGTTCCCCGCTCTGATCTGCGAGGAAGAGCCCGCGCGACGAACCAGAACCAGCACTAGGCAGTCGTGCGGGACGTGCGGCGCTTCGGCGGTGGCGAACTGCGTGGCACTGTGCTGCTGCCCGTGCGCCGTGGTGAGCTGCTTCACGCTGGCGCTCGTCAAGGCCCCTTACGTGGCCGGCCGGCGGTGGGTCAGGCTCGCCAAGATGCGGCGGGTCAGCGGCGCCCTGCGGAAGACGAACCGCGTCCGGAGCCTGGACGATCAGCTCGACAACGTGGAGGGGCTCGCTCGTGACCAGTGCAACGGCACCGAGCGGGCGAGCAAGGACAAGGAGTACTGGGGCGAGCTCGGCCGGGCTCCCGCGCCGGGGTGGTGGGGCAGCACGAACGTCGATGCGAGTCTGGCCGGGGAGGGCCGGATGAGGGTGAGTGTGACGGAGAAGGCGTGGATTGATATGTATGAGGTCGGGCACTGGGGGTTCGGCCGGCTGTCTTTCTCGGTCGCCGGAGACGCCGAGGCGACGCAGGTGGTCAGAGATGATCCCGAGGAGGATGGCAATGCACGTGCTCGTAATTCACGGTGACCGAGTTTGTGCGGTTTTCCCCCGATTTGGGGTTTGTAGTTTTGTACAGACTTTGCTGCAATCGACGATGTGAGATTGTGTGTGATTTGATTTGAGGGATTGAAAGGACAAGTAGCTTCTCGGTGATCGACGAGCTGCAGAGGTTTAAGGCATCTACAACGTGGAGGCCATTCAATACAAGAAGACCTAGCGTCGAAAAAAACTATGTAGTCGCCGCTTGGCCCTGTTCGCCTGTACACGGTGCAGCGTGCGCCGGCGGTAAAGACAATTTTGCGTGTTTTTTTTAGGGAACAGCAGTGTTCTGCTGGGATTTTTATAATTTTTTGAATGAACAAACTAAAAGAAAGCAAAAGGCTAACTATAGTACAAAAAGCAGCCTAAAGCCACAAGAAATCTAAGGAGCTCTGAAACACTGAATCCAGGTCTTACACCCTGCTAGGCTGGCTTTTTTTTTGGCTCGGTAGGCAACCCAATCAAGCTCGTCCTTGAATTTCTTCTGACAATTTTGCGTGTTAGCTGTATAGGGGATGCTTAGAGCATCTCTAGCAGAGCCCGCAAAACGCGAACCCGCAAAACAGTTTTGAGGGTCGCGGAACGCGCGTTTTTTGGCTCGAAACGAGGCGCGGCGGAGCAGAAACCGCAAAGCCTATCGGCTTTGCGGTTTCTCCTCCGCCGCCTCGTTCAGAAACTGTATATGCAAAACATGAAGTAGGCATGAATATCGTAAAGTATGTCAAATTGCTCATAAATTCGACATTAATTTAGCAAATAATATAGTTTCTTGAATCTAAAGACGGCAATTAACATAGTTTCCCATCTGTATGACCAAAAAATTGCTTCCAAAAGACCATCCGCATCATCGAAAGACCCTACACCAAGACATCACCACCTCCACCGCCGGCTGCCACAGCAGCACCACCACCACCATTGGCCGCTGCGTCAACACCACCACCACCGCTAGCTTTTAGCATCGCTTGTTTCCTTCGATGCAATATCTCCTTCCTTGCGATGTCATGCCACTCCAAGGTGACTTCATCCATTTCATTTCGGTTCATCATCATGATCTTGTTCTCCTCGCCCAAGAGCTTGGCCACGGACTTGTTCTCCTCCGCCGAGGCTCTTTTAGCCTCAATCTCGGCCTTGCGCTTCCCTTCTTCACGGAGTAGTTCCCACTTTTCTTTCTTCTCTTGAGCTTTCTTCTCGGCCAATTGGTGCTTTGCCTCCAATGTCTTGGCCACCATGGTCTCATTGGATTTCACCATTTCATCAAGCTTCTCTCTCAAGCTTTGTGCCTCAAGTTGCTTCGCCACTCTTTCTTGGCTTTCTTGTTGCCTTCGGCTTGTTCTTGTTCCTCCCACCTTGATCATCATCGGAGTCATCCTCAACATATTTCCCCTTTTTTGGCTCTTGGTCCCTCAACTTCCATTTCTCGCTATGTTGGAGAATTTTCCAACAATGATCAAGGACAAATGGCTTCTTCTTGGATGCGGGCATGTCCTTGAACCTTTCTCTTGCAATGCGCTCCTACAATGGTTACATGTACCAATGGTGAACAATAGCAATGGTTACATATACCAACGGTGAACAATAGCAATGGTTATTTAACTCACCCAATCACCCTCTACGGTACCACTCGGAGGAGCATTCATCACTTGTTGCAAACATCCACTCCACCGGGAACATGTTGTTTTGATCATTTCCCAACGGCCTTGTAGTGATCGAAAGGTCCGAGGCACCGTTCGGCCATTGCGTGGCATGAGTTGGAAGAACTTGTCCTCCACTCTTTGCCAATACCGATCCTTGGTTTGATCATTGCCGTGAGTTGCATCGAGAGAAATACTCTCCCAAGCACGGATCAATGTTTGGTCCTCCAAAACGGTGTAATTTGTACCTCTCCGGGAAAGTGTTGCCCCGTCCACCTCCTCGACCTCGTTGTCTTCTTCGCCCGCACCACCATCGACGCCACCGTCGGCCTCGTTGTAGCCGAAATTGCTGACGGAGGGTTGTTGATCTCAACCGACCCAAGCATGTCCATGAAAATTGCATGTGCAATTTGGAAGAACAATTTCGATAGTAGCAAGCATAATTTCACAAATAGGCGGCGGAGGGTGGTTTGTTCATACCTTTCGGTCCCGGCGACATTCGCGGGCGTAGGTTCGGCGCCGGGCATGGGCGCGTTGGCTGCAGCAGCGGCGGCGCTGACCCTGACCTTCCGCACGGACGCCCTCTTCTCGGAGCCACGGCGGCAGGAGTGCCCGGCAGCGGCAGTGGCGCCGGTTGCCACAACTAAGATTTGGGCCCCAGTCTTCTCCGCTTCGTCTGCGCCAATGGAGCAGCGGCGGCGGTGCCGAGCTCTGCCCGGCCAGCTGGATCTGTCGATGGCGTCGCCCCGACCGGGATGGTCACCAGGGACGGGTCGGAGGAGCTCATGGCAACGATGGGGCAGGGCGCGCGATGGCCGGAGTGGGGGAAGAGAAAGCGGTAGGCGGCGGCGGCGGTTCGGGGGCTGAATCTTCCCTCGCGCCAACGATAGAAGAGGATGCGGTTCCGTCTGCGGGCCGGGGATGGAAACCTAGCTTTCACGGTTTCGAGGGCCGGATTCACGGGGCCCTCAAAATCTTTTACGGGCGGGGTTTTGAGGGTTCTGCTCTTTGCGTTTTTAAGGTTTCGAATCCGTATCCGGCGGTTATTTTGCGGGTTTGCGCATTTTGCGGGCTCTGCTAGAGATGCTCTTAGGCGATTTTTTCATCTTGTAATATTTACTTTTTCCATATTAACGTTTAGACAAGCGTCTACCATTGGCCATGTCCTTAGTACGGAGTAAATCCTAAGGGGAGAAGTGATAAACATTTGTGATATGAAAGACTTCCGACCTCTGTGCACCGTTTCATGCACGCATAAATCTTTACTAGAAGGGTAAAGCGCGCTTTGCCGCACCCGCATGATGTTTGTTTTAAGTTTAATTCGTACTTACCATCTTCAACGAAAAAAGAACTGTATGTAGATGTAGTTCATATACTTGGAAATTTGTTAAAGATGCAATGTCGATCGGTCGCCATTCAGTGTCTTTTTTTTAATCTTTGTAATTTTTAGTTTCCGGCGATCTGACCTCATATGTAGCCCAATTGGTAGTCACGCTCTCCTTCGACCGACGTCGTTGGTATTACTTACACTGCCCGCTCTGACCCAAACCCCACCATATACTGTCTGTCGTTGCCACCACATTGCCTCTACTTTATATCGTCGCCGTTTTCGGATTGGTGCATACGAATTAGCAACAAATTGATGGTTGAGAAATCAATTTGGGGATGAAATTTAAACCTGACAAAAAATACTTTCTCTCTTTGTAGTAGCCAAGATTTGATCTGCCAAAAATATCGTGTGTTTGGTTGTCTGCGTCGTTTTTGCCTCCTTGCATCTGTGACTTTCCAGAGTCTGGTTGAGAAGAAATGTGAGCTGAGACATGTTTACACCACATTTTGTTGCATGCATTGATTTTTTCAACGTGTGCCCTCTACACTCCACTTACTCTCACCTCTAATCTACATGGTAAATTTACCTCACATGCACCTCTACTTTTGGCAAATTCGTGTACGGGGCATCTCATAAGGAGCGGCGAGCAGGACAACCATAGTGCGGCGAGGAGTCACGACAAGAGCTGTGCCGACGCCGACAAAGTTTGAAGTGGGAGCAAACACACAAGCATAACGTAAACATGTTTGATGGTCCAGGTTAAACAAGACATGTTACGACGAAGTTCATGACAGCGAGCGGCAACGGTTGAGCGGAGAGGAAAAAGAGATTGAAAAACACACGTAGTGCAAGCACATTATAAACACATACACAAGTCTACAAGATCTACTCGTATATGTCTGATGAACAAAAAAGTTACAACACGAAAGTTGTGCGAAACAGTGAGATAACTCTAAACGTCAAAGAAAATTTCAAACGGTCGACCGAGTGCGGCGAATTTCATAAAATTCTTCTTAAAATGATGCGAACTTTGGTAAAAAATTGAGAAGTTATGGTCGATGAAATTCGAAACCAATCACATGAATGGAACCTACTCATCGACGTGCATATATTTCGTGTACTATTTTTTTCCGGTCTGAACATCAATGTTGCAAGAATAACCATAGTAGGCAAATCTGAACCTCCTGCCAACCTTGAAACCGTGGAGATGGCGTGGTCTTCGACTCCGGCGATCGCCAATCCATTCAAAAGGCTGGCGGCTAAGCTGGAGGCCACGGCTAAAGCCCTCACGAGTTGGAGCGATCGGTTTATCGGGACTAACAGGCTACAGATTCTGCTAGCCAACGAGCTCATTCTCAGGTTTGACGTGGCGATGGAGACGAGACCCCTCTCGGCGGGTGAGGTGGCATTGCGTAGGCTGCTCAAGCGCAAGCTTCTAGGCTTGGCTTCGCTGGAGCGAACCATTGCCCGGCAACGCTCGAGGCTGCTCTGGCTAGCTGAAGGCGATGCGTGCACGGCGGTTTTTTCACCTCCAAGCTAACCACAGGAGGCGGAAAAACTATATAGCTCATCTGAAGGTGGGGGACTCGCTAGTGGAGGATCAGGATGGCAAGGCCCTCGCCGTGGATACCTTCTTCGAGCAGCTTCTTGGCTCCTCGCCGGAGCGTGGCCACTCGCTGGATTTGGACTTCCTAGACTTGAAAACGTTTGATCTATCCGCTTTAGAGGAGCCGTTTTCAGAAGAGGAAATCTGGGGAGTCATCAAGTCGCAGGAGCTTGACAAGGCGCCGGGGCCTGACGGCTTCACCGGGCGCTTCTACGTCTCGTGCTGGCAGATAATCAAGACGGACGTTCTTGATGCCTTTCAGGCATTGTGGAGGGGGATGCACGAGGGCTGCATGCGGCCAACCAGGCACTGATCACACTGCTTCCCAAGCAGGCGGATGCAGTTGAGGTTAAGGACTTCAGACCCATTAGCCCGATACACAGTGTGGCCAAGCTCGTGGCGAAGGTGATGTCCGTCCGTCTTGCCCCTCGGATGCCGGAGATCGTGGGTCCTCACCAGAGCGCCTTCATTCGAGGACGGTGCTTAAATGACAATTTCCAACTTGTCCAATGCACGGCAAGGAAGCTGCACAACCTTAAGAAGAGCACGGTGATGTTCAAGCTGGACATTACCAAGGCGTTCGACACCGTGGATTGGGCGTTCTTGCTTGAGGTGCTCACCAACTTGGGCTTCGGACATCGTTGGCAATCGATGGTTTGTGGTTTGCTTGGCACGGCTTCCACCCGTGTGATCGTCAACGGGGTAGCTGGGGGCCTGATATAACAGGTGTGGTCTTCGGCAGGGTGATCCGCTATCGCCCTTGCTCTTTAACACGGTGATGGAAGTACTCCAGCTCATGCTCGTGAAGGCCGCGGAGGCAGGTCTCCTCTCCGACCTCGCCACCAATGGCTTTCGGCACCGTACATCGATGTATGCGGATGACGTGGTGGTGTTCGTGCGCCCCACGCCTTTGGATCTGCACTCCTGCGCGGCAATCGTGGAGGATTTCAGCGTGGCCTCGAGTTGCGCACGAATTTAGGAAAGTGCTCCATCCACCCGATTCCTGCTCGCCGGGGAAGTGGAGCTGGCAGCCGGTATTCTTCGCTGTGTGCTGGCCCCATTCCCCTGCAAGTACCTAGGGCTTCCCCTTGGCCTTCGCAAACCCACAACGGCGCAGCTTCAGCCCGTGGTGGACAGTGCAGCTAGCAGGCTGCAGCCGTGGTGTGCCAAGTTGCTCAACCGAGGTGGGAGGGCTACCTTCGTACAGACGACCCTCGCAGCAATCCCGGTGCATGCGATGATGTCGCTCGACGTTCCCCTAAAACCCTTGAGGCTCTTGTGAAGATCTGTCGAGGTTTCATGTGGAAGGGCGTAGGGACGTGAAGGGAGGCCACTGTCTAGTGGCGTGGGACAAGGTGGCATCTCCTAAATGCCATGGTGGTTTGGGTATTCCGAATTTCCGATTGATAAACCTTGCGTTGAGATGTCGTTGGGCCTGGTTGCAGCGAGTGGACCCATCGAGGCCGTGGGCCGAATTCAACCTGCAGATTCCCCCCTTGCCCGGGCTGTGTTTGACTCGGCCACGCACTATAAGCTCGGCAATGGGGAGAAGGCAAGGTTTTGGATGGATCGTTGGCTAAATGGCGCTAAGGTGTGCGACCTCGCGCCTAATCTGGTGGCTAAAGTAGCTGCCCAGAGTGTCAAGTCCCGGACTGTCAAGGACGGACTTGCTGGGGCGTGGCTGTTAGACTGTGGACCTGATCTCGGCGAGGTGGCTTTGGCCGAGTTCTTCAACCTGTGGCGGACGCTTGCCAATGTGGTGCTGGACCCCGACAAAGAGGACGTGTTCGTATGGAGGTGGTCTCGCGAGGGGGTGTACACGGCGAGATCGGCCTACCAGGCGTTCTTCGCGGGGACGACCATGGCAGCTGCCTCAACGCAGATTTGGCGTTCGAGGGCTCCCTACAGCCGCAAGTTCTTCGCTTGGCTCGTCGAGAAGAACATGTGTTGGACGGCTGACAGGCTCAGGCGCAGGGGGCTGCCCCACCCAGCGGCATGCCCCATTTGCGATCAGGAGCAAGAGACCTTGTCGCATCTCTTGCTTGGTTGTGTGGTTGCCCGTGAGGTCTGGGCTTGGGCGTTGCAGCGTTGGGGCAAAATGGACTGGATGCCTACGCCTGACGACGATCTGATACAGTGGTGGACCTCTCGCTCTGCCCGCCCGCGGTCCGGTGGGACTTGTGGACGGCCATCATATTGGTGTTCTTGTGCATGTGGCGTCATAGAAACGACGTTATGTTCAATGGTGTGGCGCCGGCAGTGGACACCATCAAGAAGAAGATCAAGAAAGAATTCTCTCAGTGGCGGCTAGCTAGGCTATTTCGTAGTGACGTTTTTTGCTTCCCGGATCCGTCGCCCCTGTGGATGCAAACGGGAGAGTGAGCGTTCTTTTCCTGTTGTGGACCTGTCAGGCTGTCACCTCTTATTGACAGGAGTGGAGCCGCTCCGCGGCGTTGTATGTGTCGCTTGACACTCCTTCTATGTGTTTAATACAACCCCTAGGGGCTGTATTCTAGAAAAAAAACCAGTAGTAGGCAAGAGAAAGAAACCAGTAACGCGTAGCCACTAAATAAGAAATAACCTATCCCACTGAAGCTAGGTCCCACACTATGCATGTACGTGGAGCAAGGAGAGCATCTTATTTCCATGGAGATTAGAGATTGTAAGGATGCACGATCAAGCGCTGATCAACGTTTTGGTCTCCATAAACATCGGGCAATATTTTTTTGTTCTACATAAACTTTGAGATAAGCGTGTACCATTTGCCTTGGCCTTGTCTTCAGGACATCCTAGGGGAGAAAGTGATCAACATCTGTGTTTTAATGGACGGACACAGTCGACCACGCAACCCTAGGATGCACGATCTTATGAGTCAAGCAACACAAATGCCACACAGCTGTGTTTATATGAGTCAAGCAACACAAATCTTACCCATCAACCCAGCTCACGCCCCGACGGACACAGTCGACCACGCAGTACGAAGCGAATCCAGGGCCATCCCTGGGCAGGTGCGACCTGTGCGGCCGCACAGGGCCCACACACAGTTACATATAACGTATTGCCAGGCCTTTTGTGTTAAAAAAGAATGAATTGAATTACCCCACCTCGCCTATCACAGAGATCATGGGTGAATCTACAGCCAACTAGGAGGGTTGGGGGTGTAGAGGACACCAAGAAGAAACCATCCTTTAAAAAATAACATTTCTTTACCACCTATGCACCGCCAAAAAAATCTATTTAGGCACCCTCGTGGCGCCCTGCTTTCAGAATCCAGATGCTCCGCTCCGCCCCTAGCAGGGAGCCCGCCGTTGCCCCTGGACTCTGGATCCAGTCCCGTCTTTGGTCTCCAGATCGAGCCTTAGGATGGTCCTGTCGTGGCCTTTGCCCGGTGACAACCTTGGTCGCGAGAGGAGAAGGGGAGGTAGATGAAGCCCTCAGACGGTTGGCGGTGGGGCACATCGTCACGGCCCGTTCGAGTTGTTACGTACATTTGATTCGACAAAGGAAACATATAATGGCTTTGCTTCCGTCAGGCCTCGTCTATGATAGGGAGCGATCCCGAGGAAACATCCGTCTCGCGACTCTCCTCTCCTCTCGCGAACCTCGCCTCTCCCAACCCTAACCCTAGCCGCCGCCTCCGGCGGCCGGCCCACGCCGCCTCGCCCCCTCTCCCCCTCCTCCGTCGCGCTCCTCTCGCCCCTCCGAGAGCGACGGGAGCGCCGTCCCCGTCCCCGGCCCAACCTCCTCCTTCACCCCTCTTCCCTCGTCACCGCCGCCGGCTTGGGTCGTCGGGCTGTGCCCGGGCGACGTCGGCGGCGGCCTGCAATTCCCCGCGTCCCTGCGAGCGGGTCGGGGCCCGGTCTCGCTCAGACGGCGGTGCACTTCGGAGGCTCTGGCTCAGGCTTCTCCGAGCGGCTATGGCGCGGTGGCGCCGGTGTGCGGCGAGCCCGGCGTCTGGCGGGGCGCTGCAGGTCCGGTGCGGCGCGGTCGGGGCCCCCTAGCCCAGATCTGGGCCCTTCGGGCCCCATCTGGGCTTGGGCGGGCCGGCTCGCCTGCTGCTGCGATGCTTCCTGTGTTTGGCGGCGACGACGACGCAAGAACAGGGGACGGTGGTGCTGCATCCTGCCTGTTGTAGCGGGTCAGAGGAAGCTTTACGGGCCTGTTTAGGTCCGGCCGGGCCAGCGTGGGCCTGGTGTGCTTCTGATGCTCCGCCCGGTCGACTACCGCCTCTCGATGGTGGAGGTTGTTCCCTCCCGCAAGGTTGCGATGACGTTGTCCCTTGTTCCAGTGTTGTTGTTTGCTCCGTCTTGCAGGCCCCGGGCCAGAGTTCGTGAAGAGACGACGATGACGACTGCAAAATGGAGGCGAAGGTGTTCGTGCAGGGGGGCAACAGCGACGGCGACTGCCATTGTTGCAGCGTGGTGGCTGACTTTACGGGCCCGATTCGGGCCCGGCCGGACCCTCTTGGGACTGGCAGTGTGGCCGAACTCGACTGGGACTGGTGTGTTGTGCGACCACGTCCGGTCGACTACCGTCTTCGGCGATGGAGGCAGTTCCCTCCCGGGCGGCTGCGGTACTGCTGACCCCGTGTCGAGCTACCCCTTGCCTCCGTCTTGCAGACCTTGTGTCGGTAGCTTCGGTAAGACGATGATGGCGGCTTCGTAACCGTGGTGGCGCAAATTGGCGGGCGGCGAGTCTGAGATGACGAGGCTTTGTCCTTGTGGGGCTCTTATGCTATGGATCGTCTAGGGTTGTGGATAGGGTTTTTGGGAGAAATCCTTGTCGGTTCATCCGACACCGTCGCGGTGCCGCCTTCGGGTGACATCTTTCCTTCTTGAAGGCGTCGTGGCTACCCTCCATCCACTTCTCTCTGTGTGACGGGGGAAACCCTAGGACCGGTGTGCCGGTCCGGGTAGCAGCGATTGCTTTCCTTCCTGAAGGTGCTGCTTGGTACTCGACGATTCGGTGCTACGAGCGTGGTGGTAATTTTCCGGAGAGGCGCAGCGGTTGCGGGTCACCTTAGTTTAGTCTTCCAATCTTTGTCTCCATTTGTTTCTATTTTGGGCGTGTTTTTGCTGTTGGCCCCATCTTGTGTGGTGTTGCGTTTGTATGATTTGTTGTATGGTGGTCGTTGTTTTATTTATAAAGCGGGGCGAAACCCTGTTTCGTGGATGATAGGAAGCAGGGTCGGATCCACAACCAGCTAGGGGTGGGGGTGGGGTGCGCAAGACACCGAGCAGAAAAAAATTCAATGAAAAATAACATTTTTTTTAGAACATATGCACCCTAAAAGTTTCTTAAACTATTGAGACACCCTCGTGGCAGATGCTTAGCTCCTCCCCTGGCAGGGAGCTCGCCGTTGCCGCTGCAACTCTGGAACCAGTCCCGTCCTTGGTCTCTATATTGAGCCTCAGGATTAGGGATGCAAAAGTGGGATCCCACTTATAGCTCATTTATGGGATTTTAGTTTAAATTAAAAACTCCCAAATAAGCTATAAGTAAGATACGTGGAATCCACTTTGGCATCTTTACTCAGGATGGTCCTGTCACGGGCTTGACCTCGGGAGCCGGAAGAGAAGGGGAGGTAGATGAAGCCCTGGGACAGTCAGCGGCTGGCGCATCGGCGTAGCCCGTTCGAGCTATTACATTCGATTCAACTGAAAAGAGCTAATAACATGTATGCCCAGCAAAGCAAATAGGAGAACTTGATCAGAAAAAGAAGGCTGCTCAATGGAAATCGGAGGAAGAAGGACAAGCAGCCCCCGGTCGTGAATTCCGGGATTCGTCACAAAGGAAACATATAATGGCTTTGCTTCCCGGGGTGTCATGGTTGGATCACTGGAGAGCAAATAACAGAAGAAACTCGACACAACTTTATCGATGTGCAAACAACCTAAAAGATCGCACTACCACTATCTCCAACATGATCCAACTCGCTCACACTCAGAGGTCTATCAACTAGTACTACTCTCCTTCCCATCCCCTTCCATATTCTGCTTTTGACGGCATCAATCAGCAGGGTCCACTCTGGGCAGTCAGTCCTTCGTCTAGTTCCTTACGCGATGGAATGAACAGCAGTAGTACCTGCCGTCCGAAACCAGTAAACTGCTCCTCCATTAGCCTTTTGCAACTTAGTGGAACGTGACAGGGTAATAGTCATCGTACGTGCACCTCCTTCTGGAGGACATGAGCCTTCCCAACTTCCGTTTGCAGAGCTCGAACCTCGCCGGCCGGTCGCCGGCACTCTGCACGGGCGCCGTTCTGCTCGGGATGCCCAGCTGCTGCTCCAGCTCGTCCAACTCCTCACTTCTCTGGATCACACGGTCGTAGCAGATGTACCTCCCGCCGGCGGTGTTGTTGGCCATCACCTCGTACGTCCGGACGTGGGCCTCGGCGACAGTCTCGACATTCGCCGTTGCCAGTACGCCTTCGGCGAGCATGGCTCGAGAGCCTGCAGACATGTAAAACAATGTACGTCAGTCTGCTGAACTGCTAACGTTGTTTAATACTACTCTCACAGTTTCACGATCGAGTCTTGACCTTTGAGGTACGCTATGGATGGGGTAGAGTTTCGTCGGCGGAATCCTGGTCCGGTGACCAGCCCAGGGCAGACGGTGACGAGCTTCAGGTCTCTTCCCCGGGCTGCCCTCCAGGCCGCCTTCTCCGCTGCTGTCTTGCCAAGTGCAAACCACAACTGAAAAGGATCCACAATGTCAAATATCCAAGATTACATCCAGATTCCCCGGTTCCATACGTGAATTGATCACTGACCTTGTTGTCGCGGCAGAAGGTCTCGTCACTCCAGCAGTTCTCGTCGATGATGCTAGGACCCCGTCTGTCATGAGGGTAGTTTTCCCTCCAAACGCATGCTAGCAAGGACGAGGTGAAGACACACTTCCTGACGGACTCTGTCCTCACGCACGCTTCGATCACCCGCTCCGCAGCTTGAGCTTCCAATCTTGCCATGTGTTTCTGTTAGGCACACCAGGGTCGAAAACGAAAATGTTAAGTTCATGTTAAGTTCACAGCACAATTTGTGTTTCAGTCATGTGCATGGTAATTAAACCTGATCTTGTTCCGTGGGCAAGTGAACTAATGCCACTAAGTTAGGTGGCTGAGTTGATGGGCATCTATAAATGGTGTATTGTAGCAAGCTCTGATTCAAGGATTAGACAGGGGAAGACCACCAGACTAAACTGATGGCATTTTCCTAGACTCCAGAAGATTACCAAACCACCCGTCGCTATTGGAGGACGGTTGTACTGTCTTCACAGTTCAGAACTTCAGATCAGTCGTTAGTTTGGCCCTTTATATCAGATGAAACGGCAAAATGTCAATTGTAGGGCACGTCATCAGGTCACTTACTTTTCAGAAGAAGTTTAACTTTTTGTAACTAGTGCTTTGCCTTTTTGCAACTAACAAGCCACTGTCCCCTAAACAAAATATGTGCTTGGAATTTCCATGTCAATCCAAGACAGAAAAAGATCCAAAGGTACACCACAACGGCCAACGATTCTATGATGGATCATGACCACGTATCAGTATCAGAGACTGCAAGAACGGCACACCTCTGCGATGCACATGTTGTCGTCTCTCCAACAGAATCTCACAAGATAAAGGCACTAGTGTATCCACGACGCAAGGTGTAGTGGACCTTAATTAACTCTTTTTCTTTTGTTCTCCCGGACCTAGTTGCAGGAGATAATATCGAAAACGACCCATCTATGCTGCCCTCCATGGTCATATTATGTCCCTTCGCTGTAATTGGATCAGTTTCCTGACGTAACCACGTTGTACCGGGACCTGTTCACACAATATTTCTTCCAACCTTTCAATAAGACGGGAATAGTTTGAGGTTTAAATTCTAGACTTCCATCCACCAGTACGTCTTGCTTACTACTAGGTCTTATTTACCTTGAAAGTTTGGTTCCGACTATTTAACTACTACATGCACTTAATTTAGCAATTTCTTGCCTCATCGATACTTCCGGCTCCATCAACTACAAATACTTACCAGATTTGCTATGCGATGTGTTCATATGTGGAAGTTCAAGCTTGTGGCGCGCAAGTTTCTTTTCTTTCTTTGCATAAGAAACTAACGAAATGAAATAAAACACGTGTTCTAGCCCTTGCCAACTTTTTTCTTCTCATAATGCATTGCAACAATTATGGAGGTGGCAGCCGTGAGGAGTGTTGTGTTCACTCACCGTGTAGCCGGACATGCCCCCCGGATCCACGAAGGCCGATGTGTGGAACACGCCAGCGCAACCATCGAATGCCCGGTGCAAGCTCTCAGGTTCCATCACGTTCGCCATCACCGTCCACACCCCGTCCCTGCCGTCCTCGCCGAACATCTCCATCTCCCTCAGCTTGTCAAGGTCCTCTGCAAATTGAACGATCGGAAAGTGTAATGTTAATTTGTATTCAGTTATTTTGTACTACCTCCGTATCAAACTATAAGATGTTTTAGCATTTTTCTGTTACGGATGTACCTAGACACGTATTAGTGTGTAGATTCACTCATTTCAGCACGTATGTAGTCCCTACTGAAATATCTAAAACATCTTATATTTTGATACGGTGGGAGTAGTTGTTTTGGATGTGCATCACTGGACAAGTGTCAATGGTCCTGGCAATTGTTCACTCCTGACAAAGTGACAATGCCCGAGGGTAACTGATTAAGGTATTGTTTCGAAACCGGTGTGAGCGACGAGAAATCAAACCCCTGCACAAAGCTTTGCTTAGCCAATCAGAGCAGAATTGACCAACTAGCTAGCAGTAGCACATTTTTTAAATGGGTGGCGGCATTAGGCCACGCTGGTATGAATGTATGATGTAGTTGACCTGGTAATTCACACCGTCACGTTAACAGCTATGGATAATACAGTTTATTATGGTCGCTAGTGTACCTGTTTTTAAATTTGTAGAACAGTTCCTCACCAACCGGCCAATCAAACAATAGACTTGGGAAAGAAAATCGATCATCGGTTCCCAACTGCAAAGGAATCGATTGACCGGCAGAAGGTGCTAAGCGGAAAGCGGGGAAATTTTTCTAAGGGAAACGCCAGATGCATGGCCGCCCGATGACCCGATCGACGCTGGTCTTCCAATGAAGTCGAAATTCTCAAATCGAGCACAACAAGAGAACGTGCAGAACTAACAGCAAAAGAGTATTATATGGTCAATGTTCAACGTTAAGCAGATAGATGCATGGTTAGCTACGTCTTAATTAGTGGCCATAGGTTTTACCATCCCTATTCTACTCTTGTCTCTTTCGCGTTTTTCTTCCGGTGATTTACCACTAGCTAGTAGCCTGAAGGTAAGTTAATTCGACTTGTATTGCACGATGTAGAATCTCCCGGTGGAAAAAGGGAAAGCTGAAAACTACATCCTCACCATCCTTCCTAGTTCCTATCATAAGAACCGTCGTGCAAAGTGCAAGCCATTCCCAGCCAGCACATCGATTTGACTTGCAAGTGGTCATTCCGGACGTGGGGGAAGAGCTACTTGTAGTTAGCTAGTCGTCGGAGATCATGAGAGGAAATAGTGATGCGATCGATGCGGCAGACCAAACCCAGTGCACACCGGTAGGTGGCACGGTACCATCCCCAACAAACTTTCGTAGGCAGACAAAGACTCGGAGAGTAGATACTCCCTGATAATAACGTTTAAAATGGTAAACTATGCCAATTGCTTATATGCTAAAGCCGTAACAAGTGTACTTCCAGAAGAAAAAAGACTAGCCAGACAAGACAATAGAGGCCATATAAGTAGTTTGCACGTATACTAGACTTAGATGTCGACCTATAGCCACAATTCTTGTTTGTCTGTCTACAGTACCGCCCTAAACCCTAAATGCACTGAAGGGTAGATGGAGCAGATTGGTCCACGGTGAGTGATATGGAGCCAGGAATCAAGATGCGTGGATGCATATCTCACATCTAACATCCGGTCCGGTGAGCGTAATGGAGGTGCGTGTGGAGTATGGACCGAAAACGACCAATTCAGGACATTCAACTCAGCCAGGAAGCTGCGCACGTCGTCGCAGAGAAAAAGAACACAAAAATCGCTGTCGAATGTGACTGCCCGCGACCGCGTATGTGTAAAGGTTGTGAAAACGTCGCTCCCATGGCAGGGCCGGATGACCCGAGTGGACCGGAATGTCAGAGGCTGAAAGAAGCGAACCAACCACGAGAAACGCACGGCGACGCCGACGGGAAAGCAGCTGAGCTAGCCAATAATGGCGCCCGGGTTTGATTCGACTGACCTTGTGTCTCGAGGGCGAGGCGCACGGTGTAGCCGTGGCGGAGGAGGCGGTCGACGATGGCGAACCCGACGAACGATATGCCGCCGGTCACGCACACGGTGCGGTCGCCCGCGGCGCCCTCGTGGCCGCCGGTCGCGCGCTTGACGTCCGCGTCGCCGGCCGAGGGCTGCCATCCGGCCGCGCCCCCGTGGAAGAGCGCGGCGCGCATCTCCTCCACCTCCGCCTGCATGCTCTGCGTGCTCCGCAGGACGCCCATGGCGCGCGCGCGTCTCAGCTGCTGCAGATGCGCGTGGCGCGGCGAAGGAGGTCTTCCTGGTACCTGGCCCAGATAATCTGGTTCGCAAGTGTCACCTCTTGTGTGGCTGCGGCGTGCGAGACGCGTATAATTATAGGAGAGGAGGAAGCACTCGCGCGCATGGTATTTGTCCCTCGCGGCGTAGTTGTTGAGGTTGGTGGGGGGCCCTCCCTTGAGCTTGGGGATCGATCGCCGCTGGCCCGGGCGGTCAGAGCGAACTGGTGGTTAAGTTCTGAGAGAGGAGGCTGAAGGAGAGACTTGCGTGTCCTGCTTTCCCTCTTGCTACAGTAGAGAGAGGCAAAGAGAAGTCGAGGTTTCGCCGGCGAAATCCGCTGCTTCCCTCCGTCTCCGGCGCCGCTGCGGCGTCGTGAGGCGGGGGGAAGCTTTGGATCTCGGTCGCGCGAGTAGATAGGTATAGGTTTAGCTCTTGTTCTGTTCTTCCTCGCCGCCGTCAGTTCGGAATTGGCGGTGGTTTTGAAGAATAAGTTGTCTACCTCCTCTCTCCGGTCCGGCGAGTTCTTCGTCGGGGAGGCGGTGGATCTTGTGTCCTCCTTGCAGGTGGTCGTCAGGGCGACGGCGACTGCTGAGCGTGATGGAGTATCCGTCCTTCGGACCTGGCGCCTAGATCTCGTCATCTTCCTCAGTGGCGAGGCATGGTCCGTGAGGTGCTGTGATGAGGATGCGGCTGTGGCGGTGGAGGTTCTTGGGGATCGAGGTCGAAGGCGAGCGGATCTGGTGGCAGATTTGGATCCGAGGATGGAGAAGAGCAGGGCGCTGCCCTGGCCGACGTTCCACATCGACGATGAACTCCGCGTTCTTGCGGATGTTTACTCTAGAGGTCCAACAAAGCAAGTTCTGTTGCGATGGATCTTTCTCCTTCTAGGGATTGGCGTCGGCGGCGCTGTTCCGGCGACGGCGAGGTCAGGAGGTGTGCTGACATCGAAGAAGACGACATCTAGGGACCTTTTTGCTATTTCTTTGTTTTATGAGGATGTTGTTGTAAGTTCTGGTAGACTGGTAGGTTTCTACTGCCTATCTGTTGTATTCCTGCTCTGTATTCTGTATTTCCGATGAATACAACAAAGTCGCTTGTGTCAAAAAAAAAAAAGAGCTTGGAAACTGGAACTGGATTTGCTGTTTGCGCCTCGACGTGCAGGGCCGTGGGGTCGTGTCTTCCCTTGCTAGCGGCCGCGTGATCCACGCGCGCCTCGAGGTAGTTGCGCTGAGTGGCTTGGATCGCTTAGCTGTTTGATCCGACGGTCTAGTTAAGGGGAATTGGCTCTAATAAATAGATGCGGGCCTACTCATGAGCATCGTGCATATTTGTATATCTGAGAGTATCTCTTGCGGAGTAAAGTACATGGGCATCGTGTATATTTGTATATCTGATAGCATCTCTGGCGGATCGGCTATAATACCCCGCCCCAAAAAATTCCGACCGATATGCGGGTTCGCCTTTTTTAGGTCCGAACATGGCACCGCATATCAGTCCAGTCCACCGAATAAGCGGCAGCGTACCACTATATCAAGCGTTTCGGGGGCATTTCGGGTGTGCTCCCCTGATGCACTCCGCCGCAATCGCTCTTCTCCCCCATTAGGGCTAGGAAACTCCGGCAAGAAATTAGCCGCGAAATCGACCATAGCCATGGTCGGATCTTCCATGCGCGGCCTCGGTAGGAGCGGTGGAGGCCGTGGTAGGCCCCGTAGGACCAACGTAGGCTGTGGCGGTGGCAGCGACGACGAAGAGCGATGCAGCCACATATCGGCTACCGCGGCCAAGCGCTCCCGCCTTCAAGGGAGGGGGTGGAACGACCTGCGCATGATGTGCCAGCCCTTCATCGACGAGAACCGCACCGCGGCCACCCGTTACGCTGCCGCCGCCGCGCCGCCCGCCCTCTTGTTCGACGCGGAGGCGGGGGGCTCCTTCTCAGTGATTGTGCTCAGCAATGACGACGACGCGCCGCCCGTCTGCTCGCACGACGAGTAGGTGGGGAGCTCCTCCTCAGTGGTCTAGCCGTGGAGGTCAAAGCAGGGGCGAGACAGTGGCCACCTCTCCCAAAGCTAAGGTGGGGGCCGCGACGGCTGGGACGTGCTTGCGAAGCACGTCACTCCGCGCGTAGTGCGCACCCGGGAGACCAAGCGCGCCCTCGTGGAGGCCAACGTGGTGGCGGCGGCGCCCCGCGACCCGGACATCCAACGCCGCTCGGAGGAAGCCCGGGAGGACCACTTGGTCGCACGGACGGAGCACACCTCCCCCGTGGTATACTACCTCGACAGGTAGGACACCCCCCATCCGATGGAGCTCGATCCGCCGTGTAACTAGGGTTAGGGTTTTGAGTTCGTATCCTTCATGTGAAAAAGTAGTGTAAAAAACTATGATGTTTCTTCGTTTCTACGTCTGAAGCTTTTGTAATGAACTGTCACGTGATATCACTGAAGAAATTCTATCGTGAACTAGTTATTTGAATTAACCAATACCTGATACGTCTCAAACGTATCTATAATTTGATGTTCCATGCTTGTTTCATATCAAATGCTACATGTTTTATTTATATTTTTTTTATCATTTTTATGCATTTTCTGGAACTAACCTATTAATAAGATGCCTAGTGTCAGTTCCAGTTTTCTGCTGTCATTTTGTTTCAGAAATCCTAGTAAGAAAATATTCTATGTAAGATTTTTATGAAGAAAAAAAGTTATGATCAAGTTTGTTCATCTATCTATATATTTTATTTATGATTTTGCATGCTCTCCGATGCTTGTAGTTGCTTTGGTCAAGTAGTTGCTTGTATCTCCAAGAGAGGATATTTATGGTAGATAGTAAGTTCATGCCTCCTTTGTCTGTGCTCAAGATGACAGAAACAAACGTGACTTTGGATGTGTTGTTGCTACTAGGGGTAAAACAGCGGCGTTTATTTCTACGTGTTATATTCACTGCTTACATTATGCACTTTGCTTATTGCAATAATTTGTTGTTTGCAACTTAATACTTTCGGGTGACATGCTGGACAGCGATCCCGGGGTGGATTATTAGTCATAGATGCAGCTAGCAAGCGGTCAATGTATTTTGTTGTAATACCCAATTAAATACTATAATGAACTATAGCTTGTCATGCCCTTACAATTTGTCAATTGGTTAGCTGTAATTTGTTTACCCAGCATGTATGTTTATCTTTTTTTGGAAAGACACCACTAGTGAACCGTGGACTCCGGTCTATTCTTTTACATTGATTAAAACACCGTTTCCATTGCTTCCCATCATCATTTACTCGTTGTTCATTTTTGCATTTATATTTACTTTCCACACCATACGTTTAATATCTTTGATTTAGCAAGTCAGGGAGATTGACAACCTTCCTGTTTCGTTGGGACAAAGTAGTTTGTTCGTGTTTATGTGCAGTCCACGCCCGAAGCTCTTTTCTGGCACCTGTCGAAACCTTCTCCAAGTCCTACTGGTTCGATAAACCTTGGTTTCATAACCGAGAGAAACTTGCTACTACGCTGCTTCACACCTTTCTCTTGGGGTTCCCAACAGGTTGTATAGGCTGCATCAGTACCCAATTTGCGTATCTGTTTCGCACGATGAATTTGTAACACTGAAAACCAGTTTCGAGGGCACACAAAACTGGTTTTCGGGGTTAGCATTATAGGTTGTGTTTGGTTAGCTGGAGATGTCTCAGCCATGCCTGTTGGATGCAAAATGGCCCGTTTGGCATGGCCCATTTCGAGTTGTTGGCTCGCGTGAATCTTAAATCAGTGCTCAGCCAAGCCCTGGAGAAATGGCTGATTCGTCCGTTTTCGCTGAGCCAGGCCCTGGAGAGCCATGAGTGCCTCTCTCTCACACACGTTGGGAAGCGTGGGAGACATAACGTTTCAGCATAACTCCCAAGTCCCCACTCCCCTCACCATCGAGTCCACTGGTTCTCATTTCGCCTCTCGGCTTCTCCGCTCCATGGCCGGCGCTCCTCCTCCTCCCCTGCCACGCCGCACTCGCCATTCCGGCACTCCCGCTGTCCCTCTCACCAGAGATGGGTGGAGGTTCTCGTCGGCAAGGGTCCGAGCGATTTGGCTAGGATGCTTAAAGTTCCATCGCCCGTTTGTTTCGGCCGTCCTGGAGCAACGGCGGAGACATCGGCGGCCAGGAAAGTAGCGACAGAGACATCGGCGGCCAAATCGGCTGATGCGGCTTCTGCCGTCGACGTGGATGTGTTGATGGAGCTGATGCCGACGCCAGCGATGGTGGGGATTAGCAACCCGGCGCATCTTCTTCCAATTAAGAAGCGGGGCCTTCTTCTTTGACGCTGGAGGGAGGACCCACACCATCACTCGCGTTGTAAGTGCCTTTTTCCTCCTTATTAGGTCATCTACCACTAGATTAGTTCCTGATTTCGATTAGGGTTAGTGTTTGTGCGCCGGCTCCTGACCAATATTGTTTCGATCTACGTCATCGTGTAGATCTGTGTAGGGCACCTTCTTGCCGGCCGATTGAAGTAGAACTGCTAGGCATTTCTAGTAGCATGTCTTTTCATTTGTAGTAGCATGTGTTGCATGTCTTGTCATTGCTTGCCATAGCTAGTAGCATGTCTTGCCATTGCTTGCCATAGCTAGTAGCATGTCTTGCCATAGCTAGTAGCGTGTCTTGCCATTTGTAGTAGAAGGTGTGCATGTGTACTACCATGACTTGGCATTTGAAGTAGCATGTTTTGCCAGTTATGTGTCATGCCATTGCAGTGATCACCGTTCTTGCATGTCATGGCATTGCGGTGATCGCCACTCTTGCGTTCCACCGACAAACGACACCATCTTGACAAGGTACCCAAGATGGAGTGGGAAATTTGTAACATCCCAAAATTATAATAAGTATTATTAGTCAAAAAATGTGGGCCAACAAAAACTTGTGTTAAGTTATGTGTGTTGATTGTATATTGTTGCTTGTGATGTGTTTGCTCTAATTAAAAACTTGAAGAAAAGAAAAGAAATAAAACAAAAGTTAAAAACTAGAAAATCATGTGACAAGTGTCACACCATTTCTCCAAGTGAGAAATTATTTTTCCTTCACACAAAATTCAGTGGAGTGGAAATATAATCACTCTCATTTTATTCCTACAACTTTTCCCTCTCCAAATATTAATTTCAAAAAGCCTAAATTGAAATTCTAATTCTTTCTTTATCTTATTCAAATCAAGAAATGTGCTATGTTACACTTGACAAATAAATAAATAAACATCACCACAAATCTTGATAAACATGTGTGAAGTAAATTATGAAAATAAATTTTGGAAAATTAAAAATTGGTTTGGTTCTGGCATTTTGTCGAGCACATGGTGGGCAGAACCAAGTTCTTCCCCAATTCGATCCCAATCCGCTCGAATTCGAGCGAATTCAAGCGTAATCGAGCAAGCCACTGCCTCCATTCGATCCCTCGCACCTCTCTCACCCCCTAGGTCGCCAGGACCGAAGACACGCGTGCGGAAGCCGGGTGTCGTGGTCGCCGCCGTCGATGCCGCACTGTGCCGTGTCTGCACTGTGGCCGGCATGGAAGGAGGGCACCGTGCTGGCCCGCACCATGCCGCCCTGCCTCCCTCACCTCTCTGCTCCCTCTCGACGCAGCAAACCACCCAGCAGGAGCCCGCTGCGGTGACCCAGCACACCACTGCATGTTGTAGTGTACAAGTCGTTGATGTAACACGCACGGAAGGACCTCTCCGCAAATATTACATCCTTCAGAGTAGTACAACAGAAACATAGCCGGTCCAAGGTAACACTATAGGATTACAACACTATTCAATACAAAATCTCGAGACCCTTTTTTATATTGAAGCAAGTCTCTTGCAAATAAAATACAGAAAGATCCAAATCGTAACTCTAAGCTAGATATCAGCTCTAGCTCTAATTCCTCATCCACTACTGCTGTTGTCACAACCCTAATCTATTCCATCTGGAATATCTTTATCCAGGGTTGTCTCCTCCTTCCAATAGTTGTTGTCTCCTTCATTGGCAAAGTGGTCGTCATGTATGCCATTGACAATATTGTTGTTGCTCCACCATTGTCCCTGTTGTCGTCGTTCTTTTGTTGGTGTAGTAGCAGTTGGCTACTTCCGGCTTCACCAGGTAGACTTGATTCCTTATTGAAGACCTTCTCGACGTCGTGATGGATAATTGTCAACTCCGTTGATGGCTCCAAAATCTAAGCAGGGAGTCAACGGGGAAAGGGTGAGCAACACGAGCGTTACTCAGCAAGTTCATATTATAGGCGATAAGGTGTTTTATGCACTAGCTACTGCCATGACCAACGGTCTTTGGCATAATGCAAGTTTTGGAAAATATTTTTAGGAAAGGGTCCATTTTATTTTCAGAAAACGATGCTCACAGCCTCCACGGGTCTTTAGTCATCACTTGGGATGCCTTTCCCGCAGCGTTCTGTAGTTCCTTCCGGGAACACGGATGTGACAGTCACAATTTCTTGTTGTTGACTATGCAGAGCTGCGTAACTTTACCCATGAGAGAAACCCAGCCTTGTTGCCTTTCCGAGCGGCAAAAATCGTCCATACTTCCATGGTATGGGGTCAGGTGTGAGTCCAAAGCCAATCACTACCCCTCTCCGCACAATACATATCCACCCATTTGTGGCGCGGCCGGTAACAAAGACCGCTATCCCGCCACCCCTCCCGAGCTTCTATTCCAATCACCCCATCAGGTGGGAAGGTCACGCGCTTCCACGCTGTTGGCCGCCGCAACGGACACAACCAGGTAATAGCCTGCCGAGGATATGTGAACGAGAGAAGATAGCAGCTGAGTTTACCGTCCCATGCCAGATCTCATGGTAAACGTTTCAATACGGCGCAAGGATCACTGTGACATTGGTAATTAATCATAGGTATATACTTTCCCGTACAATGGAACCTTCACCACAACATCAAACCGTGGTTCCATTGCCAGCCAACAATAATATATATAGCAATTCACATCATTCGAAAATAGGTTTTTCTTTTTATGCAGATGATAAATATATAGTATTTTATAAATACTTTCATAAAAATATTTCAACGGACATGCAAGAATGAACTTGCCTGTGGTAGAAATGGCCGTTCAACTCTTCGGGGTTCTAGGGTTTGCGGTAAAACCCCGAGTTCTGAAAATAGCAAAGTTATCCTGGTAAGGACTACTGGAAACTCTATCAGCATGCTATTGTGCATATTCATGAGATGCATCGTCACCCCAAAATACCGAAGTTGCGGATTTAAGACTTTTCGAGTGTTTTGGAGTTTTTAATTATTTAAAGAGTTTGACAACAATTCTCATGAGGAATAAATTTAAAGTGATTAAATTGAAATAGTTCCATATAATTGAACTTCAAGACTTTATTTTCCCATATTATTTTCCTTTAAGAAAATAGTTTTTGAAAAGAATTTCAAGTCATTTCCACTTAAGGATCTTTGAATTTTTAATCAAAGAAATAATTTTCAAAAATTCTCGTTAGTATTTTATTTAAATAGCTTATTTTCTGCTAATATTTGTAGATATTTTTAAAGTATTTTTAGGAATTTATATGAATTTTAAATTGAGTTTTGAAGTTTGAAATTTATAAATTTTGAAATTTTTGCAATTAAATCCCTGGTGAACCAAGTCAAAGGAGTGGCTCGGGTCCGGTCAACCGACCGAGCCGCACCTTCTCTCTCCTTCTCTCGCACGAACCCGTGCCTGTGCTCGACTCGCATGGCGACCGAGTCGCCCTCACCGTCGCCACCTTGCTCTAGCCAAATCCGGCCATCTCCGCCGCCGCCGTCTGGGGCAAAATACTCCCCGACTCCGCTCTACCACTTGGCCCGAGCGATTGGAGCTTCATTTCCTCTAGCCGTGCGCTGCCTAACCCTAGGGTTAGGGTTTCGGTGCACGGCGCTGCTCGCCGCTCCCTACTACTCGCCTCCCCCTCGTGCTCACCATGGCAGGTGCAGAGCTTGCTCTCTGTGCCGCCGTGGTGTGGTATGTGGTCTCCTACCTCGTCGCTTCTCCCACGGCCGTGCGAGCATGGCCTCGCTGCCGTGGAGCTCCGACAAACAATACAAGGTGTTACTCTTCTTCTTCTCTTCTTCTAGCTACTGAGACTGCTAGCAAAACTAGATGCTACTGAAAATTGCAGACTGAATTCGATTTAGTGTTACTTGTTAGGTTCTTGATGAATTAGAGATGAAATCATGTTGAAATTCCTTCGGATGTGCTTGTCCGAATTTGGTGTATCCAAATGAGATAAATGGATTTATCTAGATCATCTAGATTATTCCATAGCCTCAATAACCTGGGTTGGAAGCAATTCTTGCTCACAGATGTTGAAAAATGATTTTAGACTGAAATTTGTGATGCTCCTGTCCAAACTGAACTAGAACAAGTCTAGTGATGATGTTTAAAAGTTTTAGGCATGATTAAGACTGGTTTGGCTTGCTGTGATGCCTCTTTGAGAGTTACATAGCAGCTAGCTTGCTTAAACGTGTCTTTTTATGTTTTCCTGTGCTTCTACCATGTGTAGAGATGTGCATAGCACAGCTATTCCAACTCTGTTGGTTCACTGGCTTGTGTAAAGCTTGGTTAAAGAAATAAGAACAGATGCTACACTTAATCTAGCTCCCTGCCCTTGTGATGCTCAAACAATTACTAAAACAAGCAACTGCACTTCCTTGTCTCTCTCTTGCCTAGCTTGTGCAAAGAACAGATGATTCTGCCTTGCAACCCTTTTTCTACAGCACCCTACCTTGATAAACAAGGCTCTGTTAAGAACAGATGCTGAAATCATCTCTCTAGCATGGTTCTGTCATTTACAGAACCTGCTGGTCTCTCTCTAGCACACAGATCAACCTGCTGTGGTCGAGCAGCTTGTATCTTCTGGATTAAAATGGTTGCCCTTCTTCTTGTGGAATTAGCCTCCACCTCCTCGCTGCTTCAATTTTCCTAATGTGTATTTATCTAGCTAAAAAGGTTTATGGTGGATTAGGTAACCTCCATGATGTGATTGTGGGTTGTGGTTGTTCTTGGTGCTAGAACAGTAGCTGGTGTGATTTGCTTGCTGGAAGAAACATATGGTGCGGTTTGTAAAGGATTTGGTTGCTGTCTAGAACTTGTAGTACATCTGTCTGTTTGCTAGAAACGAATTTGTGAGCAAATGGAGTGGCTAGAAGGCTGCTGTGGTGTTTATATACTGTTGGCTAATTGTTGTGGTGATGACACCCGAATGGTGACTCTTGCTTTGCATGGATGAATAAGCTACTTGTTTGTCAAGCTCTCATGCTTGGGCATTACTTGGGGTTCAAGCTATGGTAGATATTTTGCTTATGGATAACTCTCCTATGTGGCATGCTCATCCACTCAAGCTTTTCATTCCATGGGGTTCAAGTAAACTTAGATATTTTGCTTGTGGATAGAGATGAATGGTCATTGGACTTATCTTCTTGTAGGATTTGTTTTTGAACAAGACAAGTGGTAATTGCCACTAGATGGACTTGTGGGCTGATTCCCTTATGTGGGCTTGTTCATTCATATGAACTTGAAAATTAATTTGTGTGGCTTTAATGAATGGATTTGATCATCTATTCCTTTCTTTTGGTAGAATTCAAATGAATGGGTGTAGAGGTGCAAGAGTGACCCCTTCTATCTTCCTAGGTTTTTCCTAGTTGAAAGGTAGCTGGTTTAGGTTGCTTTGCATTAATTTCTATGTCATTTTATTTGTTTTCTGCCAAACTTGCAAGGGAATTTGATAAGAACAGACATCAGCTTGTCTTAGCATAGCCAGTGATGCAAAGTCTGAGGCAAATGTCCCCTCCAGGAACAGATACTTGCATTTGACTTTAACATTCTCGAGGATGATCTTGCAAAGCACCTCTATGCATGGCTGAGAGAAAAATCCTTCTCAAACACCCATTTGTTGATTTGTCTTTCTTCCTTTGTTATTTTCTTTCTTTCTTTTGTTGTTTATTTTGCAGGGAAGAAGAATAAGAAGATTGGGGTGATAATATGTTCAAGATAAGGATAATGATGAGAAGCTCAAGATTTAGTTTTAGGATTCTTTTATTCCTTTGTAATTTTCTTTTCATTTGGATGAGATATGTACTTATTCGATTAAAGATGTAATATTATTATTCTTGCATTTCAATGTTGCAGGGTTGTAAAATGTCACTATTCAAATTATTATGTCTTGTACTTTGACACTCAAGTTTGGAATGGAGATGTGTATAAGATGAGATGTATGTAATAGAAATGATGAATGTGAGAAATGATGTGTTATGATTTATTATATCAACTTCCACTTGTTGAGTTTGTGTAATTGTCATATTTTATTTGTTGTATCTAGATATGCCCTGGACATTCAAATTCGAAGTGTATATAATAATGTGGTGGGATATATATATGATGGATTTGAGATGTTGTATTGAGATATTGTAGGAATGAGATGAGAACTTGATTCTTATATGATAATATGTGTGTGAATGATGTATTGAGATGATAATAGATATGGAATGATGTTCTATGATGAAATATTCAATTGATTTGAATTATAATCTGTCATTTTATCCAATTGTGTTCGAAGGTGTCGAGAATTAGGAAAGTAATGCCCAAATTTATTGACCTCGACAAGATGATCCTAATTTCTACTTAGTTGTTATAAAGATCATGTCGAAGTTTATTGCACTCAACACAGTGATCTAAACCCTATCTCATCAAGTCGAGAGAAACGTCGATCACTTTGCATCGTTTAATTTAACGCGCCAAAATTTTCCGTATTTTCAGATGCATGCTATGCAAATGCACAAATCATATTTCTATCCTTCCGACTCTCTAAACTGTGGGGTATTACACCCGCACCCGTAGGCCTTGTGCCGCGCCCATGCACGTCGACCACCGCCTGAGCACGCCCATGGCCGTCCCCCACTCCGAGCTCGCGCAGCTCGCCTTCACGCGGCCATCCTTGCTCCCCTGCACCCCAGCATCGTAGCCGCACCGCACAGCCCCCTATGGCGTGCTCTCCCTTCCTCTGGACCTCTCCCTGCACCGCGTCCACGACGCACCGGAGCTCGGCAAAAAAAAGGGCACCCCGCACCGTGCACTCCACACTCCACCACTGCCTCTCCCTTGCTCTCCACCATCTCTCGTGCACCGCCAGGAGGGCGGAGCCGCTGCTGCTGAGCTACTGCTGCCCGTGTTCTTCTCCGAGCTCGGCCGTGCCCGAGGTTGAAGACGACCACGGTCGTGCCGTGCCTCTCCCCTTTTCTTGCTTCTCTGGCCTGCCTTCGCATCTCCATTACACCCGCACTCACCCGCCGCGTTTTTCCCTTGATCCGTGCCCAGGAGCGACACAGGGAGCTTGCCGAGTCAGTACACGGCCGCGGAGGAGGAGCTGCTCGTCGCCGATGCTAGGAGCCTCCCCAGCAAGCACGAGTCCACCCAGAAGCTTCCCCGAGCCTCCGCCGTCGATCTGCGCCATCTCTGTCACCCCCAAGCCACCCTAGGTGAGCCTCCGACCACCGTAGCCGTCATGGGCACGGCGGCGCCGCCCAAACGAGGTCGTCGCCCTTGCTTTTGATCGTGGGCCATTGGATCCTAGATCCACGGCAGCGTACCGCTTCGCTTAGAACAGCCACTGACGAGCGGGCCCCGCTCGTCAGACTTTTAAACTTTATCCAGCGCTACAGCGTTTCGGTTGAGTCACTGACGAGTGGACCCCACCCGTCAGGATTCTCAACATTATCCAGAACAGAGTAGTTTTCTAATTTAATTTCTCTAAGAATTTCAGTACTGGACGTAACTTAGAAATTCAATATCTCGAGATTTACAAATGCAAATAAATCAAATCAAAATTTTCTGGAAAGCTTATGAAATTGTTTAACCAACCCAAGTGGTTTCATTTCATTTAGATAAATAACAAAAATGTATTATTAAAAATGCCACAGAAGGTTTAAAACCTAACTTGTTTGTTTCTGATACTCTATTAACCCAAATAATTCCAAACCAATTTTGTTAGCTTGGTACTGTGATCTATTAGCTTCGCTAAATTTGGTAGAATTAATTACGCAATAGTAATGGTTTAGTATAAAGTTGAAGTTAGAAAACCCTTCTGCACCAAAACAATTATAGATGCTTAATGTTTAACCCAAATTAATTAGGACCAATTTTGTTAGATCACATTTAGCCATGGTTAGTTACCCCTAAAAGGATTTAATTTTAGGATCAACAGAACTTAATTTTGTAGCTAAAACTTGATTATTAAGTTTCTAGATTAAAACAATTATGTAGGGAGTTTGGTAACTCCAATTAATCCAAATCAAATTGTGTTGTCTTCTACACATCAGTAGCTTTCTGTAGAATTTTAGTTTGTATTTTGTGACCAACAGAACTTGAGTTATGTACTTAAACATGTTCAACTAGTTTCTACCATAATTAAGACATAAATAAACAAGGGTTAATTCAATTAAATTGAAACCAAATTGTGTTGCTTGATGTGTGCAGTGGCTATTTATAGCATTTAAGATTGTAATGTTGTGATGTTGATTGAGTAGTTTAGTGATTGTTTGTATTTATTTGTTTGTTAATTAGACGAGAGCGTTGTCGGATTTATCGAGGAAGGGGAATTTGTTGAACCTGAAGATCAAGACCAAGGTCACTTTGTCGAGCAAGGTAAGCTACTCTCTGAGCTTGCACCCCAAATATATGCATCTATTTTTATAACATGATTTACTCCCAAGGTAATGATTTTTAAAACCTTTTCAAAAAGCATATGAAAAACTATTTTGCCACCGATGTAGAAGTATAAGATAGTTTATATGAAATTATGGGATGAAAAAAATATGGTTTATTCAAAACTCCTTTGAAAATACTTGTATGGAAGTGGAATGCCGAGATGTCGGTGTTGAAGTGGAGAAATGGAGAATGATGATGTTTATGAAAAATGCACATTTGTGTCCTTGTACTTACGTCAACCAGCCTGTCACATCCCAAATTTAGGAACCAAGAAAAACTTAGTTTTACAAGATCAAAATTTAGAACCAACCAAAAACTTTTTGAAGTATTTTACTGATGATTGTGTTTTCCATTCCATTGCTATGTTGAACCTAGTGTGACTTGTTGTTTAAGTTGTTTGACTAGTAAATATAAGACCCAACCCATATAAAAATATATTTAACTTTGGTGATCATGTCATGACAAGAAAAATATTCCATGTATCTTTTCCATTCTTATTTTAGCCAACTCCATTTCAATGATACTTGGTTTAGCAAGAACCAAAACTAATACCCATTATTTGAGAAAGTAAAAGTACTTCCAAAACTATGTGTTTCCACAAATGAGGAGATCTATATGCTATCTCCTATCTATCTTTTAAACTTGATATTTTGCATTTGTATGCAAATCCCATTTTATAAGCTTTGGTTATCATTACATTTTAAAAGGAACACAAGTGGGAAATATATTACCCCACATATGTCTCTTTATCAAACCTTTGAAAACTATTAAGTTATGAATTGAGTTAGTTTTAAACATCATCTTGTCATAATTAAGTATGATCATTTTTACAAGATAGTATTGTTAATTATGGAAATGGTGGTGTGATTAATTCATGTGGTTTGATTTGTGTGGTCATAAGTGTGATGTTGATACTGTTGTGTTTGTTGCTTGTGAGGGTAATTCCTCAGTTGTGCTTAATACTAGAATAAGACACTTTTGACAACAAATTTGGTATGTGACCTGAATAAAAACAAACCCTCTAGAAATATTCACACCTAAGTTGAAATCCTAAATTAAGGGAAATGATCTTATTTAATTTCCCTCTATCTCTATTCCTCTATTTTGATGAAAACAATTATATTTCCTTATTCTAGGAATGAGATGAAATAATAATCATTTCAACCCCATCTCACTCCCTCCTCGGGTAAACATACTTTTCAATTTGAAACAAAACTCTCAAAGTATTTAACAAAAGGAAATTAAGATCATGATAAATAAATGATCTTAATAAATTATTCCTCCCTATTTTTCTGTTTCTTTCAAACCAATACTTTCTCCATGAAAATATAACTTAATTGAAGTTACCATATTTGTCAAGAAAGTTCCAAAAGTTCAAAACAATATTTTTATCACTTGTTTTAAAATATTAAAGAAATGTTAATTTAGTTTTACCAAAAATCATTTATTTAAACACTATGAACAAATATTGTTCAAAACATTTTATTTCAAATACCAAATTTTGTGGAACTTCTACATGATGTGGGGAGCTACATGAATATTTTCAAATTTTTCTAAAAAGTTTTAGTGCTTCAATAAAATCCTTGAAGTGCTACTGGTTTTAAAAGGAAAACAGAAAAAAGGACTTAAGTGTAAACTGGGGAAAAGAAATCCAGGGGGCGTTGTGCAAAATGGTCATCGTCCTCCTGTAGCAGCAGTGCGCATGGCGCCGTTGTCGTCCTCCCGTGCGTCGCTGCCCGGACCCCCCCCCCCCCTCTCTCCCGCTCCTCCTGCGCCTCTCCTCTCCTCTCCTCTGCGAAGAGGATAAGAAGAGCACCACCCCCGCTCCTCTGCTCTCCTCCCTCCCTCTCTCCTTCTCCTCACCATGGCCGCACCTAGCCGAAGCTTCGCCGACGCATCGCCGCCGTTACAGAGCTCCCCGAGCAGATCGAAGCGTGCCACCGTCTCTGCCTCGTTGTCCTCTTCACCTCCGTGCAAGGAATCGAAGAGGGGAGCCGCGAGTCGACCGGCCCGTCCTCATCTTCCTCGACCACGGCCGAAGCTCCGCCGCGACATTGCCGCCGTATCCGACCTCCTCTGCCCAAGCCGAGCACACGCACGCGTCGAGGGTGAGCTTGTGCTTCTCCTGGACATGCTCCACGTCCCTAATTCGTCGTAGGTCACCGTAGCGTAGTAGGTCGTGTTCCACCGCCGTCGGCCGCCGCAAGTCGTGGATGATTTCGGCGTCTCCGGTGACCTTCAGGAAGCGGTGCCGCCGTAGATAGGCTCGCCGTGTCCGCGCCTGTCGCATGCGCCCCGTAGCTCGCCACCGCGTACGCTGTAGCGTCGATTAGACGCTCGACGTCGGCGCGGTCAGCGCCGTGCGCGCGCGCCGGCCGTGGCCACGCCACGGTCAAACCTGACCCGGGGCCTCTGCGCTGATGTGGACAGCCAGCGTGGCCTTGGGCCCACATGTCAGCGGGTGTGGCTAGCCCACACCCGGGTGAAAAACGTTTCAAGTAGCTTCTCTGAAAAATAAAAGAAAAGGGCAGAGAAATGCTTTAAATTTCAAAAATCCATATCTTTTTAAATACTTATCCAAAAATTACAAACAAAGCCTGTCTTTTGGTGTAATTCACCTATCCAAATAAATTAGTTTATTTGATGTTTTATTAGAATAAAGAAAAAGGCAGAAAAGAAAATGCTTTTAGAAAATCTTTAACTCTAAAAATAATGATCCAAAAATTAGGTTTGACTTATTAAAATGTTCAGCAAGTGATAACCTTTACATTCCACCTTGTTTCCAAACAGTGATAATTATTTTTTAGTGGTGTTAAAATAAATTAACAAAAGGGACAGATTAAAAAGGATTTTTATAAATTAATTTGTAATGGTTTTTGGAGCAAACCCAATTTTGCTAGGTTTCTAGTGTCCCACCTTATCATATCCTAACTTGGTATAATATTTTGACTCACAGAAAATTATATAGTGACCTAACTTTTGTCTAAAGTATTTCCCGTTCAACGGGAGGTGCTTGTTGTTAACCTTCGCCTCAGATAGTTTTGTGATCGATGTACCTAGCTTGCGTATAGGCGATAGACTACTGACCAGTATAATGCCCTCGTAAGTGTAGATCCTAGCTGTTGCCCGAACGATTATCTCGAAGCTTACGGTTTGTTACTTGTATGTTTACCACTTGTGGTTTGCTTTGCTTAGTGATTGTTGTGTTATCCTCCTGTTTGCGACGCTAGATATAAACACTACCGGAGTGGTCTTTGGAATGGAGTTATTGAGAAGGGGAATTCGTTGAACCTGAAGATCAAGACCAAGTTCACTTTGCCGAGCAAGGCAAACTATTCTCTGAGCTTGCATCTACATACATCTATTTTGGTTCACATGTTTTACTTATAAAGAGCAAAAGTGATTTTATGTGGTGTTTTCCACAAAAGCTATGATTTTGAAACCCTTTTCCAAAATATAAGTATATTATTTTGACACCCTATATGGAGATATTAGCTGGAATTTCTTTTTCAAACTATAGGATGGGAAAAATATTGTTTACTCAAAACTCCTTTGGGAATACTTGTGTGGTTGTGGAATACCGAGATGTCGGTGTGGAAATGGAGAAATGATGAAGGGTGATGTTTATGAAAAATGCACAGTGTGTCCTTGTACTTACGTCAACCATCCGATACCCTGTGCGACCACATCCACCACATATGGGAAAAGAGCGTAGTCATATAATTTGCTCATATTAGTATGGGATTCCTCAACAATGAGGATGACCTCGTTCCATGAGGGGATGGTCATGGTGACCTATCCCCTGACCTGGGTCCTGGCATCTGAGGATGGGGGATTGAAGGGTTCGCTCGCCGGGCAGAACTACGAGTCCTCACACTTAGGTTTCTCGACGGGGAATCTGGACTGGGTGTCGATGGAAAGGATGATAATTTCGTAGCGGTAGGATCCTATACTAGCATGAGCAAAGGACAGGCTATGGTCGGCGGCTTACTTCGCATACACCCTGTATGGCGAGACGTGGCGGACACGATGAGCTGCCGGATGGATGTGGGATAAAAGCGTGCTACCTCTGCAGAGGGTTAAAACTATTCGAATAGCCGAGTCCTCGGATATGGACAGTTGGGAGACCCTACTTTGACCATGTGCAAGTTTTGGAAATGTTTAAGTTTTAAAAAGGAAAATGGAGATGTTGTGTTTGTGCAACTATACCAACGAGTCGGTATGAGGTTGCTGGAAAAGAGGAGGACCCTGAGGGGCTATGATCGAGCAGTGCAAAGTTTTGTGTCCTGAAAGTGGAAAATGTTTTATGCAACTATACCAAGGGGTTGGTAGACGGTTATTGGAAAACTGATTTGACCAGGAATGGTTTTGGTCGGAAAAGGAGGAGTTTTGGAGAAATAAACAAATGGTGATTTTCCAGTAAAATGTTTACAAAAGAGACTACAGAGATGTATTTTCGGGAAAAAGTTTTAAACGAGACTTCTTACAAAAACAGATTTATGGGAAAAGTTTTAAAAGCCTTCTTTCCTTTTTCAATAAAGATATGGAGATTTCAAAACAAAGTTTTATTAAACAAAATGATATCCTTCTCTTTTCAACAAGGATATAGAGTTTTCAAAGCAAACAAAGTTTTATTTAAACAATAAAAAGAGTAGTGCATGCTCATTTCGGGGGTAGTTTGCGAGTACATTCAAATGTACTCATATTGGTTTCGTCCCTGGCTATTGTCTTAGCCAGATTTTGAAGAGGAGCAGTTTGAAGAAGAAGGTTTCGATGATGTCATTGCGAACTAGGGCGCTTCCCAGTCAGCTGCCTGTAGGGTTGGCAAGTGACTTGGGCTCCACGTTGATTTGGTGATTTCCGCTGCGAGTACCTGATGAAGTTATGACTTCAATCAAGTAAGTATATTTATTCGGTATTTATGGGTGTTCTTTTGATACCAGTTTGATTGTGCTCAGTGATAGACTGATCATGGGATCGCTGATGTTGTAGGCACAAGTGTATTTCGGACAGCTAATCCGGGGTCCCCACACAGCCGATACCATGTGCGACCACATTTACCCACATATGGGAAAAGGGCTTAGTCATATAATTTGCTCATATTAGTATGGGATGCCTCATCGACGGAGATGACTCCGTTATGCATGAGGGGATGGTTTGGTGACCTACCCCTGACCTGGGTCCTCGCTCAAACTCTATGAAAGATAAAGAGGATGATAGAAGGATGTCCCCTATACAACGCCGGGCAAAACTATGAGTCCTCACACTTAGATTCCGACGGGCTGGGTTAAGTGTTGATGGAAAGTGTCATATGGGCAGGGTCCTATACTAGCATGAGCAAAGGACAGGCTATGGTCGGTGACTCAACTTCGCATACACCTTGTATGGCGGGACGTGGCTGACACGATGAGTTGCCGGATGGATGTGGGAAAAGCGTGCTACCTCTGCAGAGTGTAAAACTATTCGAATAGCCGAGTCCTCGGATATGGACAGTTGGAAGGCCCTACTTTGACCATGTGCAAGTTTTGAAAAGATTTGAGTTTTAAAAAGAAAATGAAGTGGAGAATGTTCCATACACCTATACCAACGGATCGGTATGAGGTTGTTGGAGGCAAGTGGACCATGACGGGCTATGGTCGGAAAAAGGAGGAGTTTTGGAGAAACAGATAAAATGGTGATTTTATTAAAGATAGTTATAAAATTCTTCTTACCTTTTTCAATAAAGATATAGAGATGTTTTAAATAAATAAAAGTTGAAATTAAAATAAAACTAGTGCATACTCATGTTGGGGTAGTTTGCGAGTACAATCAAATGTACTCATATTGGTTTCGTCCCTGGCTATTGTCTTAGCCAGACTTCGAGGAGCACTACGCCGAGGAGGAGTATGGCGACTTCTATGCGAACTAGGGATCTCCATAAGTCAGCTGCCTGTCGGGTCGTTGTTAGGATATGATGTCTACTACGCCGTAGCTTCCGCTGATTATTTTGGTTTGGCCCATGAAGGCACCTATGTAAGACTTGGTCTAAATGACCATTTATGTAAGACTTTTAATTCGGTATTGTAATGGATGTAAACTTTGGTATTCAGTTCGGATTATGTGCAACGACAGACTGATCACGGGATCGTTGTGTTAAGCATAATCGGGTATTTCGGACGGCTAGTCCGGGGTCCCCACAGAGCTGGTATCAGAGCCATCCTGACTTTAAGAGACCTTAGATTAGCATGGTCGCTAGATAGATGTTACAAAAGTTAATTTCTAAAAAAAAAGGAGTGAAGTATTTTCGAAAATTGCTTATCTCCAATCCTCTTACTTATGCAAAATTTTACTCTCATTAAATATTACATTTTCCTTGTATCCTTAAAATTTTGCACACTTGTCATCCCATTAAGCTTAAAATTTTGCTCACTTGTTGCCTCACTAAATTTAAAATTTTGTACACTTGTCATCTCACTAACTTAAAATTTTGCTAAAAATTGTAGATGGCGATCCATTTCACCGAGTTCGTTCAGCTTGAGAGGGACGGCAAGTTGATGTTCGAGAAGGACTTGTTCGAGTTGAGCAAGCTGTTAGGTCGCCCCGCTCCAGAGTTTAAGGGAGCCCAGGTGACACTCTCGGCAACGGGAACCTGTGTTGGTAGTTGAGTCGTCTGTTCGGGGGAACATCAAGTCTCCCGGATCCAGGACGCTGATCTTCACCACCGTGGACGTCACTGGGACGACGGACTGTGTCGTATGCAGAGGTGCTAGCCCGACTTTGTGAGGAGCACAAGGCGGAGTTAGTGAACTCCCGTTTCCGGTTCTACGGGAGGCGCACGATGATGGACACCCTATCCGATCCCCTCTACACCCGACGTTTGGAGAGTACATCCTGGACATGGAGATTATGCTCTTCCGCACCCAGGAGGATCTGATGTGTGCTAGACTCGGTCTCGCTTGAGCGCATCTCGCTCAGTGAGAGTCGCGAGCGTGAGGCGCAGCTGAAGAGGAGAAGGTCGCTCTTCTCAAGAAGAGGACCCAGCTGAGGAGGACCATCGCCAAGCTCCGCAAGAGGGTGGCGGAGCAGGACGAGATGATGAGGACATGGAGCATCAGGCCAACGAGATGGAGGAGGAGGGCGAGGATCTCCGCAAGGAGAACAACGCTTTCCTCAGTGACGATGACGACTTCCTGGAGGAGATGGACTATGAGCAGGAGGACGACGAGGAGGAGTTAGTTGACGAGGAGGAGGAGCCACTCGAGGCAGTTCTCGAGGACGAGGAGGAGGACCCGAGGAGCCACCTACCAGTCCGACGCTGACGCAGCAGAGCCTGAGGTTCCACCTCAGTAGGCGAGTGACTTGAGTACTACCGCAGGATTAGGTTGACCCCCTATCGCTAGTCGAGTCGAAGTAGTGGTTCTTTTGGAAACCATGTATTATGTACATTAGATGTAGGCGATGTTGTAAGCTTGATGTTGTGAACTCCTTGATGTGATGTTTGTGTTATATAAGTGTGTTAGTCTTGTTTGATCTGTGTAAAATATTTTCCATATCATCCTTAATTAATCAACCACTTCGCGAAATCGTCTTTTCCCTTAGTCGAACCTTTTTGCCTTGCCTCTTATACCCGGTGTGCTTCAGGATGGTGGACACTCGTCGCACCAACACGGATGGAGGACCACCACCACCCAACCGACCCCCGCCCAACTTCTTGCGCTTATCATGGAGGAACGCCAAGCTGCCCGGAGGAGCGTCAAGCTCATCTCGCTGCCCTGCAGCAGATCGCTGCCGCCCATCTCAACCACAAAACAATAACAACAACAATGGTGGCAATGGCAATGGCGATGGAAACCAGCGATCCACTTTGAGCGATTTCCAGAAGACCAACCCACCTACCTATTCCAAGGGACTTCACCCACTGGAAGCCGATGATTGGCTTCGCACCATCGAGAACAACTGGAAGTTGCTGTGGGAGAAAAGAAAGTGCTGTATGCAACCCACTATCTTGCTGGACCTGCACGAGCTTGGTGGGAAGCTACCAAGGCTCTCCAGCAAGCTGGCCATGTTATCAACTGGGCTGAGTTCCAGGAGAAGTTCCGCAAGAAGCATATTCCCAGCGGACTCATTGAGAGGAAGAAGGATGAATTCCGCAAGCTGAGGCAGGGAAGTAAAGATGTGGTCGGTTATCTTGATGAGTTTACCGACTTATCTCGGTATGCTCCTGATGACACCGACACGAGAAGAAGAAGATGGAGCGTTTCCTGAATGGACTTCATGATGAACTGCAGTGTGCTTGGTTATCCATGACTTCTTGATTGGAGTCACTTGTGGACAAAGCCATCCAGCTGGAGACCAAGCGCAAGTCTATGTTTGAAGGTCGTAAGAGGAGGATGAATGCTCAGGAAGGTTCGAGCACCAGAAGCCTCGTATCTTTCAGCAAACCCCAAGCCTGCCTATCGACCACCACAAGCTCCACGCCCCAATTTCCCTAACCGCCCAAACAACTTCAACCGCCCCAATGACAATAACCGTCCCGGAGGAAACTTCAACAACTTCAACCGCAATGCCAATGTTGTCTGCTTTGAATGCGGCAACAAGGGTCACTACTCCAGAGAATGCCCCAATCCTAAGAGGAATGTTCAGCGCCCCAATGCCCGGCACCGAACAATGGTCAAGGCCGTAATGGAAATGGCAAGAATGCCGCACCCCGCGGAAATGTTGCTGTTGCCAAGGGCGTCTGCACCACATCAATGCTGAAGAAGCCCAGGATGCGCCAGATGTTGTGCTGGGTACGTTCCTTGTCAACTCAGTACCTGCAACTGTTCTGTTTGATTCTGGTGCTACCCATTCCTTTGTTACCCAAGAATTTGTTGCTAAGGGAGGTTTAGTCGGAGCCTCTTACCCAAACCCATGGTCATCCAAATCCCAGAATCCACCGTAGAGACCAAGTTGTTTTGCCCGATTTCCCTTGAGATCAAAGGAGAAAAGTTTCCAGTCGACTTAATCGTTCTGGGAACCCAAGGCATAGATGTTATACTTGGTATGAATTGGCTAGCCAAGTACCATGGTCGAATAGACTGTGCCAGAAGAGCTGTATCCATCACCACCGACAAAGAGTAGAAGTGGAGTATGTGTCTGAAACCAACATTCTCAACCAGGCTGCCATGAGGCATAGCTCGACCCACCCTAGATGAGATCCGTGTTGTTCACCTATTCCGAGATGTTTTCCCTGAAGAGTTGCCTGGTATGCCGCCAGACCGGGATATTGAGTTCATAATTGAACTTATCCCAGGAACAGCCCCTATATCCCAAAGCCTTATCGGATGAATCCGGAAGAACTGGTTGAGTTGAAGAAGCAGTTGGCTGATATGCTCAGCAAAGGTCTTGTTCGCCCAAGCGCTTCACCTTGGGGATCACCCATCATTTTTGTGGACAAGAGAGACGGTACCACACGCCTGTGTGTGGATTATCGCAAGCTAAATGACGTGACCATTAAAAACAAGTACCCTCTTCCCAAGATCGAGGATCTGTTCGATCAGATGAACGGAGCCCGAGTCTTTTCCAAGATCGATCTTCGGACAGGATATCATCAGTTGAAAATCCGAGAGTCAGACATTCCCAAGACCGCCTTCACCACCCGTTACGGTTTGTTTGAATACACCGTGATGTCCTTTGGTCTGACCAATGCCCCAGCCTATTTCATGAATCTCATGAACAAGATTTTCATGGAGTACCTCGACAAGTTCGTGGTAGTTTTCCTCGATGACATCCTTATTTATTCCAAGACCGAAGAAGAGCATGCTGAACACCTGCGTCTAGTTTTGGAGACCCTCCGAGCACCAGCTGTATGCCAAGCTTAGCAAGTGTGAGTTTTGGCTCAGTGAAGTGGCATTTCTCGGACATGTTGTGTCTGCGGAGGAATTTCTGTTGACCCGAGAAGATCCAAGCCATTGTTGACTGGAAAGCCCCAACCAGTGTGACTGAAATCCGAAGCTTTCTCGGACTAGCGGTTATTACCGCAAGTTCGTTGAAGGATTTCCAGTATAGCCAAACCCATGACCCAACTGTTGAAGAAGGACAAGAAATTTGAATGGACTCAGAAGTGTGAAGATAGTTTCCAAGAATTGAAGAAGAGACTGACCTCAACCCCAATCTGATTATGCCAGACGTCACCAAGAGTTTCGACGTGTATTGCGATGCATCACGCCTCGGACTTGGTTGCGTTCTGATGCAAGAAGGCAAAGTTGTGTCGTATCTGTCCCGGCAGTTGCGACCGCATGAAGAGAATTATCCAACCCATGATCTGGAGTTAGCTGCTGTTGTTCTTGCTCTTAAGACGTGGCGTCCCTATCTTGCGGGACATCGCTGCGAGATCTATACGGATCATAAGAGCTTGAAGTATATTTCACCCAGAAGGAGTTGAACCTGCGACAGAGGAGATGGATGGAATTAATCAAGGATTATGATATTGGAATCCATTATCACCCCGGAAAGGCTAATGTAGTTGCCGATGCCCTTAGTCGCAAACCTTGCACCCTGAATGCCTTGATCCAAGCCGAACAGCCAGCCTTGTTCAAAGAGTTCAAAGATTTTGGACTAGAACTTGTTAGCCATGGTTATCTCGCCAATTTAGAGTTAGCCCCAACCCTGATGGATCAAATCAAGAAGCCCAAAAAGATCATGAAAGCATTGAAGGAATTAAAAGAAGATTTCTCTCGGCAAAGCACCCGGTTTTACCGAAGATGCTGAAGGAGTGCTGAATTCAATGGCCGTATCTGTGTGCCCAATGTCATGGAACTTAAGGAGTTAATCCTGAAGGAAGCCCATGAGACCCCTTATTCAATCCACCCCGGCGGAACCAAAATGTACCAAGACCTTCGAGAAAGATTTTGGTGGCATGGAATGAAGCGAGAGATTGGTTCTTTTGTAGCCAAGTGTGATATCTGTCAGCGAGTCAAGGCTGAACATCAGCGACCCGCTGGATTGCTTCAACCTTTGAAAATTCCCGAGTGGAAGTGGGATGAAATTGGAATGGATTTTATTACCGGACTTCCAAGATCCAACCGAGGCCATGATTCAATCTGGGTCATCGTTGATCGACTGACCAAGGTTGCCCATTTCATTCCCGTCAATACCACTTATCGGGGAAATCAGACTTGTATATTTCCAGAATAGTAAGCCTGCATGGTGTGCCTAAGAAGATTGTATCTGATAGAGGCACGCAATTCACCTCAAGATTCTGGAAATCCCTTCACGAAGCCCTCGGAACCAAGTTAGCGTTTAGCACAGCTTATCATCCCCAGACCGAGGCCAAACTGAGCGAGTGAACCAGATATTGGAGGACATGCTTCGCGCATGTGTTCTATCCTATGGTTCCAAGTGGGAAGATTGTCTTCCGTTTGCAGAGTTCTCTACAACAATAGTTATCAGTCTAGTCTGCAAATGGCCCCTTTTGAAGCCCTTTACGGCAAGAAGTGTCGTACGCCCCTGAATTGGTCCGACACCGGAGAAGGCAAATTGTTTGGACCAGATACCCTCCGTGAAGCTGAAGAGCAAGTTCAGCTTATTCGTGAACGTCTCAAAACTGCCCAATCCCGTCAGAAGAGTTACGCTGATCCCAAGCGTCGCGATGTCACTTTCAGTCGGAGATTATGTCTATCTCCGAGTGACACCCTCAAGGAATGCAGCGTTTCCATGTCAAAGGAAAATTAGCGCCAAGATATATTGGACCTTTCAAGATCATTTCTCGTCGAGGAGAAGTATCCTATCAACTGGAGTTGCCCCAAGAGTTATCGGATTATCACGATGTCTTCCACATTTCCTTGCTCCGGAAGTGTCTTGAAGTTCCCGACCAGCCTGATGTTTTCAAAAACATCGACCACCTCTCCATCGACCTGAACCAAGACCTGACTTATCGTGAGAGACCCGTCAAGATTCTCGAAGAAGATGTCTTACCCGGAGGCGCGCGATCAAGTTCTACAAAGTCCAGTGGACTAACCACTCCGAAGAAGAAGCAACTTGGGAACGCGAAGACTATCTTAGAAGCGAATTCCCAAACCTCTTTAGTACCTAAGCCTAGCAAATCTCGGGACGAGATTTATTTTAAGGGGGGAAGGATCTGTAACATCCCAAAATTATAATAAGTATTATTAGTCCAAAAATGTGGCCAACAAAAACTTTTGTTAAGTTATGTGTGTTGATTGTATATTGTTGCTTGTGATGTGTTTGCTCTAATTAAAAAATTGAAGAAAAGAAATAAAACAAAAGTTAAAAACTAGAAAATCATGTGACAAGTGTCACACCATTTCTCCAAGTGAGAAATTATTTTTCCTTCAAACAAAATTTAGTGGAGTGGAAATATAATCACTCTCATTTTATTCCTACAACTTTTCCCTCTCCAAATATTAATTTCCAAAAGCCTAAATTGAAATTCTAATTCTTTCTTTATCTTATTCAAATCAAGAAATGTGCTATGTTACACTTGACAAATAAATAAATAAATAAATAAACAACACCACAAATCTTGATAAACATGTGTGAAGCAAATTATGAAAATAAATTTTGGAAAATTAAAAATTGGTTTGGTTCTGGCATTTTGTCGAGCACATGGTGGGCAGAACCAAGTTCTTCCCCAATTCGATCCCAATCCGCTCGAATTCGAGCGAATTCGAGCGTAATCGAGAAAGCCACTGCCTCCATTCGATCCCTCGCACCTCTCTCACCCCCTAGCTCGCCAGGACCGAAGACACGCGTGCAGAAGCCGGGCGCCGTGGTCGCCGCCGTCGATGCCGCACTGTGCCGTGTCTGCACTGTGGCCGGCATCGAAGTAGGGCACCGTGCTGGCCCGCACCATGCCGCCCTGCCTCCCTCACCTCTCTGCTCCCTCTCGACGCAGCAAACCACCCAGCAGGAGCCCGCACCCTTAGGCCTTGTGTCGCGCCCATGCACGTCGAGCACCGCCCGAGCACGCCCATGGCCGTCCCCCACTCTGAGCTCGCGCAGCTCGCCTCCACGCGGCCATCCTTGCTCCCCTGCACCCCAGCATCGTAGCCGCACCGCCCCCTATGGCGTGCTCTCCCTTCCTCTGGACCTCTCCCTGCACCGCGTCCACGACGCGCCGGAGCTCGGCAATAAAAAGGGCAACCCGCACCGTGCACTCCACACTCCACCACTGCCTCTCCCTTGCTCTCCACCATCTCTCGTGCACCGCCAGGAGGGCGGAGCCGCTGCTGCTGAGCTGCTGCTGCCCGTGTTCTTCTCCGAGCTCGGCCGTGCCCGAGGTTGAAGACGACCACGGCCGTGCCGTGCCTCTCCCCTTTTCTTGCTTCTCTGGCCTACCTTCGCATCTCCATTACACCCGCACTCACCCGTCGCGTTTTCCCCTTGATCCGTGCCCAGGAGCGACGCAGGGAGCTCACCGGAGTCAGTACACGGCCGCGGAGGAGGAGCTGCTCGTCGCCGACACTAGGAGCCTCCCCAGCAAGCACGAGTCCACCCAGAAGCTTCCCCGAGCCTCCGCCGTCGATCTGCGTCATCTCCGTCACCCCCAAGCCACCCTAGGTGAGCCTCCGATCACCGTAACCGTCACGGGCACGGCGGCGCCGCCCAAACGAGGGCGTCGCCGTTGCTTTTGATCGTGGGCCATTGGATCCTAGATCCACGGCAGCGTACCGCTTCGCTTAGAACAGCCACTGACGAGTGGGCCCCGCTCGTCAGACTTTTAAACTTTATCCAGCGCGTGCAGCGTTTCGGTTGAGTAACTGACGAGTGGACCCCACCCGTCAGGATTCTCAACATTATCCAGAACAGAGTAGTTTTCTAATTTAATTTCTCTATGAATTTCAGTACTGGACATAACTTAAAATTCAATATCTCGAGATTTAAAAATCCAAATAAATCAAATCAAAAATTTCTGGAAATCTTATGAAATTGTTTAACCAACCCAAGTGGTTTCATTTCATTTAGATAAATAACAAAAATGTATTATTAAAAATGCCACAAAAGGTTTAAAACCTAAACTTGTTTGTTTCTGATACTCTATTAGCCCAAATAATTCCAAACCAATTTTGTTAGCTTGGTACTGTGATCTATTAGCTTCCCTAATTTTGGTAGAATTAATTATGCAATAATAATGGTTTAGTATAAAGTTGTATTTAGAAAACCCTTATGCATAAAAACAATTATAGATGCTTAATGTTTAACCCAAATTAATTAGGACTAATTTTGTTAGATCACATTTAGTCATGGTTAGTTACCCCTAAAAGGATTTAATTTTAGGATAAACAGAACTTAATTTGTAGCTAAAACTTGATTATTAATTTTCTAGATTAAAACAATTATGTAGGGAGTTTGGTAACTCCAATTAATCCAAATCAAATTGTGCTGTCTTCTACACATCATTAGCTTTCTATAGAATTTTAGTTTGTATTTTTGTGACTAACAGAACTTGAGTTATGTAATTAAACATGTTCAACTAGTTTCTGCCATAATTAAGACATAAATAAACAAGGGTTAATTCAATTAAATTGAAACCAAATTGTGTTGCTTGATGTGTGTAGTGGCTATTTATAGCATTTAAGATTGTAATGTTGTGATGTTGATTGAGTAGTTTAGTGATTGTTTGTATTTATTTGTTTGTTAATTAGACGAGAGCGTTGTCGGATTTATCGAGGAAGGGGAATTTGTTGAACCTGAAGATCAAGACCAAGGTCACTTTGTCGAGCACGGCAAGCTACTCTCTGAGCTTGCACCCCAAATATATGCATCTATTTTTATAACATGATTTACTCCCAAGTCAATGATTTTTAAAACCTTTTCAAAAAGCATATGAAAAACTATTTTGCCACCGATGTAGAAGTATAAGATAGTTTATATGAAATTATAGGATGAAAAAAAATTAAAATAAATAAATATGGTTTATTCAAAACTCCTTTGAAAATACTTGTATGGAAGTGGAATGCCGAGATGTCGGTGCTGAAGTGGAGAAATGGAGAATGGTGATGTTTATGAAAAATGCACATTTGTGTCCTTGTACTTACGTCAACCAGCCGATACCCTGTGCGACCATATTTACCCACATATGGGAAAAGTGATTAGTCATATAATTTTCTCATATTAGTATGGGATGCCTCATCGATGGAGATGACTCCGTTATGCATGAGGGGATGGTTTGGTGACCTACCCCTGAACTGGGTCCTCGCTCAAACTCTATGGAAAGATAAGGAGGAGGATAAAAGGATGTCCCCTATACACCGCCGGGCAAAACTATGAGTCCTCACACTTATATTCCGACGGGCTGGGTTAAGTGTTGATAGAAATTGTCATATGGGCAGGGTCCTATACTAGCATGAGCAAAGGACAGGCTATGGTCGGTGACTCAACTTCGCATACACCTTGTATGGCGGGACGTGCCTGATACGATGAGTTACTAGATGGATGTGGGAAAGCGTGCTACCTCTGCAGAGTGTAAAACTATTCGAATAGCCGAGTCCTCGGATATGGACAGTTGGAAGGCCCTACTTTGACCATGTGCAAGTTTTGAAAAGATTTGAGTTTTAAAAAGGAAATGAGGTGGAGAATGTTCCATACACCTATACCAACGGATCGGTATGAGGTTGTTGGAGGCAAGTGGACCATGACGGGCTATGGTCGGAAAAAGGCGGAGTTTTGGAGAAACAGATAAAATGGTGATTTTACTCAAAGATAGTTATAAAATTCTTCTTACCTTTTTCAATAAAGATATAGAGATGTTTTAAATAAATAAAAGTCTGAAGTTAAAAATAAAACTAGTGTATACTCATGTTGGGGTAGTTTGCGAGTACAATCAAATGTACTCATATTGGTTTCGTCCCTGGCTATTGTCTTAGCCAGACTTCGAGGAGCACTACGCTAAGGAGGAGTATGGCGACTTCTATGCGAACTAGGGATCTCCATAAGTCAGCTGCCTGTAGGGTCGATTGTTAGAATATGATGTCTACTACGCCGTAGCTTCCGCTGATTATTTTGGTTTGGCCCATGAAGGCACCTATGTAAGACTTGGTCTAAATGACCTTTTATGTAAGACTTTTATTCGGTATTATAATGGATGTAAACTTCGGTATTCAGTTCGGATTATGTGCAACGACAGACTGATCACGGGATCGTTGTGTTAAGCATAATCGGGTATTTCGGACGGCTAGTCCGGGGTCCCCACAAAATTTTCGGGAACACGCTCCCTCCAGCACCTACTGGCTTCAAGGGCGTGCTCCCACCCAACCGCTGGAGAATGAAGCCCGTGATACCCGATGGGCCAGAGGAGGCGGCCAAGCAGTCCAACCGTAGCCATGGCCAGCCGCCGATGATCGGCCACATGCCCATCCCGCTCACATCTCGCCGCTTCTACGTTCAGCTGGACAACGATGCTCGTCATCCCCAGGTCCTTCCAGGCGGCCCTGAAGGAACGGTTGCAGATCCCACTACCTAGTTGCATGCCTTTGACGGCCTGCGACTACTTCGACGAGTGGGTGTAGGTAACCACGCATGGCGGTAAGATGGTTCTAGGCCGAAACTGGCCGGATGTGCTGCTCAAGTATGAGCTGGAGGAAGACAACGCCAACGTCTTCGAGCTCAACGCCCACGGCTTCAAACAAATCACTGGCCAAAATGAAATTTTAAAATGTAGTTTTTAGAGCACTGGATTTGTTATATTTTGCACAGTGCAACACAAATCTCATTTCATCATGAAACTTTGCACGGTGTAGAACACTTATATATGTTTGTTTACAAAAATATCAGAATTTTTGAGATATTTTACTTTTTTTATTGTATGGCTTTCTGTACTTTGTTCTTGTACTCCATACAGTGTATGTGGTACTCTCTGATTGTACGCAGGCTTTCAAAAAAAAAAGAGCATATGAGCTCGGGAGTCGAAACGTCTCTTCCTGGAGAAGGCCTCCATTGTCATTACTGACTAGGTACCTGAACGCGGCAGATGCCGCGTGCGTGTTCTTTGAATTCAAATTTGGAAATACGATGAATTTTGTTCGAATTTGCTGTATTGCGTTGGATTTGTTTTTTGGAATTTGGGTAATGTTTGTTGGAAATGTTACTAAATAGGGGAAGAAATTCTGTATATGTTGCTGAAAAGATGCAAAAAAATATATTTAGGAAGTTGAATTATTCGTGTGAAGGCATTTTTTTTTTTGGTTTTGAGTCATCCTTTTTTTTTGGTTTTTTTTATGGTTTGTGGAAATTTTGCTAAAAAAGGGGGAAAGAAGAAAGGATAATCGTGTGGGCACACAAATATTTAGGAAGTTGAATTATTCGTATGAAGTAAATTTGGTAACGTGCATATTTAAAAGTTGTGTATGTTTGGAAATTAGTGCAATTAAGAAGGGTTTGTGGTTAAAAATTGTTTAGACTTTGAAGAGTGTTTAAGTTTGGGTGTTTTTCTGATTCGAATTCTATTTTTACGTTTGTAAAATGAGTAGGTTGCAAAGATATGTAAAAATTTGAATTTTGTAAATTTGAAATTTAGGTATATGGCAGAAATAATGAGCATTTATTTTTGTGAGGGTATTTGTAGAAATATTTTCATGTTCTGGAAATTATTTTAAAGAGGAAGTGCATTGGGATTTTCTTTAAATATTCATCAATTTGAAATATTCGAACATATCAGCCGTCGGGGTTTGAAGTGGTGAAATTCGCTGGAATTTGTCGTGCGAGTATCTTGAAATTGTCATTTAGGGTAACTTGGAATTTTTAGGAAATTTGAATGTTGCATTATGGTTGTATTTTTGGCAGAAATATTAAACGTAGCTCTGTAGTTAGAGGACATATATTATATGGGCATTTATTGAAGTTAATATTTAATTAGGTAACTTGCATATGAATTTCATATTTAGAGGAAGTTAATCTAAATTAGCTTGAATTATTTGTCAAATTGAAATGTTAAATTGAAGTCCATTATTAGAGGAAATGTATTTATGAGCATTTTGTAAAGTCAACTTTACCGTGCATTTGTGTTTTTTTCAAAGTTTGACCATTTTGAAATGTTTAAATATGTTTGTTTTTTTGCTGTAAGTAGATGGCATTTTTTTTTGTGGGCATGTTGATATATTGTAGAGTATCTCCAATTTTTAAGGGAGTTGGGATGTTAAAAAAAGTTTTAGGTTTTTGTTCATTTGTAATTTAAGGCCATAATAAGTGCAGAAGCACGAAATTTTCGAATTTTTTTTTGGAAGGGTCCCAAAGTTGTTGGAATGTTGCTTTTGATTTGTTACAAATTTTGTAGAAATTGTTTTGAACTGATTTGAATTTGTGTCTGGAATTTTTTTTTGGAAGGGTCCCAAAGTTGTTGGAATGTTGCTTTTGATTTGTTACAAATTTTGTAGAAATTGTTTTGAACTGATTTGAATTTGTGTCTGGAAATTACAAAAGTTTTCGAAAATCGAAAAAGGGAAAAGGGTTTTTTTTAATGTACTAATGAGGCCATATGTAATATTTGAAATTTCCTAGTTTTTTTTTGGAAGGGTCTCAAAGTTTTTGGAATGTTGATTTTGATTTATTAAAAATTTGTAGAAATTGTTTGGAACTGATTTGATTTTGTGTTTGGAAATCACAAAACTTTTCGAAAATAGGGAAAAAACAGAGGGAAAAAAAAGGGAGGCCGAGCCAGGCGCACGGCAGGCGGGCCAGCCCACGAACAGCCCACCTCCCCAGCCCAAGCCCACGTTGACGACGCGGTGACGTCACCGGTGGGCGGAGCTCCCGTGGCGGGACGGCGGCGACGGCGACGGCGAGGTCACTGGCGGCGATTTAGCGCGAATTAGGACACGCGGTTTGGAGCGCTGGAAGCGCGCGGACGCGATCTATCCGAAGGTGACGGCGTAGCCCCGTATTGGTCGCCGGAGCTTCGCCGGAGACGCGCGGACGCGGCGGCGGTCGCGGAGCACGGCCGCGTCGATTGCGGCGTCTCTGGAACAGCCCAGCACGCGTTCCTGGGCGAGGTGGAAGAGGAGGGGGCGGCGGAGGCTCCTGTGTACTTCAATCTGGAGGAAGAGGAGCGGAGCGGCGGGGGCGAGCGGCGGCGTCGACGGCGACCTCCGCGCCGTTCGCGAGAGAGGAAGGAGGAGAAGATGTCTGTGGGCGTTTTTTGCAGAAAAGGCCGTGTGCTTTTCCGAAATTGCGAACAGGTCCCTCGCACCGTAGGAAATTAGACTGCGGGTTAATTTTCCGCGTTGTGTGTCTGTTTGTGCAAAAGTGGCAGGTGCGCGAGCTCTGATTGGCTAAAATTGGAGTGCTACAGTGCACACGACTTTTAAAGTAATCTGGGCCGTCCGTTGGCTAGATCGGATGGCTGTGATTTATGGGGGCGACGTGGCCGCGCTGAGAGGAGCTGAAAAAGTTGTACTTTTATATACTAGGGAATGAGCATGTGTCCAGTTGAACTGCGGGTGCGTGAATCTGCTACGGGCGATGGGATCTGCAACTGTAGTTATCTAGATGAGGACAATATATGGGCATCGTGTATATTTGTATATCTGAGACTGCCACTGACAGAGAGTGGCGCGCTCTTCATTGAATGTACCGATGTAATCTATTCCTGTGCAAGTCAATGGCATCACGTGGTTGGTTTTCCCGCAACGGGTGTAGCTTCGCAGCGATCCACGGTACTATGAGACTCCAGATCGATCCACGGTATGTGCATTTAAAACGGGGGCCACCCGAGATCTCATGGCTAGCTGGTTGCCCCGTCGTCTAGAACGTGCGGCCAGGTAATTAACCACACCCTATTCTTCAGCCGAACGATCGACGTTGTGGTGTGCTTTCTCATCAATCAACAAAAGAAAAAGAAAAGGTAAACAGCGACATTGTGCTCGTGGCTGGGAAACCAAAGCCTCTGTCTGTGGCCGGACGCGAGCAGCCGTGAACCAATCAAAAAACCCGGTACGTACGTCATCAATTTCCAGTTTTTTTTTTGTGACGGGGACGTCTCCAATTTTCAGTTTACTGAATGGACCGAGTAAAAGCAGTCGGTGGGCCGTGGCCCATCAGGAGAAGAGAACAAATTGATGGAAAGAATTAGTGAAGTTCTTTACCAGGAAGAAATTTGGATTAAGCAGAGAGCAAGGGTTAATTGGCTAAAATCTAGAGATCGCAATACTGCTTATTTTCATGCGTACGCATCTCAACGTAGGAGAACTAACTCGATCATTACTCTGCTGCGTGAGGATGGGACGTGGTGTGAGGAACCTGAGGAAGTGAAGTCTGAAATTCAAAATTTCTATACTGAACTGTACACTTCAGAAGGAGTTCCACAGTTTGCTGGCCTCCTCAATTTAGTGGAGGAGAAAATTGGGCTGGAGGATAGAGAGCGTTTGCGTAGTGATTTTTCTGAAGAAGAGGTGAAACGAGCACTATTCCAGATGCATCCGTCGAAAGCACCAGGAGTGGATGGGTTGACTGCCGGTTTTACCAACGGCACTGGGATCTTATTGGTTAGGAACTCTGTAATGCGGTCCTAGGTTTTCTAAATGGTGGGGATATGCCTGATTCTCTAAATGATACAGCCATCATGCTAATTCCGAAGGTGAGAAACCCCCAATCCATTAAGCAATATCGGCCGATTTCTTTATGTACAGTCCTTTATAAGATTGCTACTAAGGCTGTTGCAAATAGAATGAGGCTTGTCTTAGAGTACACAGTTGGACAGGAACAAAGCGCGTTTGTTCCCAGAAGATTAATTTCGGATAATGCACTAGTGGCTTTTGAATGTATTCACTCGATGAGGAGGAAGAAGAAGGGGAAAAAGGGGCATTGTGCAGTCAAACTCGACATGATGAAAGCTTATGATCGTGTCGAATGGCCCTTTATTGAAGCAGTGATGTTGAAGCTTGGTTTTCCTTCCCGGCTAGTTCAGCTAATTATGAAGTGTGTACCTACGGTCAGATTTTCCGTCAAGGTGAATGGTGGTCTTCTTGAGCCCTTTTATCCTTCTCGTGGCATTCGGCAGGGGATCCTATGTCACCATATTTATTCTTATATTGTGCGGAAGGACTGACATCATTGTTACATCACTATAACACTGGCTTTGTGGATCGAGGTGTTCGAGTTTGCAACAGGTCACCTTGGATCTCGCACTTGTTATTTGCAGACGATTGCTTAATCTTTATTAATGCTAATAGTGCAAGTGCTCGGAGACTGGATGAAATACTTCAAATCTATGATGCAGCATCTGGTCAGAGGGTGAACAAAGAGAAGAGTGCTCTATTTTTTACTCCGTGTACTCCTAGTGAGCATAGGGAGGCAGTGAAACATTTTCTGAATATTCAAACAAAAACTTTTACAGAGAAGTATTGGGTCTTCCCACGGCTGCGGGAAGCTAAATAGTGATGCTTTTGAGTATATCTCAGATAGTGCAAGAGGCAGTATGAATGGTTGGGCTGAGAAGAACCTCTCTTACCCGGGGAAAGAAGCTCTGATAAAATCAGTTATTCAGGCCAAACCAACATATAGTATGTGTTGTTTTCTTCTCTCCAAGGGCTCATGCAAAAAACTCACGTCTTCGATGGGACAATTTGGTGGAGTGGAAATCTGGATAAGAGATCCATGCACTGGATTGCATGGGATAAACTGGCTATCCCGAAATGCCAAGGAGGCATGGGTTTCGGGATATGCATGCTTTTAATATTGCGTTATTGGGTAAGCAAGCCTGGAGAATTGTTATGAATCCGAATTCGCTGTGCTCTCAAGTTCTGCGAACGAGGTATCTTCATAATCAGAATTTTTTGGAGGCAGTAGCACCAAGAGCTGCTTCTCGAACCTGGAGATCTATCCTGGCGGGAAGGGATGCTTTGAAACTTGAGCTCGTGAAGCGAGTGGGCTCTGGTGATTCAATCTCTATCTGGGATGATTGTTGGCTCCCGGATACTGCGACAATGAAGCCCATGGGCCGAAAGCATGAGACTGACCTGTCCATGGTCAGTGAGTTGATAACACCATATCATCAGTGGAATGTCCCTCTGATCTGTGGTCTGTTTTTTGAGCCTGATGCTGATTCCATTTTAAAGATTCCTCTTCGTTCTTCGGTAGGAGAGGATATCCTTGCGTGGGCAAAAGAAAAATCATGTATTTATTCAGTGCGATCTGCTTATAGATCGTTAGTTCTGAGAAACCAGGGGGATGAGGCTGTTCGGCATGGGACAGTATCTTCATCATCAGATAATGGAAGTGATAAATGGAAACGATTGTGGAAATTATCAGTGGTTCCTAAGGTGCGAGTTTTTTGATGGAGAGTTCTTCGAGGTATTTTACCAGATTATGGGACTCTCACACGGAGGCATGTCATGGAAGATAGCACCTATGGAATCTGTAGAGCTGAGTCTGAAACCTTAATGCATGCGCTAATTGAGTGCAATCATGCTAAGATGTTTTGGACATAAGCTAAAGAAATCTTGTTGATTAAGCTGCCAAGGCTTCACCCGGCAACTTGGGCAGCAGATATCTTATGTGATCCTTCATTTGTACAGAAGGACAGAGAAATCATTATTACAGTGATGTACTCAATCTGACATCGAGAAATAATTTGACTCATGGAGAACTTGGATTTAATCCAGTTAAATCGATGCAGATGATACAGGAGACACTGCAGATGCTTGAACTTCCCAAAGTTAAAGGGTCGTTGAAGCAGTCCCGACAGCTAGGCAAATGGAGTAGACCACCTGAAGGCGTTGTAAAACTGAATTCAGATGGGGCTATTCGTTTGGACTCTGGTTTGGCTTCTATGGGAATTGTGTCAAGAGATAGGCTGAGTTTCCATGGTGCTGGTGGTAAGATTTACAGAGGTATTTCGGACCCTCTGGTAATTGAGGCTCTGGCTCTACGTGATGCTGCAGTTTATACGGTGCAGAAGGGTTTTGGCGATGTCACGTTCGAGGTGGATTGCTTTGAATTGGTGAAGCACTGGTCTAATCGTTACTTTGATCGTTCTGTGATTAGGCCAGTCCTAGATGAGATTAGCGAGCTAGGATCTTCTTTCCGGTCTTTTAGCATTTGTGGTGCACGATCGCGAGGCTAACCAGGCAGCTCACTCTTGTGCAAAATTTGTTATCATATAAGAGGAGGCGTGTTTGTGGGATGCTGAGCCACCGCCCTTTTTACTACACAGTCTTACGACTAATTGTAACGATGTAACTATGTGATATTGTTGAGGCAGCAAGTTTCAGATGCACTATTTTCCTCCCAGGGTACCTAAGGGGACTGGCAGGTTTTTAATGAGGCGGCTTGCTGACCTAATATATGGTGGTTGAAAATTCAAAAAAAAAAGTGTTTTGGAGTAAAAACATATAACGTCAGTCACGCTAGTACGGATCGGGTCATTCACGATCTAGTCTTAACACTATGTCACGGTTAATTTTTAGGAGCATGTTTTTATGGAGTTAAAAATGTCCGTAAAAATTATATTCAGGTACCCTATTTAATAACGTCGGCAAGAAATGATTTTTATGGGGCACTTTTCAAAAGTATCTCCAAAAGTATGTGTTTTATGGGTACATTTTAAAAGTGCCTGCAAAATATAATTTTTATGAGCGCTTCTGGAACGTTCCTGCAAAAATACTAATTGTTTGAGGCATTTTTCAAAAATGGCTACAAAATCTGATTTTAGGCACTCGTGAATTATATCTTGAGCTATTTTCCATAGCAAAAACTTGCCTTGGTATTATTTCACTTGAGCAATATAGTCCTTCCATCTCGGCCCTGAGTTATATTTCACATAGCCATCTTCCACCCTACGACTCTGCCGACGACGAGTCGAGTAGGCCCTCGTGCGGGCGGTAGATCTCACGTGGTGGAGTATATGTGGTGGCTGCTGGTTGGCACGAGTTCCTCGTCGTCGACGAGCACACATGGCGCCCCTCGCCGTCGTGCGCCCTCTTCCTTTTAGGCAGGGACGGAGGAAGGGGGACGAGCAGGGGCTTAGCCACCCCCAACTTGCTGATTTCCTTCATAAACTTCCTTACACTCATGCTTATAATTAGCAGTACTAAGCCACTCAGCCCCCTCCAACTTGAGTCAGCCCCCTCCAATACTAAATGCTGGCTCCGTCCCTGCTTTCAGGCAGCAGGCCACGACCCGTTGTCGCCTGCTCACCAAGTTTGCCACCGTGTAAGGCGTAACTCCTAAACTAACGAACTTTCAGCTTTCACTTGATTCAGAAATGCAACATTGTTGCCGGATTCACTCTGATCCATCCATTTTGGTGGCTGCTGGTTGGCGAGGAGTCGAGGAGTTGTCGATATCACACATGGCGCTCCTCGCGTCCCAAACCGTTGCACAACTGGGCCATAATTTTGTTTTGACGTATGCATTTTTGTCACCAATATGGGCCGACCATCTTAATTTAAAGAGGACTTAGTTCGGCCTCTAAACTACATTCTTTTCCAGTAATGGTCCAGCTCACTTAACTTGAAATATGCCTTAGAGGGTTCTAATATCTATCACTGTTTATAATCGTGGTAGAATATAGTCACATAACAAAAAAGAAAATAAAAAACAACACAATAAAAGTATATATGTAATACTCATATAAGGAATAAGACGTTTGAGAAAATATCAATAAATACGGGGATAAGAATATCTCTCACAATCTTCTCAGACGGTGTACAAACTTCCACGAATAGGTCATATTGCCGTGTAGAAACGCCCATAAACAGATTAAATTGGGGCAGCACTAAGCGTCCCCCGGGGGATCCCGCACGCCGATCCCCTGGGTGGAGAGCCGTCCGATGGAAATTCTATGGCCATTGGATCTCGCTGCTCCGCGTCGCATGCAGATAAATTCAAAACGTCGCTTTCTTGGACCCATCCATGACCGCGCGTGTCGCTCAAATTCTCCAGCGCGGGCGGATCGGTCGTACTATTAGCTAGCTATATGGTCAGAAATAAATCACTGTTTCCTCACGTCGCTGTCGCTCGCTGCTGCCTTGCATGCATATGCATGTGGTGGTCGTGTGAAGCTACCATGTGACTTCTCTCGCTTTGTGGCCATGTTACTTTCCGGCACAACGTTCAAAGAAAATGATGGTATAAAAAATGATTAAACAACATTTTTTTGCTGCGTATACATTTGCAACAAAATCACCATAATTTCAAACAAATATCACAAACTACTACAACAACAAAATCATATGTTTGCACCATTTTGAAAAACCGGGTAAGCAACTTCTTTTTTTCACTGCAAACTTATGATGCAAAAACAGTAGAACAATTGTAGCAACAAAATTCCTCTTGTGAAGCTGTCAGAATCCCGCAAATGTTTTTATAAAGCAAAAACGATTTATTTGTGATATGAATTTTGTACTACTGTAGCAAATGTCCAATTCCCCTCCAAAATCCTGCAAATGCTTCTGCGGAGTAAAATGTCAGTTCGTAACAAAAAATTTGTGCTACTTGTAGTAAATGCTTCTATGGAGAAAAAAAGTTCCATTGGTAGCATTATTTTCTATTGTAGCAAATTTGTGGCATTATAGCATTTTGAAAACATAAACCTAGTAAAATAAATAGAACATTATAGCATTTTGAAAACAGAAACGTAGCAAAAGAAATAGAAGTGTTGGTCAGAAAATTTTGACGAGATCTCGCAGGAAACCTCGTAGCAAAAGATTTATGACATTACAACATTTTAAGAACAGAAACGTAGCAAAAGTAGTATGACTGCTAGACAGAAAAAGTCTGACGAGATATCGCCGGAGTTCTCATCAGAAACCTTGTAGCAAACAAATTGTGACATTACAGCATTTCAAAAACAAAAAACGTAGCAAAATAATTATGACTATATAGCAAATCCCCGTTGGGCCGTAGAAAAATCTTCAAACTTAATCTCTAACCGGTAGCAACAAGGAGCAGTGTAGCAGCCCCAACAAACGTAGGCAGCAATGCTGTCCGACCCTTGCAGCATCCCCGACCTGTGACTAGTAGCATCATTGGCGACTTGAATCCCCCAAGATGGCAGCATCGACGCCGACGGACGGTAGCACCAGCGGCTGCTGCTTGCAGCAACGCCAACATATTGCGCAGCATCGGTGTCCTGGCTTCACAACACCGCCACATCATCACCTCCCCTTTTCGTACATTGACGACGAGTGGCTCCTCCCTTCGCCAACAACACGCACGAGATGCTCCCCAAATCCGGCACTCTGTACATCTCCCCCGCGGCCAGGCCGGGAAGGCGCGCGGGTTGCGGTACCGACAACACGTAAGGAGCCATCGCCATCAGCTCGGTCGTGGTGGAGCCAGCCGGTCGTAGCTCGTTGAGGAGGCGCGCGTGTTGCAAAAATTGCATCCCGTGAGAATAAATTTGCTACAAACATTATGTAGATTTGCATCAAAAAAGGAAAAAAATGCTACAAACTTTCCAAAATTTTGCACCACATTAAGAAAATTGCATCGTGTGAATAAGAAAATTGCCATAATCATGTGAATTTGAATCAAAAGTATAAAATTTCTGCTACAATGAACCTCCTCAAGAAATGCATGTTGTGAGAAAAAATTTGCAACAAACATTATGTCGATTTGCATCAAAAGAGGAAACATTCTGCTACAAACCTTTAAAAAAATTTGTACCACATTAAGGGTGTGTTCGGTTCCAAAATTGAGTGGAACGGAATGGCACGGTTCCATCCTGGGGAGGATTCTCGCGTTCGGTTCCGGGATGGAATGGAATCGACTCTTTCCACGGAAGCGAATATTCGCCGTAGATGCGGAATGCACCCGTCCGGCCAAATCGGCTGGACGGGGTGGAAGCGCTCTCTAACGAAAAAATCAGACGAGGTGGAACCGCTCGCTCTCATAGGCCTCTCTCTCGTCTCTCCATCTAGCGAGCGGACGCGGCCGCGGCCAGGCGAGCAGGGACGGAAACGAGCAAGAATGGAGCAAGGCGAGCAGCGTCCGGCTGGCGCGGCGGCGACCGGGCCGGAGCAAGGCGCGGCCGCGCCCGGAGCAGCGCCGGCGGCCAAGCGAGCAGGGACGGAAATCGAGCAGGGACGGAGCAGGGGCGGAGCAAGGCGAGCAGAGGCCGGCCGGAGCAAGGCGCGGCCGCGCCCGGAGCAGCGCTGGCGGCCAAGCGAGCAGGGACGGAGCAGGGGCGGAGCAAGGCGAGCAGCGGCCGGCCGATGCGGCGGTGGCCGGGCCGGAGCAAGGCGCGGCCGCGCCCGATTCAGCTTCGGCAGCCAGGCAAGCAAGGGCAGCGCCGACCCCAATCTGACTCTCCACATCGATTTGGGAAAAAATAACCTTTTTAATTTATTTTCTCTGTTAACTGCGGTTCTGAGATAAAAAATCAAGTTTAAATCCTAATTAATTGAATGTTTAACAAATAATACTGTTCCATTCCAATTTCAATTCTCCAACCGAACACGAAATAGAACCGTTCCATTCCGATTTCAATTCTCCAACCGAACCCGAGGATGGAACCGTCCCAGTGGAATGGAACCGTTCCATTCCATTCTAAAACCAAACACACCCTAAGAAAATTGCATTATGTGAAGAGGAAATTGCTACAATATGTTTGTGGATTTGCATGAAATGGGGAATTTGTTTGCCACGAAACTTATAAAAAAATGCACCGCACGAGCAAAAAAAAAGAAGAAGAAATGCTCTCACACCCGCAAACGCAACTCACTGACGTCGCTTCTCTCCAATCTCCGCAACCGGCGTCGCCGTCACGACGAGCAAAAGGAGAAGATGAGAGGAAGTAGAGGCCGGAGCAGGTGACAACGAGCTCGAACTGGCGGCCGCGGCAGTCAGCGCCACACTCGAGCACGGCGAGCACGAGCAACCCACCACGGACACGGGCGACGGCGGCGCAGCCCAGGCGAAGCGCGGTGGCGGGATCCTGGGAGGGAGACCGGCGGAGGGATGCGGAGGACGGTGCGGGCTTCCTTGATGCCGTCGAGGAGGGAGCATCGCCGGCGGCGGTCGGTGCAGGTGGCGTCCGCGCGGGAGGAGGCCGAGGCGGAGCTCGGCGCTTGGGCGAGTGAGGGCGCCGCAGAGCTAGTCGCTGGGGCGGAATAGGGCGCGGCGGCGCCGAACGTCGGCGGGACAGGAAGTGCCATCGAGGGCCAGTGGGAGGGGACGGTGACGCTTCTGTGCGACTCCTGCCGAGAGCCATGGAGGACAGGGAGAAAAGAAGGGATAAGGAAAGAAAACGTGGGTGGGCCGAGGACTTTTCTTCCGCCAAAAACTGGACACGTGGTGCACGGAGCATGCGGGGGATCAAGTCGCACGATCCCCCGGGGATAACCAGGCTTTCCCATTAAATTGGTACACCAACAATGACCTTCAAATCGGGAAACTCGCACTTCTGAGTTGGTCTAATGGGGTCGAAGAAATAGTTCAAAATTCGTGCGAACCACTTTTAGGCTAAACCTAGTGCTTATATTTTTATTTTGTCAATAAGAAATATGTACAAAAGAGAGAGACACTACAGGAATGGCCACCTGTGCTGACGGCCGCAGCCCGTCGGCAAAGGAAGCAATGTCGTCGGCACACACCTATGCCGACGGCCACCGTCGGCACAGGGTGGTCGGTATAGGGCCTTGTAGGCACAGGCCACCTGGCCGTCGGCACAGCTATACACCGTCGGCACAGCTTTTGCCGACGGCCAGAAACGCACCGTCGGCACCTAGGTTGTCGGTACAGCGGCGGGTGGGGCCCACATTAGCCGGGCGAGGGGGGCCTGTGCCGACGGCCAAGCCGTCGGCACAGAGTTGCCACGTGGAGGCAACTGGTCGCTCCAGGGAGGGGCATGTGCCGACGGCATTGCCGTCGGCACAGACACCAGTGCCGACGGCAATGCCGTCGGCACAGGTTTGCCCAGATTTTTTTAATCCAGCAGCTCGTATTTTGCAGCAAAAATAGCAGAAAAAATAATCAAAAATCACGACAAATTCACAACAAACAAGATCACACAATGGCTCCATATATCATCAAGCAAAATGCTATATCATCAAGTAGATACACATAGGACCATCATCAAGTATATACATACATAGCTAGATGTCTAGACGCCCAAAGCCCTACATCTATTGCGGCGACGGCGACGGGGTGAACCCCATATCTCCCCGGCTGAGAATAGGTGAGCGTCAGATCGGCGCAGCAGAAGCACCGGAAGTAGGCGAAGCACCTGGAGAAGCTGAAGCACCGGGAGAAGGACCACCGGTATGTAACGGTGTGATGCCAGGCGAACCCGTCGAGGAACTAGGAGAAGCACAAGGATCAATGTGTGGGTTCTCGACGAGCATCCCGTTTCCTACATGTTTGAGCAAGAGTTAGCAACTGCGAGGCAAAGGAAAGCAGTAACCAGTGGTTTGGGATCAAACTTACCGGGTACTTTTGTAGTAGGAGAGAGCAAACACGTCCCTCGATGGCATCCGTGGAGTCGTACCCGGCTCCGGAGGCTCGTCCATAGGAGGGGCTACCCACACTCCAGTGGTGAAAAAGTTCAGCACCGACTGCAGATAGTTTAGATGTCAGGTGTTGCAAAAATAAAGGTTCAAACTAGAGAAGTGGGACTTGTCATATTTGACAAAAGTAAAGGTTAAAACTTACAGCTCGGAACAACTTTTGATACCCGGTCCAAGGCTTATTCATCTCCTCCCACTTGGCAAAGGCCACCTCATACTCCGCATGAGCGGCAGCGTAGGCTTCCTCAAAATCGGGCTACAATTTCGAAAAGAATGAATCTCGTCAACTTAGCCATGCAAGAACGAATGTCGGAAAGAGGATGCAAAAAAACTTACATCGATGGGAGTGGATCGACGAGGCTGTTGTCAGGGAGAGTAGCTTTTGCCTGCGTGAAGGTCATGGCAGGCCTAACCACCTTATTAAGAGTGCGATTACGGCCATGCGGCCTTCCGTGCCCCGAGAGCACCACCACCCTGCATCGCGAAAAGAATTGTTATTCATACCAAGTAGAAACATGCGGTGAAAATAAATGCACGTTGTTCCATGTATATAATACCGACCTCTCGTCGACCTCCTCGCTCAAGGGGTCATCCACCTCCGGGTGAAAACCCTGGAACGTCGTGCAGTAGCTGTCCACGGCCTCCTCGGTTCTGCCGTAGTACTCAGGAACCTATGGCTGAGGCTTCGATGGATCGGGCTTCTTTTCCCTCATCTTCTTCCACGCACCGATGTGGGAGCTTACCGTCCCAGTATCGGCGTCCTGCATCACGAAAAGAAATGTTATTCATACCAAGTAGAAACATGCGGTAAAAATAAATGCACGTCGTTCCATGTATATATATATACCATCTTATCCTTAAAGAGGAAGTGGTTGCGGTTTCCCGCACTGTGTGTTCCCTCGGAGCCTCGGTTTGCCTTGTTCCGCTGGCTCACGATGCCGAAATCCGCGTCTTCCCCGACCCACCTCCTAACCAACGCATCCCATGCGTCTTCTTTGCCGTCATCACCTGAAAATGCAATTCAAGAAGAGCTAAATGCAATGTCAACTTAGCAGCAATATAGAATTCCATTGACAATTTACTTACCGAAATGTACTCCTCCTTTGTCATCTTCGCTGCATTCTTGGCATTATCCGCCTTCTTGGCCCTCTTGCCCGTCTTCTCATACGTAAAGTCATTGGCGGATGTAAACTTTTGGTTGTTGAATTGCTGCCGTGTCAACCTCACACAATGAGCATGCAAAGTGCTATCCGCAGCTTGCTGGTCCAGCACACGATAAAATCGCTTCAACCATGCATTAAAAAATTGTGAGTCATGAGTTATCACGGTGGGGTCATTAACTATGAACGGAATTCGAATAATATGTGTTACCCAAAAAGTGTGATCACGGCGTGAGCAGCTGTCTCGAACGGTGGGAACGACGCAGCCTCATAGTCCGCCCATTTCGTGGCTAACTTCAGCTCGTCGTCGGGCCCTGTAGTGTACAAGCCTGGCCAATATTTCCTAATCAGAGCTCCAAGCAAGCTCCCAGGAGTGCGTGGAATCTGAGGGCCTGTCCATATCCATGAACTGCACAATAAGTAAACATTAGTACATATGCCAAATTGTTATGACCAAAATGAAATTTCATGTTCAAAATTACAAAACTAGTACACTTACTCAACGCCATGAGGCTCAATGAGGGTTTTCGCCTCCTCGGTCTTAGGCCAGTATTTTTCCTCGGGGACTCCTGCTTCGCCACGACTCTTCTTCCGCTTCGGCGCCGCCTCCACCTCCAGCTCTAGCTCCAGCTGGTTCTGGGAAGCCACGTCGCCTGAAGCAGATGGCAACTCGGAATCCACATCGCCAGAAGCGGAGGTGGGTGCTCCACGTCTCCTCCACCTCGTCCTCCACTTCGCCCTCCACCTCGTCCTCCACCTTGCTGTCCACCTCGTCCTCCACCTCGTCCTACTCGTGCACCCTCGTCCGCGCGTAACGCGAGGTGGTAGGTCGTCCACTCCGTGTAAGGTTAGACTTCTGTGCCTTCAGCGTACTAAGCAAGGTAGCTGCGCTTTCCTTGCCCTGACTCATATTGTTCAATTAACTGCATTGAGAAACAATAAATATTAGCACACAAGTATGACAACATTAATATTGAAGCAATATAAGACGGTCAGATCAACATGACAATGTCCCAATGCAAACAAACACAAACCATGCACACAAATGCACATGTTTCCACTAATTATCACGCTTGACAAAAGCCCAAACTAGAAGATCTGATACTATAACAGAGCAGGTCCTACCACAAATATGAAAGGGACACAAGCACTAGCATACATACAAGACTGGGATAGAAGCAAGTTTATGGACAGGGATAGAGTGACAAAACATGGAGCAGGAATTTTAGACAGCATACACGTTAAGTACAACACACAAGTTACAGATTTTAATAAGCAAGTTCACATACACGAACAGTTTAAACAAGTAACAATCTAGTACTTATAGATCAACAAAACAGTACAGAATTAACACAACTCTCACGTTACCACAGAGCAGCAGGTCGAAGTTCTTGGGGAGGTCGTCGTCGTCACTGAGTCGCTGGTGAAGGGCAGCAGTCGGGACGCAGGGGACGGAGCTGCAGGCTTGAGGTGGCGGTGGTGCAGTGGCTTGAAGACGCGGAGATGCAGCAGCCGGTCGCGGTGGCGCGCCGCCACGCCTGCCTGGCCGCTGCGGCGGCCGGAGGTGGAGAAAAAGGTAGGGGATTAGGGATAGAACTGTGGCGCGGCGAGGCGCGGCCAGAGCGGCCGGGGTGGCGGCGCTCGGGGAAGGATGGAGGCGCGGCGCGGGGGATTGGGGGTAATGCCGTCGGCATAGGTTTTTTTAATTTATTTACTTAAATCATCATTTTTATGATTTATTTATTACTCTAAATTAAGTTTTACTCTAAATTAATTTTAATAAGCTCAATATTGGAAATTGGATATTGGAGTAGATATTGGAAATTTAATAAGCTCTAAATTAATTTTGATAAGCTCTAAATTAATTTTTGAAGCCGGTCACACCCCGGAGTAGGATATTGGAAATTTAAAACACACAATACACTTGTATACATATGGTATGGCACAACCTAGGTTTGGGTGGGGTTCCGACGCTCCGGGACCCCGCTTCGGCGAAACCCTAGCCCCGTTGGAAAAACCCTAACGTTTTCGTCTACCCCCATAGACGTGCATCGAAAGGGGTAGGCCAGTGGGATTTTTAGTTTGGTTGTGTTAGCCCAGGTCATAGGAACTTGGGAAACCAACTTTTATCACAAGGTGTCACAAGGTTGCCGAAGTGAAGTCGGTGAAGCCGGTCATACCCCGGAGTAGGATACCGGACATTTACAACACACAACACACTTGTATACATATGGTATGGCACAACCTAGGTTTGGTGGGGTTCCGACGCTTCGGGACCCGCTTCGGCGAAACCCTAGCCCCGCTGGAAAAACCCTAACGTTTTCGTCTACCCCATAGACGTGCGTCGAAAGGGGGTAGGCCAGTGGACTTTTTTTGCTTGGATGTGTTAGGTTAGGCCATGGGAAGGTGAGAAACCAAAGTCTACCCCAAATCAACACAAGATTCCTTCCGGTTCCCCCGAAAGGGGAGTTTTCACCTCTAAGTGCAGGAACTCACTAGAGAGAAAGTGAAGTCGTGAAGCCGGTCACACCCCGGAGTACGATACCGGACATTTACAAAACACAACACACTTGTATACATATGGTATGGCACAACATAGGTTTGGGTGGGGTTCCGACGCTCCGGGACCCCGCTTCGGCGAAACCCTGAATCCGATAGAAAAACCGTAACGTTTACGTCTACCCCCAAAGACGTGCGTCGAAAGGGGTAGGCCAGTGGACTTTTTTGATTGGATGTGTTAGGTTAGGTCATGGGAAGGTGAGAAACCAAAGTCTACCCCAAATCAACACAAGATTCCTTCCGGTTCCCCCGAAAGGGGAGTTTTCACCTCTAAGTGCAGGAACTCACTAGAGAGAAAGTGAAGTCGGTGAAGCCGGTCACACCCCGGAGAAGGATATTGCACATTTACAACACACAACACACTTGTATATATATGGTATGGCAAAACCTAGGTTTGGGTGGGGTTCCGACGCTCTGGGACCCCGCTTCGGCGAAACCCTAGCCCCGCTGGAAAAACCCTAACGTTTTCGTCTACCCCCATAGACGTGCGTCGAAAGGGGGTAGGCCAGTGGACTTTTTTGCTTGGATGTGTTAGGCTAGGCCATGGGAAGGTGAGAAACCAAAGTCTACCCCAAATCAACACAAATTCCTTCCGGTTCCCCGAAAGGGGAGTTTTCACCTCTAAGTGGAGGAACTCACTAGAGAGAAAGTGAAGTCGGTCAAGCCGGTCACACCCCGGAGTAGGATACCGGACATTTAAAACACACACACACTTGTATTCATATGGTATGGCACAACCTAGGTTTGGGTGGGGTTTCCGACGCTCCGGGACCCCGCTTCGGCGAATCCCTAGCCCCGCTGGAAAAACCCTATCGTTTTCGTCTACCGCCAAAGACGTGCGTCGAAAGGGGGTAGGCCAGTGGACTTTTTTGCTTGGATGTGTTAGGTTAGGCCATGGGAAGGTCAGAAACCAAAGTCTACCCCAAATCAACACAAGATTCCTTCCGGTTCCCCCGAAAGGGGAGTTTTCACCTCTAAGTGCAGGAACTCACTAGAGAGAAAGTGAAGTCGGTGAAGCCGGTCACACCCCGGAGTAGGATATTGCACATTTACAACACACAACACACTTGTATACATATGGTATGGCACAACCTAGGTTTGTGTGGGGTTCCGACGCTCCGGGACCCCGCTTCGGCGAAACCCTAGCCCCGCTGGAAAAACCCAAACGTTTTCGTCTACCCCCATAGACGTGCGTCGAAAGGGGTAGGCCAGTGGACTTTTTTGATTGGTTGTGTTAGGTTTGGCCATAGGAAGGTGAGAAACCAAAGTCTACCCCAAATCAACACAAGATTCCTTCCGGTTCGCCCGAAAGGGGAGTTTTCACCTCTAAGTGCAGGAACTCACTAGAGAGAAAGTGAATCCGGTGAAGCCGGTCACACCCCGGAGTAGGATACCAGACATTTACAACACACAACACACTTGTATACATATGGTATGGCACAACCTAGGTTTGGGTGGGGTTCCGACGCTCCGGGACCCCGCTTCAGCGAAACCCTGAATCCGCTGGAAAAACCATAACGTTTTCGTCTACCCCCATAGACGTGCGTCGAAAGGAGTAGGCCAGTGGACTTTTTTGCTTGGATGTGTTAGGTTAGGCCATGGGAAGGTGAAAAACCAAGGTCTACCCCAAATCAACACATGATTCCTTCCGGTTCCCCCGAAAGGGGAGTTTTCACCTCTAAGTGCAGGAACTCACAAGAGAGAAAGTGAAGTCGGTGAAGCCGGTCACACCCCGGAGTAGGATATTGCACATTTACAACACACAACACACTTGTATACATATGGTATGGCACAACCTAGGTTTTGTGGGGTTTCGACGCTCCGGGACCCCGCTTCGGCGAAACCTAGCCCCGCTGGAAAAACCCTAACGTTTTCGTCTAACCCCATAGACGTGCGTCGAAAGGGGGTAGGCCAGTGGACTTTTTTGCTTGGATGTGTTAGGTTAGGCCATGGGAAGGTGAGAAACCAAAGTCTACCCCAATCAACACAAGATTCCTTCCGGTTCCCCCGAAAGGGGAGTTTTCACCTCTAAGTGCAGGAACTCACTAGAGAGAAAGTGAAGTCGGTGAAGCCGGTCACACCCCGGGTAGGATATTGCACATTTACAACACACAACACACTTGTATACATATGGTATGGCACAACCTAGGTTTGTGTGGGGTTCCGACGCTCCGGGACCCCGCTTCGGCGAAACCCTAGCCCCGCTGGAAAAACCCAAACGTTTTTGTAACATCCCAAAAATTATTAACAAGTATTATTAATTCCAAAAATGGGAGCCAACAAAAACTTTTGTTAAATTATATGTGTTGATCTCTTATTCTTGCTTGTGTTGCTTATTTCCTCTTGTTGTGTGTTGCTTGCTTTATTTTGAGAACATGAAGAAAAGAAGAGGATTAAATTAAAAGCAAAACAAGAAAAATAAATGTGGCAAGTGCCACACAAATTCTCCAAGTGAGGATCTCATTTTGTTTCCAACAAAATTTAGTGGAGTGGTATTGCAAACCCTCCCATTTCATTCTTACTACTTATCTCTCTCAAATAGTATTTTCAAATTAGTTTTAAAAATTCAAAAGTAAACAAAGTAAAAATAAATTAAAATGCCTTAATTAAAACACTATAAAAGAAAATGTTTTAAAACATTTTATTATTTTATGCCAATTTTTGTGGAGCTTCTGCACCTTATGGGAAGGCTCCACAAATTTTGCCAAATTTTTATAAATTGATTTAGTGCCTCAAATAAATCAAGAAATGCTACTGCAATTAAACAGAAGGACTGAAACGTAAATAAGAGAAAGAAGAAGAAGGAAAAGAAGCAGTGCACAGGAGCCAGGGGGGTTTTTGCAAAACCATCATCGTCTACCTCCCCCTAGCTCACTGTCGCCGTCGTCGTGGCGCCATGCTCGACGTCGCCGTTCCCAGGCCCCCCAGGGCCCCCTTGCCCGCGCTCTCCCTCGCCCCCGAGCCACTGCGACCTCTGCGGGCAGAGGAGACCCTCTCCCCTCGCCTTAACGCCGTTGTCCCCCGAAGCACGCCGCGGAGGAGTTGGACGGCGCCGGCCAAAATTGGCCCAGCTCACCGCACCTCGCCACGCGATCCGCTACGACGCGCACCCTAGCCCACGCCCGGACCCCCCAGACACCGAGCGCCAACCTCTCCCGCCCTCTGGACGCCGCTGGACCGCGACCACCGTGCGCCGCCGTCGCGCCTATTTAAACTCGAGCCGCACCTCGCATTTTCCCCACGCCCCACTGCCTCTCCCTTGCTGCACCACACTCCCCACCACTCGCCCGTGCACCACCACGAGGGCGGAGCCGCTGCTGCGAGCTCGCTGCTGCTCGTGCCCGTGCTCGACCGCCCGAGGTAGGCGACGACACGGCTGTGCCGTGCTGCTGCTCCCCTTCCTCCACTGACACACCACCTTGATCCCCGTACTCCCCGCACTCACCCGAGCCTTTTGCCCCTCTGTTTTGTGCACAGAGACGCCGCCAGGACACCGCCGGAGACCGCTGCCGTGGCCGTGGAAGTTCAGCGGCTCGCCGTCGACGTTTCACGCCGTCCCAGCAAGTAGGACTCAGCCAGGACGTTCGCCCGAGCCTCCGCCGTCGTCTCGCATCATCACCGAGTCCTCCCGAGCCCTCTAGGTGAGGAACCGTCTACCACCGTGCCGCCGGCGCGGCGGCGCCGCCATTTTATGGTCGCCGCCGTGGCCTTTGAACGTGCGCCGTTGGATCTAGATCCAACGGCCGCGTAACGCTTCATTTAGATGAGCGGCTGACGGGCTGGCCCCACCCGTCAGCATTTTATTAATTTCCAACCGTTCACTGAGTCACTGACAGAAGGGCCCCACTAGTCAGATTTCTCAACATTATCCACACTGAACACCTTTTCTATTTTTAATTTCAGAAGAATTTCAGTACTGGACCCAATTTGTAAAATCAATAACTTGAGATTTAGGAATCCAAACAAATCAAACTCAATTGTTCTGGAAAGCTTATGAAATTGTTTAACCAACCCAATTGGTCTCATGTCATTTAAATAAATAGTTAAAAAGAATTATTGAAAATGCCACAGAAGGTTCAAAATCTAAACTTGTTTGTTTCTGATACTCTGCTAGTCCAAATAATTCCAAACCAATTTTGCTAGCTTAGTACTGCCTTGTATTAGCTCCCCTAATTTTGGTAGAATTATTTAAGCAATATTAATTATTGACTTTAAGATAAACCCTTCTGGACAAAAACAAACAAATATGTTTATTGGTTGATCCAAATGAGTTAGGACCAATTTTGTTAACTCACATATAGCAATGTTTACTTACCCCTAAAAGGATTTAATTTTTGGAACAACAGAACATATTTGGTAACCAAAACTTGATTATTAAGGTACTGGATTCAAACCAATGTGTAGGGAGTTTGGTAACTCCAAATGATCCAATTCAAATTGGGTTGTCTTCTACACATCAGTAGCTTTCTATAGAAATTTAGTTTGTATTTTTGTGACCAACAGAACTCAAGTTGTGGAATTAAACATGTTTAACAAGTTTCTGCCATAATTTGGACTTAAACAATTAATGTTTAATTCAATTGTTTGAAATTAAATTGTATTGTTTGTTGTATCCAGTGGCTATTTAGAGCATTTAGGATTGTGATACTGTGGTGATGGATGTTGTTTGAGTAGTTTTAGTGATTGCTTGTGTTTGTTGTTTATCGATTAGACGAGAACGTTGCCGGAGATATCGAGGAGGGGGAATTTGTTGAACCAGAAGATCAAGATCAAGTCCCCTTTGCCGAGCAAGGCAAGCTACTCTCCGAGCTTGCACCTAAATATATATGCATCTACTTTGATCAAATGATTTACTCTTAAAACCAATGGTTTACAAAACCTTTTCCAAAAGTGTATGGAAATTATTTTGCCACCCTATGTAGAAGTTATGAAACTTTAGGATGGAAAACAATGTTGTTTATTCAAACTCCTTTGGAAATACTTGTGTGGTTATGGAATGCCGAGATGTCGGTGTTAAAGTGGAGAAATGGAAAAATGGGAATGTTTATGAAAAATGCACAGTATCCTAGTACTATGACAACCAATCTTAATCTGTGCGACCACACTTACCCCCATATGGGAACGGGGCTTAGTCATATAATTTGCTCTTATTAGTATGGGATACCTCATCGACGGAGATGACTCCGTTATGCATGAGGGGATGGTTTATGAACTCCCCTGACCTGGGTCCTCGCTCAAACTCTATGGAAAGATAAGGAGGAGGATTGAAGACTTCATAAATGTGGTCGCCGGGAAAAACATATGAGTCCTCACACTTAGGGTTGCCGACGGGGACCGGACTGAGTGTTGGTGGGAATTATCATATGGGTAGGATCCTATACTAGCATGAGCAAAGGAGAGGCTAGGGTCGGTGGCTCAACTTCGCATACACCTTGTATGGCGGGACGTGGCTGACACGATGAGTTACCGGATGGGTGTGGGATAAAAAGCGTGCTACCTCTGCAGAGGGTCAAAACTATTCGAATAGCCGGGTCCCCGGATATGGACAATTGGGAGACTGTCCTAAGATCTTGTGCAAATTTTTGGAAAAGCTTTTAAGTTTAAAATAAAATGAATTGGTGATGGCATGATATACTATACCAAATGGAGTGGTATGAGTTGTGGGACTAATTGGACCATGGTGAGCCCTGGTCCAGAAAAGAAAGGGTTTGGAGAAACAAAGGAGATGGTGATTTCTTTTAAAAACAGTTATAAAACTCTTCTTACCTTTTTCAATAAAGATATAGAGATGTTTTAAAACAATTAAAAGTGGTAAGTTAAAATAAAGTTAGTGCATACTCATGTTGGGGTAGTTTGCGAGTACATTCAAATGTACTCATATTGGTTTCGTCCCTGGCTATTGTCCTAGCCAGACTACGAGGAGGAGCACTACGCCGAGCAGGAGTATGGTGACTTCTACGCGAACTGAGGATCTCCACAAGTCAGCTGCCTGTCGGGTCGTCATCGTTAGAATATGATGTCTACTACGCCGTAGCTTCCGCTGATATTTTGGTTTGGCCCTTGAAGGCACCTATGTAAGAACTTGGTCTAAATGACCATTTATGTAAGACTTTTTATTCGGTACTGTAATGGATGTAAACTTTGGTATCCAATTCGGATTATGTGCAACGACAGACTGATCACGGGATCGTTGTGTTAAACATAATCGGGTATTTCGGACAGCTAGTCCGGGGTCCCCACAGACTTGGTATCAGAGCCATCCTGACTTTAGGAAACCTTAGTTAGCATGGTCGTCAAACAAGTGTTATCAAAAAGAGTAATTTCTAAAAGAAAGGAGTGAAGTATTTTTTTTGAAAACCGCTTATCTCCAATCCTCTTACTTATGCAAAAATTCATTCTCATTAAACATTACAATTTCCTTAGTATCCTTAAAATTTTGTGCACTTATCATCCCACTAACTTAAAATTTTGCTTAAAAATTTGTAGATGGCACTCCACTGGACCGAGTTCGTTCAGCTGGAGAAGGATAGCAAGCTGACGTTCGAGAATGACTTGTTCGAGTTGAGCAAGCTGCTAGGTCGCCCCGCTCCAGAGTTTGAGGGAGCCCAGATTGATGTTCACGGTGTCGGAAGGCTGAGCTGGCTCATCAGGTCGTCAGTTCGCCGGAACATCAAGTCTCCCAGTTCCAGGACGCTCGTCTTCACCACCAAGGAGGCCACCTGGGTTGACGGTCTCTGTACTGCTACACAGAGGATGATAGCCCGACTTTGTGAGGAGCACAAGGAGGAGTTAGTAGACTCCCGTTTCCGGTTCTACGGGAGGCGCAACTGCGACGGACACCCTACTCCTTCCCCTTGCCACCCGATGTTTGGGAGCTACATCATGGACATGGAGCTCTTACTTCAGCACACCCAGGATGATCTGATGCGCACTAGGATTCAGCTTCGCTTTGACCGCGAGTCGCTCGTTGAGCTTCGCGAGAATGAGGAGAAGCTGCTGGAGGATAAGGTCGCTCTTCTCGGAAAGAGGGCCCAGCTGAGGAGGACCATCGTGAAGCTCCGCAAGAAGGTGGCAGAGCAAGACCAGATGATCGAGGATCTAGAGCACCATACTGACGAGATGGAGGAGGAGGGCGAGGATCTCCGCAAGGAGAACAACGCTTTCCTCAGTGACGATGGTGACTTTGAGGAGGAGATGGACTGTGAGGAGGAGGATGATGAGGAGGAGTTAGTTGACGAGGAGGAGGAGCCCCTCGAGGCTGTTCTCGAGGACGAGGAGGAGGATCCCGAGGAGCCAGCCTACCAGTCAGATGCTGACGTGTTAGAGCTGGAGGTTCCACCTCAGTAGGCGAGTGACTTGATCACTACCGCAGGATTAGGTTGACCCCTATCGCTAGTCGAGTCGGAGTAGTGGTTCTTTTGGAAACCAGATGCTATGTGTCTTAGATGTAAGGTGATGTTGTAAGCTTGAAGTTGATGTGAACTCCTTGATGTGTTGTTTGTGAAATATAAGTATGTTTGTCTTGTTTAAATCTGTGTGAAATATTTTCATATAATCCTTAAATTAAACAACCACTTGCGAAATCGTCTTTCCACTTAGTCGAACTTTTCTGCCTTGCCTCTTATACCCGGTGTGCTTCAGGATGCCGCCCCGTCGTGACAATACGGGAGGATCAGGATCAGCACCACCACCACCAGACCCAACCCCCGCTCAACTTCTCGCGCTTATCATGGAGGAACGTGAAAATGCCCGGCAGGAGCGCCAGGCTCATCTCACTGCCCTGCAACAACTCGCAGCCGCTTATAACAACAACAACAACAACAACAATGGTGGTAATGGCAATGGCAATGAGAACCCGCGATCCACCTTAGGCGATTTCCAGAAAACCAACCCGCCTACCTTCTCCAGGGGACTTCACCCACTGGAAGCCGATGATTGGCTTCTTACCATTGGGAACAATCTGCAAGTTGCTGCTGTAGGAGACAATGAAAAGGTGCTGTATGCAACCCACTATCTTGCTGGACCTGCACGAGCTTGGTGGGAAGCTACCAAAGCTCTCCAGCAGGCTGACCACGTCATCAACTGGGATGAGTTCAAGGAGAAGTTTCGCAGGAAGCACATTTCTGGTGGACTCATTGATAGGAAGAGGGATGAATTCCGCAAGTTGAGGCAGGGAAGTAGAGATGTAGTTGGCTATCTTGATGAGTTTACCGACTTATCTCGGTATGCTCCCGAGGACACCGACAAGGAGGAGAAGAAGATGGAACGTTTCCTGAATGGGCTGCATGATGAACTGCAGTGTGCTTTGGTTGTCCATGACTTCCGTGATCTGGAGTCACTTGTGGACAAAGCCATCCAGCTGGAGACCAAGCGCAAGTCTATGTATGAAGGTCGCAAGAGGAGGATGAATGCTCAGGAAGGTTCGAGCAGTCAGAAGCCTCGTATCTTTCAGCAAAACCCCAAACCTGCCTATCGACCACCCCAAGCTCCACGCCCCAATTTCCCTAACCGCCCAAACAACTTCAACCGCCCAAACAACTTCAACCGCCCCAATGACAATAACCGTCCCAGAGGAAACTTCAACAACTTCAACCCCAATGCCAATGTTGTCTGCTTTGAATGTGGCAACAAAGGTCACTACTCCAAGGAATGCCCCAATCCCAAGAGGAATGTTCAGAGCCCCAATGCCCCGGCACCGAACAATGGTCAAGGCCGCAATGGAAATGGTAATGGCAAGAATGCCGCACCCGCGGAAATACTGCTGTTGTCAAGGGTCGTCTGCACCACATCAATGCTGAAGAAGCTCAAGATGCGCCGGATGTCGTGCTGGGTACGTTCCTTGTCAACTCAGTACCTGCAACTGTTCTGTTTGATTCTGGTGCAACACATTCATTTGTTACCGAGGAGTTTGTTGCTAAGGGAGGTTTAGTAGAAGGCTTCCTAACTAAAACCTTGAGTATACAAATCCCTGGTTCCACCCTAGAAACCAAGAGATTTTGTCCAAATACTGCCATAGAGATTTCAGGCAGAAATTTGCAGCCGACCTAATTGTTTTAGGAACCCAAGGCATAGATGTCATACTCGGTATGAATTGGCTAGCCAAGTACCATGGTCGAATAGACTGTGCCAGAAGAGCTGTATCCATCACCACCGACAAAGAAGTAGAAGTGGAGTTTGTGTCTGAACCCAATCACCCCCAACCAGGCTGCCACGAGGGCATAGCTCGACCCACCCTAGATGAGATCCGTGTTGTTCACCTATTCCGAGATGTTTTTCCTGAGGAATTACCTGGTATGCCGCCAGACCGGGAAATTGAGTTCATAATTGAGCTTATCCCAGGAACAGCCCCAATATCCCAAAGACCTTATCGGATGAATCCGGAAGAACTGGTTGAGTTGAAGAAGCAGTTGGCAGATATGCTTAGCAAAGGACTTGTTCGTCCAAGTGCTTCACCCTGGGGATCACCTATTATTTTTGTGGACAAGAGAGACGGTACCACACGACTGTGTGTGGATTATCGCAGGCTAAATGACGTGACCATTAAAAACAAGTATCCCCTTCCCAAGATCGAGGATCTGTTCGATCAGATGAACGGAGCCCGAGTCTTTTCAAAGATCGATCTTCGGACAGGTTACCATCAGTTGAAGATCAGAGAGACAGACATTCCCAAGACCGCCTTCACCACCCGTTACGGTTTGTTTGAATACACGGTGATGTCCTTTGGTCTGACCAATGCCCCAGCCTATTTCATGAATCTCATGAACAAGATTTTCATGGAGTACCTCGACAAGTTCGTGGTAGTATTCCTTGATGACATCCTTATTTATTCCAAAACCGAAGAAGAGCATGCTGAACACCTGCGTCTAGTTTTGGAGACCCTCCGAGAGCACCAGCTGTATGCCAAGCTTAGCAAGTGTGAGTTTTGGCTCAATGAAGTGGCGTTTCTCGGACATATAGTATCTGCTGGAGGAATTTCTGTTGACCCAGAGAAGATCCAAGCCATTATTGACTGGTTATCCCCGACCAGTGTGACTGAAATCCGAAGCTTTCTCGGACTCGCCGGTTATTACCGCAAGTTCGTTGAGGGATTTTCCAGTATAGCCAAGCCCTTGACCCAACTGTTGAAGAAGGACAAGAAATTTGAGTGGACTCAGAAGTGCGAAGATAGTTTCCAAGAGTTGAAGAAGAGACTAACCTCCACCCCAATCCTGGTTATGCCAGACGTCACCCAGAGTTTCGACGTGTATTGCGATGCATCCCGCCTCGGACTTGGTTGCGTTCTGATGCAAGAAGGCAAAGTTGTGTCGTACCTGTCCCGGCAGTTGCGACCGCATGAAGAGAATTACCCAACCCATGACCTGGAATTAGCTGCTGTGGTCCTTGCTCTTAAAAAGTGGCGTCCCTACCTTGCGGGACATCGCTGTGAGATCTATACGGATCATAAGAGCCTGAAGTATATTTTCACCCAGAAGGAGTTGAACCTGCGACAGAGGAGATGGATGGAATTAATCAAGGATTATGATATTGGAATCCACTATCACCCCGGAAGGCTAATGTAGTTGCCGATGCCCTCAGTCGCAAACCCTGTACCCTGAATGCCTTAATCCAAGCCGAACAACCAGCCTTGTTCAAAGAGTTCGAAAATTTTGGACTAGAACTTGTTAGCCATGGGTATCTCGCCCATTTGGAGTTAGCCCCAACCCTGATGGATCAAATCAAAGAAGCCCAAAAAGGTCATGAAAGCATTGAAGGAATTAGGAAGAAGATCTCCCTCAGCAAAGCACCCGGTTTTACCGAGGATGCTGAAGGAGTGCTGAAATTCAATGATCGTATCTGTGTGCCCAATGTCACGGAACTTAAGGAGTTAATCCTGAAGGAAGCCCATGAGACCCCTTATTCAATCCACCCTGGGGGAACCAAGATGTACCAAGACCTTCGAGAAAGATTTTGGTGGCATGGAATGAAGCGAGAGATTGGTTCTTTTGTAGCCAAATGTGACATCTGTCAGCGAGTCAAGGCTGAACATCAGCGGCCCGCTGGATTGCTTCAACCTTTGAAAGTTCCCGAGTGGAAGTGGGATGAGATTGGAATGGATTTTATTACCGGACTTCCAAGATCCAACCGAGGCCATGATTCAATCTGGGTCATCGTTGATCGATTGACCAAGGTTGCTCATTTTGTACCTGTCAAGACTACTTATACTGGAGCTCAGTTAGCAGACTTGTATATTTCCAGAATAGTAAGCCTGCATGGTGTGCCTAAGAAGATTGTATCTGATAGAGGTACGCAATTCACCTCAAGATTCTGGAAATCCCTTCATGAAGCCCTCGGAACCAAGTTAGCATTTAGCACAGCTTATCATCCCCAGACCGATGGCCAAACTGAGCGAGTGAACCAGATATTGGAGGACATGCTTCGTGCATGTGTCCTATCCTATGGTTCCAAGTGGGAAGATTGTCTCCCGTTTGCAGAGTTCTCGTACAACAATAGTTATCAGTCCAGTCTGCAAATGGCCCCTTTTGAAGCCCTTTACGGCAAGAAGTGTCGTACACCCCTGAATTGGTCTGATACCGGAGAAAGCAAATTGTTCGGTCCAGATACCCTCCGTGAAGCTGAAGAGCAAGTTCAGCTTATTCGTGAGCGCCTCAAAACTGCCCAATCCCGTCAGAAGAGTTACGCTGACACCAAGCGCCGTGACCTCACTTTCAGTATTGGAGATTATGTTTATCTCCGGGTGACACCCCTCAAAGGAATGCAACGTTTCCATGTCAAGGGAAAGTTAGCGCCAAGGTATATTGGACCCTTCAAGATCATCGCTCGTCGAGGAGAAGTATCCTATCAGCTGGAATTGCCACCGGAGTTAGGAGATTATCATGATGTCTTCCACATTTCCTTGCTCCGGAAGTGTCTTGAAGTTCCTGACCAGCCTGATGTTTTCAAAAACATCGACCACCTCTCCATCGACCTGAACCAAGATTTGACTTATCGCGAGAGGCCCCTCAAGATTCTCGAAGAAGATGTTCGTGTTACCCGAAGGCGTGCGATCAAGTTTTACAAAGTCCAGTGGACTAACCACTCCGAAGAAGAAGCAACTTGGGAACGTGAAGATTATCTTAGGAGCGAATTCCCAGGCCTCTTTAGTACCTAAGCCTAGCAAATCTCGGGACGAGATTTATTTTAAGGAGGGAAGGATTGTAACATCCCAAAAATTATTAACAAGTATTATTAATTCCAAAAATGGGAGCCAACAAAAACTTTTGTTAAATTATATGTGTTGATCTCTTATTCTTGCTTGTGTTGCTTATTTCCTCTTGTTGTGTGTTGCTTGCTTTATTTTGAGAACATGAAGAAAAGAAGAGGATTAAATTAAAAGCAAAACAAGAAAAATAAATGTGGCAAGTGCCACACAAATTCTCCAAGTGAGGATCTCATTTTGTTTCCAACAAAATTTAGTGGAGTGGTATTGCAAACCCTCCCATTTCATTCTTACTACTTATCTCTCTCAAATAGTATTTTCAAATTAGTTTTAAAAATTCAAAAGTAAACAAAGTAAAAATAAATTAAAATGCCTTAATTAAAACACTATAAAAGAAAATGTTTCAAAACATTTTATTATTTTATGCCAATTTTTGTGGAGCTTCTGCACCTTATGGGAAGGCTCCACAAATTTTGCCAAATTTTTATAAATTGATTTAGTGCCTCAAATAAATCAAGAAATGCTACTGCAATTAAACAGAAGGACTGAAACGTAAATAAGAGAAAGAAGAAGAAGGAAAAGAAGCAGTGCACAGGAGCCAGGGGGGTTTTTGCAAAACCATCATCGTCTACCTCCCCCTAGCTCACTGTCGCCGTCGTCGTGGCGCCATGCTCGACGTCGCCGTTCCCAGGCCCCCCAGGGCCCCCTTGCCCGCGCTCTCCCTCGCCCCCGAGCCACTGCGACCTCTGCGGGCAGAGGAGACCCTCTCCCCTCGCCTTAACGCCGTTGTCCCCCGAAGCACGCCGCGGAGGAGTTGGACGGCGCCGGCCAAAATTGGCCCAGCTCACCGCACCTCGCCACGCGATCCGCTACGACGCGCACCCTAGCCCACGCCCGGACCCCCCAGACACCGAGCGCCAACCTCTCCCGCCCTCTGGACGCCGCTGGACCGCGACCACCGTGCGCCGCCGTCGCGCCTATTTAAACTCGAGCCGCACCTCGCATTTTCCCCACGCCCCACTGCCTCTCCCTTGCTGCACCACACTCCCCACCACTCGCCCGTGCACCACCACGAGGGCGGAGCCGCTGCTGCGAGCTCGCTGCTGCTCGTGCCCGTGCTCGACCGCCCGAGGTAGGCGACGACACGGCTGTGCCGTGCTGCTGCTCCCCTTCCTCCACTGACCACACCACCTTGATCCCCGTACTCCCCGCACTCACCCGAGCCTTTTGCCCCTCTGTTTTGTGCACAGAGACGCCGCCAGGACACCGCCGGAGACCGCTGCCGTGGCCGTGGAAGTTCAGCGGCTCGCCGTCGACGTTTCACGCCGTCCCAGCAAGTAGGACTCAGCCAGGACGTTCGCCCGAGCCTCCGCCGTCGTCTCGCATCATCACCGAGTCCTCCCGAGCCCTCTAGGTGAGGAACCGTCTACCACCGTGCCGCCGGCGCGGCGGCGCCGCCATTTTATGGTCGCCGCCGTGGCCTTTGAACGTGCGCCGTTGGATCTAGATCCAACGGCCGCGTAACGCTTCATTTAGATGAGCGGCTGACGGGCTGGCCCCACCCGTCAGCATTTTATTAATTTCCAACCGTTCACTGAGTCACTGACAGAAGGGCCCCACTAGTCAGATTTCTCAACATTATCCACACTGAACACCTTTTCTATTTTTAATTTCAGAAGAATTTCAGTACTGGACCCAATTTGTAAAATCAATAACTTGAGATTTAGGAATCCAAACAAATCAAACTCAATTGTTCTGGAAAGCTTATGAAATTGTTTAACCAACCCAATTGGTCTCATGTCATTTAAATAAATAGTTAAAAAGAATTATTGAAAATGCCACAGAAGGTTCAAAATCTAAACTTGTTTGTTTCTGATACTCTGCTAGTCCAAATAATTCCAAACCAATTTTGCTAGCTTAGTACTGCCTTGTATTAGCTCCCCTAATTTTGGTAGAATTATTTAAGCAATATTAATTATTGACTTTAAGATAAACCCTTCTGGACAAAAACAAACAAATATGTTTATTGGTTGATCCAAATGAGTTAGGACCAATTTTGTTAACTCACATATAGCAATGTTTACTTACCCCTAAAAGGATTTAATTTTTGGAACAACAGAACATATTTGGTAACCAAAACTTGATTATTAAGGTACTGGATTCAAACCAATGTGTAGGGAGTTTGGTAACTCCAAATGATCCAATTCAAATTGGGTTGTCTTCTACACATCAGTAGCTTTCTATAGAAATTTAGTTTGTATTTTTGTGACCAACAGAACTCAAGTTGTGGAATTAAACATGTTTAACAAGTTTCTGCCATAATTTGGACTTAAACAATTAATGTTTAATTCAATTGTTTGAAATTAAATTGTATTGTTTGTTGTATCCAGTGGCTATTTAGAGCATTTAGGATTGTGATACTGTGTGATGGATGTTGTTTGAGTAGTTTTAGTGATTGCTTGTGTTTGTTGTTTATCGATTAGACGAGAACGTTGCCGGAGATATCGAGGAGGGGGAATTTGTTGAACCAGAAGATCAAGATCAAGTCCCCTTTGCCGAGCAAGGCAAGCTACTCTCCGAGCTTGCACCTAAATATATATGCATCTACTTTGATCAAATGATTTACTCTTAAAACCAATGGTTTACAAAACCTTTTCCAAAAGTGTATGGAAATTATTTTGCCACCCTATGTAGAAGTTATGAAACTTTAGGATGGAAAACAATGTTGTTTATTCAAACTCCTTTGGAAATACTTGTGTGGTTATGGAATGCCGAGATGTCGGTGTTAAAGTGGAGAAATGGAAAAATGGGAATGTTTATGAAAAATGCACAGTATCCTAGTACTATGACAACCAATCTTAATCTGTGCGACCACACTTACCCCCATATGGGAACGGGGCTTAGTCATATAATTTGCTCTTATTAGTATGGGATACCTCATCGACGGAGATGACTCCGTTATGCATGAGGGGATGGTTTATGAACTCCCCTGACCTGGGTCCTCGCTCAAACTCTATGGAAAGATAAGGAGGAGGATTGAAGACTTCATAAATGTGGTCGCCGGGAAAAACATATGAGTCCTCACACTTAGGGTTGCCGACGGGGACCGGACTGAGTGTTGGTGGGAATTATCATATGGGTAGGATCCTATACTAGCATGAGCAAAGGAGAGGCTAGGGTCGGTGGCTCAACTTCGCATACACCTTGTATGGCGGGACGTGGCTGACACGATGAGTTACCGGATGGGTGTGGGATAAAAAGCGTGCTACCTCTGCAGAGGGTCAAAACTATTCGAATAGCCGGGTCCCCGGATATGGACAATTGGGAGACTGTCCTAAGATCTTGTGCAAATTTTTGGAAAAGCTTTTAAGTTTAAAATAAAATGAATTGGTGATGGCATGATATAGCTATACCAAATGGAGTGGTATGAGTTGTGGGACTAATTGGACCATGGTGAGCCCTGGTCCAGAAAAGAAAGGGTTTGGAGAAACAAAGGAGATGGTGATTTCTTTTAAAAACAGTTATAAAACTCTTCTTACCTTTTTCAATAAAGATATAGAGATGTTTTAAAACAATTAAAAGTGGTAAGTTAAAATAAAGTTAGTGCATACTCATGTTGGGGTAGTTTGCGAGTACATTCAAATGTACTCATATTGGTTTCGTCCCTGGCTATTGTCCTAGCCAGACTACGAGGAGGAGCACTACGCCGAGCAGGAGTATGGTGACTTCTACGCGAACTGAGGATCTCCACAAGTCAGCTGCCTGTCGGGTCGTCATCGTTAGAATATGATGTCTACTACGCCGTAGCTTCCGCTGATATTTTGGTTTGGCCCTTGAAGGCACCTATGTAAGAACTTGGTCTAAATGACCATTTATGTAAGACTTTTTATTCGGTACTGTAATGGATGTAAACTTTGGTATCCAATTCGGATTATGTGCAACGACAGACTGATCACGGGATCGTTGTGTTAAACATAATCGGGTATTTCGGACAGCTAGTCCGGGGTCCCCACAGTTTTCGTCTACCCCATAGACGTGCGTCGAAAGGGGGTAGGCCAGTGGACTTTTTGATTGGTTGTGTTAGGTTTGGCCATAGGAAGGTGAGAAACCAAAGTCTACCCCAAATCAACACAAGATTCCTTCCGGTTCGCCCGAAAGGGGAGTTTTCACCTCTAAGTGCAGGAACTCACTAGAGAGAAAGTGAATCCGGTGAAGCCGGTCACACCCCGGAGTAGGATACCAGACATTTACAACACACACACACTTGTATACATATGGTATGGCACAACCTAGGTTTGGGTGGGGTTCCGACGCTCCGGGACCCCGCTTCGGCGAAACCCTGAATCCGCTGGAAAAACCCTACGTTTTCGTCTACCCCCATAGACGTGCGTCGAAAGGGGGTAGGCCAGTGGACTTTTTTGCTTGGATGTGTTAGGTTAGGCCATGGGAAGGTGAAAAACCAAGGTCTACCCCAAATCAACACATGATTCCTTCCGGTTCCCCCGAAAGGGGAGTTTTCACCTCTAAGTGCAGGAACTCACTAGAGAGAAAGTGAAGTCGGTGAAGCCGGTCACACCCCGGAGTAGGATATTGCACATTTACAACACACAACACACTTGTATACATATGGTATGGCACAACCTAGGTTTGTGTGGGGTTCCGACGCTCCGGGACCCCGCTTCGGCGAAACCCTAGCCCGCTGGAAAAACCCAAACGTTTTCGTCTACCCCCATAGACGTGCGTCGAAAGGGGGTAGGCCAGTGGACTTTTTTGATTGGTTGTGTTAGGTTTGGCCATAGGAAGGTGAGAAACCAAAGTCTACCCCAAATCAACACAAGATTCCTTCCGGTTCGCCCGAAAGGGGAGTTTTCACCTCTAAGTGCAGGAACTCACTAGAGAGAAAGTGAATCCGGTGAAGCCGGTCACACCCCGGAGTAGGATACCAGACATTTACAACACACACACACTTGTATACATATGGTATGGCACAACCTAGGTTTGGGTGGGGTTCCGACGCTCCGGGACCCCGCTTCGGCGAAACCCTGAATCCGCTGGAAAAACCCTAACGTTTTCGTCTACCCCATAGACGTGCGTCGAAAGGGAGTAGGCCAGTGGACTTTTTTGCTTGGATGTGTTAGGTTAGGCCATGGGAAGGTGAAAAACCAAGGTCTACCCCAAATCAACACATGATTCCTTCCGGTTCCCCCGAAAGGGGAGTTTTCACCTCTAAGTGCAGGAACTCACAAGAGAGAAAGTGAAGCCGGTGAAGCCGGTCACACCCCGGAGTAGGATATTGCACATTTACAACACACAACACACTTGTATACATATGGTATGGCACAACCTAGGTTTTGTGGGGTTTCGACGCTCCGGGACCCCGCTTCGGCGAAACCCTAGCCCCGCTGGAAAAACCCTAACGTTTTCGTCTAACCCCATAGACGTGCGTCGAAAGGGGGTAGGCCAGTGGACTTTTTGCTTGGATGTGTTAGGTTAGGCCATGGGAAGGTGAGAAACCAAAGTCTACCCCAAATCAACACAAGATTCCTTCCGGTTCCCCCGAAAGGGGAGTTTTCACCTCTAAGTGCAGGAACTCACTAGAGAGAAAGTGAAGTCGGTGAAGCCGGTCACACCCCGGAGTAGGATATTGCACATTTACAACACACAACACACTTGTATACATATGGTATGGCACAACCTAGGTTTGTGTGGGGTTCCGACGCTCCGGGACCCGCTTCGGCGAAACCTAGCCCCGCTGGAAAAACCAAACGTTTTCGTCTACCCCATAGACGTGCGTCGAAAGGGGGTAGGCCAGTGGACTTTTTTGATTGGTTGTGTTAGGATTGGCCATAGGAAGGTGAGAAACCAAAGTCTACCCCAAATCAACACAAGATTCCTTCCGGTTCGCCCGAAAGGGGAGTTTTCACCTCTAAGTGCAGGAACTCACTAGAGAGAAAGTGAATCCGGTGAAGCCGGTCACACCCCGGAGTAGGATACCAGACATTTACAACACACAACACACTTGTATACATATGGTATGGCACAACCTAGGTTTGGGTGGGGTTCCGACGCTCCGGGACCCCGCTTCGGCGAAACCCTGAATCCGCTGGAAAAAACCCTAACATTTTCGTCACCCCCATAGACGTGCGTCGAAAGGGGGTAGGCCAGTGGACTTTTTTGCTTGGATGTGTTAGGTTAGGGCCATGGAAGGTGAAAAAACCAAGGTCTACCCCAAATCAACACATGATTCCTTCCGGTTCCCCTGAAAGGGGAGTTTTCACCTCTAAGTGCAGGAACTCACTAGAGAGAAAGTGAAGTCGGTGAAGCCGGTCACACCCCGGAGTAGGATATTGCACATTTACAACACACAACACACTTGTATACATATGGTATGGCACAACCTAGGTTTGTGTGGGGTTCCGACGCTCCGGGACCCCGCTTCGGCGAAACCTAGCCCCGCTGGAAAAACCCAAACGTTTTCGTCTACCCATAGACGTGCGTCGAAAGGGGGTAGGCCAGTGGACTTTTTTGATTGGTTGTGTTAGGTTTGGCCATAGGAAGGTGAGAAACCAAAGTCTACCCCAAATCAACACAAGATTCCTTCCGGTTCGCCCGAAAGGGGAGTTTTCACCTCTAAGTGCAGGAACTCACTAGAGAGAAAGTGAATCCGGTGAAGCCGGTCACACCCCGGAGTAGGATACCAGACATTTACAACACACAACACACTTGTATACATATGGTATGGCACAACCTAGGTTTGGGTGGGGTTCCGACGCTCCGGGACCCCGCTTCGGCGAAACCCTGAATCCGCTGGAAAAACCCTAACGTTTTCGTCTACCCCCATAGACGTGCGTTGAAAGGGAGTAGGCCAGTGGATTTTTTTGCTTGGATGTGTTAGGTTAGGCCATGGGAAGGTGAAAAACCAAGGTCTACCCCAAATCAACACATGATTCCTTCCGGTTCCCCGAAAGGGGAGTTTTCACCTCTAAGTGCAGGAAACTCACAAGAGAGAAAGTGAAGTCGGTGAAGCCGGTCACACCCGGAGTAGGATATTGCACATTTACAACACACAACACACTTGTATACATATGGTATGGCACAACCTAGGTTTTGTGGGGTTTCGACGCTCCGGGACCCCGCTTCGGCGAAACCCTAGCCCCGCTGGAAAAACCCTAACGTTTTCGTCTAACCCCATAGACGTGCGTCGAAAGGGGTAGGCCAGTGGACTTTTTTGCTTGGATGTGTTTAGGTTAGGCCATGGGAAGGTGAGAATCCAAGTCTACCCCAAATCAACACAAGATTCCTTCCGGTTCCCCCGAAAGGGGAGTTTTCACCTCTAAGTGCAGGAACTCACTAGAGAGAAAGTGAAGTCGGTGAAGCCGGTCACACCCCGGAGTAGGATATTGCACATTTACAACACACAACACACTTGTATACATATGGTATGGCACAACCTAGGTTTGTGTGGGTTCCGACGCTCCGGGACCCCGCTTCGGCGAAACCCTAGCCCCGCTGGAAAAACCCAAACATTTTCGTCTACCCCCATAGACGTGCGTCGAAAGGGGGTAGGCCAGTGGACTTTTTTGATTGGTTGTGTTAGGTTTGGCCATAGGAAGGTGAGAAACCAAAGTCTACCCCAAATCAACACAAGATTCCTTCCGGTTCGCCCGAAAGGGGAGTTTTCACCTCTAAGTGCAGGAACTCACTAGAGAGAAAGTGAATCCGGTGAAGCCGGTCACACCCCGGAGTAGGATACCAGACATTTACAACACACAACACACTTGTAACATATGGTATGGCACAACCTAGGTTTGGGTGGGGTTCCGACGCTCCGGGACCCCGCTTCGGCGAAACCTGAATCCGCTGGAAAAAACCCTAACGTTTTCGTCTACCCCCATAGACGTGCGTCGAAAGGGGGTAGGCCAGTGGACTTTTTTGCTTGGATGTGTTAGGTTAGGCCATGGGAAGGTGAAAACCAAGTCTACCCCAAATCAACACATGATTCCTTCCGGTTCCCGAAAGGGGAGTTTTCACCTCTAAGTGCAGGAACTCACTAGAGAGAAAGTGAAGCCGGTGAAGCCGGTCAACCCCGGAGTAGGATATTGCACATTTACAACACACAACACACTTGTATACATATGGTATGGCACAACCTAGGTTTTGTGGGGTTCGACGCTCCGGGACCCGCTTCGGCGAAACCCTAGCCCCGCTGGAAAAACCCTAACGTTTTCGTCTAACCCCATAGACGTGCGTCGAAAGGGGGTAGGCCAGTGGACTTTTTTGCTTGGTGTGTTAGGTTAGGCCATGGGAAGGTGAGAAACCAAAGTCTACCCCAAATCAACACAAGATTCCTTCCGGTTCCCCGAAAGGGGAGTTTTCACCTCTAAGTGCAGGAACTCACTAGAGAGAAAGTGAAGTCGGTGAAGCCGGTCACCCGGAGTAGGATATTGCACATTTACAACACACAACACACTTGTATACATATGGTATGGCACAACCTAGGTTTGTGTGGGGTTCCGACGCTCCGGGACCCCGCTTCGGCGAAACCCTAGCCCGCTGGAAAAACCCAAACGTTTTCGTCTACCCCCATAGACGTGCGTCGAAAGGGGGTAGGCCAGTGGACTTTTTTGATTGGTTGTGTTAGGATTGGCCATAGGAAGGTGAGAAACCAAAGTCTACCCCAAATCAAACAAGATTCCTTCCGGTTCGCCCGAAAGGGGAGTTTTCACCTCTAAGTGCAGGAACTCACTAGAGAGAAAGTGAATCCGGTGAAGCCGGTCACACCCGGAGTAGGATACCAGACATTTACAACACACAACACACTTGTATACATATGGTATGGCACAACCTAGGTTTGGGTGGGGTTCCGACGCTCCGGGACCCCGCTTCGGCGAAACCCTGAATCCGCTGGAAAAACCCTAACATTTTCGTCTACCCCATAGACGTGCGTCGAAAGGGGGTAGGCCAGTGGACTTTTTTGCTTGGATGTGTTAGGTTAGGCCATGGGAAGGTGAAAAAAACAAGTCTACCCCAATCAACACATGATTCCTTCCGGTTCCCCTGAAAGGGGAGTTTTCACCTCTAAGTGCAGGAACTCACTAGAGAGAAAGTGAAGTCGGTGAAGCCGGTCACACCCCGGAGTAGGATATTGCAATTTACAAACACCACACTTGTATACATATGGTATGGCACAACCTAGGTTTGTGTGGGGTTCCGACGCTCCGGGACCCCGCTTCGGCGAAACCTAGCCCCGCTGGAAAAACCCAAACGTTTTCGTCTACCCCCATAGACGTGCGTCGAAAGGGGGTAGGCCAGTGGACTTTTTTGATTGGTTGTGTTAGGTTTGGCCATAGGAAGGTGAGAAACCAAAGTCTACCCCAAATCAACACAAGATTCCTTCCGGTTCGCCCGAAAGGGGAGTTTTCACCTCTAAGTGCAGGAACTCACTAGAGAGAAAGTGAATCCGGTGAAGCGGTCACACCCGGAGTAGGATACCAGACATTTACAACACACAACACACTTGTATACATATGGTATGGCACAACCTAGGTTTGGGTGGGGTTCCGACGCTCCGGGACCCCGCTTCGGCGAAACCCTGAATCCGCTGGAAAAACCCTAACGTTTTCGTCTACCCCCATAGACGTGCGTTGAAAGGGAGTAGGCCAGTGGATTTTTTTGCTTGGATGTGTTAGGTTAGGCCATGGGAAGGTGAAAAACCAAGGTCTACCCCAAATCAACACATGATTCCTTCCGGTTCCCCGAAAGGGGAGTTTTCACCTCTAAGTGCAGGAAACTCACAAGAGAGAAAGTGAAGTCGGTGAAGCCGGTCACCCCGGAGTAGGATATTGCACATTTACAACACACAACACACTTGTATACATATGGTATGGCACAACCTAGGTTTGTGGGGTTCCGACGCTCCGGGACCCCGCTTCGGCGAAACCCTAGCCCCGCTGGAAAAACCCTAACGTTTTCGTCTAACCCCATAGACGTGCGTCGAAAGGGGTAGGCCAGTGGACTTTTTTGCTTGGATGTGTTAGGTTAGGCCATGGGAAGTGAGAAACCAAAGTCTACCCCAAATCAACACAAGATTTCCTTCGGTTCCCCGAAAGGGGAGTTTTCACCTCTAAGTGCAGGAACTCACTAGAGAGAAAGTGAAGTCGGTGAAGCCGGTCACACCCGGAGTAGGATATTGCACATTTACAACACACAACACACTTGTATACATATGGTATGGCACAACCTAGGTTTGTGTGGGGTTCCGACGCTCCGGGACCCCGCTTCGGCGAAACCCTAGCCCCGCTGGAAAAACCCAAACATTTTCGTCTACCCCCATAGACGTGCGTCGAAAGGGGGTAGGCCAGTGGACTTTTTTGATTGGTTGTGTTAGGTTTGGCCATAGGAAGGTGAGAAACCAAAGTCTACCCCAAATCAACACAAGATTCCTTCCGGTTCGCCCGAAAGGGGAGTTTTCACCTCTAAGTGCAGGAACTCACTAGAGAGAAAGTGAATCCGGTGAAGCCGGTCAACCCGGAGTAGGATACCAGACATTTACAACACACAACACTTGTATACATATGGTATGGCACAACCTAGGTTTGGGTGGGGTTCCGACGCTCCGGGACCCGCTTCGGCGAAACCCTGAATCCGCTGGAAAAACCCTAACGTTTTCGTCTACCCCCATAGACGTGCGTCGAAAGGGGGTAGGCCAGGGGACTTTTTTGCTTGGATGTGTTAGGTTAGGCCATGGGAAGGTGAAAACCAAGGTCTACCCCAAATCAACACATGATTCCTTCCGGTTCCCCCGAAAGGGGAGTTTTCACCTCTAAGTGCAGGAACTCACAAGAGAGAAAGTGAAGTCGGTGAAGCCGGTCACACCCCGGAGTAGGATATTGCACATTTACAACACCAACACACTTGTATACATATGGTATGGCACAACCTAGGTTTTGTGGGGTTTCGACGCTCCGGGACCCCGCTTCGGCGAAACCCTAGCCCCGCTGGAAAAACCCTAACGTTTTCGTCTAACCCCATAGACGTGCGTCGAAAGGGGGTAGGCCAGTGGACTTTTTTGCTTGGATGTGTTAGGTTAGGCCATGGGAAGGTGAGAAACCAAAGTCTACCCCAATCAACACAAGATTCCTTCCGGTTCCCCGAAAGGGGAGTTTTCACCTCTAAGTGCAGGAACTCACTAGAGAGAAAGTGAAGTCGGTGAAGCCGGTCACACCCCGGAGTAGGATATTGCACATTTACAACACACAACACACTTGTATACATATGGTATGGCACAACCTAGGTTTGTGTGGGGTTCCGACGCTCCGGGACCCCGCTTCGGCGAAACCCTAGCCCCGCTGGAAAAACCCAAACATTTTCGTCTACCCCCATAGACGTGCGTCGAAAGGGGGTAGGCCAGTGGACTTTTTTGATTGGTTGTGTTAGGTTTGGCCATAGGAAGGTGAGAAACCAAAGTCTACCCAAATCAACACAAGATTCCTTCCGGTTCGCCCGAAAGGGGAGTTTTCACCTCTAAGTGCAGGAACTCACTAGAGAGAAAGTGAATCCGGTGAAGCCGGTCACACCCGGAGTAGGATACCAGACATTTACAACACACAACACACTTGTATACATATGGTATGGCACAACCTAGGTTTGGGTGGGGTTCCGACGCTCCGGGACCCCGCTTCGGCGAAACCCTGAATCCGCTGGAAAAACCCTAACGTTTTCGTCTACCCCCATAGACGTGCGTCGAAAGGGGGTAGGCCAGTGGACTTTTTTGCTTGGATGTGTTAGGTTAGGCCATGGGAAGGTGAAAAACCAAGGTCTACCCCAAATCAACACATGATTCCTTCCGGTTCCCCCGAAAGGGGAGTTTTCACCTCTAAGTGCAGGAACTCACAAGAGAGAAAGTGAAGTCGGTGAAGCCGGTCACACCCGGAGTAGGATATTGCACATTTACAACACACAACACACTTGTATACATATGGTATGGCACAACCTAGGTTTTGTGGGGTTTCGACGCTCCGGGACCCCGCTTCGGCGAAACCCTAGCCCCGCTGGAAAAACCCTAACGTTTTCGTCTAACCCCATAGACTACCGCACTCCGGCGAAGGAGACACACAAACTGCAACTGCTTGATCCAACGGCTCCCAAGCTCTCGAAGGAAACACACGATCCGCGTACTTGTTCTTGATTGGCTAGCCGAAGGGAGTCATTCACTTGATCCAACGGCTCCCAAACTCTCGAAGGAAACACACGATCCGCGTACTTGTTCCTGATTGGCTAGCCGAAGGGAGTCATTCGCTTGATCCAACGGCTCCCAAGCTCTCGAAGGAAACACATGATCCACGTACTTGTTCCTGATTGGCTAGCCGAAGGGAGTCATTCACTTGATCCAATGGCTCCCAAGCTCTCGAAGGAAACACATGATCCACGTACTTGTTCCTGATTGGCTAGCCGAAGGGAGTCATTCGCTTGATCCAAAGGCTCCCAAGCTCTCGAAGGAAACACACGATCCGCGTACTTGTTCCTGATTGGCCCGCACTCGGCGAAGGAAACACACAAACTGCAACTGCTTGATCCAATGGCTCTCAAGCTCTCGAAGGAAACACACGATCCGCGTACTTGTTCCTGATTGGCTAGCCGAAGGGAGTCATTCGCTTGATCCAACGGCTCCCAAGCTCTCGAAGGAAACACACGATCCGTGTACTTGTTCCTGATTGGCTAGCTGGAGGGAGTCACTCGGAGAGGCGGGTCTATAAGAGAGGCAGGAGTACACTTCACATCCATCATTGGCAGTACACGGGTAGCAGAGAGTAAGATTTCTGAGAGGCACGAGTTCCTAGAGCGGAGGCTGAAGGTGAACCCTACCCTCGGTCGGATCCAAGCAGCGGCGAGGATCTCTGATGATTAGCAACATTCCCAACACTTGTTCCGACGGTTGCAGATCATCAGAGACGTCTTCCGCTGTTTGGATCGAAGGCCGATTTGCTGTCTCACGACCACGCGATGATTTGCCGATTTGCCGGTCAGAGTGGCCACTGGAGAAGGTAGGCAACTTCGATCCGACGTGGTTCTGAAAGGGGCATGGTTAATTTAGGTAGTGCTTGCGCATGGTTACCATCACTGGATAATATAGGTAGAATAGTTAGAATAGGATGTGCTAGAATAGGATAACTTAGTTAGAATAGCAAATAGAAGGTTGGTAGATGCCATATCTAGGTCCCAACCTTTGCTTTACAGATTTGGCCAGCGCTATAAGGTTGGTAGCAAAGTTGAATTTTTTGGTTGCTTGTGTAAGCCAAAAGGTATGTTATGATACATGCTAGCCCATGCATGCGGCACCGAGGTGTCGACCCTATTATCGAAAGGCAACACACGGCCTTGTTGGATATTTAAAACACACAACACACTTGTATACATATGGTATGGCACAACCTAGGTTTGGGTGGGGTTCCGACGCTCCGGGGCCCCGCTTCGGCGAAACCCTAGTTCCGCTGGAAAAAACCCTAACGTTTTCGTTTACCCCGTGAACGGCGTCGAAAGGGGGTAGACCAGTGAACTTTTTTGCTTGGTTGTGTTAGGTTGGGACATAGGCATATGGGAAACCAACTTTTATCACAAGTTTTTACAAGATTGCCCAGTTTCGTCCGAAGTGGGAGTTTTCACCTCTAAGTCCACACACTTGGTAGAGAGAAAGTGAAGCCGGTCACACACCGGGGTAGATTCTTGGACATTTGAATCACCCAAAACACTTGTACACATATGGTATGAATCAACCTAACTTTTGGTGGGGTTCCGACGCTCCGGTATAGACAATTATTCACGACGTTATTTTATGTGGGTGGAAACCGCTATTCGGCGTAGCTATGTACATAGAATATGAATAAAACATATTAAACTTAATTGAGAGTAATAAATAGATACATAAAAAAAGAAGATTAGGGTAAAAAACATTATGACTATTTTCGGCGAATCTCTATATATACATATAGCTATTCGGTGTATCAATATACATAAAAATGAATAAAAATGGTAGAGGCATGTGCCCCGTCGACGTCACCTGATTGTCTGTGCCGATGGCTGCCTGTGTCCCGATGGTGGCCGTCGGGATAGAATGTCTGTGCCGACGGCCGTTTCTATGCCGACGGCCTTGTCGACGGCTGGTCCTGGTACGCCCCTGTGCCGACGGCCCCGATAAATAGCCGTCGGCACAGTTTGCCATTCCTGTAGTGAGAGGTAAAACAAAAAGCAATATGTGGTGAGAGGCATTAATAAAAGGATCTCCAAGCCTTCTAGAATCCACTAAAACTGAAACACGTTATCACGCCATGTGGTAAACTCTGAATAAGCTTTTTCTAATTGACATGTGAGTTAGCAGCTTGATTTCTTCTTTGACTTTTTCATGCATGTGTAGAAATTTGGAGTTATGCCCTAGAAATAAAATCATTGCGCTGGCTCTAGATTTCCGATGCTAGTAAGATTTTTTTTTTGAAACGGGAGCAAAAGATTTGTCCCAATATATTAATTAAGAAAAAGAGAATTGCCCAGTTAATTTACGAAAAACCGGGCAAAAACCGATACAACGCACCAACCCAACCGAACTACTCACCAAGAAAGACTACACCCGGCCAACAACCCGACAAACTCGGCAAACACCCAACACCTCTACCACTCGATGAAAACACCTCAAGAAACATAGGGCAACACCAAAGTCACAAAGCCATACATCAAGCAGCCACGAGCGCCTTTCCTACTGCTTCACTCTTCTTGTCTTTGCATTTGAGTAATTTTTCCTTTCGAATGCCGGTGCTAGAACAATCACCCACCTTACTTTTGCGCTTGGTTGTTGTCCCCCTTAGGAGGCAAGCAATCGCACTTCCACAACCAGGAATAGCAGGCTCCAAACCGCTGAGCAAATCACAAACTTCTTTTGCAAGGAGAGCATCGGAGTTATGCACCGCTGGGGTTGGAATGGGCGTCGAAACCACATCCGATCGCTCAGGAGAGGTCAAGGTCACCGGCGAGTCCAGGTTCATATCCTGCACTGCTAGAGGCAAATCAGGGCTCGCACAGAGCTCCGTAAGATCAGGCATGAGCTGCTGCATCGGTGCGACGACTGTGGCACTGACCTCAACCTCAGAGGTAGCCGGGACAGACAACAAGGTTGACGACGACGAAGTTTCCCTCACACGAGGAGAGAAACAACCATAGAGCTCCGCTTCCCCATCATTCTGAGCAACCTTTGCCCGCTCCAGAAAACTCTCAACCCGCGAGAGGCAATCTTGCAGCTCCAAACGAAGCAGCTCGGCTTGCTCAACCATGATGGACGTCACCTGCACATCAACCGGCTGGCGAGGTGGCTCCTGCTTGTGCTGCGGACGGGGAGGGGAACGCTGCAAAGGACGAGGACGGGAAGCACCAGGCACCTGCGATACGCGTCGATCTTGGACAGGAGGAGGGCGCGGAGCAGTTCTCCCCGTGCAATACCTTGCTTTGTGGCCGAAATGGCAACAATTGTTGCATCTCAAAGGCTCACAGCACACCGATGCCCAATGGCCAGCTTCATGGCAACGGTGGCATCTTCCATTGAGCCAGGCAGAAGGGGGAGGACGGGTCTTCAGAACCGGTGAGGTGAAAGCCGTGCGGCGGCTGTGCCGAGACTGGACAAGCTGCCAAGGTGCCTCCTCGCGCTCCACACTGCTCGCCTCGTCTAGAACCGCCTACACATGCGAGCTGGGTGCAGCCACAGGTGGCACGAGGTTCACTGGGTTGGGTGTCTTGGGGACGAACTCGTCCACGGCGACGCCCGAGCACGAAGGCAGCAGCGGAGCTTCTGATGACAAACCTTGGACGGGCACAGTCGGCTGTCCATGGAGAGGAGCCTCGAGCCTCATCTCCACCACAGCGCTAGGAACCAGGCAGCAGACTGTCGGAGGAACAGGCCCATCAGCTGGTGGCCGGTGGCAGTAGCCCGCCGGAGGCAGCAGAGTAGCAGGCTCCCTAACCGCTTGAACCAAGCTGGCTGGAGGGGGCGTTGGCGAGGGGAGCGGAGGCAGCTGGCCGGGTTTGTTCAAACCATCCACTAGTCCCTGAACATAATTAGAGAGGGGGTTCCAGGTTGGGAAGATATAATTTCAACACGAACATGCTCGAGCAAAAGGGCACTGAAAGAAAATACTTGTCCTTATTTCAATCATGGGAGATGAGCACAATACACAACTGTAATCTTGGATGAAAAAATTCTTTCTCTGAAGAAGCTCTCTTGTTTTCAGCGGATTATGCATTAGATACCAAAAGAACCCTTTGTGTATACTTTTTTTTCGAAGCGAAGGCAAAAGCTTTGCCTCAGATTTATTAAGAAGAAAGGTGCCCGGTTTATTAGTGGAAGAAACCGGGCGAAAACCATACAACAAACAACAGCACCACAACAAGGCACCCACGCAAACGCAAAGACCAACACCTACGGCAGGCAACATCCAAAAGCAACCACGACCTCACAAACTCGCCAACCTATCCCAACCACGAACCGACAACATGACTACCTCAAAAGGTCACAACAATCATGAAGAAGCGGAACCTTTCCTTGCAACACGAAGCTTCTTACCCATCTTCCTGAGAGACTTCTCCACCTTCGTGATTTCAGCATCTGAAGCTATCCCCATCAAGACACGAATAATCTCCTTGCCATATCCAGGGCGAGTCGCCTCCAAATCGAGAAGCAAAGCAGGAACCTCTTTGCCCAACAGAACCTTGGAGCTAGGCGCCAACACACGAGTCTCAGAAACCTCAGGCATCTCGGCGATGACAACACTCTCAAGGACAGACGGCGACACAAACTGGGTGGACTTCATCACCAAAGGATCAGGAGCTTCCTCATCAACAACTCCCTCCATGGACTCCAATGAGCCCAACTCCACAGGAAGCACCGTAGATGGTTCCCCACTAGGCTCCTGCCGCTCAGGCATGACCTGCACCACCGGAGCCACAAACTCGGCGATGACAGGCGACGTCACATGCAGACCACGAGGAGAAAATTCCCCAAAGAAGCATTTAGCCCCCTCATCAGCGGAAACAAACTGGAGCTGAGGCGGCGAAGAGACACGCAACGCAACCTGAAGCTCAGCTAGAGCATCTCGAATCTCCGAACGAAGCAACTCAACCTTCTGAAGCAGCTCCAAGCGCAACAGAGCAACCTGTGACTCAAAAGTTGAGACCAAAGAATCTTTGCAACACGCAGATGGGTACCTCGGTGGCGACGACGAGTGGCCAATGACCTCCAGCGGAGGACAAGGCTGGTCGAACGGGGAGCGTTGTTGCTGGCCACTAGCGCTAGTGACCGGAGAGCAAGCATGAGCGGCTAGAGAGCAATCATGAGCAACCGGAGAGGGAGCACGACAGAACCTACTTTGACAGCAGGATTTCCATACCCAGGAGATGCCTTTGGAGAAGGCATGAGAACCCACCAGATTTTTCTGAGCAGTGACCACATGAAATTTCAGAGTGCTATTGCCATTTATCTTTTTCATGGTCCACTGCCAGGTTAGGCAAAATGTTCTGGAGCTACAGATATTCAGTATGAGCTGCTTGAGAAAGTGGCAAGTCATTTTTTGTGTGTGGAAAGATCCTGATGTTGTCTAGCTGTGTGGACTGAAATATTTTCAATCATGACGATTCAAGCACGAGGGTTCAGATGCAAATGCCAAGCTTTGTTCTATTAGAAGCGATACGTACATAGGTACATTTGCACACACCAACACAATAGACAAACACAAAGCTTAGCAAACTGTCTCCCAAACTGAAGCGCTCGCGTGTAGCGCCGCATGCTCTGCCTCCCTTATATCTAACCCGCCGCTGCTGTCGGTGTGCGATGACGCTCAAGCTATGCAGCTCTGTAGGAGGGTCTGGCCGGCCGGCGAACCGAGAGTTGGTCGATTCCTTGCGTCTCATTGTCCAGCTGTTGTTCGTTGTCTCCTGGAAGCAGCACGGTGCTCTTCGTCGTCCGAGAAGCCATACTCTGCGGTGTTGAGGTCGGTTTCGAACGCCATCCGCCGGAAGTGCTCGATGTCCGCCGAGTACTGGCCTGAGTCATACGCCGTGCTCTGCCCGAGCTTGACGCCGTTTGTCAGGTCCGTCGAGCTGCCGTCCACGTCCAGCGATCGCCACACCTGGTTATAAGATCGAAATACGCATTTTATCCCACTGGCTAGTAGTACAACTACCTTCCTAATTCGTGTTGTCAGAGAAAAATAATTGAAACCAGAAAAAAAGAAAGGAATTAAGATTAGTCGGATGACACTGAAATCCTATGGATCATTTGCACAGGTAGTTAAGCTCGGTAAGATTCTTCATCTGGTTTTACGGACTGTTACCTGAACCATCCTCGGTCTCTTGGTGACAGAGTGGCGAATGCAAGACCCAGCCGCCTCCACCATCCTTCGCATCTCAGTCTTGGAGTACCTGCACTGGAGTGCAGGGTCCGCAAGCTCCCTGAAGTCGTCCGTCTCCAAGGCGTCCACGAGCAGAGGCCGAGCCTGCAACCATGAATAGGATTTTCACACATTGCGCAACTTGATCAACTGTAGAAAGTTTGCATAGGCATGACTAAGAATTTACCGTTTGACCAACTACGGGTTAAAATGTACACATACCCATTCAACTAAACTTTCTTCTCCGAGGGGTTGGGATGAATCTACAGGCTTCCGCCCAGTGATAAGCTCCAGGAGCACCACTCCGAACGAAAACACGTCGGATCTGTCCGTCAGCTTCCCGCTTGATGCGTACTCCGGCGCCATATACCTGCACAGCAATGTGACATGCTAAGAAACGGATTCTGCAGTAGTTTCAGACTTCCAGTTCGGAGCAGAAAATGAAATTTCTTGTGAGCAAAATACAGAGCAGTATTGTTCCCGGCCTAGCTTTACTACACAGAAGCCCATACAGGCCCAAAACAACTAAGCGGGCCAAATGAAGATTCTTATGTAGGTGTAGCCCAAGCACAACCGGTGCTGAAACACATTCCCCCGTTGCATATACTAGTAGTATCTCCACTTGAGCTTTAGCTAAAAAAAAAAGTAGTATCCACTTGAGCTAAAAAAAACACTAGTATATATTTTTTTGAACCGAGGCAAAAGACTTGCCATTTTTCATTAATTAAGAAGAAGTGGGAATTGGCCGGCTAATTAGCAGGAAACTGGCCTAAAACCGGTACAAACACCCTCGCCGACCATCATGGAACACGACCGCCGGGAGGGCACACACGGCCACCCTGGCTACCAAACGTGAACCGCACACACACCGCTAGAGACGAGGGTCGTCGTCGAGGCAGCCCACCGACATCATCGTCATCACTCACTTCTCGCGATAGACTCCGACTTCCTCGAAGAAGTGACTACCGAAGAAGACCTCACTATAGCGGCCTCGTGAAGCCCACACCGGCCTATGCCAAACAGATGACCCTTCACGCAATCTCAAAAAAAAAAGATGACCCTTCACGCAGAAGGCTAGTAGCTCCGATTCTGAAGATGAGCTCCGAAGAGGAGATGGGTAGGATCCGCGCCGACGAAGGTCACCACAACCTGACAGCCCGACGCACGTCATCGTCGCCACACACACGCCGGTCGTAGCTCCGAGTCCATAGCAGAAGAAGTCTAGCAAGGAGACGAGTCAAACACGCCGGAACAAGAGCCGACTACCAAGATCTTGCCGCACCCAAACCATCACTCACCGACGTCGTCGTTGCCGCGCAAGCCACCACGCGGAACCCCGCAACCACCACCATATCGATCCACTTGTCCCTTCCCTGATGCACGCCTCCAAGAATGATGCCTCCAAGGCGGAACGACGAAAACCGCCGCCATCATCCGATCCATGGATCTAGGGTTTCCCCCGGAGGTGGCAGAAGGAGGTGCGGGCTTCCCTCGATGATGCATTCAGGAAGGAGACGACACCCAAGGTGCCGACATCATCGGCTCCAAACATGTCGGCAGCTAGGTTTTCACCCGGGTCACCCAGCCTCCGACCGCAAGCTGTGCAATAGATCGCCACCCTCGAAGATCCTGACGCCGGCCACGGGCACCAAAGCCACAGCGCAAGGCTGGGCCAACAGATCGAGGCCTCCAAATACTCCATCGCCGACCAAGGTCAGAGCCGACAAGGGGCCGAAGCAGGGCCAGGCCCAGTCGCCGGAGGCACGCTGGAGGGGCGCCACCTCGGATCTGGACATCGCGGAGAAGCTCCTCGCCGCCTGGAGCCCGACCGCCGCAGTACTCCGCCTCCACGTCGCCCCACGCGCGCCGCCGCCCCGCCGCCCGAGCGGCCGAGTCGCCGTCGCCAGCACCAGCTCCCGCGCCACACGAGAGAGCCGCCGCCACGCTGATTTCCGGGGCCGCCGCCTCGGCTTGCCCGCACTGAGGAATGTGGCCTCCTCCGCTCAGGAGGCCGACGCTGTACCCGCTCCCCTTTATTGGAAGACGAGCGCCGCCGCCACCGCGCAGAGAGAGGCGGCGACGACGGCAGGGATGGCCGGCAGAAGCCCATCGGCTAGGGTTTCGAGGTGCCCCCGGGTCGCCCGCTCGGGAGCGACACGGGGGTGGGGAAAGTTTGGGACTCAACTAAAAAAAACACTAGTATAGAATGTAAAATCCGCATTAGCCGAGGTGCTTACCCGAATGTGCCCATGACACGCGTGGATACATGAGTCATAGCATCGTTGGTCAGCTTGGCAAGACCGAAGTCTGCAACCTGTGAAGCCAAGATATAAAATTGAAATCAATATTAAGAAAGATGAAAAATATGAAAGATAACCCTGTGTGCTATGCACCTTTGCATCGAAGGCGTCATCTAGGAGAATGTTGGCCGACTTGATGTCCCGATGTATGATCCTAGGATGGCCTGCCAAATTAAGAAACAAGAAAACAGGTCAGCAACTCAATAATACTAGCTCCTTGTAGAAAACTGAAGAACGCACGCTCGAACAAACGAACTGTCACCTACAGTCTTCGTGCAAGTAGGTCAATCCACGGGCTGATCCGATCGCAATCTTCATCCGCTTCGACCAATCCATCACTGGAAGCCCTTTCCCGTGCAGGTGGTGCTCGAGCGTGTTGTTGGAGACGAACTCGTAGACGAGGAGGCGGTGGTTCTCGGTGACGCAGTACCCGACGAGCGTGACGAGGTGGCGGTGGTGGATGCGGCTGATGATGTCCACCTCGGCGCGGAACTCCTTCTCCCCCTGCCCGCCGCCCACCTTGAGCTGCTTCACGGCCACGCGCCGCCCGTCACCCAGCGCGCCAATGTACACCTTCCCGAACCCGCCTACGCCGATCACGTTCTCCGACGAGAACCCGCCGGTGATCCCCGTAAGCTCGTCGTACGTGAAGCACGACTTGGACCCAGAGTACTCGTACGAGCTCGTATCGCTTGGCCCGTTCGACGGAGGGTACAAGTCCGGCGACGTCACATCTGCATGCAGGCGGGCACGTGTCACACGAGATATATGTATCTCTGGGCGATCAACTTACAAGTGTCGGTGGACCGGTCACTCACTTGCCGGCATGACGACGGTTCTCTTGCGCATGGGTGGACGCCGCTTCTTCCCCCGGTTGCTGACGAACACGACCATGAAAAGCGAGGCCAGTGCCAGGAGGAACCCCGCCACGGCGACCCCAATGATCACCCCGATCGGCACGTTGGAAGCCGAGTTTCTAGCCTGAGGTGCTAGAGGCGGTGGGCTCGCGGCCGCGACGGCGGGACCGGGAGGGCTCTGCCATGTGCCAGCAGGAGGCGATCCGGAGGACGGCATAACCGCTGGCACGCCCGAAGGCTGCAACTGTGAGGCAGATGGAGGAGTCCCTGGAGCTAGCGTCGTCTGACCTGCGGCGGCCGGCACCGAAGTTGGCGTCCCAGGAGTTTCAAGCGGTGGAGGTGATGTGGACGCCACATTGGAGGGAGCCGACGGTGTTGGGGTGGCTGGTGCGGTGTTCTCTAATTGCGAAGGTGGTGGCGACGCCGGTGGCGAGGTCGTCACTGCCGGAGGTGATAGCTGGGACGGCGATGTGGATGCCTCAGGCGACGGTGGCGTCGAAGACGGACGGGACGGCGAAGAAGGCGGGGGAGAAGAGGGCGGCGGTGACCGGCTTGTTGGCGGAGGAGGTGAGGGCGGAGGCGAAACCGGAGGAGGCGGGGACGCTGCAGGCGGAGGAGGTGACACGGGAGGCGCCTTTATGACGGATTGTTCGAACGGTAGATTCGTACTACGGTTGCTGCCGGAAGACGCCGCAGGAGGAGGTGAGGACGACGACGGCGGGGACTTGGGCGGCGACGGCGTGGGCGGTGGAGGAGATGACGATGCTGGCGGCGGCGGCGGCGGTGGGGGCGCCGGCGGACCCCCCGCGGGGGCAGAGGCCAAATGCTCGGTCGATTCCATGAGAACGCGCGGCATTGCAAAGCCGCGCGTTGATCTGAGTCGTCCCCGATGCCGACGCGTTCCCAGCGACCCCCTAGAGAAGCAACAATACCATGCCGCGCGTCGGTCTGGTCAGCAGCCAGGCTCTCACACCGGCATCGGCAGGACGGGCGGGCGGCCGATGGAGACGACGGAATGTGCCTCGCCTTGCGAAGAGGACGGGCCGGGTGTATTGTCGTTGTGCCTTTTTCGTTTTCCCGTGTTAAAAAACTTGTTTCTTTTTTTTCTCGAGCTTTTCTTGGATGGGTGGAGGAACAAAGCAGCTTCAGCATGGGGTCGACAAATGAGGTCGGCCGTAGGCCCGTACGACGAAACCGGCGTCATTGCGCAGACCTGATTGTTTGCTGGAGTTAGATGCTAAGGGTTATGCATGCTAAGTATAGCTAGGCGCCCACGTCTAAACGAAAAATTCAAAACGATGGTAGTCCGTTTAGACGAGATGTTGGTACTTTGTACTCCCTCTGTTCAATATGGAACGGAGTGAATAGTTTGTGCATAACAAGATCAATTCGATACAAGCAAAGGAGTTAATACTCAGTCTCTACATAACAAGATGCACACTTCTTATAATAGCCAAAATTCAGAATTTGAATAAAGCTCTTATTAATGCGACAAAAGGAGAAAATAACCAAATGTGCATGAGGCTCAATCCGTAGACTACATCGCGATATATGTTGCGAAAAACTTACTTGGCTGCCTGCTCCAGTTTGATGCATGCCGCCACGAAAAGCTCTTTGTATTCCGGTCACCGCGGATGGACAAAGTATATACCCACTGCGTGCACGAGTGGCGTGGGGTCACCATGACAAATCCTATGGTCGTGGTACGGTCGTTAGTTGCGTCCTTCGCAAAAGTTAGTGCATGCCGAACATCTCAGAAATCTTGCTGAACTTTCGGTCACAGTTATCCGAGCCCAGGAAATTTCCGCTCACGGTTATTGGGCCATTGGGTCCGGACATCTTTAGCTTGAGGTAAGCATAGTGCGGGACCGTCATGAACCGAGCGAACGTCGGTCGCCCCAGTATAGCGTGGTACTGTGATTTCCAGTCGACTACCTCGAACTCACTGAAAACAATTCATCACGTCACCGACTTAACGTCCGTAACGATGAAGTGGCCAACGTGTTGCTAATATACAACTTGGTGAACTATAGTTCACGTTTTTCAAGTTGGTGACCAATCTTCACATTTCGTGCAATTTCGTGACCTCACGTGCGTTTAACTCTATTTTTTATTTTTTAAGCTTAGTTTTTACTTCGACGCCTGCTCTATCTCTAGATCCGTCAATGACCAGCTGACCACAGAAGTGGCATCCATCCTCATCAGAAAAAGAGATTTACAAGGGCATATGGCGCCAAGGGGAAATCCGGGCCGTCCGTTTTTGTCTATCCGACGGACGAGATTCGTCGTTGATCGATGGACAAATGTGGACGAATCTGCTCGTTGGACGGATGAAACGGACGGCCAGATTTCCTATCCTCGTTTATGCATATCATCCTTGATAAGTATCCTATTTTTATGCAAAACCACACAAAAACAACGCATATTCTAAGCACGTTTGTCTGCTTGGCCCTGCTGTTTCTAGAATGCCGTTACCCTGGACAGCACTTAGAAAATGACTGCGACGGCATCCTGTATCCCATTTACTCCCAACAATGGCGTAGCAGACTAGCAGTTCCAATTGACGTTCAGAAAAAGACAGTCTGGCAGCACAGCTGACGAGATGATATGCCATCATTTACTTCTCCGTTTGTAGCGCGAGATGCGCGCTGTGAGAAAAGAAAAGAAAATGGTAATGCACGTGAAGCAAGCGATGATCGGAAGTCTGAATCCAGCATTCTTCTTGCTACTTGGCCCGGAAGCCGGTATCATCTAGAAGGAACCTTATTTACTTACCCCATCCACAAGTTGGGAACAAGCAAAGAGTACGACTTCAGCTCCTCTGCTCATGGAAGCTTCTGTATGGGACCCGCGCCCCTTAGTCAGAGCTTGCCTACTGTCGATTTGTTTAACCCTATTCATGAGGATACTGTCGGGTTTATGTGAGCTCCCCGTGCAGTTCAAAGCCCAAATATAAATTTTCGTTCTCATACTTACATATGTTACTACTTCATCCATGTCTTTGCTGTTCGGCACACACCGGTAGGTAGGCGCAACTTTCGCGACTTTGGGGGAAATTAAACTAGGAACCATTATCGGACTACCGATCAGGCATTCTCAGCGGACCAGTAATCTGTGGTATTGTGGATCTTGTCTTCAACATCCTATGATCCAGGTAGTTTTGTACTCTCTTCCTTCCAAATTACATATTATGATGTCTATTAGTTTTGTTCAAAGTCAAACTCAATAAACTTTGATCAAGTATAAAAATATCAATAGCTACAATATCATCTCAATGTTATTATACACATCATAAAATATATTTTTATATTATATGCATTTGCTATTAGGCATGCATATATATTTTCTATAATAATAGTTGGTCAAACTTTATAAAGTTTGGCATTGATCCAATCTAGTAGGCATCCAAATATGAGAGAGAGGGAGTCTGAGTGAAACGTGAGCCCGACAGTTAATTATGTGCTTGTAGGGACTAGTAGCTTTGCACGTGCACGCACGTCTCTAAAATACATATACCATTTTTGGTTTAGTGAGTTTTTTTTGTTACCAAGAGTAATAAATTTTATGAATAAACCGTGTAAGTATGTGCGAACAACATACAATCCACATTTGTCTATCAGTAGTATGCACGTGCGCACGAATGTGAAATATATCACTTGTTGTTTGAATCTTATTTGTCTATTAGTAAATCACTTATCTTTTGAATCCCATTTCCCTTTAGCGAGTTGTGTTGTGTTACCGAAATCACTTAAATAGGCTTATAGTCCAACACAATAACGTACAAACAATAAGCTCGACTTTCTGATGATTACTGATGTTTTGGGTTTCTTGGGGGAGGGGGGTTATGTTGCTTTAGTCGTCTTCGAAGGCTCGGTTTCTCACATCACTATTATTCATTTTTGGGTCGAGTAAAGTGAAAGTCGTCCAAAAATGTGTCACAAACCTAGCAAGTTAATCCTAAAGTTAATTTGCATGAACAGACCATGCATCGCGAAAAGGCCAATATACAACCAGATACATAACTACTTATGTTTCTTTACTTTCTAAGCACACCAATTAAATATGTGAGGACTTAATTAGAAATATAGCAAAACAACAGATTTAACTTATTAAGTATTAACTATCCATTCACGCATATTACAAGAGTGGAGGAGCAGTATACTAATCTTGGATTATTATAATGAAGTAATAATTTTTATCTAGAAACAACACAATACAGTACAAGAACAATTCGCCGAAAAGCCTGTGTAATTTTAGAAAATAAAATCTTATTGACCAATCTAAAACATTGCATATGGAAGAGGAGGATTAGAACCAAAATATCATGCGCATGATTTCTGGATGAACAAATGAGTAGCTCAGGTCCAATCAGGTATGCATTAGATATTAACATATACGCATGAATCAGTGTCATACTTTTAACCTCTCTTTTTTGCCGGAGAAATGGGTTATGCGGACCAAAAAAAGCAAGACGGTGAAAAATGATACATCCATGGTCCATGGCCTGCAACAGATTCAGACATTGAGTAAAATAGGTGTACCCTCAAAATATCAACGTAAGTTAGGATGATATAGGGAAACATCCCCTCCATGTTGAGGAGGGGCGACCTGAAAGTGCTAGGGTGACATGTAGAATACTGGTTGCATCATCTCCATGTTGATCTTCAGGTCACCAAATAGCAAACTTCCAATTAAATCGTTAGGGGAGCATACTTTGTCTTAACAGCGCAGAAGTATCCGAGTACCACTGCATCATTAGCATCTACAGTCTTGCTGGCCTTGTGAAGCAATATTCCCGGTGCCTGCCTGATACACATCGTACTTCATGGTCCAAGCTCGTGCTCATCTTTCTCATACTTGTTTCCGTCAGTGAAGTTTCTGTAGAATTAAGCACATCAATCGAAGCTCAACCAATAGAAAAATAATAATGGCAGTATGTGTATCCAAACAATCACATAGGCAGTTTTGGCAATGGAACAGTGCACCGTGACTTGGGCATTGTAGTCGACCTGCTGCACCTTGTCGAACCGGAATCGGCGACGAGAATTTGTCTTCTACACCATGCTGCTGCTCTCCAAACCCCTGATAATTCCTAGACCCAACTTTCAAATCCCAACACTATATACAGGATTAGATTTATCCTAGACACCAACGCAAGGATGCAAGCGCAGATCAGCAGGATGGTATGCGATATTGGAAAGGGCGTGTGGCCGGCATGAATGGGGCAGCCATAGAAAGAGGTTGTGGCGGCCCGTGCCCTGCGTGGATGGACCGGCCTTGTGCGGAGGTTGTAGCGGCGAGGACGTGCAGGCGTAGATCGTGGTGGCGGGGCAGATGGAAGGGACGAAGGGGTGAGGTGATGGAATACGTTTTTCGGAACAGGCATTGACGTTGACGGACGAAATATTGGCAGAGTGAGGTGTGGTAGAAATTATTGCTAAGCGCACCCGAGGCATCAGATTGGATCAATCTAGTCCGCTAGATCTAATTAGTTGGGACAATCTGATGGTACAGTGGAGGCTGTGTACGTTTCTCAGGGTGCAAAATAAAATTTTTTGGAGATTTAAAACTACGTGTGTGTTCCACTATACTCTGATATGTACATTTAAACATTTTGCGTAGCTCATAATGCAAAAATATTCAAACTACGATTTTGCACGTTTATGCGTTACATCATTGAAAACATGCAATATTGTTTCTATCTTTACATAACTTTTACATTCTTTTTATTTTTAAAATAAACGGCTCGCTGGAAGCCGGGAGCCTGAAATCTCCACTACTTGAGCTGGCAAAAAAAGGAACCAACTCGCTCTGGAAGAGAAGATGGCGATTGGTCGTTTTACAATGCAGAGAAGTACAAAAGCGATACAGTTAGGGAAACGTTGTTACGCCCCTGGCGATGGAACGTCGCGCGACCTTCTCATCGTGCGGCGCCACACATCCCTATGTGTGCGACGCAACAAGGAGAGCGGGCCCTACCACACTAAGGCTTATCTCCCCGGGTGTTTCTCCTCCACAAATTCTCCTTCGTTTTCCTCTCCTCTCCTCTTTTCTTCTCTTTCTCGTCGTCTTTCCATGACGCGACCACCATGTCTTCCCTGCCCGTCGCCGCCGCTACCAAAAACCGCCGGCTTCATCACGTTCCCTCATCCGACCATGTCTACCCTCTCCCTCCTACCTTCGGTGAGGACCGGTGCTTCGAGGTAGCACCTCTCCTGCCGCGAACCAGCACCCACCGCCGACGACCCTACGGAGGTGCTCACCTCAACCTCCTCGTCGTGCCTCAAACGGCGGAGGTGCTTATGGGGGACGACACTGCTACAGGGAGATGACGGCACTGCTGTCGTGGGTTAATCTCGGTAGATGTCATTGCGATGACTTCGTAGGTGTGGGGATTGCGCGAGTCAAGCGTCTCCGAGCTTAAGATCACAGGGCACGAGGAAGACAATATTTACCCAGGTTCGGCCCCTCGATGTGAGGTAAAGACCTATTTCCTGCCTATTCTAGATTGGAATTGATATGAATATGGTGTTACAAGGGTTGGCGATCGATGTGTCGAGTCGCTTTGAGATCTAGGGTTTAGGACTTGAGATGTCGTGGTGGTATCACGCCAGATGCCATAGGATGGCTAAAGAGCGGGGCCGATGGGCGCTGAAGGATCCGGGAGAGGGCTAGCACGCTAAGGAGCGTACACGGATGAACACACAAGCACAAGAACACTCACGATCTACCCAGGTTCGGGGCCCTCGTAAGGAGGTAACACCCCTACTCCTGCCTATCTCTCTGTATATATCTCTCAATCACGAGTACAAGTGGCTCCTTGAGCTGTATGATCCCAACAACGGGGATGAACACGAGGTGGAAGATGAAGCTATGGGGGAAAAGAGTCTCCTGGCCTCGTCCCTCGCCGTCCCTCACGCAGGAGGGGGTGAGGGTCTATATATACCCCAGCACTAGCAACGGTCAGCTCCGTACCGGCACTGTGGCCACGCATGCCCGCATCAGCCATCGTACCGACACTGTAGCCACACTCTCTGCACCGTCATGATTGTACTCTCTGCAGGAGACACGACGGGGCTTGCCCACACCCTGTCCCATGTCTCTGCTCCCACGTACAGCCGAGGTCAGCGGCGTCCTTCTCCTGCTCCCACGCCCGTCCTTGGTCAGCACAGGTGAGCCCGGTCACCTCAGACATGCGCCATACCGCACGCCATGCTCCCGTGTCAGACGGGATGTGACAGCAGCGCTGACCTCCGTCCGACACAAGGTGCCTCATCTCTATAACCCGGCATGGATATGCCGGATTCCCTTTCCTGAATAGCCTCCCCTGCACATAAGAAAGCACACAGGATACCGACATATATATGTCGGTCAGCATGTCTCGGATCCCATGTCTCGGTCAGTACAACTCGGCTAGGTAGGTCGATCACTGTCTCCCGACCACCGTACCTCGGTAACCACATGTCGGTTTTTACCAACACCTTAACTCGGCCTCCTCTGGGCCTGGGTTTGTCGTTTTTTTGTATCTCGGTCCATTCTTGGACACAGCTTGTACCATACCATGATCCTACCCGGGGGTAGCCCCCCGACATGAGAGCTTGGGGTTCTACGTCCTGCGAGCCCTCCGTATATAAACGGAGGCTCACTAGGTTACATGGAAAGCTTTTCCTGCTAGGAAAGTACAAGCCGAAGTCCTTCTTGGATACTAAACACCTTCGTGTCTCCAAGCCAAGTTATCTTTGACCTTCTAGATCCTTCCCTTGGCACGTCGTGATCCTCAGTCGGCTCATCTCCATGCAAGCCCATCAATGGTGCGACCGTGAACTTATCATAAGCCGCATTACAACGTTAGGCTGCGGGTTAACCCATTAGGCATTCCCCCTACATTAGCCCTCAAGGTCGACTAGGACTTCATGAATGGAGGGCCTATAGCTTTCCGCGAGTTAGCTTTGGATTGATAAGTCGCGCACTGAACGTCCTGGCTGAACTTCGTCTTCAAAATCATGCCGACTTAAGATCACGACGCTGTGTGCGACTCTTGCTCAGTTTTCAGTCTTGACAGAATATTCCCTTTTCCTTTTAATAACTGACTTTTCCTGTGCAGTAGGCGCAATTTTCTCCTTCAATCTCGGGTTCTTCTGTTTATAACGTCGCAACGACCTTAGGTCAAACTTATCTTCTCTCATTCCTCACCGCGCCGCCTCCTCATTTCCTCCAGTCCCCAATCTCTTCGATCTCTTAGCCCAAAAGCAATGCGCCGAAGGGGAAACAAGCGGGGAAGGAATTAGCGGAGGAGAAAACTTCGTGGCGGATCTCTTGCAACTGGGACAAGTCCTGGGTAACGGAAGAACATCTCCAGAACCTCGCCGCCCAGGGTTTCCTGCCTCCGAAAGTGGACTGCCATTGGCGGGCACCTGGTGATGAGACGGTACCGAGCCCCCAGCCAAACGAGCTAGTGATGTTCGTGGAGCACGTGGATCGCGGATTCACGCCGCCGGGCTCCCCTTTCTTTCGCAATCTCCTGAAGCATTTGAATCTCCGCCTTCACGACATTGGACCTAATTCCATACTCCAGGTGAGCAACTTCCACGTCCTTTGCGAAGATTACCTCGGCGCAGATCCTAGCATCGACTTGTGGCTCGCTTCTTTTAGCTGCAACAGCCAGCTTGAAACCAAGGGCGGCGATGTCCAATGTGGCGCCATCTCTTTGCAGTGCCACAAAAACTCCGTTCTCCCCATGTTGCAGAGTCAATGATTGGCAAAAATCTTTCTTCTATTGCCGGGATACCTCTCCCATGAGCGAGACTCGCCTTCCTCCTTGGTCGAACACGGCTTTTGTGCCTTCTGAATCGCTGAAGGCTAAGCCTCGACAAGCCGTGATGTCTTTTGTCAATGAGGCAGTGAGCAAAATTCGTGTCTTGGTCAGTCATGGCCTAACTGGCCTCGACCTTATTTCCTGCTGGACGAAGTGGCGGATCCAGCCTGTGAGCCCCCGAAAGCGGCTCTTTATTGAATGTTCTGACCTCCCTGTAGATGTTGACCATATCTCTGCCAAGGAATTGGAGCCAGAGGAATGGGTAGAGTTCATCTGCCGCGTGACCGAGTAGAAGAACGTCTCCTTTGACAAGGTGGGACTTCCGCCTTTCAGTGTTAACAACAAGCCTTTCGAGGTAATTTCTCCTGCTCCTTGTTGTCATATTTGTTTAATAATTTGGGTCACCTTGCTTCCTTCAAATGACTTTGCTTGTGTTTGCATCAGGCTGATGAGAATTATTGGTCGGTGCCTACGGCTGCCATGGGCACCGCTTCTGTTAAGCGTGCCCCAAAAAGGAAGTTGCTGCCCGCTTTAGAGGGCAATGAAGCTGTTGACATCTCCTCCATCGCAACCGCTGAGTCGGACAGCGACTCAACTGAATTAGAGGAGGACGAGAGCCCCATACCGGCCGCCGACCCATCCGCTGTCGATCCAACTCCTCGCTGGGTCTCAAAAAGATTGTCTCGCGAGGAGACGGAGACTAAGGCCGTCGAGGACCCTGAGATCATCAAGCGCCGTAAGCCATCTGGGTCTGTGGCCTCTTCTGGCCCTAGGCATGTGCTTAGAACCACTGCCTCTGCTGACGACGATATGGGTTTTACTTCTGGTAGTTTTTGCTTGCCCTATCGTTTTATTATTGCCTCTTTGTATACTGACATACCATTCCCTCTTGTATACAGGTTCCGGGCTTCAAACCTTGTCGTCTCCTTCAAGCGACAATCTTGCCCTTAACATTAAAATGGCACCAGGGTTAGCACTTATTTCCTTGATGTGTCCACATGTGCTGTTCCTTTCCTGCTTTTCATGTCCATAGTTTATCTCTTGCAGGTCTAAGGTTGACGCTGAGGACACGGCCAATCTTGCGGCTGCCTCAGAAACCGTTGTGGAGCCGCAGCCAGTGGCTCCCGTAATGACTGACGCCTCTAATGAAGCCGCCACGAAGGAAGGTGTCGCTACAACCGATGACGAGCCTTCGTGTGCGTCTCCTGACACTACCACCCTAGAGGTGGCCTAAGAGGACGGAACTGCAACTGCAACCGTCCAACATAAAGAAAAAGCTCGTCTTCGTATTGAGGACATCACTGATCAAGCCGCGGAGGGCCTCCAGGAGTCGCCAGTTAAGCCACTAGTCACTGACCCTGACTATGGCCATATATGCAGCTTGTGCCGCACGTGGGGGTTGTGTCCTCTTTTTCTTTGGGAAAATCAACAGGCGGCCGTGCTGAGCAGTTAGCACAATCTATCCTTGCGGCTAATGACAAACATTCTGCCGCGCTACGCGATGTGTTGCTCCAGTTATCCGTAGCTTATAAGGTAATAAGTTGACTGCTTCTTGTGTTATGTCAGACATATCGCTAGCCCCAAGGATCTAGGCTTTAACTTGAAAAGATGTGAAGGCTTGGTTCTCCATATGTACTTATCTCAGGCAGTGAGCTGGCTCATCCTTTGTTTTGTGAAATATCTTGTAGGAGGAATTGCAGGCTGTCTTTAGCGAGAAGAAAGCACTGGAGAGTAGCCTCCAACAGGCTTTCGCAAAAGTAGAGAGACTCCAAGGCATCCTTGCCCAGCATGAGGAAGATATCAAGAAGAAAAATCTGAGAATTGGCGATCTTACTGACAAGAGCTATAAGCTTGTTGAGTAGGCCAAGTCGGCCGAACTGCGGCTTAAGAATGTGGAGGAGAAATCTCAACAAAGGGCCAGTGAGCAAGAACGTCAAATTGGCTCCCAAAAGGATTCCATTGCTGAAATCAATGAAGACGCGCGGCTCAAGGCTGCCAAAATTGATCAGCTGGAGAAAGAACTGTCCAAGCAAACCCAGGAGCTCAAGAAAATTTCTGACTCCTCCAACCTTGTCCATAGCCTTGTTTGTATCATGACCAAAGAACTTTCTGGTAAATTTTCATAAATCATCTTTGCTTCTTACTGCTAACTCTTTAGGTATGTCGATGTACTCATCACTTATCATTATTCTGTAGGTGAAGACTCCCCCCTTCTGCGTGGGCGCCCACAAGAACAGCTTGATCAGATCCGTGAATTTGTGCAGGTGACTTGTGAAGCCACGAAACAACTATCCAAGAAGCTCCTTCCCTCCAAGCCTGTGCCATCCACTGGCGATGGTTTATTGAAGAGGTTGATGAAGGCGAATCATTATGTCATCGACTGGAAAGAATCTTCTGCTCGTGCTGGCATGGCTCATGTTCTTGCTTTGGCGAAGACATATTACCCAAATTTTGATGCTGCTAAGGTATCTCAAGGTAGGCCGCAGAAGAAATCAGACGGCACAGAGTTCAAACCGGACGAGTACCTTGCCACTTGGAAGAGAATGCGTGGTTATGCTACGCAGCTTATTGATGGGGTGGACCTGGCCACCTATCTGGGGAAATATCATCCGGATGGGAAGAAATTTGAGAGGCTTCCATTAGTATCAGCCGGGCCATCCACGTCTCAGGACGCAGGTTCCCCTCCTGGTGTCTCGAGCTCATCCGCCATCGTGCCTACCAAGGCTGACCTTCCGAGCAAGCCGTCGGCTGTTGTCTCCTCCTGCCAAGGCTGGTAAGCCGCCTGTGCCTCCATCTCATAAGCAAAAAGCTGGGAAGAAATGAGTGAAAACATCTGTAATGATTCAGCCCTGAGTGGCTTGTGATAACTTGTAAGTTTGATACGACGATTGATGTTTTAGTACTCTGATTAGTACGAGTTATGACCTTTATTGGGGTCCTTTTGATTTGTCTCAATTAATTCCTTACTCAGGCCCTTGCGTGGCCAAGTATTTCCTAGGGAAACATGCGTGTTCAGGGTCAAGAGCGTCCATGATAGGCAATCAAACTCGATTGACACCGCACCCCCAGTACTTTGGTCACATAATGCAAGTCGCATCCGAGGTAAGGTTGAGTATTACCAAGAAAAGATGCCACTAGTTTGGCGATTCCAAGGTTACAAGCCGAGCTCATAAAGCATCAAAGCCCCCAAGGAACCAATGATAAATAAAATAAAAGACTCAACAACTCAATTGGTAATTTGAGGCGAAACGACAACCTTCCGCATAGCAGAGGTGCCGACTTTATTTCATAATCATTTATTTGATACAACTTTGAGACGATCGCGCCTAGGTGGCGATCGATTTTTGATACAAGTCGCGAGTTTTCTATTCCGCGCTGAAGAGATGTTGCATGACCCGATTGTCATTATTTTTGATACTTGAGCCCTGAGTGGCTCGGAACTGATATGATACTAGAACCCTGAGTGGTTCGTTTTGAGTCGCGTTATGCGACTCATGATATGGTGCGGCTTATAAAGGACCGCCTTGAGGACACTTAATTGTCCTTTCTGTTTTTCTGCTGTTATGCGGCTTTTGCTTTTCTAGCTTCCCGGTTGGCTATCAACTTGAGCCGCAGATCTGGCAAATGCATTTTTGCCGCCGCGATGTCGTCGAAGTGTTGCTGAGGTTCATGAACCGGTAGGCCTTCTGCGATACACGTTGCTTTTGCCATGCCCTAGTCACCTTCCTCACATTCCATTGCTCTCTGTCTGTCGCCTTCAACGGTGATGACTCCACGTGGGCTGGGCATTTTGAGCTTTAGATACACGTAGCACGGCCTTGTCATGAATCTTGCAAACGCCGCTCTGCCAAATAGTGCATGATATGGGCTCTGGAAGTCTACTACTTCAAACCAGATGTACTTGTTACGAAAGTTGGTGTGGGTCCCAAAGGCCACTTCCAAATTTATTCGCCCCAAAGGTTGCGCTGATATCCTGGGTACTACTCCATGGAATGATGTCCTTGACGGTTGTAGCGATTTTTCCTGCAGGTGCATCCTTTTAAAGGTCTCGTAATATAATATGTTTATACTGCTACCTCCGTCCATTAGCACTTTGCTTAACTTGTAGCCTGCGACTTGAGGTGCAACCACTAATGCGAGCTTCCCCGCCTCATTTATCTCTTCTGGATGGTCTTCCCTGCTCCAAACAATTGGCTGCTCGGACCACTTCAACCACTGAGGTATGGCTGGCACTACGGTGTTAACAACTTGATTACGCCGTCTTAATTTATGTTCCCTCTTTGACGTGTTGACCACATGTAGTGACCCAGCACACCACTTCATGTTGTAGTGTACAAGTCGTTGACATAATACTCACGGAAGGACCATTCCGTAAATATTACATCCTTCAGAGTAGTACAACAGAAACATAGTCGGTCCAAGGTAACACTATAGGATTACAACACTATTCAATACAAAATCTCGAGAACCTCCTTTACAAACAGAAGTAGGTCTCGTGCAAAAGAAACTCCCAAAAGACTCAAGTCGAAGCACCAAGCTGGATACCAGCTCTACTTCTAACTCCTAATCCACTACTGCTGTTGTCACAGCCCTAATCTATCCATCTGGAATATCTTTGTCTGGAGTTGTGCTCCTCCTTCCAAATAATCACTGTCTTCTCCATAGACATTGTTGTCGTCACTCATCCGTTGGCAAAGTAGAGGTTGACTCCTTCAGGCTCCACCAGGTTGATTTGACTCCTTGTTGAAGAATTCACCAACATCGTTATGGATTCCTGTCATTCCTCTGCTGTCTCCAATAATCTAAGCAGGGGGTCAACGGAGGAAAGAGTGAGCAACACGAGCGTTACTCAGCAAGTTCATATAATAGGAATAAGGTGTTTTATGCACTAGCTACCATCCATACCAAAAGGTCATGGATGAACATGCATAACTTTGTAAAACATTTTTAGGAAAAGATTTATTTTATCTTCAGAAAACTATGCCCGTCATCGATTCACAGGTGCTAGGGCCTTGAGGAGCCTCCTTTCCTGCAGCGTTCGCCGTTCCTTCCTAGAACGTGGAGTAACATGTCACATTTTTACACTCTGCAGAGGTGCGTTACTTTACCCATAAGAGACCAACATCATGTTGCACAACCAGGCGTACTTTCCTGTCCACACTTCCTATGGTGTGGGGCCCGATTGTTGATCCAAGCCATTCGCCGTGCTTCTCCAACAACCCCGCATGCCCACCCTTTTGTAGGTTTGTCCTCCCCTATATCTTTTGGTAGACTGTTCCAGACCGAAGTCCTTCCCTATACCATAAAGATAGACTGTTCCAGACATCCCTACAATCCATCATAGACCCCAGTTACCGTTGGGAATTAAGGGATCCCACCCATGTGTATGTAGTCCCGCAAGATCTACAGCCTAAGGAACTAGCAGTCCGTTGACATGCGAAAGGGAAAAGATCACAGATGACTTTCCCGTCCCATTCCAAGTCTCATGGTTAACGCTTCATTTACGGCGCAAGAACGCTGACGGCATTGGTTCTTAAGTCCTAGGTAATACTTTCCCGTGCAAATGGAACCTCCACCAACCACATCATACCATGGTTCCATCTGCTAGCCAACAATATATATAGCAATTCACATCATTCGAAAATATGTTTTTCTTTTTCATGCAATGATAAACCATAGTATTTTGCATTTACTTTGATAAACATAATCTAGTAGGACATGAGCAAGAGTGAACTTGCCTTTTTGACTGCAAGATTATGCAGTCAAGGTCTTCGATACGATAAAGACTCCAAAATCTGGAAAAAAACGTCATTGGTCCGGTAAGGACTAATGTTTGAAGAAGCAATATGCTATTATGCATAAGTATGAGATGCATTGCCCTAAACCCCGTAACTGACTCTCGATGGTTGAGGGTTGGTTTGAGTTTGGTGATTATTTTTAGATTTGTTTTATCTTCAAGTTTACTTCACAAGAAAGATGAATATAAACTTTAATCCTAAAGTATCATATTAAGCATAAGAATGAAGTAAAACAACGTCATAATATTAAATGGTTGTTTTAGGGTTAGTTATTATCATTTTTATGTTTGTAAAGAACATGTTTTGACTTCAATTAATTGAAGAAATGGTGTAGTAATATTATTCATGAATACAAAAAGAATAACTTTTGAAGAAATAAATCATATATATATTTGTTGGTATCATACCATAATGGTACTTATTTAATTGATGGTATATTATTAAATATTAAGAGTAGTTACTTATGTGTTTAACTTTTCTTTAGGTAATAAAATAATATGACTTAAATACTAACACTTGGAAGAAACACAACAAGTAAACTTATATCATGAAGTAATTATTAATTTGGGTTAAACACTAGAAATTTATAACACAAAGTTAATCCAATTATTAAAGGTATTAATAATAGTGAACAAGTTTTATTAAATAAAGAATTTCACTTTTATGAATTAAGAACTACATGATATATTATAAAGTAATAAAATGATAAATTTATATGTTGATAGATTCATCTTTGTATTGTTAAAGGATTCTTGAATAATTATTTTCCTTATGGAAAATATCATTTTAAAAACCACTTAAGAATATTAGTGAAACATGTTCACAAATGGAATTCTAAAAATGGTCATAATGTTGTGATGGAAATATATTTCCATATTTGTAGTTAAACATGTGAAGCAATTTAAATGGAATTCAAATGCATTCAAAATAGCATTTTAAATAAATTTCATATTTAAAATAATAAATAAGTTCTTGTTTTAATTTTAAGATTATTCAAATTTAATCAAACGAGCATTTTATTTATACAAACATATAGATTTTATTTTTCTTAACATTTTGGTATATTGTTTGTATTTTTCTAATTTAAAATGATTTAGTTATGAATTTCCAAAGTTTGAATTCAATTTAAAATATTTCTGGAATTATTTTCTTATTAATTTTTTATTTATGAAATGACCAAAATGTCCCTGGGTCAACTTGATTGAACCGAGTCCACCCGAGCCGGACTCGGGTCAGTCCACCGACCCGAGCCACCTGCTCACCTCTTCTCGCTTCTCCTCGCTCCCGTGCTCGACTGGCTCTTCTTTCGCCACCGCCGTCGCCGGCCGATTCCGGCGAGCTCCGACCAACTCCGCCGCCGTGCTGGGCGCAAACGAGAGCTCTCGTTCCGCCCCACCTTCTCCTCCGCTTCGATTTGTGTTTCCTCGCTCTATGCGGCCGTGCGCAACCCAAACCCTAGGGTTAGGGTTCGGCGACGGCGCCGCTCCGCCGTGCTCTCCCTCGCCTTCCAGCCTCCTCGTGCTCACATGGTAGGTGCAGAGCACCACTCTCTGTGCCGCCTTGGTGGTGGTGGTGCTTGGCTTCCACCATTGGCCCCCTCCAGAGGTTGCGCGAGCACTGCCCCGCCGCCTCGGAGCTACGGCCGTGGTCGCTGGTAAGCTCCCTTCGCTCTCTCTCTTCCCCTTCTCTTCCTGGCCGATGTGCCATGCTCTGTGATGTTAAGTATGTGGTGATGCTTTAGGTTTACTGCTGTTTAGGTGATGAGATGCTCTGATGCTTCTGTGGTGTTCTCTGAATGATGTTCTAGTGCCCTTGTGCTATTTGCTTGAGATGATTTAGCTAGTGGTTATGGCCGTGGTGATAAACTGATGGCTCTGTCACTTGCTCACTTCAAATGACTGCTGATGGAAGTGTAGGTAGTGTGTGTTATCTGAACCCCTGGGTTCAGAGATGTGCCACGGCAAAACACAGTTTGGTTTGCAATGATTTACATGATGGCTTAGTCCTTTTTGGATATAACAGATTCTTAAAATTGGATAGTGCTATTTTAGTATGTGATTTGTGCTTGTGGTGCCCTTCCTTGTAGGATTTGTGCCCAGCAAATCATGTGCTGGTCTGTGCTACCAACAGGTGCAAAACCATGCAAGTTTGCTTATATGCCTTTGCTCAATTTCTTGCTATATGTCCCTGCCTATGATGCACAGGCTGAGGCCTTTTGTAAATAAGAACAGATGTTATGCTTGCTTCTTATTTTTAATTCCCTGTGAAGATTTTGCATAGCACTTCTATGCCTAGCTGAGGGAAAAATACACCACCCTACTCCATGTGTAACTAGCAGTTCATTTTGCTAGAGAAATAGAGCATCAACCTCTTATCAGGTGTGGTGGTGGTGTTGCTGTGTTGCTTGTGGCTTTTCTTGATTCCTTGATCAACAGATCTTGTGGTCTCCTTCTTGTTCACCTTGCTGGCCTGCTCCTACAGCTCCAGCTGCTCCCTTCTAGCTCCTGGCCTTCTCCTTGCTCCTGCGTGGCCTTGAGCTTCGACTCCATCTTGCTCTTGCTTTTGGCAAGGATTGTGTGGTGAAAAGTGTTGGTGTGTGTGGTTTTGTGATGAGCTGAGCTCAGTGGAGAAATGAGCTCAAGCTGTGGGTGCTGTGAATGAAAACAGTGGCGTGTTTCCTGTTTGCTACGGCTGGCTTTGCTCTTATCCCCTCCTGGAAGTGAAATGGTTGTGCTGAGGACAGCACAGTAGCACCAGGTGATTGTGCTGCTTGCTTGTGTGTCTCCCAGGTTCTGTTAACGTGGAGCTTCGGCTGGTTGGTATTATCCCTAGGTTGTGCATTCTTTTTCACTTGCCAAGTGGATTTGTTTGTATGCCCAGCCAATGATGTTGTACTGAGGCTAAAGTTTGTGGATTAAGAACAGATACTATAGTTAGCCCCTTAATTTTACTCAATGATGTTAATAGCAAAGCATTTCTTTGCTAGACTGAGAGTTAAACTAATCCTAACCCCCTCTTTGTACTTGTTTTCATTTGTTTTTGCTTTTCCTTTTGTTTTGCCGGAACAACTATGGAATGAAGATCAAGAAGAAGAAATACAAGACATTTAGTTTAGGAAATAATTGTAATTTTTTTTTTGTATTTCATTATGTTGTAACAAAATTTGTAAAGACATTGTATTGTTGTATTCAATCAATAAAATGATTTGTTTGTCTATACAAGAATTCATAAGTTGTAATACTTATTGCAAAGATTTGAATTATTCAAATCTCCATTAATTTATTTACATAATTATTGTTTTAGTTTCTTGAATGTTTGAATTTGAATTTACTTTACAAATTCACTTATTTGAATATTTAATTTGAATTCAAATTCTTTCTACAAGCTAATTCCTAAAGGTCATGTTAAAAATTATCAAATTACCTAAGATGGTCTAAAGCTTAAATCATAATAATGATCAAACTTCAATCACACCAGGGTTTTAATTTGCGAAAAATTTATTCAGGATTTTCAAATACATGCATGCAGATACACAAATTTCTATTTCTGCCCTCCGATAACTCCTAAATGCTAGGGTATTACACCACAATTGTGTAGTATTGTCCTAACTGCTTTGGAATCTGCGGCTGATCTGCTGGCGGATTGGGAGCTGCATTGTTGTTTCCTCCGCCGTGATCGCCTCCTCCATTGTTTTGATGACCATTGTTCCCATTGAGTGGGGGTCCATCCTTCCACTTCTTGTAATGGTAGCATTGCGCTTTTGTATGGGTGGCTGGCCGTCCGTCTTTCCCTATATGGATATCACAAGGACGGTTGAAGACTTCCTCCAGGTTTATTGGATGGGAATTTCGCCCTCTGCCATTGTTGTGTTTAAAGCGAGTGTTGGTATTTGCGACTAAACCAGAGTTCGCTTCCTCATTCTTGCGCTTGTTTTGATTGGCGCTACTGTTACTGTTTTGCTGATGAGGCTTGCTTTTACCCTTCTTTGTTTTGCCTGCGATTTCATCCTCTTCGCCATCTGACGCGTCCTTTGTCTTGTCTGAGACGGCGTATTTGTTAGCCACGGCCATGAGCTCGCTGAGACTCTTGACTTTATCTTTCATGCGACCTAATTTATGTATCGGCGGCTCGAACTTGTAATTCTTCTCCATGACTAGGACGTCTGAACTAGCTGGCATGCTATCTGAGGAGTGTATAATTTCTGCTACTCTTCTCATCCAATGGCGACTTGATTCGCCTTCTTTCTGGACACAACGTTCGAGATCTTCTATGCTGCAGAGACGTTTGCATGTTCCCTATAAGTTCTTGATGAAAGCCTCCTTCATCTCATCCCAAGAATTTATTGAATTGGGTGGCAGATTCTGGAGCCAAATGTGGGCAGCACCTTCTAACATCATGTTTAGGTATCGGCCGCATATTTCTTCGGATGCGTTGAGAATGCTCATGCCCATCGCGTAATTGTTCAGCTAGGTGGTGGGATCCATGTTGGCGTTGTAGTTTGCGACTTTGTGGGGTCCTTTGAAATCTGCTGGGAACAGCTCAGATCTGATCCGCTCACTAAAACAAACTGGCCCCTTGAGTCGCGTTGATAGATTGGATGGGACTAGCCTTCCAGGAATGTTAGCAGCCATCTGTTGCTGTGGTGCTTCCCTAGTGGTAACAGGTGGAACTTGCTGCGACTGAGGCTGCTCTTGTATCGCTGGTTGATCTCTTTCCCTTTGACGCCGAGCTGAGCTTGAAGCCGCAGCTTGTGGTGACTCAGCGTGGATGCATCTTTCAGCCGTAGCCCTGTTGTTGTAAGGGGTAGAGTGTAGCCGCCCCGCGTGTTCTGACATGTTGGCCTGCTGTACGACCACCGTGCTTAGAATCTCAATGGCGCGTCGCGCCTCCGTGTCGATGGGCGTATTTCCTACTGGCATGAGCCTGGCCAAGATGTTGGTGGCTGCATAAACATTGTCCACCGGGTTGACATAATGCCCTTATGGTGAATAGAATCTTGGCGGCTGCATTGGTAGCTAAGCTGGCTGCGTGAACACCGCGGGTAATGGTGGTGGCGGCATCACCGCCCTGTTGTTTGCTTGAATCACTGCCATAGAACCTGGTGTCTCCATGACTCTTGGGGCCGCGAACGAAGGTACCGGGGCCACGACCAACGGGGCTGCGGCTTCTGGTACTGCGGCTGTGCGAGCGGCGACTGCCGGGGCCGCGACCGTCCGTGGTGTCACGGCTGCGCTCGCTGGAGCCGCAACCGCGGGCATCTCGTGAGGTGATTGGAACAACACTGTTGGATCTTCCATGATTACGCCTGGCTGCAAGCGACTCTCATTTTGTTGTAGGGAATGAGGGCCGCGTTTTGTTGTACTTGTATGAGGGCCATGTCGGCCGTGAGCCGCTGTTGTTCCTGCCGGAGCCGCTGATCTTCCCGCATCAGTCTGCTACGCTCATCTACTATCCTCTGGACTTCGTCATAGAGCCCAATCCTTGCAGCCTCGATCTCAGACACTCTTGCCGCCACGTTTACCGCCGTTATTGGCGTGAATAGCGGGCTATGGGGTGTCCAAGTCCGTCCCGCGGCTTGCGCGGTGGCGGCCTCCGCGCCTGTGACTGCCCTTTGCGTTGTTTCTTCTGTTGCCGGGGTCCTCAGTGGGGTTGCCCCAGGCGCGGCTCCTGACGCCGCGACTCCTAGTGCGGCTGATCCTGACGCCGCGACTCCTGACTCTGTGACTCCTGGTGCCGCGACTCCAGGGGAAGCCGCGACTGTCACTGCGTTCCCTAGATCGGGCGCCGCGGCTTCTGGCTCCGCGGCTTCTGGTGCCGTGGGGGGTCCAGCAGGCAGGTGGCATGCCTAACCCTTCTCCAGCTTCCGCCGTTCTGTAGATGCCTTCCATGTGCTGATCGCCTACGGACGGTGAGCCGTCATCCTGGTGATTCCTGCCCAATCTTTCCTCAAGCAAAAACTCTATGGATTGGGCTTCCTCCTCTTCGGGATGCAACTGTTCGTCATTGGTGGAATTTTCTTCTTCTATGGTTACGGCGACTCCTTCCTCCGAGTCACCCTCATGCAGCGGACTAGCAGATCCGCTGCTGATGAAGCCGATGAAGACGTGAATAGATCCACACAGGATGATGTGGCCGGTCTCCAAGTAATAGGCTTCCGCTCCCCAATCTGAATCATCGATCAGGGGTACGCCGTCGACCATCTTGATCTGGCCAACAACGAGATCTTCAGCTCCCATCATTGATCCGGCGCGGAACGTGACGCTTTTGACCGCCGGCCCCATGGTGGGCGCCAACTGTCGTGGATTAATCTCGGCAGATGTCATTGCCATAACTTCGTAGTTGTGGGGATTGCGCGAGTCAAGCGTCTCCAAGCTTAAGATCACAGGACACGAGGAAGACAATATTTACCCAGGTTCGGCCCCTCGATGCGAGATAAACACTTACTTTTTGCCTATTCTAGATTGTAATTGATATGAATATGGTGTTATAAGGGTTGGCGATCGATGTGTCGAGTCGCCTTGAGATCTAGGGTTTAGAACTTGAGAGCTTGGGGTTATACGTCTTGCGAGCCCTCCTTATATACACGGAGGTTCGCTAGGTTAAATGGAAAGCTTCTCCTGCTAGGAACGTACAAGCCGGAGTCCTTCTTGGAGACTAAACACCTTCGTGTCTCCCAAGCCAAGTTATATTCGACCTTCTAGATCCTTCCCTTGGCATGTCGTGATCCTCAGTCGGACCATCTCCGTGCAAGCCTATCAATGGTGTGGCCGTGAACTTATCATAAGCCGCATTACAACGTTAGGCTGCGGGTTAACCCATTAAGCATTCCCCCGACAGCTGCTACCCTCGGCAGCCGAGGGTGCTGCCTACGGCGGGCGGCATTGCTGCCAACCTGGGGCGCTGCTGTTGAAAGAGGGATGTGGTGATGCTACCGACGACAGATGGCGGTGTTGTCAGTGGCGGGCGACGTTGCTGCAATGGTTTAACAACTATGCTCCCGAAGGTAGGTGGTGTTGCTACGAGTGAAGCTGTGGCGATGTATTCTCCGACGACTCTTCTCCGGCGATGGGCGGGGCTCACGGTGGAGCGACGGGGTGCGGGGGCGGTGCTTGAAGGAGACATGACGAGCGAAGACACGGGTAGCGCTTGCCTTTTGTGCGAGCGTGTTCAAGAATGGATGGACACGTGTCGAGCCCTCTGAGGCGTGGATCGGTCCCTGGGGACGCTCAGCATGATCCATACAAGTACTCCTAAACTCGTCTAGATTACCTCCTGGCCACGAAACTGATATTCGACGGGGACGGGATGCTCGAGTTAGCCGTCTGTTCGGCCCGCCCCAGAACCGACCGAATTAATAATAGCTGCTGATTTGTTCCACAAGCAAGCACAGATGTTATCACGTACTCCAAAGGGCCGCCAAAGGGCCTTCCAGAAATATCACAAGCAAACAAGGTTGGAAAAGAAAGAAATGACACGGAAGCAGAGTAAACAGAGGATATACATGCATCCCAACGAACGAAGCACCGCGTTGCCTTCTCCGAGACCTTCTCGAAGGTCGCCGCGTCCCATCTGTTCCCCTATATAAACGCCGCCGGTGTACTATCTCCAACAAACTAGAGCTAGCTTCGCCCCCAAATCCGCAAAGAAAGCAAGATACTAGTTGATAGACAAGCAACGAAGATATGGAAGATCGGCGGCGCAGTGACCGACAACGCCAAGAACCCACCATCGCCAGGGAGGACGGCGCTCTGATTTCCGGCGACGAGTTCGAGTTCTCCTTCCGGAGCCGGGAGCCTCCCACGGGCGGCGCCGCGGCCGACGAGCTCTTCGCGGACGGGCGCATCAGGGCGTTCTACCCGGTGTTCGGCCGGGTTCTCGAAGACGCGCGCGCGCCGCCCGCGCCTGAGCGGAGGCGGCCTCTAGCGAGGCTGTTCACTGAGGAGGCGCGGAACTCGTCCGTCGGGTCGACGTCCTCGTCGTCCTCCTCGGCCGCCACGGACTCCTCGGACCTCGACGGCGCGTCTCCGGACAGCTACTGCGTCTGGACGCCCGGCGCGGCGTCGGCCGCGTCCTCGCCGGCGCGGTCGCCGCGGAAGAGCGGCTCGACGGGATCTTTGTCAGGGTGGCGCCGCGTCAGCGAGCTCGTCCTCGGCCGCAGCCACAGCGATGGCAGGGACAGGTTCCGCTTCCTCTCCGCGCCGCCGTCACCTGGCAGGGAGCAGCCCAAGGGGAAGCCGAAAGGCCGGAAAGGCAAGGGCGCCACCGAGGTCGGCACGGTCGCCGCCAGCCACCATGTGTTCTACGGCGCCAAGGCCTCGCCCGGCGCGGCGCGGCGGACGTTCTTGCCGTACCGGCAGGATCTCGTGGGCCTCTTCTCCGCACCCAAGGGGCTCAGCCGGAGCCACTACACCCCGTCATTCTGACTTCCAAGGAGGCCACTCTGAAATCTAAAAAGTTTCGAACCTTTGATACACACCGGAGGATCGTGCAACTTCATGTTCGTAACTGGCTCTAGTATAATTGGATCGTCGCACGGGATTAAAAAAGTCAAAAAAGAGGACGTGGAGAGTCAAAGCGAGGGAAATGCGGGGCTTGATTTTTGGATTCGGTCGAGGATTCACAGCTCTGCAAGTCAAGGCGAACGACATGTGAACGTGGTAGGACGACTAAAATACATCTAGAAGCTCAGAAATGTTTAATGCGATCATGTATTACCTGTACATAGATGTACTCCCGCTGTCCCGCATGACCGGCGTTGGCTTGTCTTGTTTAATGTTTAATGTTTACCTGTACATAAATGTACCGGAGTATTATGTAAATTGTATCAGAGGAATAGCTTGATTGTTTTCTTGCGGGCAATCTACTAGTGCTTCTCTTGTTTTTTCTATGCGACGGCATTATTTGTTGATGGTTTGGATACTTGTGGCACTCGCATGACCGGCGTTGCCTTGTTCAGGAGTTCAGGTGACTACTCCCGCGCCGTTCAGGTTCAACCCTGGCAGAGAATGAGCCAGTGGCTCGTGGTAGCGTGCGGCGGTGGCCAACCTACCCATCACGAGTTCGATCCATGGGATCAACTCGCGGTGTCTCACCCGGGAGTTTTCCCGTATTAATTTGTGGAGGGCCCTGTGGGCTGCGGTTTTCGCAGAAGACTGAGCCCTTAATCAGTCTGTCACAGTTCTAACTTCTGGGCCGATTCCGCCGTGGTTCAGTCAGTGGTATTGTGGTGTGCCCACCAGCGCAGGGATTTCCCAGTAGGTCTAGGCTCACGGAGGTCCAGAAGGTTAGTATAGTCTGGTTAGATCTAGCTTACGCATAGGTGGCGAGCGTGTGTGTGGTGTTGAGTGTGTGTGGAGTGCGTTGTGCGTAAGTTCAGATACTACAGCTGTACTGTAAAAGACCAGAAATTCTCAAAAAAAAAAAAAGTTCAACCCTGGCAGTGGTCAGATTAGATGCTTCCTACCGTACTAACTGGCTGCTTCATGGACCTTTTCTTGCCTTGGACCTCTGTTTGCAAGACAAAGCATATGATATCTGACTGAGCGCGCTGTCAAGGAGGTTCCGCTGCTGCCACGGCAGCTTAGCTGACTGCTAAAACTGAAAACCTCTCATTCTCACGAGATAAAATGGAGAAAAGTTAGGGGCCGATGCTACAGCTTCACTTTAATCAGAAATAAAGAAAGAAAGGTGTCATGCTGATCTTTCCCAAAAGGGCAGGCAGGCTGCTCGATTTGAGATTGCACATACCGAGCGGCGACATCCGTTCGTTCTTACTCCCTCCGTTTTTTAATATAAGATGTTTAGCTTTTGTCCACATACATATGTACATAAATATATGTAGACACGTTTTTACGTGCATGTTCACTCATTTTAGTGTGCATATAGACAACATGTGTACCACCTAAAACATCTTATATTAAAAAACGGAGGGAGTACAACATATGGGTCTCGGATGGAGCAAAGTGATCATCCTGACGATGTGATCCATCACCGGCAAAAAAAAAATAGAGGGAAGGCTCGAAAAGCCCGGCTTTTTATTGAAAATCACCGGTAAATGCATCACCGACGATGATTGCGACGAGGAACCAGACGGTGCCGTATAGTCCAACCTGAAAGCGATCATGGTACGGGCATTGGGGCATGGCAACTCTCTCGTGTGATTGCACGGTGTTAATGCAGGTTGCCTAACTCCTGAGGCACCCAACAGTTGCACGTTGACGGTGTTAAAACGATCATTAGTAAGTGCCGTCTCACTCCAAATGTCAAAATCCGTTGCTACGACTTCCCGGTTCTGGCTCCAATTTCTCGAGCGATCGAAAAAAAAATCAACCTATGCCTTTGTCGTTGCAGGGTCATCTTAACCATAGTCAAAACATTTTGTTTTTTCAGCCAGCTGAGATATGTATACGTGCTATTGGGCTGGTCAGCTTGGACACCACAGGCCTGTAGTCTCTAGATTGTGTTTGGTATGATACAAGTTAGGTTGGGTTAGTTTAAGGAAGGGTCAAAAAGTTAGGTAATTTTTTGGAACTAGCTTAGTTTTTTTCGCGAGATTAGGTGTGATACTCTGGACGTTAGCTTGTGGGTTGTGGCTAATAGAGAACTCACAACTGACGAAAAGAACAAAAGCAAATTTTGCAGAACCTGTCAAAGTAAACGGTGAGAACTCGGGCCTTGTTGACGACAAAATTAAAGCAGCAAGCGGTTCTTGGTGGGTCGATCAATGAGTTCGCACGGCGCCGCGGACATGAAACACATCGTTCTCGATCATCGCAACACGTAAGAGCTAAGCTATTCTAGTCTAACGACGGTTCCTCCTAGTGCAGTAGTGGTGTAGTACTAGCTATTACATGCGCGTCATGTCGTGTGATCCAAGTCCTGCCTGCAAACACGACTGCTGTTTATTTGGTGAGTAGTTGTTTAGTTCTGACCTAAACCGATATTATGGCTACTTGAGGTAAAACTGTGCTTTGTTGCCGAGTTCTTGCGTTTGACCGACTAAAGTCAATCGTTGTTGGTTAAGATCAGCAATAGCGACTCGAAATGATCGATGTGAAAACAACTAGTGGGCTAGTGGCAATGGGAATAGACAAGAGTCACCGTTCCAATATGGGAGTAAGTAGACAATTTCCGCGGTCAATCAAGCCTTCGACTCTCCATATGATCACTTGTTAATCCATTGTATTGTATCTGCCTATCCCAGTTAGGGAAAAAACTTGCAAACCATTCCTTCTTGACCAGGTACCATAAAACTACATGGCTACTACATGTAAATTTTCTCGACCAACTCTTCATTTAGTAAATCCATCTTAACGTAGATTTGATAGACAAGAAGACCGTGCGAGAAGCCAATGATAGTAGCACAAGAATGGTGGTCAGTCTGGCTACAGGTGTGTAAATATCAAAGAAGTCTTCACATTGTACAACCCTTGGCCACAATCCTTGCCTTGTACTTTTCAATAGTACCATTAAGGCAAAGTTTCTTTTTTAACATCCACTTACTGAAGGGGATTGTAGACAGAAAACAAAAAACTTCCTACCGACGATAACCAGAAACTAGCCAAGATTTATAACTATGCAGATATACTATACGGAGGAGAACGGAGTACATACCCTTGTAGACCGAAAGCGGGATTACGTTCCCGCACAAACGTTGCCGATGAAGCCGACCTCAAGGTCGTGTAGAGTAAGTAGACGTACTCCCAGCGCCACCCGAGTAACGCCTCGTAGTTCCACGCACGTACGGTGTAGATGACGACCTCCGGACTCCAGATCCAGCAGAGCAGCGGAAGCGGAAGATTGGATCTAGCAGCACGGCGGTGTGCGTATAGTGGAGAGACTTCCCTCCCCATACGAAGCTCCAGAAACGGAACCACGCTCAAGGTAGGAGAGAAGAAGAAAGAGATGGGTGAATTTCCAAGGCATGGGGGGGTCCCCTATTTAAAGGTGGAGGAGGGAGGTCATGCCCATTCCCACATGGCCACCGCCGGCCATGGGGTGCGCCGTCGGGCCCACCTAGGGCGGCTGACCCCCTTCCCCATTTTGTTTCCTTTTTCCTTATTGGGGTTTTTCCCTAATGGGCCTCTAAGGCCCATTTAGGTTTAATGCCTTTAAAAATTCGGAATTAATTAAATAAAAATATATTTAATCATTAAAAACACTTATTAATATTAAATACATATTATTTAATTTATTCGAGCTCCGAAACATATTTCGTTGCCTCCGATCAACATCGGACATGTCCCGGAACACTTCCGGAATCCCCGGTTTCATTCTCTCTTCTATCCAAACTAATCGTCACCTACCCTTAAGTGTGTTACCCTACGGTTCGGGATTACACAGACATGAACGAGACACGTTCTCCGATCACTGACTAACAGCAGGATCTGGATACCCATGATAGCCCCTGTGCGTCCACGAAAGTCTTTTATCGTTCGAACCTTTAGATGTCCAGTCTCATCCTTTTGCCTAGCGATACTTAGATTGTCCGAGCATCGTTCTCCGGTATCACGATTACCGAGCATGATCTCGTTGTTGACAAATCTATCTTTACTCGTCTGTGATATTACATCCCCGTGACCTAGTCACATGCTTGCAAGCTCATTGATGTAATCTCACCGAGTGGGCCCAGAGTATCTATCCTGCTATGTGGATTGGCAAATCCCGCTCTTGATCACTCGCCTCCACTGCTTCCTTCGGATACCCGAAAGTGTCATCTTTATTGTCACGCTATATAAGACATGTCGTTTGATGCAATCAAAGTACCTTCCAGAAGCACCGATTTGATATGACCTCACAGTCGAAGGTATAAGCACTACGTTTCTATATCTTGTGGGTATGTCCATGACATCATTCACCTAATGATATGACTCTGTTGTCAACCGACGTAATTATCCATGATCAGGAAACCTTGATCATCTGTTGCCCAACGGACTAGTTAAATAGATGCTACTAGGGACCTGGTTGTTTACATACCACACGTGTATTAATGTTTCCGCGTAATACAGTTATAGCATGGTACAAAAACATATTATGAACAATTGAGATATGACAAATAAAATCACTTTATTAATTTCCTCTAGGGCATTTCTCCAACAGTCTCCCACTTGCAATAGAGTATAATTTAATGGTCAATCGGTTCTGTGCCCTACCTCCCTCTATTTTATCTGTTTGTGCCCTACCCGCGTGGTATTCCTCGTCCGTGCCATGGCTGGCTCGCGGATGGCCCGCCGATGGCGAAGACGGCCGTTTCCATCCGGTCAAGCCCTTTGACCGTTAACAAACCTGTTACATGTGATCCCAGCGAAGTGCATGCACCCCGTCCCACTTAAAGCTTACAAGTGGAGCCAGCGACGGAGGAGTGCTTGCATGCAGCCGTACGAGCGCGTCCATGCCTGTGCTCGCCGTCCCCGAATTTGCGCCGCGCCTTCAATGGCGTGCCCCCCTGGCCGGCAAAAAGCTGCCTCGCCGCCTACACTGCCGGCCCGGCCGCGCATCTGCTCCGCCGTCCTCGCGTCTCTCTTGCCTATTCTGTCCTGCCGCAAGCTTAGCAGTCTGGAGCCGAATCAGTGCCCGGTCGCCATTACTGCCGTCCAGACCGCGACGCCATCCAGACCGCAGATGGCTTTAAAAGGAGCCACCTCCTTGCCCATTGCGCTCACATATCCCTTCTTCCTCTCCTGGACACCCTCGCCCAGTCCCTTATCTCTCCATGGCTCGTGGTGATGGCAGCTCCACTCCCAGCTCGAACTGCCGCCGCCACGTCCGCTATCCCCGCTATCCTTGGTTTCTTGAGTCGAGCGAGGGCAGCGGAAGGGGGCGTGGGCGTGGGTGTGCGCGTACTCCTCCAAGTTCGAGCAGGATTCGTTCATACGCGGAGATTACACGATCCGGGGAGTCTCCAAGGAGCAGGCGCAGGGGCAGGGCCATTGCTCCCGATCCCATTCCCTTAATCGATCTGTCCGACGAGGAGGAGGAGGTCACGGAGGTCATGGACCCGGGTATGGACTGGACCATGGCCTGGAAGGAGGAGGTCATGGAGGTCCTGGACCCGGGTATGGCCTGGGCCATGGCCGACTATGAAGCCACGGAGCAGGCCAAGCATTCCGCCGCCGAGCAGCAACGGCTCAAGATCAACTCGGAGAGCAAGGCCAAGAGCAAGGGGAAGAAGAAGGGCACGTGGTCGCCGTCAAACAGCAATGCCCCAATGGAGGTCGATGCCAAGGGCAAGGCCGAGTCGGTGGAGGTTTCCGATGACGAGGACGAGTGGTAGTCCATTTTAGTTATCAGTTGCTTTATTAAGGGTGGCAAGGCCAAGGGTACCAATTTAGTTATTAGTTGTTTTATTAAGGGCAAGTGCCAATTTAGTTATTAGTTGTTGATCTATTTTATAATTTTTTACTACCATGAAATTTGGCCTTGTGCTTGACGTTTCCAATTGTGTGTGAAAATCCCCATTTGGTGTGCCAAAATCCACTTCAGTTTGCAAATTTTGCTTAGAAATAGGGCCGTTTACCCTACCTTTGGAGCTCATTTGAAACACATTTTTCAGCGAGTCCACCATTTTTGCTTAGAAATGGGGCCGTTTACCCTACCTTTGGAGCTCATTTGAAACACATTTTTCAGGACTAATCAAAATGCATCGGATTGATGACCAAGTTAGATAAAATAAAAGTGCCATGCAAATAATACAAGTAAAACACTTATTCTTCGATCTAGGAAAATTTATATGGATTCAAGCTAGATGACCAAGCTCATGGCTAGCCTTAAGTTACGATGACAGGTTTTGAAAAGTTTGGGACGGGTTACAGCCAATCAGATCGAAGAATGAGCTTCTCGCGGTTAGTGCACAATCAAAAACTCACATTTTCTATAAGCACACAAACATGACCGTTAATTTTAACATTAACTACTGCCACTGATGTTATGTGAAGCTCTTCACCCGAAAAAATAATTCCACTCAACACTAGTAAAAGAGAGAATGCAAAATAAAAGACAGAATCTGTCTAAACAGAACAGTCCGTAAAGACGAATTTTTTCGAGGCACTTACATTACTCAGATAAAAAACTTTGAACTAACGAAAGATTCATATATATATCAGGATTACGCATAAAAAGTTTCAGATTTAATTCACAATCTGGTGATTTTATGAATTTCGTACAGTGAACAGCAGAAATCTGTTACTGCGCAGCAATATTTTTTTTAGCAATATCTTATCATTACAGACTACTCTTGGCACAACAATGCATGAAAGTAAAGATACAAAGGAGTTGCTACAGAAGTAAACAAACTCCTTGACTCATGAAAAGAAAAATTGCAGAAATAAAATAATGGGTTGCCTCATAAGCGTTTTCTTTAACGCCTTTTAGCTGGCACTTATTGCAATACATAATATTTCCAAAGTGCTGCTATTAAACCAAATCAAATTTTGTTTTAAGTTACAGAGGTTGCTTAAATGGCCAACTTCTAAATGAAAGGTAAGAACCATTAAGGATCAAATGAAAACGCAAAGAGGCCACTCTTGAAATAAAAGTCAAATCTGTCTAGAAAAACAGCAGCTGGAAAACGTAATTTTTAGGTGCTCTTAAACATGTCCGAAATTTTAGCCAATTTTTGTCATGCATAGGATTGGTGATACATCATCGTAATTTTACGTGATTTTTAGAGTTTCCAGTAAAATATGAAAAATCGCGCAATGAGCAGTAGATACTGAAAACAGAAAATCACTTTTTACATATGTATCAACTAAGCAAAATGGGTAAAACTTGGTACTTTATTTTTGATAAACTAAGAGACCAGAGGCTAAACAAGACCTAAAATGCTAGCTACAACAAGGAAAACTCTAAATAAAATTGAAAGTAAAACCTATATAGAATACAAGAAAGAACCAAATAAAGAAACAAAAGAAAAGAAAATATTTTTGTTGTTTTGAATTTATAAGTGAAAGTAAAGAAGCAATAAAAACCAAATAAATATCCTAATAAAACTAAAGAAGGTAAAACAAGACATATAAAAGCAATTATAATATAAGTTAAGACAATACATATCATGTGGACGGGTAATATAGAGTATGAACGAGAAACCTCATGTTAGTTGATGAATAGGGGGATGACTCGGCATCCCCAAGCTTAGATGATTGTATCTTCTTGAATATGTTCTTAGGATGTACCAACACATCCCCAAGCTTGAGCTCTTGCGTCTTCTTATTTATCTCATATCACCATATTGATTAGATCTTATAGCTACATCCACATAAAACTTCACAAAACTTTAGTAGGGTTAGTACTCATTAAATAAAATCCACTCATGTTCAAGCATTGACAAGTTTTATAATCTTTACTCAACATTAGCCACTGTATATACTAAGGTGTTCATGATTTCCGTTGTCCGTCGAAAAACTAATGAAACTAACAATACCAAGTACAATATTGAATAAACAAAGAAATCTGTCAAAACTGAACAGTCCGTAAAGATGACATTCAACGAGATAGTTAAGTAGCTCAAATCGAAAAACTTTTAACTAATGAAAGACATATCATAATCTCAGTTTTACGCACAAAAATTTTCAGGTCAAAATACTATTCTGAGATTTATCACGATTTTTTACAGTGAAGCACAGGAATCTGTCTAAATTGAACAGTCGGTGAAGATCGAATTTTTCGAGACAGCTACGTAACTCAAATCACAAAAAGTTAGTCTAATGAAAGAAAGATAATAAGCATTACTTTGCACTCAAGAAATTTCAGATCAAGATCACGTTCTGGTGATTTTAAACATTTAATACGGTGGAGCACAGAAAATCTGTTTCTGGACAGCAAAGTAAAACTATCAACTTCTAATTAACTAGAGATTATTATTATCATTTTATTTTTATGTACAGAGGTATATACACAATATTTACATGTTTTTGGATGAGAAGCTTCCATGGAAAGATTTGCTTTGGTTTCATAGGCATGAACACAAGTGTTCAAGGTCGACCCCCACTTAACCATTGCTCATCTTTCCAATCACTCTCTTTTTGAAAACGTTTTTAGATAACAAGTACAACTAATTTTTTTTATAATTCGCATTCCCTATCCATAGTAAGATAAAGAACAACTTAAAACTGAAAATAAAAATACTTAGAGATAAAGCAAACAAGTGCACACAAGAACATTAACCTACGCTATGGCTCCCGGCAACGGCGCCAGAAAAGGTCTTGATAACCCACAAGTATAGGGATCGCGTGTAGCCTTTTCGATAAGTAAGAGTGTCGAACCCAACGAGGAGCTAAAGGTAGGATAAGTATTCTCTCAAGTTCTATCAACCACTGATACAACTCTACGCACACTAAACGTTTACTTTATCTAGAAATAATACTAGAGTAACAATACGGGTATGAGAGATAGCTTTGCGAGATAATAAATAAAAAAGTAAATGTTAGTGCTGCAGCAATAAAGTACACTAAGTAACCATAAACTAACAGTACCATGAGTGTGGAAAAGTGGTGGTAATTGTGATGGCTTTGTCCAAGATTAATTACCGAATATATCGGGTTCATTGTCTTCGATGCAGTTTTCTATGTGGGAGAGGCTAAATATACATGCACTCCACTACTTGGGATTACAAGTACTATATGATTGGATTGTTAGAAAGCATCCGCGAATACTAACAATGCATTAAGGTTTCCCCAACCATAGCCTTAAGTTTATGGTCCTCTTACTCCCATACGTGTAACTAACCGGTTCGCGCCTTAGGTTTCTGTCACTCCGGCAGGACTCCCCCTTCGTTTACAAATACTACCAACCCCGTGATGTTTGATCCATGCGCGCAAGTATAATGGACACCAAAGGACAGTACCATATCAACATACAACTCTAATGAACCAAAGACATTCAACCAAGCAATCAAAAGACAAATAAACTACACAAACATGTCATAGATCATAGGATAAATATTATAGCATCAAACAACATGTTTACATAGGACGGTACAGAGGTTTGTGGGAGGATGAACCACTGAATACAAGGAGGAGTTGGTGATGGAGATGGCGGTGAAGACGGCGGAGAGGCAGCGCGGTGGCGCAGGGCGGCGGCGCGGGGAGCTCCTTCCCCGCCGCGGCATCATGGGGGAGCGCCGCCCCTTAGCCTCCCTCCTTCATGGCTTCTTGGGAGCCCTCCCCATGGAGATGGGATCCATGGGGGAGGAAAAAACGTGGCTTTTGGTGGCTGCAATTCGTGGGTGGAGGAGTTCTCCACGAGTTAGGTTTCCTCCCTTTATATAGCTTTTCGGATTCCCGTCATCCCATCTAGGGTTGCAGTAAATCGGGCTTATCTCGGCCGTCCGGACTCGGAATCAGGCGAATTTTATGTCTAGAACGTTCGGCGGAAAATTTCCTGCAACTTTGTCTCGGCGAGATTTCCGTTTGACGCCGTCTTCGACCCGTAACGTGACAATCTTTAAAAAGAGTTTTCAGACAGATTTCAGGAAAGTCCAATTCGACTCCAACAAGGTTTCCTCTTATATTTTTGATAATTCCTACACATCAAAGTGTAAAACAAGAACATTGTGCACTTTTGCAACTATTAATAGGTTAGTCCAAATAAATCATAAACTTAATATAAAAACAAGTGTCAAAGGCATAATATTAACATGAAACAATCAAAAATTATAGATATGTTTTGGACGTATCATGCCCCCGGTAATTAATTTTTCCGGTAACACACATGAAAAATGCTCAAGTTTCATAGCAATGGACTGTATCTCATGAGCCTGCTCAACAATGGAGTGCTCACCAGTCATCTTGTAATCATAAAATTTCTCCATGACATACAATTCACTACCTGCGTTCGAGACCCCAAATTTGGCCTCGAGCGCATCCTACACGCCCTTTCCCGTAGTGATGGACAAATACGAGTAAAAAATGTTCTCACCAAGAATGCTGAGAATAACACCCCCTCACAAGGGTATCGAGTTCCTGGAAAGTTTTTTTCGCTTCGGGAGTATGCTCTCCTTCAGGCTTGCGTTTAGCAGCATTGAAGCACTTCATGGTCTCAAACCAGAGAGTACCTCTTGCATGCCATCTCTTGTAGTGCACACCCTCGAAAGGAGGAGGCATCAATGAAGCAGCAAAGCCAATTGAAGAAAATTGCCTCAAATAAGGTTTTTGGATTGTTGAATATATGAGCAATTTTTCACATGATTAATCCATAAAAACCGAAGATAAAACATGAGCAGGAAATAAACAAGACGTGTTATCTACCACAAAGTATGAAAATAAAAAGTCTAAACAGAATTGTATGAACACAACATGAAACATCATGTCAAACAGAAGAACGAGAAACATGCATGGTGTAGAGGAAGAACCGTCTGCATTGTCGGAGGAAGTCATGTTGTCGAAGAGGTCGTCAATGTCGGGGAAGAAGTAGTCATTGGGGAAGTAGTCATCGGCGTCCGTGTTGGAGAAGACTCCAGTAGTCATGTGATGTCGATGCTCCCCAAAAACGTAGCACCTCTCTCATGTACAGGATCTTGAGACACGGGGTTCCGGAGGCCTACTGTTCCGTCACGCGCTGCACACCAAAGAACAGAATGGGGAAGACTTGATCGGCATCATAGTACTAGAGAACCAAGACGCAGGCGCATGAGTTGTGGCTGTTTTGTGTCGTAATTATTTGAGAGGAGCGACCTCACTTATATAGGCATGGAGGCGAACTAAATAGTCAAGCGGGGAGGTGAAACATCACGCTGGAAGAAGAACCGACCATCCAGTCGTTCACATTCATCTTCCACTAGTGTGCTGAACCGAACAACCGACCATTCGGCTTGGTCTTCCACTAGAGCGTGTGGGCAAACGTTTCATCTTCTATGCAACAATTTAGCTTCGTCCAGTCATGCGTGGCAAAAAGAAAGACATCGGCTCAGCTCATTCCCGAAACTCAAGACGCGCACGTGCCTCGTGACAGGTGAGCCGTGGCGAGGCGGGCAGCGGAGGAGGAGAGCGTGGTATACTCTTGAAAGGACAACAATGTTGCCTAGAGGGGGTGAATAGGCGATTAAAACTTTTCCAGTCTAGTCTTGAATAAATGCGGAATAAAACTAGTGTTTAATTAACAAGCACCACAACCTAAATATACTAGGCTCAACTATGTGCACCAACAACTTATGCTAAGCAAGACAAGTAACAAGGTGATAGCAAGATATAAGACTTCAAGCACGAAGGCTATCACAATGTAAAGTGCATAAGTAAAAAGCTCGGGTATAGAAATAACCGAGTCACATGGAGACGATGATGTATTCCCGAGTTCCTCCTTTTAAGGGCAGTATGTCTCGTTGGAGTGGTGTGAGTTCACCACAAAGGCCTACTCAATGCCACAAAGTCCTCACCCTATTCTCCGATGAACCGCACCACAAAGGATTGGTTCACCTTCCACTATCGGAATCCTTCAAGGCGGAATCCGGAGCTTTTACACCACAAAGGTTGGGGCACACATCCACAACTGATTGGAGGCTCCCAAATATCACCACAAAGCCGTCTAGGGTCCAATGACCCAAGAGTAACAAGATCATAATTTTCACTTCCACGAATCCTCGTGGAGAGCACAAACCGATGCACCAAATACAAATGGCAAGAGCACAAGTGCTCAAATCCTTCACTGTCAAATTCCAACAAAACAACAAATGCTTATAGGGGAATAAGAGAGGAAGAACAAAGGAGGAGAATCACCAAAAACTCCAAGATCAAGATCTACTAGGTTCTCCTCACTTAGAGGAGAGATGGATTGATGAAAATGTAGATCTATATCTCCTCTCAAAGATATGTAAGAATCATGGGAGGGATTCAGAGAGGGGCAAACTTTCCAAGGTAAACAGTGGCAGGAGAGAGAGGGGAAAAGGAGACATCCCAAGGTTGAAAAAGGGGAGGGGTATTTATAGCCCCTCCCAAAATCTAGCTGTTGGAAACAGGGAGGCCGGATATTCCGGCTCAAGTGATGACCGAATATTCCAGTTTCCCGGAAAATCCGGACTCCACCAAAATATCCGCCCCAAGATAGAGAGCCACGCATCCGGGCGCTCTAAAAAACCTTAGAGCACTTTCCGGCCCAAAAAAAACCCAGATAATCCGGTTTTGTAGACTGACAGTGTGGGGACCACGGACTAGCTGTCCGACATACCCTTGTGCCTACAACATCAGCGATCCCATGATCAGTCTGTCGCTAAGCACAATCAAACTGGCATCAAAAGAACATCCAAAAATACCGAATAAAACTTACTTACTTGATTGAAGTCATAACTTCAACAGATACTTGTAGCGGAAATCCTCAAAACAGCGTGGAGCCCCAGTCATTAGCCACAACCCCACAGGCAGCTGACTGGGAAGCGCCCTAGTTCGCATTGACGTCGGCGATCTCTCGGTCTTCAGCATACTTCTTCTTGAACTCTGGACATGGGAATATCCAGGGACACAGCCATGAGTACATTTATGTACTCGCAAAACTACCCCCGACATGAGCATGCAATAGCATCATTTTTATTATAACAAAACCCTTTATTTTGAGAAGACATAACTATATCTTTGTTGAAAAGAAAAGAAGGCTTTTAGAACTTTTTCCCATAAACCTATCTTTGTAAGAATTCTCTTTTAAAACTTTTTCCCGAAAATCCATCTTTGTTGAAGAAGGTAAGAAGTCTCTTTTACAAACATTTTCCTGGAAAATCACCATTTGTTTATTTCTCCAAAACTCCTCCTTTTCTGGCCAAAACCATTTCCGGTCAAATCATTTTTCCCACAACCTTATACCAACCCTTTGGTATAGTTGCATAAAACATTTCCCACTTCCAGGACACAAAACTTTGCACTTCTCGATCATAGCCCCTCAGGGTCCTCCTCTTTTCCAGCAACCTCATACCGACTCATCGGTATAGTGCACATATACAACATCTCCATTTTCCTTTCAACTCTTAAAACATTTCCAAAACTTGCACATAGGACCGAGCAGTTCTTTCCAGCTGTCCATATCCGAGGACTCGGCTATTCGAATAGTTTTACCCTCTGCAGAGGTAGCACGCTTTCCCCACATCCATCCGGCAACTCATCGTGTCAGCCACGTCCCGCCATAGAAGGTGTATGCGAAGTTGAGTCACCGACCATAGCCTGTCCTTTGCTCATGCTAGTATAGGACCCTGCCGCTACGAAACATTCCATCGACACTTAAATCCAGCACGTCGGAAACTAAGTGTGAGGACTCGTAGTTCTGCCCGGCGAATTTAATGGCCCTACAAATCCTCTATCTCCAATTCATATCAGCCCTCAGGCGTTGCCCTCAGGCGTTCTTCTCTTTAGAGGACCCGGGTCAGGGGGTAGGTCCTCAGACCATCCCCTCATGGAACGGGGTCATCCCCGTTGTTGAGGCATCTAGTACTAACATGAGCAGACTATATGACTACGCCCGTTCCCGTATATGGGTAAATGTGGTCGCACAGATTATCGGCTGTTCTGTAAGTACAAGGACACAAAGTGCATTTTTCACCAACATCACCATTTTCCATTTCTCCACTTCAACACCGACATCTCGGCATTTCACATCCACACAGTATTTCAAAAGGAGTTTTGTATAAACAACATTGTTTCCCATCCTATAGTTTTATATAAACTAACTTATAATTCTACATAGGGTGGCAAAATAATATCCATATACTTTTGGAAAAGCTTTTGTAAACCATTGCCTTAAGAGTAAATCATTTGATCAAAGTGAATGCTTATGTATTTAGGTGCAAGCTCAGAGAGTAGCTTGCCTGATTCCAGCATAATGTTCCTGTACTTCTTCTCACTGATCAAGAAATAAACTCTGATTCTTCTTCAATAATTCCTTTCCAAAGACCACTCCGGTATCGTTTATATCTAGCGTCGCAACAATGAAAAGAAAACAACACTCAGTAAGCAAACCAAACCACAAGGGTTACACAACCAAGTAACAAACCACAAGCATCAACTAATCATTCAAGCACCAAGCTAAGATCTATTCTTACAAGGGCATTATACTAATACCTGCTAGGAACATAGATCACAAAACTATCTTAGGCAAAGATGAACAACAAGCACCTTTATTTAAACAGGAAATACTTCAGACAAAAGTTAAGCCAATAATTATTCCCTGTAATTCAAGTTGTCTTAATGAGTTTCTTAACTTCCCAAAGTGCAGTACTGTAATTGTGTTCAAACATGCATGAGGATGAGGTTACTGGATAGTTCACATTTTTCTGAGCATTTTGATATATCAACCACATTTTTCTGATATACCAAGTAAAAGTTATTGAATTTATAAAATCCCTTTTTATTCTGTCCTTGTGCTAATTTATTTTTAGACACATTAAAACTAATTATTCAGGTTTGGGATTAAGGTGAAATATGAAGTATATTAAGTGCTGAACATTTTGTATGTCACTCTCAATTTTTAAATCATTAATTATAAAGTTATGGATTTTCTAAAACTCTTTTCTATTCTGCCATTTTCATTATTTTAATAAAACAGCAACTAAACTCAATTAGTTGGATGTGTGAGTTATGCCAACAGACATACTTTATTTTTCTGAACATTTTGATACCTTATTTGTAATTTTTGAATAAGTATTCAAAAAGATATTGAATTTACAAGTTTTGTTCGAAGTTTTATAACTAGTTGATTTGTCATTTTTACCCTAAGCAATTTATAACTCCAAATGGATTCAATCCAGTGGGGTTGGATAGACCGTTTGAAATCCTTTTCAGAACATTTTAGTTCCTAAAGTTTGGATAAACCAAACTATAGGAATTGAAGTCTCAAGGTGAGACCAGAGCTATATTTAGATTATTAGGTTTTTAGGTTTAACAGGATACCCTTTTGTCATTTTTGTCCTAAATCATCCATTGATCCATTTGGATCATGGCTGGTATACTTACAATGTACTCACTGTCTTCTTTTCAAAACAATTTGGTTTAATTTTTAGTCTTATCCAAACAAGTATAACTTGCAGTGGAAAAATAGCTAATTGTTAAAGTTTCAGAAACAACACTTCAACTAGCCCTCTTCTCTGGATGATCTCCACCAGTAAAAGGTTCACCTTGATAATCTACTGGTGGGACAAGAAAGTACTTCTAACACACTAAATAAGGCAACAAGATTTACTGCAAAAGCTTATAAAGGTTGATCACAAAGTTCAATAGAAAACAGCATGTTTTAACAGCTTCAGACACTAACAGAAGAACTACACTGAATAGCTATTTAGTCAGAAGCTCAACTCACTTAGACTAATCAAAAGTAAACTCTATTTGTATTGTGTGAAAGTGAGAACTTTACTCTTTCCAACGAGCCCAAATTTACCACTTTTGGTAAAGTGGATCGTCGGGAAAGATTTCTAAAGTGAGCTAGTGAATACTGTTTTTCCCAGACTTAACCGTTTTCAGAAAATTTTAAATAGGGCGGGAACGCACTGTGGCCGTTGATCTGAGATTCGACGGCTGCTGTTCGTCTGCTTCCTCAGCACGAACACAGCAAGGTAGGAGGTCAGAAATGGCGCTGTGCTCGTGTGGCTCACCTAGGGACGGCGTACGGGGTAGGGGAGGTGATGCAGGGGTCTCTGGAGGTCGAGGCCGAGGCGGGGAGGCGGCAGAAACAGCGGCGGCGCTCACATGCACCGGCGCGGTCGCGGACGTGCTCGTCGTCGCCTCGGATGGCGGCGGCGCTGCTGCATGCAAATGGTTCGAGGAAGATGTCAGGGACCTTCGCCATTGCAAGGGCATGTAGAGAAGCCAACAATGGTAGGGTTTGAGGGAGAGACGGAGCGGCAATCTTCGAGGGGATCTCCTCGGGACAACGGCGAGGACGAGCTCCTCCTCGCTCGCAGAGAACGAGAGGAGAGCTGCGGCTTGGTGAGGTGAGGGCGGCGTGTGGTTGTGAGCTACTGTCGAGGTGGAACGGCTGGGCGTGGCTTAAATGTGCGGGCACGCTCCTGTGCTCCTCGGGCAACGGCATGGCCGAGCTCGTTGTCGAGCAGAGGGGTATGGGGGGTCCGGGCGGGCGCTAGGGTTAGCAGACGGTGTGGCCGCGATGGTCGACACGCACGGACGCGCTGCACTCGAGTGGATGCGGAGTAAAACGCTCGAGCTGGTAACTGCCCTCTCCCTCGGCATTCACTCTTTCCTCCCCTCTCTCTCACTGCGTGTCGCCTCCCAGGGCAAGACACGGGCATGGCCAGGGAGCTGGGACACTGGGGAGTAAGATGGACATCTTCTCCTCCCCCAACTCACTCAAAAACGTCTCAAATTGATCGCTCAAAAACTGTCCCGAAACAAAGTTCAGAAAAGTGCAGTTGACACTCGACTGAAAATTGCTAGTGCTGGAATTCTGTTAAAACTTGCGAAAAGTTCTTGCATAACTAACCAAGCAAATGAAGTCCAAAAGTGGAAATTCAAGTTGGTCATCGATAAGCATGTTGCAAATATCCAGAAAAATATTTTGGACAATTTTTATAAAATGCACAAGGCTAGGAAAACATGATGAACAGATGGCATCATTCTGTTTTTCTCTGGTTTCAAAAACTGTCTGTTTTCTGTCTTATTTTCATGCCACTAAAACAAGCATGCATCTATTGTTTCCAAAACTCCAAAATTTAAAACAAGGGCATGGATTTGTATTCCACACCATAGAATAATGTCAAGCACAAAAATCACTAAATTGGATATTTTAGCTAATTAAAATCGTAGGCTAAAAACAGGTAGTTGGATAGGTTTTCAGGGAATTCAATACTGCTTAGACCTGAATGTCCACATGTAATAATGATGTTTTTGGATCACAAGTCTCAGAAATCAGTTTGGGTGTGAGAGGGGGTGCCAAGTATGGATGAGGTGGTGGTGCATTGGTTCTTAAGCCAAGATTTAGAATAAACACAAGGGTGTCAAAATGGTATTAAATACAGGAGCAAATGGCCACTACTTTGATTAGGCCACAAAGTGAAGATGGATAAATAAGCAAACAACTTCCAATCCTTTCAAACTTGATTTAATAAGGAAGATGATATAGAGTAGATGAGATCCACAAAGGTGCATTTCCAATTTTTCCAAGATTTAACCTAATGGGAAAGGCCTAGAAATGATATGTGTCAACATGAGTGAAGATGGGTTTTACTTGACAATTTTTGAGTTAAATCATTTTGGATAGAGAGGACCAAGGTTCTAATGACTAGAGAACATCACCACACATAAGCATTCTAAGGAATTCAATACAAACAAGTCACATTCACAAAATGATCAACAACACACACACAAGTCAGCACAATTCACACCACAAACATAAGGTCAAACATAGCAATATAAAGGAAAACACAATCATTAGTGAAGTATTTCAAAAAGTTTTTGTTGGTTCTGAATTTTGGGTCTTGTAAAACTAAGTTTTTCTTAGTTCCAAAATTTGGGATGTTACAGATCCTTCCCCCCTTAAAATAAATCTCGTCCTCGAGATTTGCCCGGGGGTACAGGGGAGTACGAGGGCACGGGTTTTTGGGCTGACTAAACTTCTGAGGTCGTTGTTTCTTCAGTGAGGTCGCCACGTGAAATCTTGACAAATGGATGTTGCGAGGCTTTCTTTGTCGATAACTTCTGTGCTGAGTTCAGGTCCTTAATGATGGGGTTGAATTGACGATCGATGCTGATGGATAGTCTTGGTGGGTTGCTTACAGATATTACAAGGCTAAGGCACAAGGATCTAGTTATTACCATGTTCTTGTATACCTATTGCAGGTCTTCCCCCCTTAAAAAGGGTTTTTTTTAATGGTCATGCTGGAAGTCACAGCCAGAGTTGACTTGGAGGCATCCTTCTTCTTGAGTAGCTTGACGATCTTCATCTTGGGTGTCGCTCTTCGGTGCTTGGGTTTGGTGCAGAATCACGTCCTGATATTTTTGCCTTATGAGGGTCGTAGATAGGGACGCATTGCTTTCTGGATGCGTCAAGTCCGTAGACTTGACTCTCTCCGGTTTCTTGTTAGTAGAAGGATGTTAAGACTTCTAGTTGCGTCTGAGGTTGCTTGGTGGTTGACGTTGTCCACAGCAGGTGCTTCTGGCGTTTGATTCTTCTGAGTATTCCGTTGGTTGGTTGTCTTCATTTTTGTCCTTCTTCAGCTGAGTAAAGGAGGAACTTCATTGTTGACTTCCTTGGGTCTTGAGATTCACGAAGCTTTGGTAAGAATTTCAAGAGGTACAGTATAGGGTATCGAGGCTTCCAGAGGAGTATAAAAGTCAGTTCGAGTGCCCTGAGGTAGGTAGTTTGGTCTGCTGTTCTACGAGGGTACAAGGGTCGCGTTCTCAGTTAGCCTCAAAAAGTTAGAGAAAGATCTTCATGTCAGCAGTCGCTGTTCGTGCTTTCTTGAATCCTCCTTCGGCGTGATTGGTCGAGGCAAGTTGAAAAGGATGATTTCTCGACAGGTAACGTTGATGGTGTTTGCTTCCTGGTTCAATTCCGCGCAGATGGTCTTCGATGTTGGTTGACTTCGGCCTTGATGATGGCGATCTTCTCACTACCAGCTATAGGTGATTCTTTCTATAGCAGCGCTCTTCTTGTCAAACTCGCGGTTAGGTAAGGCCAGTTAGTACCGTCACAAACTGGGGTTAGATGTTAATCTAGATTTTGGTAAGTTTGTTCAAAAGTCACGGCTTAATGGACCTTAGAAAAAGTTAGTGAGGAACCTTCACGCCAGTTGTTTTCCAAACTGGTACCTTTTTCTTTTCTTGTTTCGGAAATCATATCCTTGGAGAAACACCATAAATCTCCCTGTGACTTTCTTACTTAGAACTTGAATATTTCCTAAGTTATACACTTGATTTAAGAAAATTATTATTGTTCTGTATTTAAGTTCTAACATTATTTGTCTCACCCCGTGGTGAAGACATCCACTTAGTCCTAGCAAAGATTTCCATTAGTTAGTTGTATAAGAATGTGGGTGTCCTTTATGACATCGAATTTCCTTCGTCATACAAGAAGAATTTGTTAACAAGGTAGCTAGTCTTGTCATCAAACCACTTTTCATATTCCAGAAGCTGAGATGTACATGATTTTCTGACGTTCCGTTTATTTGTGTATGACACTCCATTGTTTGAGTATACAAAAGCGATTTGTTAACAAGTTCATGAGGCTTGTTACCAAACTACTTCTATATAACACGAACATTAAAATATCACACTATTTATAGAGAGATTTATAATAGTAGATTCTGATATATGAGTTTCCACATACTCAAGGATAGTTTGGTATATTTATTACTTCTTTGCCAACTTCAGAAATCTCTCTTCAAAGTCTCTTTGTCGCAGTTCCTCCTTCTTACGGTCTCTGAGCTCGAATCTTCATAGCAACTCTTATACACTCCTTGAGTTCTCCTAGTTACCGATTCTAAATGAGTCTCCTTATGTCCTCGTCTCTTGTCAAGGCTTGCAGTCCTAGAAGATTAGTTAGTACTATCGTGTACTTAAGTCAGATGGTAGTCTAAAGTTAGATACGATAAGTTAGTGTAGTATTCTTGTAACTTCACAAGTTATTTTTGCGGGGTAAGGCTCGTGTCTTCACGAGGTTGGCGTAAAATTACAGTTTCCTTCGAGATCTTGACGCACTAGCTCCAGATGGTGCTTGAAGGCCATTATCTGACTTGCCGGTTAAGTTGCAAAAATCTCAGGCTAGTGGTTAAAGATCGAGGGTCTTTTGTATCTTGCGAAACTGTCAGTTCTTATCAGGAGACGGTTTAGATAAGAGGAAAAATATTTTCAGAAAGATTTTTCCTATGCGGTTTTACACCTGCAACAAGGTGCAACTATGGCGAAGCGGTCAAAATTAGTTTATTCTTAGGTGGCAAAAAGGAGTTTTACAAAAATAGAATTTTGGGATTACTTTGTGTTGCCGTCGAGGCGTGATTGTGAACACACAAGGAAAAACAACACACAAACAGAGAACTCACAATAAACAACACATAAGCAGTGTACACACAGGCAAAGAGCACACAAGGTACGTCTAGTACCAACGGACGCCAAATTCTCGTGGTAGCCGGATAGTACAACCAAAGTTCCGATCAGGTTTATCCTATGGTCTCGGTTAGACATGGTTGGTGAAGTTTTCACTCCGTCACCTTAGGCTTCAGCGGGAGGAATTAAGATTATCGAAGTTGCTACTTGAGTAGAATTGTTGACGTTGAGCTGACGTCTTCGGAGGTCTCTTGCTTTGTTGATACTGACGATCTTGGTATTTGCAGATCAATCACCTCGATGTGGAATGTTGAGTACTTGTGATGGAAGCTTCTGCTTATAGGTGCTAGCTAATTAGGTCTCACTTGGGTTCACCGTCAAGTATTTTGAACAGGTAAGAGGGATTAGAGAATTCCTTGGAAAATCTTAAATAGAGTGATAAGACTCAGAAATATTTGAGAAGGTGAGAAGAGTGGAAGTTATTTTTGGACTTCCTTAGATAAAAATATGTTTTTGGTAACAATATATTTTTAACAAAATATTTCTCTCCTAACTAACGTCCATGCTAACTAAGGTCTGTTACAGTCAGGATGGCTCTGATACCAAGTCTGTGGGGACCCCGGACTAGCTGTCCGACATACCCTTGTGCCTACAACATCAGCGATCCCATGATCAGTCTGTCGCTGAGCACAATCAAACTGGTATCAAAAGAACATCCAAAAATACCGAATAAAACTTACTTACTTGATTGAAGTCATAACTTCAACAGATACTTGCAGCGGAAATCCTCAAAACAGCGTGGAGCCCCAGTCATTAGCCATAACCCCACAGGCAGCTGACTGGGAAGCGCCCTAGTTCGCATTGACGTCGGCGATCTCTCGGTCTTCAGCATACTTCTTCTTGAACTCTGGACATGGGAATATCCAGGGACACAGCCATGAGTACATTTATGTACTCGCAAAACTACCCCCGACATGAGCATGCAATAGCATCATTTTTATTATAACAAAACCCTTTATTTTGAGAAGACATAACTATATCTTTGTTGAAAAGAAAAGAAGGCTTTTAGAACTTTTTCTCATAAACCTATCTTTGTAAGAATTATCTTTTAAAACTTTTTCCCGAAAATCCATCTTTGTTGAAGAAGGTAAGAAGTCTCTTTTACAAACATTTTCCCAGAAAATCACCATTTGTTTATTTCTCCAAAACTCCTCCTTTTCTGGCCAAAACCATTTCCGGTCAAATCATTTTTCCCACAACCTTATACCAACCCTTTGGTATAGTTGCATAAAACATTTCCCACTTCCAGGACACAAAACTTTGCACTTCTCGATCATAGCCCCTCAGGGTCCTCCTCTTTTCCAGCAACCTCATACCGACTCATCGGTATAGTGCACATATACAACATCTCCATTTTCCTTTCAACTCTTAAAACATTTCCAAAACTTGCACATAGGACCGAGCAGTTCTTTCTAGCTGTCCATATCCGAGGACTCGGCTATTCGAATAGTTTTACCCTCTGCAGAGGTAGCACGCTTTCCCCACATCCATTCGGCAACTCATCGTGTCAGCCACGTCCCGCCATAGAAGGTGTATGCGAAGTTGAGTCACCGACCATAGCTTGTCCTTTGCTCATGCTAGTATAGGACCCTACCGCTACGAAACATTCCATCGACACTTAAATCCAGCACGTCGGAACCTAAGTGTGAGGACTCGTAGTTCTGCCCAGCGAATTTAATGGCCCTACAAATCCTCTATCTCCAATTCATATCAGCCCTCAGGCGTTGTCCTCAGGCGTTCTTCTCTTTAGAGGACCCGGGTCAGGGGGTAGGTCCTCAGACCATCCCCTCATGGAACGGGGTCATCCCCGTTGTTGAGGCATCCAGTACTAACATGAGCAGACTATATGACTACGCCCGTTCCCGTATATGGGTAAATGTGGTCGCACAGATTATCGGCTGTTCTGTAAGTACAAGGACGCAATGTGCATTTTTCACCAACATCACCATTTTCCATTTCTCCACTTCAACACCGACATCTCGGCATTTCACATCCACACAGTATTTCCAAAGGAGTTTTGTATAAACAACATTGTTTCCCATCCTATAGTTTTATATAAACTAACTTATAATTCTACATAGGGTGGCAAAATAATATCCATATACTTTTGGAAAAGCTTTTGTAAACCATTGCCTTAAGAGTAAATCATTTGATCAAAGTGAATGCTTATGTATTTAGGTGCAAGCTCAGAGAGTAGCTTGCCTGATTCCAGCATAATGTTCCTGTACTTCTTCTCACTGATCAAGAAATAAACTCTGATTCTTCTTCAATAATTCCTTTCCAAAGACCACTCCGGTATCGTTTATATCTAGCGTCGCAACAATGAAAAGAAAACAACACTCAGTAAGCAACCAAACCACAAGGGTTACACAACCAAGTAACAAACCACAAGCATCAACTAATCATTCAAGCACCAAGCTAAGATCTATTCTTACAAGGGCATTATACAAATACCTGCTAGGAACATAGATCACAAAACTATCTTAGGCAAAGATGAACAACAAGCACCCTTATTTAGACAGGAAATACTTCAGACAAAAGTTAAGCCAATAATTATTCCCTGTAATTCAAGTTGTCTTAATGAGTTTCTTAACTTCCCAAAGTGCAGTACTGTAATTGTGTTCAACATGCATGAGGATGAGGTTACTGGATAGTTCACATTTTTCTGAGTATTTTGATATATCAACCACATTTTTCTGATATACCAAGTAAAAGTTATTGAATTTATAAAATCCCTTTTTATTCTGTCCTTGTGCTAATTTATTTTTAGACACATTAAAACTAATTATTCAGGTTTGGGATTAAGGTGAAATATGAAGTATATTAAGTGTTGAACATTTTGGTATGTCACTCTCAATTTTTAAATCATTAATTATAAAGTTATGGATTTTCTAAAACTCTTTTCTATTCTGCCATTTTCATTATTTTAATAAAACAGCAACTAAAATCAATTAGTTGGATGTGTGAGTTATGCCAACAGACATACTTTATTTTTCTGAACATTTTGATACCTTATTTGTAATTTTTGAATAAGTATTCAAAAAGATATTGAATTTACAAGTTTTGTTCGAAGTTTTATAACTAGTTGATTTGTCATTTTTACCCTAAATCATCCATTTATCCATTTGGATCATGTCTGGTATACTTACAATGTACTCACTGTCTTCTTTTCAAAACAATTTGGTTTATAATTTTTAGTCTTATCCAAACAAGTATAACTTGAAGTGGAAAAATAGCTAATTGTTAAAGTTTCAGAAACAACACTTCAACTAGCCCTCTTCTCTGGATGATCTCCACCAGTAAAAGGTTCACCTTGATAATCTACTGGTGGGACAAGAAATTAATTCTACCACACTAAATAAGGAAACAAGATTTACTGCAAAAGCTTATAAAGGTTGATCACAAAGTTCAATAGAAAACAGCATGTTTTAACAGCTTCAGACACTAACAGAAGAACTACACTGAATAGCTATTTAGTCAGAAGCTCAACTCACTTAGACTAATCAAAAGTAAACTCTATCTGTATTGTGTGAAAGTGAGAACATTAGTCTTTCCAACGAGCCCAAATGTACCACTTTTGGTAAAGTGGATCGTCGGGAAAAGATTTCTAAATTGAGCTAGTGAATACTGTTTTTCCCAGACTTAACCGTTTTCGGAAAATTTTAAATAGGGCGGGAACGCACTGTAGCCGTTGATCTGAGATTCGACGGCTGCTGTTCGTCTACTTGCTCAGCACAAACACAGCAAGGTAGGAGGTTCAGAAATGGCGCTGTGCTCGTGTGGCTCACCTAGGGACGGCGTACGGGGTAGGGGAGGTGATGCAGGGGTCTCTGGAGGTCGTGGCCGAGGCGGGGAGGCGGCAGAAACAGCGGCGGCGCTCACATGCACTGGCGCGGTCGCGGACGTGCTCGTCGTCGCCTCGGATGGCGGCGGCGCTGATGCATGCAAATGGTTCGAGGAAGATGTCAGGGACCTTCGCCATTGCAAGGGCATGTAGAGAAGCCAAGAATGGTAGGGTTTGAGGGAGAGACGGAGCGGCAATCTTCGAGGGGATCTCCTCGGGACAACGGCGAGGACGACCTCCTCCTCGCTCGCAGAGAACGAGAGGAGAGCTGCGGCTTGGTGAGGTGAGGGCGGCGTGTGGTTGTGAGCTACTGTCGAGGTGGAACGGCTGGGCGTGGCTTAAATGTGCGGGGCAAGCTCCTGTGCTCCTCGGGCAATGGCATGGCCGAGCTCGTTGTCGAGCAGAGGGGTATGGGGGGTCCGGGCGGGCGCTAGGGTTAGCAGATGGTGTGGCCGCTATGGTCGACATGCACGGACGCGCTGCACTCGAGTGGATGCGGAGTAAAACGCTCGAGCTGGTAACTGCCCTCTCCCTCGGCATTCACTCTTTCCTCCCCTCTCTCTCACTGCATGTCGCCTCCCAGGGCAAGACACGGGCATGGCCAGGGAGCTGGGACACTGGGGAGTAAGATGGACATCTTCTCCTCCCCCAATTCACTCAAAAACGTCTCAAATTGATCGCTCAAAAACTGTCCCGAAACAAAGTTCAGAAAAGTGTAGTTAACACTCGACTGAAAATTGCTAGTGCTGGAATTCTGTTAAAACTTGCGAAACGTTCTTGCATAACTAACCAAGCAAATGAAGTCCAAAAGTGGAAATTCAAGTTGGTCATCGATAAGCATGTTGCAAATATCCATAAAAATATTTTGGACATTTTTTATAAAATGCACAAGGCTAGGAAAACATGATGAACAGATGGCATCATTCTGTTTTTTCTCTGGTTTCAAAAACTCTGTTTTCTGTCTTATTTTCATGCCACTAAAACAAGCATGCATCTATTGTTTCCAAAACTCCAAAATTTTAAAAAAGGGCATGGATTTGTATTACACACTCCATAGAATAGTGTCAAGCACAAAAATCACTAAATTGGATATTTTAGCTAATTAAACTCGTAGGCTAAAAACAGGTAGTTGGATAGGTTTTCAGGGAATTCAATGCTGCTTAGACCTGAACGTCCACATGTAATAATGATGTTTTTGGATCACAAGTCTCAGAAATCAGTTTGGGTGTGAGAGGGGGTGCCAAGTATGGATGAGGTGGTGGTGCATTGGTTCTTAAGCCAAGATTTAGAATAAACACAAGGGTGTCAAAATGGTATTAAATACAGGAGCAAATGGCCACTACTTTGATTAGGCCACAAAGTGAAGATGGATAAATAAGCAAACAACTTCCAATCCTTTCAAACTTGATTTAACAAGGAAGATGATATAGAGTAGATGAGATCCACAAAGGTGCATTTCCAATTTTTCCAAGATTTAACCTAATGGGAAAGGCCTAGAAATGATATGTGTCAACATGAGTGAAGATGGGTTTTAATTGACAATTTTTGAGTTAAATCATTTTGGATAGAGAGGACCAAGGTTATAATGACTAGAGAACATCACCACACATAAGCATTCTAAGGAATTCAATACAAACAAGTCACATTCACAAAATGATCAACAACACACACACAAGTCAGCACAATTCACACCACAAATATAAGGTCAAACATAGCAATATAAAGGAAAACACAATCATTAGTGAAGTATTTCAAAAAGTTTTTGTTGGTTCTGAATTTTGGGTCTTGTAAAACTAAGTTTTTCTTAGTTCCAAAATTTGGGATGTTACAGACAGAAACAACAATACGAAAACTGCAATAACCTTTTCATCCGGACTCCATTTTCGATGATCTTGGGCTCGTTGGAATCGCAACGAAGAACACTACAAGATCATGCCGAGAAACATCATAGTCTGTCATGTGAGGAGGAAGCCATAGGGAGAATGTTGGACCTCTCTAGAAAAGACAAGCCGGTAAACGCAACAAGATATGCATATGATCCGTTTTTGATGAACTAGAGCTTGGTATGGGGATGAACACAAGCTCTAAATCCTCACATGGATAAAAGCTAAATAAGAACCAAGAAATATGATATGCCAAGAATGAAAAGGTTTGAACTCTACACAAAGATGCGATCAAGTTACTCACTCGAGAGCCCCTCTTGATAGTACGACTGTCAATCCTATAACCCGGTCACCCCAAAAGCATGAGACCGGTAAAATAAAAAACCTATCAAGATCATACCGTTGCCTTGTGCATTCCACTTGAGGTAGATGATGACGATCTTGACTCCCTCAAGTTGGAACACATTTCTTGATCGTGCTTGCTAGCACATGCTTGATGAAGACTTCTCAAAATACTCCCCATACACCATTATGAGAGAGCCTCGCTAAGCTCCGTCTCCATGTATCCATTGCAAGCTTCAATCAAATGATATCTTCCGATATGGATCATATTGAACTTGCACTTCATAATCTTCTAAATGTGTTGATCAATCTTGACTTCATTATTTTCATATCTAATTGATCAACCTTGCACTTCATCTTCTTTTAATTGTGTTTGATCAACTTGAATCTTTGTCTTGATCAACTTTCCACTTTATCTTCTTTTCTTAATATATATGATGCTTGGAGATAAACCTGAATGTTCACTCAATCTTATTTTCCAAGCCACTCTTGCAATAAGCTGAACTCTAGATGACCATTTGTCTGGATTACACCTTAAATATTACTTTGGTCATCACTTTATCTTCTAGAGTCCAACACATGAATTCCAATCTTTTCCTATGGAAAAGATCTATAGGGATATCTCAATGTAAACATTAGTTTATAAGGATAGTCATTAATTACCAAAACCACACATGGGGAAACATGCTCTTTCAACTCTCCTCTTCTCATCCTCATACTAGTGGTAGAAGAGATCGACTTATAAAGTGATGCAACTCTCTCCAAGCTAGCAATGTGGGACTAAACTTTTGTCCCACCTCTTGCCATGTTTGAATGGGCCACATGGGCATCTAGAATTTTCAGGAATTATGAAAATATATAAATGGGCTAGGATATTTTGGCCAAAATTACAACAAACTTCACCTACTTTTGTGATGCTTATTTTGGTGTCTATTTAGCAACAATGTACTTCTACTAGTTGTGATATTTTTCGATTTTATTATGATGTTGTGTCAATTAGGGTATATTTAAGATCGGTCGGCTGTGGAAGTAATTGGGTACCTCTCATTTGTAAATTGTTTGCTTGGCTCATCATCAATAATCGCGTGTGGATCTCGCACAGATTGCAAAAACATGGTTCGCCAAACTGGCGGTCTATGCCAATTGTTAAATCGGGAATCCAATGAGTCGGACCACTCGAAGATGTTTTCACGGACGGGCGCCGAGAAGCTACACTCGAACAGAAGGTGTTGTATGGTCTCGGGGGTGGATGTTGCATAGCTTGCAAGTTGGATTGTGCGACCGTAAAGATCTGGCCGTGGGGCACAAGCCACACAAAGAAGTTCAATTTTGGCTCCACGTCAGCTCGCTAGATCTTGGGTGCCTTGAAGGGGGGACGGCAACGGAGAACTGGCATCAATATGCAGAGGCATGGGAGTATATGGCTGACTCCGTCCACCTCCACGAGATTGCGTCCAGACGGGGCAGCAGCTCGACATCCCACAAGACCGACCAAAGCTTGACAAACTAGGAGTAGTGCTCACAGAAGAAAGGCGAAAATTAGATTTCATCCAGTAGCCGCCTGCCAACTCCTTTTGTACCGATTTGAACTTCATGGAGGCAATGGAGAAGAGCGATGGGAACTGTAGCTTTAGGGCACCTCCCAGGAGCCAGTTGTCGTGCTAGAAAAGACAACTGCATCTGTCACCGAGGGAGATGTCGTTAGAGGCCCTAGGCCACGTACGCCGCGTCGCAAGGTAGCGCCGATCCTAACCACGGCCTCGATGGGTCAGTCCATGAGTACCACCGCTGGCAAAGCCGCATTGCTCTTCCGAACTTATCCAACTCAAAGACACCGAGGCCTCCTAGTTCTTTTGGTCTACACACTAAGCTCCAGTTGACCAGCGAGAGTGGTCGGGCAACCGGGGTGGCCCCCTGCTTCATCCAAAGGAAACCTCCGCTTAATATTTTCAATCTTTTGAATTATCCATTTTAGCAACTTGAAGACACCCAAGTGGTATATCACCATGGTGGAGAGCACCGCATGACAAAGAAGCACCCTCTCGCCTCTTGTGGAATGCCTCCCCCATGAACGGCCAGCTGAGCCCCAATCTTTTCCACCAAGGGCTAAAATGCACCGCTTTAAGCCACGAATGGTTCATGGGAAGGACGAGGTAAGCACACGGGAATGAGCCTCTCTTAGCCATGAAGATGGCAAAAACGGCCGCAATCTGGTCTTCCGAGCAAGTGATGAGGAATGCTTCAGTTTTCTCCATGTTAATGCGCATCCCAGTTGCAACTCCGAAAACTTGAAGAATCTGGAATACCACTCGCATGTCATGGGGGTGAAGAGCACATGCCTAGCACGGAAAGGATGCATAATTCCCTCCTCCATGGCAAGACAAAACAAGTAGTGGACGGGGGTCGATGGCGATGATGAAAAACATGGGAGAGGTGGGGTCCCCCTGCTGCAGCCCACTAGCATGTAAAGTTGAGAGCCCGCCTTGCCAGGAGCAGCTCCTTTGAGGAGGCCGAAGAAAGCAGAAGGAAGATCCAATTGTGCCAACGTTCAGCGAAACCAAGCCGCTCGAGAAGTTCCAAAAGGTATGCCAGCTCACAATGTCGAAAGCCTTCACGATATCCAACTTTAGGAAGAACCCCGACGTTTTCTCCTTGTGCATCTCTTTGATCAGCCCTAAAGATGCAGAAAGTTGTTGTGGATGCATCTATTTTTTATGAAAACAGACGGATTAGGAGAGACAATTTCTGGCAGCAAAGGAGCAAGGTGTGAGGAAAACATCTTTGAGAAAATTTTGGGGAAGTTGTGGATCAAACATATATCTAACAAAGTATAGTCAAGGTAGGGATCAAACATATATCTAACAAAGTATAGTCAAGGAAGGGATCTTTCTCGTTGGTCAACTTTTTTTTCAGCATTGGCAATTTGGCATGAACTTGTGTGCCTGGGTGTAAAAAAAACGACCATTTGTTCATCACGGGAATGTCTGAAATAGCTAGGTGCACGACATAGGGTAATCCATAAGGGAAACAAAGGTAATCAAAAGGTAAACTCACTACCATTTGTTCATCACCAAAATGTCTAAAATATCTAGACGCACAACACAGAGAAATCCATAAGGGAAAGAAAGGTAATCAAAAGGGTAAACTCTTCGTGAAAATATCATTAAAATTATGGCTGATGTCTTTTGATCACAAGGCGATCAAATTATGCATCACACTTACAGCGAGGCGTGAGAAAATGGTAGAAACCGCTATTGATTATTACAAATTCACATCGAGCCATCCGGCATCCGGTACTGCAAAATAACAAGTACGTACTCCATGGCGCTGCATCATTCACATCGATATCTTGACATATGTACGTATGTATACGTAGGAGTTAAACCGATGGGAAGCTTTACAGTTCCCATGTGTCGAACTTGCCGGAGACGAAGTCGTAGTGGCCGCCGACGAGCTTGAGGGTTCCGGCGGACACGCCTTCCTTGACGAAGGGGTAGGTCAAGAGGTTCTGGAGGGACGTGTTCACGGCCTCCTGCAGGAATCCGAGAATATTTCTTCGTCAGTCAGAGAAACAACGTACTCCCTCTGTTCCAAATTAATTGACTTCCATTTGTCCACACATGGATGTATCTAGACATGCTACACGTATAGATACATCCACATGTGGACAAATAGAAATCAATTAATTTGGAACGGAGGGAGTAGTACTTAAAATCGAATCCACTCTCTCTAGTTGCTGAAAGTATCACACGTGGTTTATTTTACCTTTTCCAAGGCGTAGCATTGTTCACCGAAAGACAGCGAGGAGCACTCTTTCTGCACCTTCTTCTTGGCCGGGAACCCAATCCTGACCCAGTCCTCGACGAAGTGGCTGAGCAGTCAAAAAAGGCAGAGGGCTCGATTGAGAGACAGATTAAGAGAAGCATAATTAGCAACGGTGGTGGTGGTGAGAGCTGATGACTACTAGTAGCTAGACTTACAAGGAGTCGTCTGCTCCATCCTTGAGTGAGAGGAGTGCCTTGATTCCACCGCAGCGGCTGTGGCCAATCACCACGATGACCTCAACCTGCAAAAGTCCATGGATGCCAAGGATCAGGACATTTTTCTAACTCCATTATTTGACACCAGATCAAGTTTCCTTTTCCCCAGTAGTCACTAGTGCATTGCATCATGACACTACTAGGAAGTGACAGCACTAGGAGGGAGCGAGAGAGTTGACCTTGAGAGCACAGACGGCGTACTCAATGGCCGACCCAACACCGGCGTACTTGTTCTGCAGGAGTAGGGAGAAAAATACGTCAATAATGCAGGTCGGGGAATACGAACCCGACGATCGAGTAGGGAGGCGAGACGTGTATTAGGCACCTTGCAGTAGGCTGGGACCATGTTGGCGATGTTGCGGACGGTGAAGGCTTCGCCGGGCTCCAGGCCGAGGGTCACCGACGGGCACACACGCGAGTCGGAGCATGCGAACACCATGTACTGCAGCCAATCATCATCAAGTCAATGGAGAAAAAGATATACTACTCCATTCCACTAATACACGCTGAAATCCACTAATTATTCGATCGTCTAGTTGTTAATGATAAGCAGATAAGCTGCTCAGGAATCAGGATGGCTTGCAAATAGGGAGGAGGGTAAAATTAATACTAATAAGCAGCTGCGCTGATATGTCCTGTCCTGATAGGTGGAGTACACGTTTCTGACACAAGCTTTGCGCTAAAGGCTGCCACTTTTGACCTGTCTCCTCCTTTGTGACCACTTGCTTGGAGAGAGGGTCACGGGCAGCAAGCAGAAACCCAGAGATAACTTGACAGTTTTGTGACAAGTAAATTGAGCCAGAAAGCAAGCAAAGCGAGTAGCGTGGGGGAAGGGAAGGTTCCCCACTTTCCTGGCACAGGACCATAGCCTACACAGGTTGTCGCTCCTATGGCTAGCCCAACTGAAGATGATGAACATTCTGGTACTGTAGTAGTAGTACCCAAGAGTGAACACTACTACGTACGGAGTAGAAGAATTTACCCAAATAAAAAAATCACAGAATAAAAATCTTGACAGTGACGCGTGACAGGAAACCCAATCGTTCTGGCCAGTGGCGGAGACAAGCCCCAGGCTGCCCTGGCCTTGGCCCGGGGCGTGGACACAAAACACAGCCTTGACTGTAGCTACAGTCGCGTACTGTAGCGCACTGTAGCTACAGTGCCTCAAAGGTGGCCTGGGGCTTGGGATTTTCCTAGCTACGGCACTGGTTCTGGCCATGACTTGTTGTGGGTTATGGAGATAGCACCGCCCGTGGTTTCGGCAAGAAATAAATAATACGCCACGGTCTGCAATTTGCTGCTCTCCACTGCACCGATGATCACTAGCGGACGCAGATTCTTTTAAAAAAACCGACCCATAAACAGGAGATTACAACTGGATGGTGTCTTATCTGTAAAGTAGGCTTTATTAGCTTTAACCGATAATCCCAAGTACTACCACAAGACTCCGTACGAACTGGCATATCCTAGACCAACTAGATTGAGATAAGCATGTGCAGATTTAGAATACGCAATCTCCAAAAGGCTTCGGCCAAACAAACGTATACGCGCCCAACTTTCACTAAAGTTGAAAGAGTGAGACGTTCAAGCGCATTTGTGATGGGTGGTCCACAAATTGATAGCTCCATGGTAGGCCCTGAGTAATGTGCTACAGCTATTACCCCTACTATGGTTTTATGCCCTGCTCAGGCAGTATATCCTCTCTGCGCTTACATTAATGCTCCAACGAAACTTGAGGCTCACGGTTCTTGTGTGTGTGGGGTCTGACGCGACGGGCGCCAAGATCATGAAGCTTCCCAAGTCAGTGAACATCATCAAAAGATGTTGGATGTGATAATGAGCAGGGAGACGGCTGTTTTTCCAAAGTGAAATGAGAAGAAGACGGCTATTTTCCAAGGCAAAAGGGGGGGTTGGTTAGACAGCTTGGACTTGACTTTGAACAAGTACTAGGCCGTTGGTCCAATTTCTACCAAGGGAACCTCAACAACCTACGGAGTACTACGGCACGCCAATCGAGAATCCCAAAAGAAACAAAATGCTTCTTCTTGTACTTGCAAGGTTCCTAACGTCAAGCTAGCTGCTACAAGTCCGCCTATCTCTAACAGAAAAGGGGAAAAGAACCATATTCTACTACGTCCACAGGACCACAAAGTGATAGGGACGATGACATCTCAATAAGCCAAATCACATCATGGCAACGCACATGGGGTGGGAGCTGTTACCACTGCACGACGACAGGCAGGTGGGGATTATTTGGGAAGGAGCTCAAGATTTCATCTTTTTCCTAGTGCCTGTACTATCTTAGTACCAATAGTAGTTCGGTTAGCACATAACCTAGTATCAAGTGGTGGGAAATGACGACAAGCAGCAGCCAGTCCCCTCTGACGGGCAATTAGGACAGCAAGAGCCGTTTCCTTTTGACCGTAGTAGGAAAATGCTACGGCGCCCCCAGAATGTATACCCCGGATTGTACCTTCATTGTCAGGGCTGCTTCCTATAATGCGAACACGGTTTTGTTCAGCTGTGCTAGGACTACCTGGACACGTACTGGTAGTAATAACTACTCCCTCCGATCCATATTAGTGGACATAGCTTTGTCTAAATTCATATGTATCTAGTTAAATATTTAGACTAGATACATGTGTATCTAGACAAAGTTGTGCCCACTAATATGGATCGGAGGTAGTAATAACGTGGACAGAGAGATTTCTGTGGGGGCAAATTAAGGTATTTCGCGATCTACAAGAGGCCACGGTCTACAGAACGCGCTATTTGACCAGGTTACCTGACGAACTCTATCTACGAGCTAATCTAAGAAGAGACAACATTTTCCGGCTGAAGAAATGATGGGGGAACAGTAGTACATACCTTGGGTGCCTGGCCTTCCTTGAGCGGCTCGAACATATCCGGCTTCTTGCTGCAAAGAGGAAACGGACAGAGGATCAGCCACAATAATCTCAAATCGAACACAAGAGGAGTTAGTTGTGTTGGCGGAGGGGGCTAGCTTACTCGTAGACATCGGTCTTGAACTTCTCGAACCCGGTCTTGAGGCGCTCCACGGCGGCGTCCATCTGCAAGGGAATGAATGATCAAAAAATTAGTCGCCGGCCGGCAAGAATAAAACCCTTGGTTCATGCAGAGAGGGAGGCGAGCTGACAGAGCATGGCCAAAAGCGATCCAAAGGAGATGCAAAAAGAGGATAAATGCTTTCCATAACAAAAGTCATAAGCTACGAACTGAATCGAAAGGGAGGCGAGAAAAGGAAACGCAAAAAAGAGGGAGATGGATGGATGGATGGATGGATGGAGCAGTGTATGGATGGTATGTGGGGGAGAGGACGGGGACGGACCTTCTTGTTGGAGGAGGCTGGAGGAGGAGGAGGTTTGGTGGTGGTTGGCTTCTGGAGGAGTGACGAGGAGGAAGAATCTATCGCTGCTGCTTCTGCTGCTGGGTTGTTCTCCCCGCCGGGGGGCTTCTTATAGCAGCAGGGCAGGCAAAGGCAGCCACTCATCTTTTTTTCGATGAGTTCGTCTCCCCACGAATTACTAGCAGACATGACACGTGGAACGCGGTGAGTGGAAAGAAGACATCCAGAATTAGCAGGGGCTAGCTGGTTTTGTGGCCAAATGGCCGATCAGAATGGCAAGAGCCTAATTACTATCTTTCATTTAGTAGTATGTTGGTCAGATTAAGCCTGCCTGTGGGTTGAAGGTGACCGGGCCTTATCTTTGTTTCCATTTGAATACGATAGCTTAGCATTATGGTGTTGTCTGCTTATAAAGTTCATGGAATCGAGGGAAAAATACAAAGATGATTAAAAGGACGAACATGAAAGCTAATTAGCCTTGCATGAAACCATCTTGCTAGACAATCCTAGCAACTAGGTGTGGACGCAGTTCGGAGCTGAAATCATGTCAGGAAGCCATCCCCACTGGTTTTGGCAGCCATGTTGGGCATTCAGTTTGCTCCTTCCCATCTGAGGTCCCGAGAAACGCCTCTCCAGGTTCATCGGGGGAGGTGGCTCCCAGATCCAAGGACAATTGGCAATTGGTTAATTAACGTCTTGTGCGTTAAATACAGATGCTGTATTAATCCGTTCCCGAAGGGGCAGTACCACTACCACCCGTGGCCCCCCTTCGTTGAATCTTCGCTATCCATGGGCTGAAATGACGCCTATACCCCGTGTACTACCAGCTGCCATCACCACCGCTTCCTGAATTATTGGAGTCTAACGGATGCTCCCAAACACGAACAGTAACTGCTTGCTATAACTATCATTAACTGTCTACTTTCTTTGCGACAACTCAAGATTTCAACATGTTACTTGTAAACGTATCTGGATTTCGAACATGGGGCTTTCTATGTTGACATCTCAACTGGTTAATTAGTGCTGCGACTACGGACCACACATAGTTTTTTTTTTGCGAAGGTGAGACAGCATTACACTTCCGAACTTACAAAACGACCCAGAAAAAAGCAGAAATTACAAAGAACTCCTCCTTCTCCTAGGTCCCGACACAGACGATGCACAGGAGCCGCCGGTGACGCGCCGCTGCCGCTGCTCCGCTTCACGCCTTGGATAGGAGTCAGCTCCGAGGCAGGCGGGAAGTCGCCAATCGCCGGGCCCGAGGACCCTACTCGCCAGAATGCCGTCTTCGTCGCGGGGAAGCAGAACGTCGTCTTCATCTTGATCTTCAAGCCACGAATCCACCACCAGTGTGGATCCGGCCGGAGCCCGACGAGGCGAACAGATCCGTGGATCTGCGGCCTCGAGAAAGCCAGCAGCGGCGCGACGAAGCTCCGGGGAGCACCGCCACGAGAGGGACCGCCAGCCGACACCAAACCTTCCACCGACGCCTCCAACACCTCCATGGCGCCGCCGGCCGGAGACCTACCTAGCCCTACACTATGTACAGGCCGGGATCTACGGCTTCCGCAACCTCCCGCCGCCGAGGCGGCCGACGGAGGCGGCGGAACCCGCAGATCGCCGGCGAGCGAGGTGGCAGACGGGTCGGTTTCAGAAATCGCCTCTCCTTGCTACAGTGGTGAGGGAGGGACGCGTCCAAGTCGCGTGAATCGGACCACACATAGTTGAAGGTTGCAATCGGCGTCAACAACAAAGATAACAAAGTTTCCTTGTGAAGTTGACACCAACAAAAACCGGGGGCTCATCGCACAGACTAGCGGTAAGAAAAATTGATTACCACATAGTAAAATCAGAAAAAGTAACAGCTGAGTTAATGACTCGATCGATGGTAACACGTTTTTATCTAGAGAATCTTCAGTCTAAAATTTCGGTACGTTTCAGAGGAAAATAATACTGGTAATCGTCTTAACAAGTGGATGGATGACTCGGTCGTCATTGCTGCAAAATTCTTTTGAATCCAAGTCAAACTACACGACAATTCCAAGAAAGGAAAAAAACGTACACTAGACCCTAGCTAGCTTAAATCCTGCCCTTTCAGTCTTCGCAATAATGTCTGATCGATAGACTCCACCTTATGGCTTTAAGGAAAAGCCGCTACATGCTTGATTTCTTTATGCACTGTTAGGAACTTTCTCCTTTCCACTTGAGACTTTCATTGAATTATTTTCTATCCAGAGGACCTTGTTATCTTTAATTAACATTATCACTGGCTAGCTCTTTGGAATGGAAACCCGGCCGTTCGTCCATCCCGCATGTGGATGGTTGATATATACAGAATGAATATGCGTATCAATGTTGGATGATCCATATAGTACTGTTCAATGATTGCCTTTACATAAATACAAAAAAGGTTACCAGACTATAGGAGAACATGGCATCGTGCATGCCCCACATGTGTGTAGGGCTGGTCAACCGTGCAGTAGTACTTATATAGATGAAGAAATGGCCGGTTTTCAAAGAACGGATGCAATTTAAACCCGAAAATAAGGTGCATTATTTCGGTTTGGTTCAGCCTTGGCGCTACATTTCGGTTGATCATGGTCGTCCTCGCCATTCTCCCATATTCTGGGAAGAAGAAGGATCTATGTATGCATGTGGCTTAGAAGAAACCCGACGAACCCGTGACTCATGCATGCATGTCTTGCCGAAAACAGCAGGACATGCCCAACTTGGGTAAGCTTAACAGGGGCCTTGCCGGCCTGATAGTGGATATATGGATATGCTGCCGATGCATGCGGTGGCGGACGGACGTACCAATGCAGGTGCGACGGGCGCGGCCTGGACGGGGGCGTTCCTGATGAGCCTGGGGCGGAAGGAGGAGGAAGACGACGGCGCGGGGGTGCCGAGGCTGGCGGAGATGGTGGAGGAGCGGGCACGGGGAGCGACGGTTGCGTAGCACCAGTTAGCCGCGGCGGTCGACATTGTGCGGATGGGCACTGCGCGGTGCCCTCCTTATACACGCGCGCCAAACAAATAGTGCCAGCGTGCGGACAAGCGCCAACCGGGCTGCCGGCGGCGTGCGGCTCGGCTCGGCCGGTGGATCCCGGCCAGTGGGTGCCTCATCCGCGCTCGGATAGGCTCGCGATAACGCGCCGCTCGATCGTGGCCAACGGTTCAAGCGACACGCATCCTGGTCCACACGCGGGAGGATGGGGCCGGGAAAACCAAGGATTTGAATGCGCGGCGTTGGGGATTACGGTTGCGGTGGATGACGGCGAGGATGTGGACGTGCATGCAGACGGTGATCGTGCCGCTGCCTGCGGCATCCGCCGACTCGAGCGTCATCTATTTGGCTTTGGGCCTTCCCGATGGTGAGGTGTGGTTGCGGAGCAACGGATGAAGTGTGTCATCGGAGTTTGCTTCTCTAGCCCATATCCCTCTAATTTTAGTATCTCCTATATGATCTCTTATCACTGAACTCATCAAATTTGCTCTAACTGGACCCCACAAACTTAACTCTTAATACAGTTAGACACAAATTATGCAAATTTGAACACATATTTATGCAATTTTACATAATCTCGAACGAAATCTAAACTAAAACTACAATAAAACTAACTAATCGATATCGCTACCGCTCAACTCGGCGAGAAATTTCTCCAACTGCTACTCACTCTCGAAACTAACGAGGTCGATCACACACGCACTAGACGGCCCTGCTCCCTCGTCAGTCTTCCTCGCCTTGTACGCCACATACTTCCGGCGCTCCGCCTCTACTCTCCCTCCAGATACTCAAGGCGGAACTCCACCATGTACTCCTCGTCGCGCGCTCTGACTCGAGACGCTTGCGGGCCTCCCCGTCCTCCCGCGGCTTGGATTTTGAATACTGAATAATATATGACTATGTGCATTAATAAATGGAGAGGCCAGGATTTCCTCCTTTTCAAAAATAATAATATTGATACCTAGTTTATCCAATATACCACACATAAAGAAAATCCAGACAACCAAGTAGGATCATTCTCCGTATGAACTTATGAAATCAAATTACGCATCTCTATGCTTAAAATGCTAGTGGTGGAGTGTAGATGTTTTAGCGGACATGCCTTTTAACTTGCGAGAGTAACCTAATGGTGTAACTCAAACAGTTGGGTTTTGTCAAGGGCTTCAAGTTTGTTATTTGGAGTAGTAGCGGAGGTCTATATATATTTCTTCAGTTTTTAACTAATCAATTGGAGTACAGTGCAACCGAGCGGTAATTGAGTTTCCCGAGCACCCACGGGAAACGTGCATACAGGTAAAAAATCTGAGATTGTCTGAAAATTTTGAATATTTAAATTAGAGTTTAATACCTAAATAACCTTTTCTAAGAAAATTTGACTTTGAAATTTGTCTAGGAACCATCGGGATTTCTCAGTTACCGCGATAAGTAAGAATCCCGAGACCCCTGGAATAAAAATGGAGAACGAAAACCTTGGTACAGCATACGCATCGCTGAAACAAGCATTGGCCTTTGACCATAGGACTACCAATATTTTCTCACAGCCGTCAGTATGTTACTAACTCCTTTGTTGAATGATCATAGTGATACTGCATTTCCAATAAAATAATTGAGAAAGGACAAATTTTATTTTTTCTGCTCAACTATTAGTCAAATCTAGTTTGGTCAGTAGACCTAAAAATCAAAGAACTTGATCATTAACTTAAACATGATAGATTTTTTCACTGACTCAAAGTGGTTTGTTGGATAAGATGGTGTTGGTTTCGCATATGTGGTAGCCAGCAAACGAAAATTCTATTTTTATTAATGCAAAGTAGGAGAATATAGCTGCAGTGTTGCAGACAATTTAATGCAAACTCCTAGACAAACGAAAAGTAAAGTTAAGGAAGATTTATGAAAATATCGATCTTGGGCAATTTTACTTGATTTTCCATAAGTTATTTTTGAGATATTTGTAATTCCCTGGTTTGTCTTTTGCTTTTTTTAATTACTTAAAAAACATTTAACATTCACAACATGTTTTGGTAACATGTCTAGAGCATAGAAATTTTTAAAAGTTTTAAACTTTCCTTTTTATATATTTAATGATTTGTTATAAAATCTCTTGTGTATATGTCATCCATTTTATGCAACCTATATATTTCGTTGCAAAGGCAGATTTTCTTCTGCGTGTCCCTTTTAAAAGATGTTCTTCTTGTTTTTATGTCGACTAGGTTGTGATGTGTGTAAAATCACTGCAAGTCATAAAGCAAACGGCTTAATGTTGATAACCTATTCAATTTTCGAGTTAGTGGTGACCACCTATGCGATTTTTGAGTTTAAAGACCGAAGATAAACTTGAACAATAATTATGATGAAGGATATAAAATGTATCTCTTCCTTCCATCTAACGATGATTTTTTTCCTGGGGGGTGCGATGGGCTACATTACTCACGATTTTTCAATGGTAGTATGAATATGTCTGGCGGATGCATAAGCCAAACATGTCGACCACTAGCTTAAGAGGAAACCAACTAAGCAATGTTGTGCACTTTTGTGTTCGGCTGGTCAGGCCTGAAAAACACCACTTCTTTTCTCTTCAATTCATACACTACTAGGCGACTAACCCTAATCAATATGGAGTAAGCTCTAGAGTTTTTTCCCTGACAGAGTGAGCTAAACGAAATTTTAACAACATATTAACCTCAAAAATTTGCGGGTGTTCTACCTTTTCCAATATATCCTACTCATAGTGCATATGTAGGTCAAATCCCAGAGACAGACAGACAAAGCGTGCTTGCTTGCCTGAATCAATTTGGTGCATTTGGCAACATGCATGTGAGGGCATGTTTCGACATATGCACCCTCAGAATTAGGTTCGCAATTTGTGTGGTTGTCCGTATTTCATGAGAGGCCAACTAACTACATGTTGTTTGGTTGTCTGCACAAGAGCTTTTAACTGGACATATGGGAACTATATATGTTTTGTTATGTGTAAGTGGAGTGTTCTTGTCACCTTTTTCAAATGTGGTGACGTTACCACCTCATTGCTATACCCTCATCACACACAACGAAGTAAAACAGCACACCACTTAAAGAAGAGGTCGTAAGTTCATGACATATATAATTAAATCAGGGGCAACACATTCTCCTGCAAGACATGCATGTCAATGCCCAACACAATTTGACATGCATTGGTCACCCTTGCCAAGCTCGGATTCAACCCTCACATGCATCATGATAAAACCATAACCGCTAACCCAACCGAACAAATCCAAGGATCAATTTATGTCAGGATTGTTTTAACTCATACAAAAGTGCAGACTGGATCAACACATGCAATGTAAAGCTAACCCCTACCGATCAAATCTAAAGTTAAGAAAATTTGGTTATCCGTGTACTTACAGAGGTCAACGGTGAAGATATAGGAGCCATCGAGGGTGGAGAAGTTGCCGAAGGCGCCACCATCGCTGAAGATGTACCCACAACAGAAGGCCTACTCATCGTTGTTGCATATGTCCCTACTGCCGATGCCCCACCTATGTCTCCACGCCGCGACTATGCTAGGCCTTGTTATCTTCATAACCTTGTCATTGATTTGCTCTGTCGGTGAGCAGTCGACGATGAACGATTGAGAGACGGAACCTAAGGGGTGGATTCTTACCACACGAGTGCTCATACAATGTAGCCTCAAGGTCGAAGATGGTAGATCTATCTGATCCACCTTGTCGCTACTGGATTGAGGGAGAGGGGTTGAGGTGAATGATCCATCGAAAAGACCGATGGATAATATGAGATGAGAGTGCACCGTGACGGATGTATAGTGTTGACAAGACTCCAGTAGTCACCTCAGTTACAGTGTATGTACAGTGATGTGTGGGCCACCCCTTGTCCCCTGCGCTTTCCCTATATAAGGAGCACCAGGGGGAGAACGCCCCAGGTAGCCACCCACGGGCTCATTCTCCCCCCGCTCTCTCTGCTGGCTCCCTTAGCATATCTCCATAGCTCGCTCCATACAGCTCGAGCAGCATTTGTACAGACCGTATACAGAGGGAAAAATACACCAAATAGGCTAGATACTGCAGTAGAGGTTTTATCTCTCGCGAGAGCCCCGAAGCAGGGTAAATCCTTGTGTTCATCTGTTTGTCCGTGTGCGCTCTTCTGCGCGCTATCCCTCCCCGAATCGTCTGGGGTCCATCGGCCCCAAACTTAAGCCTACCCCTAGGCATCTGTTGTTTCATACGACGACAGTTGGCGCCCACCGTGGGGCTGACAGTGGCGCTTGCTGGATCAATTCGGACGGGACCTTCGTCATCAACGAGGGGACTCGACATCGCCATTGTCCCCGCGCTCTAGCTTGCCGCTGGGAGCAGAGGCTAGTGCTGCCTCCACCAACGGACATCACCGGCAGATCCCGGATGAGAAAAGTGACTCGGGGACTCAACTTCGGCATCATCCCCGTGTGTTAACTCATTTTCGAGTTGACTACAGTTCGAATCCGAGATACCTTGGTAAATCCGAGGTATGCTGGAAATCCGAGATATGCTGGTATGCTGGTAAATCTTAGGTATGCTGGAAATCCGAGATATGCTGGTATGCTGGTAAATCCGAGGTATGCTGGAAATCCGAGATATGCTGGTGTGCTGTAAAAATCCGAGATACCCTGGAAATCCGGGATACCCTGGAAAATCCGAGATACCCTGGGAAATCCGAATTAAGTCTTGGAAATCCGAGATAAGGTTGGAAATCCGAGTTAAGCTTGGGAAATCCGAGTTAAGGCTTGGAAATCCGAGATAAGGTTGGAAATCCGAGTTAAGCTTGGGAAATCCGAGTTAAGCCTTGGAAATTCGAGATAAGGTTGGAAAATCCGAGTTAAGGCTTGGGAAATCCGAGTTAAGGCTTGGAAATCCGAGATAAGGTTGGAAATCCGAGTTAAGCTTGGGAAATCCGAATTAAGGCTTGGAAATCCGAGTTAAGGCTTGGAAATCCAAGTTAAGCTTGGGAGATCCGAGTTAAGCTTGGGAAATCCGACATATGTTGGTCAAATCCGACATGCAAGTGGCTCAAACCGAGATGTTGGTGACTTGGGTCGATATGTCGATGTCCAGGACGGCATAAGCATCTTCCTCGACTACTCCAACAACACTACCTCATGAGTATCAATTATATATCTGCATTATGCTTTTAGATAGTCTCAAACAGTACTCGGGGACTCTCCCCTCTTTTCTGCTTTGCTTAGTGGTTTTTCCCCGGGGGCAAGATGTCTTGACCCGGTGACTGGACAACCAGTCTAGTTTTGTTTTATCTCCTAGACAAGAAAAGTGACTCGGGGACTCGGTTGTGACCGAGTCTGCATCCTTGTGCATAGTCTTGCTGCTAGATTTAGTTTACCGACGTATGCTATAGCTAGATTTACCTTGGTTTGATAAATGAAGTTGCTGTCCCGTTTAATATTCAGTATACATATATGCCTGTACTAACGTTGAAAGGTGGCATCGATTTTACTGAGACAATATTCATCTTCAAGATCATGGTTATATTGGTTATCTTGAATCACCCAGGATATCATGGTATTGTCGGTATTCTCCAGGTCGCCGTTTTATTCGGTTTGCCAACATATCATGGCATCATTCATATCCCCGATCGCCGTTTATTTCGGTTTGCCAACATATCATGGCATCTTTCATATCCCCGATCGCCGTTTATTTCGGTTTGCCAACATATCATGGCATCTTTCATATCCCCGATCGCCGTTTATTTCGGTTTGCCAGCATATCATGGCATCATTCATATTCCATATCACCGTTTGTTCGGTTTGCCAACATATCACGGCATCATTCCATATCTCACATCACCCTTTATGTTGGTTTGCCAAAGAGACATATGAGATATGTCCGTGTAGATATATGCTTTCGGTAATGCCCAGAGTGGCTGACAACCGACATATGAGAGACATATGAGATATGTCCGTGCAGACATACGCCTTCGGTAGTGCCCAGAGTGGCTGACAACCGACATATGAGAGACATATGAGATATGTCCGTGCAGACATACGCCTTCGGTAATGCCCAGAGTGGCTGAAAACCGACATATGAGAGACATATGAGATATGTCCGTGCAGACATACGCCTTCAGTAATGCCCAGAGTGGCTGAAAACCGACATATGAGAGACATATGAGATATGTCCGAGCTGGCGACATGCGCCTTCGGTAATGCCCAGAGTGGCTAAAAACGACATATGAGATATGCCCAGAGAGGCCGAGATACCGAGACATATGAGATATGCCCAGAGAGGCCGAGATACCGAGACATATGAGATATGTCCGTGCAGACATATGCCTTCGGTAATGCCCAGAGTGGTTGAAAACCGACATATCAGAGACATATGAGATATGCCAGTGCAAGTTTATGTCGGCCCAGCTAATGCTGGCGACATGCGCATTCGGTAACGCCCGGAAGGGCAAAAAACCGGGATGTGGTGATGCCCATGCAGGCAGCTTAAAATTATTTTTCTGATGATGGCTGTTGTTGATTTCGACGATGTCTATGTTGGCATCAACTCTGTGATACCTTGTTTCGGTAAGTCTGTGCGTGACTCTGCGAGTCCCCCGCAGCCTCAGGGACTAATGTCGGGGATGTAACCCCAGGTACCCCAGAGTTGATGATTTTATTGAGGAGACAGCAAAATGATAAAAAGAAATAAAGAGAAGGCAGAAAAAAGCGGTCTGGGCCGACATATGCTTGGCCCAGACCGAGATACCCCTTTTAGGCCGAGATAAACCTTACCGACATAGCCAAATCCCGGAATGGGCCGAGATGCTGAAGCCCGGGCGGTGCCGAGTTAACCATCGCGCCTAGGGCAGTGCCGAGTTAACTACCGCACCTCGGTGGGCCGAGATGTCTTTGTCCCGGAGCAGGCCGAGGTTCCCAGTCCCGGTGGGCCAGCTTTGGCCAGCCTCGGATCGGCCCGAGTCCGTCTCGCCTCGGACGGGCCGAGACTGCCTCGCCTAGGCAGGCCGACATCACCCGGCGCCCCCTGCTGGGCTGTGCTTTCCTCCTTGGTGGGCTAGCACTTGCGGCTTCGACCAGGGTGGCTGCGTCGCTAGCCTCGGTTGGGGCCGGGACTCCAGTCTCGGTGCGGACCGTTGTTTCCTGTGCAGCGACCGAGTTCGCTGCTTCCTTCAGCCTCGGAACGGAGCGGAGCGGACCGGCTCATCGCCAGCAGGCCCTCGTTCTCCAGCGCTTCGACCGGCACATCCTCGACCGGTATCTCCTCCAGATCGCTACTTTGATGCAGACCGAAGCTGCTTCCTGCCGACATGACGAGCTGGACCCCTGGATCGCTACCGAGGCTACGTCCAGTTCCCTCGGTACGTACCATATGTCTTCTGCCATCCCCAGAGCACAAGAGGACAAGGCCAAGGACACAGACAAGACAGGCCACGCCCATCCTGGACGTGGCTACAGTGCCTATGTTGTGACGAGAGTACAACTGATGACATAGGCAACAGTGTGCACCGTGACGGATGTATAGTGTTGACAAGACTCCAGTAGTCACCTCAGCTACAGTGTATGTAAAGTTATGTGTGGGCCACCCCTTATCTCCTGGGCTTTCCTATATAAGGAGCACCAGGGGGAGAGCGCCCCAGGTAGCCACCCACGGGCTCATTCTCCCCCGCTCTCTCTGCTGGCTCCCTTAGCATATCTCCATAGCTCGCTCGCTCCATACAGCTCGAGGAGCATTTGTACATACCGTATACAGAGGGAGAAATACACCAAATAGGCTAGATGCTGCAGTAGGGGTTTTATCTCTCACGAGAGCCCCGAAGCAGGGTAAATCCTTGTGTTCATCTGTTTGTCCGTGTGCTCTCTTCAGCGCGCTATCCCTCTCCGAATCCTCTGGCGTTCATCGGCCCCAAACTTAAGCCTACCCCTAGACATCTGTTGTTTCATACGACGACAAAGGCACTGCAGCATTGGGTCAGCCATCGAGTTTGCCATGGTTGTCCTCAAGGTCACTTCTTCCTTGTGATTTTTAATATATCCTTTCGAACAAAGACACATAGTTTAATTCTAATCAGGAATACAACTGGCTCATACAGTTTTACAATTAATTTATTTATGCTAATGTGACAAGGTTGGTTAGTACGTACATTGCATGTAACCTCTCAAATTGTGTCGATATGACCAAATAAAATATAGAATTATTTTAATTTACCTTTCTCCATGAGTTTATCTATGCTCTTCTTATTAGGAGAAATAGGCCCTCTTGGGCCCCCCAGAAGTTTTGGTCACTTTTCTCTCCCCATGCATGTAATCTTTTCTTGTGTTTTTGTAAGACGTTGGTCGTGGTTTGCCGGGTCGTTTAAACCATTTCTAGATGTCTAATCAGGTTGTACTTCTGGCCGTCGGTGGCCTCTTTCTCTTCTTAATTTATTACATGCAGTTAGGCTGCATAGTTCGAAAAAAAATGCAAATGATGTTTAACATTGGTGTTTTGTGGGAGCCAAGCTGGAAAAAGGTAATATTGATTTACTCAAGGAAGAGGAACACTCATTAGGGTGAAATATATGATCTCTCTCATTAAGGGGAACATGGTTTTTAAAGCGTCCTTAAGGCGACGCTTAAGCGCTAAGGCACCCCCCTTCGCCTTAGAAAATCGACTGCTCTAGCGCCGCTTAGGCGACAAAACGCCCCTCCTCCGCCTTAGGACTCTTTACCGCCTTAAAAATCATGAAGGGGAAAATGTAGGATCTCTCTCATCAGGGGAAATCTGTACCATCTCTCTCATTAGGGCGCTCTCTCCTAGGAACCCACAAATTAATATGTGGGAAAATGTATTCTCTCTCTTTTTTTTAGAACATATGATCTCTCTCATTAGGGAATAAATACCAGGCTTTGTCATAGCTTGTCTCTGATTAGTATGTGTGCAATAGCCATTTTACCCAGCCATAAGTATAATCAGGACAGTTTATAAAGTTCTTCTGTCAAATGGTTCTGATATGGAAATGTACTGCTTCGGATCATAATTTTTCGTTTGGACTTGGTATGGTCTGTAGAACTCCATTAGTTACACATTTACTCGTCGAAAGGGATGGACTGGATAATTTTGGCATGTAATACTGTAAGCCTGAGCCTGCCGGATCGACTACGGATGCATCCTCAAGTCCTGCAGCCTGATAATAAAAAACCTGGTAAAACTGCGTATCTTCTAGCGATCTAAAGCATATGGAAGGAGCGAACTGCTCGGATCTCTCTGTTTCTAGCTAGATATATATCACCGGCAACCAGCACCGGATAACTGAACCTTTCATTTTTCTCGCATTTAATGTTTCTGTAACGCTCAAAGAAATCCATCATATGCTGGTTTTTCGCAGAAAAAAAAGTGCGCTGACATAAACTTGTGCTTCCTACCAATTATCGAAGTTGGTATATTTTCCATGAAAAACACAAGTTCATATACTACATCAATCTGGCAGGTTGAGTGCATTGTTGTGATTGGTCACAGCCGCTGTGCTGGAATTAGGGAACTACTCTCGCTTAAGGACAACGGGCCTAATGCTAGTAAGTAAATGTCTCCATACTTCATTTCCTACTCACACTCAAATAAGGGTTGTCGCTGGATGGACTCAATCCTGCTTAACATGACTTCAATATTAATTTGTCCTCTCACTTTTTTAATTGAGCTTCACTGTTTGTTTGGTTACTTAGCCACTTCATCGAAGACTGGGTCAAGATCGGTATGAACGCCAAGAAGAAGGTTCAGAGAGAAAATAGGTTGTTGCCTTTTGACGACCAGTGCACCTGTGCTGGAAAAGGTATAATTGCTTTAAAAATTCATTTCAATTCCTGTTCACTATTGGTTTCCATCTACTAACTATCATTTGCGCACTTCTTGTCTGTAGTTAACTAACCGTTCCACGATCAGATAACCACTAATTTTGCACTTGTGAATGGTGTGCAGGAGGCCGTCAATGTGTCCCTTAGAAATCTGCAGTCCTACCCATTCGTCAAGGATAGAATGAATAAGGGCACACTGCATTTGATTGGTGCCCGCTATGACTTCGTCTATGGCAGCTTCGAGACGTGGGAACCCTGAGCTCAGATAGTGCAGAATGGTTATCTACCTGCATATGTCTACAGCAATTGCTCGGTTTGCACTCAGCGAAGTTTCTTGTTTCCAGAGGGAGCGCCTGCGTATCCACAGTTCATTAGTTGTGAACTGAAAGAAAACAGGTTCGGAGGTGCAGCTTCTGACGCCTAGTTCTCTCGGTGATTAAATCGCGATATACTGTTTGAATAGTTTTGCAGTAATAGAGAAATGTTGCAAGGTATATGATTAATGACAAGGCCATAAGGCATGTACTGAAGGAGGCTCTAGCGCGCTGCGGCAAGGGCGTGTTTGGTTGCCCGCATCCACCCTAACTAGGCAAGTGGTATGCAAAAGTCTGAGTGTTTTGTTGCCTGTAGTAGGGGCTGGGCTAGGGCCGCACGATATTAAAGCACCTCTTCATCTAGATAGAGTTCAATTCATTATTCATCAACCCACGTGCATGCATAATTGTACATCACAAATAATAGCTACAAATCAACCACAATATCACAAGAATCTTGAGTTCAATACCATGGCTCAGAGACCATATTACCGAGCCAACCAACACCAAGGCTCGACGGCCAACTCACAGCACGACATAGAGGTTGTAGATAAAGCACATAGAGCCGAGGAGGAAGAAGGCAAGGCATCAAACACTTACCGGAGGGGAGCCGACGGATCTATAGCCATCATGGTGTGGTGGGGCGTGCGATTGCCGCGACAGGAGCACAAGAGCAGTAGCCACCATCGAGAGCCCGGTGGAGGAGCCACGTTATGACCGCGCCATCACACCACTAGGTGTCACAGAGGAGCACCATGGCGATCCACCGCACTGTGAGATCAGTAGGAGGCATAACACCGCGCCAGATTTGAGTTGGAGTTATAGATAATCACCACACCGAAACCGTAGATCGGGTTTGGGTTGCGGGAGAGCAGAGATGCCACAGTAGACAACCGAATTGCACCAATAGATAGAGTCAAGTACCAGAGAACCACCACACCAAAACCATAGGCCGGGTTAGGGTTGAGGGAGAGCACATAAGCCGCCAGCTAACGCAAATAAATTGGACCAATCGATAGAGCTCTACGAGGCGGAGCAAGGCCGACCATAGGCAACGACTTAGACAACCTGCTACGTCAGGAGAGAGAGAGAGAGAGAGAGAGAGAGAGAGAGAGAGAGAGAGAGAGACAGAGAGAGAGAGAGGAGGGTTTGGGTGGACTTGGAGCAGACTGAGACAGTCGGATTCAACCTACCCCATATGGTGGGCTAGCTGGGCCGGTCTAGTGGCCAAACTAGGTTATTTAACCCCAATCCAATTATAAATAGAATGGAAAAGAAGTATAATAAGTTAAATCAAATTAAACAACTTAATAAGAGTATTAATATAAGAAACCTTTCTAAATTTCATGAAGTTTTTAGTTATTAAAAGAAATCTTTTCTATCTAAATAGGGGAACCCCACTAGCTGATTTTTCTGCCCTCTCCTGCCTCCACGTCATCTTTTTTTCCTGCGCATATGCTCCCGCGGTCTCGCGTATCACATCTCTGCTAGCTCCCTCCTTGTCTGGCATGGACTGGGCCCTACGTGGGCTGAACGAGGCGCAATGTTCGTCACGTAGTCGGCCGCCGTTCGTGTTCCCCGTTGGTGCGTTCCGCCGTGCTAGCTCTAAGTTGACGAGGGAATATCTCCCGGCAACGGCGCCATAAAACGTGTTGCTAGCTCTAAGTTGACGAGGGAATATCTCCCGAGCAACGGCGCCAGAAAACGTGTTGCTAGCTCTAAGTTGACGAGGAATATTTCCCCGGCAACAGTGCCAGAAACAATGCTTGTACGTCACACGTCAGTTGGGAACCCCAAGAGGAAGGTATGATGAGTGCAGCAGCAAGTTTTCCCTCAGTATGAAACCAAGGTTTAATCGAACCAGTAGGAAAACGAGGTTTGCTTCGAAGGTGTTGGTGAAGGAGTGTAGTGCGGCGCAACACCAGGGATTCCGGTGCCAACGTGGAACCTGCACAACACAATCAAATTACTTTGCCCCAACTTAACAGTGAGGTTGTCAATCTCACCGGCTTGCTGAAAACAAAGGGTTAAACGTATCGAATGGAAGATGATGTTTGTTTGCATAAAACAGTAGAGAACAATGATTGCAGTAGATTGTATTTCAGATGTAAAAGAATGGACCGGGGTCCACAGTTCACTAGTGGTGTCTCTCCAATAAGATAACTAACATGCTGGGTAAACAAATTACAGCTGGGCAATTGACAATTGATAAGTGCATATAACATGCATGTGTGAGCTGTGGTGTCTACTATGAGATTCATTTGGGCATTACGACAAAGTACATAGACCGCTATCCAGCATGCATCTATGCCTAAATAGTCCACTTTCCGGTTAACATCCGTACCCCTTCCAGTATTAAGTTGCAAGCAACAGACAATTGCATTAAGTAATGTGCGTAATGTAAACAATACATTCATCCTTGAATAAAGCATTGCTGTTTTACCCCTAGTGGCAACAACACATCTACAACCTTAGAACTTGCTGTCACTATCCCAGGTTAAATAGAGGTTGAACCCAACTATCATGCATAAATACCCCCTCTTGGAGTTACAAGTATTCACTTGGCCAAGGCTTCAACAAGTAACGGAGAGCATGCAAGATCACAAATGACATAGACATGATAATATAATATTCAGCTCCACATAGGTATCAATATAAGTCAGATCCCAGCAAACACAACATGTAGCATTACAATAAGATGATCTTGATCATGATAGGCAGCTCACAAGATCTAAACATGATGGCACAAGTGGAGAAGACAACCATCTAGCTACTGCTATGGACCCATAGTCCAAGGATGAACTACTCACGCATCACTCCGGAGGCGGGCATGGCGATGTAGAGCCCTCCGGTGATGATTCCCCTCTCCGGCAGGGTGCCGGGAAGAGCTTCAGAACCCCCCGAGTTAGGGTTGACGACGGCGGCGGCAGCGAATATGTTCTGGATGAAAGGCTCGGTGTTTTAGGGTTTTCGCGTCTCGGGGAATAAATAGGCGAAGGGGCGATGTCGGCGGACCCCCGAGGGGCCCAAACCACAGGCGGCGCGGCTGGGCCCACTGCCGCGCGCCAGGTGGTTTGGCCACCTCGTGGCTCTCTTCGTCTCTCCTTCGGACTCCGTGTACGTGCTGGAAAAATAGGGACTGGCCTTTTGTTTCGTGCAATTCCGAGAATATTTCCAGAAGTAACTTTCTGAAACCAAAAACAGCAGAAAACAGGGAACTGGCACTGTGGCATCTTGTTAATAGGTTAGTCCCAGAAAATGCATAAAAGTGATACGAAGTGTATATAAAACATGTAGCAAATGGTATAATATAAGCATGGAACAGCAGAAATTATGGATACGTTGGAGACGTATCAAGCATCCCCAAGCTTAGTTCTACTCGTCCTCGAGTAGGTAAAACGATAACAACAAATAATTTCTGAGGAGACATGCTTTCACACAATCTTGATCAATATATTGCAAGGCTCATGTCATGAATGAAGTGACTCAAAGCAATGATCTATAGTTTGCTAACAAATAGATAAAGAGTAAACAATGAATCATATAAGCAAAAACTTTTCATGAATAGTACTTTCAAGACAAGCATCAAAAAGTTTTGCATAAGAGGTAACTCATAAAGCAATAGATTCAAAGTAAAAGGCATTGAAGCAACACAAAGGATGATTAAGTTTCAGCATTGCTTTCAACTTGTAACATGTATATCTCATGGATAGTTGTCAACATAAAGCAATATAACAAGTGCAATAAGTAAATATGTAAGAATCAATGCACACAAAGTTGACACAAGTGTTTGCTTCTAAGATAGAAAGGAGTAGGTAAACTGACTCAACATAAAGTAAAAGATAGGCCCTTCGCAGAGGGAAGCAGGGATTAAATCATGTGCTAGAGCTTTTTAAGTTTTCGAAAGCATATAGAGAGCACAAAATAAGTATTTGAGAGGTGTTTGTTGTTGTCAACGAATGGTAGTGGGCACTCTAACCCCCTTGTCAACCAGACTTTCAAGAGCGGCTCCCATGAAGGACGTTATCTCTACCAGCAAGGTAGATCATCCCTCTTCTCTTTTGTTTACACATGTATTTTAGTTTCTTTATAGATGACACTCCTCCCAACCTTTTGCTTACACAAGCCATGGCTAACCGAATCCTCGGGTGCCTTCCAACATTCACATACCATGGAGGAGTGTCTATTGCAAAATTAAGTTGCTTACTGATAAATCAGGGCAAAACATGTGAAGAGAATTATTAATGAAAGTTGTAATTAATTGGGGCTGGGCACCCCGTTGCCAGCTCTTTTTGCAAATTATTGGATAAGCGGATGTATATGCCACTAGTCCATTGGTGAAAGTCTGTCAGAAGTAAATGACAAGATTGAAAGATAAAACACCACATACTTCCTCATGAGCTATAAAACATTGACACAAATAAGGAGTAATAAAGTTTTGAATAGTTTAAAGGTAGCACATGAAATATTTACTTGGAATGGCAGGAAATACCACATAGTAGGTAGGTATGGTGGACACAAATGGCATGGGTTTTGGCTCAAGTTTTGGATGCACGAGAAGCATTCCCTCTCAGTACAGAGTTTAGGCTAGCAAGGTTGTTTGAAGCAAACACAAGTATAAACCGGTACAGCAAGAATCACATAAAAACATATTGCAAGTATTATAAGACTCTACACTGTCTTCCTTGTTGCTCAAACATTTTACCAGAAAATATCTAGACCTTAGAGAGAACAAATATGCATCCCAAGTCTCAACAAGCTCTACGGTAGTTCTCCACTACTAGGCTTTAACTACATGATGCAAGAGCTTAAACATGATCTACTTGAGAGCTCAAAACAATTGCAAAGCATCAAATCAAAACAAGACAATGATCTACAAGAATGCATATGTCTTTTCCAATACCAACTACTACATGTAGCATTTTCTTTCTTCCAAACAAACACCAATCAATTTATTTAAACATAAACTCTCCAAATGATAATATAATGCAGCAAGAGAGTATTTATAAACAAGTGCTCGAAGAGATGCATGAAAAACAGGAGCTAAAAGCACTGCAGTAGCTAGTTAAGAATACTCAACAAATATAAGTGAAGAACATGAGTATTCACATGAAAAAGCGGAGCGTGTCTCTCTCCCACACAAGGATTGCTAGGATCCGAATTTATTCAAACAAAAACAAAAATAAAAACACACAGACGCTCCAAGTAAAGCGCATAAGATGTGAAAGAATTAAAATATAGTTTCACTAGAGATGACCTGATAAGTTTGTTGATGAAGAAGGGGATGCCTTGGGCATCCCCAAGCTTAGACGCTTGAGTCTCTCTGAATATGGTTGGGATGAACCACGGGGGCATCCCCAAGCTTAGGCTTTTCACTCTTCTTGATCACATAATATCACCCTTCTCGCTTGATCCTTGAAAACTTCCTTCACACCAAACTCAAGACAGTTCTCATTAGAGGGTTAGTGCATAATCAAAAATTCTCATATTCTGTAATGATACAATCAATCCCAAAGCTTCTGGACATTAGCTACAGCCACCAATGCTTTGTGGAGCAAAGAAATCCACACAAACACAGTAAAAGAGCGAATGCAAAACAAAAGGCAGAATCTGTCAAAAACAGAACAGTCTGGAATGACGAATTTTTTCGAGGCACTTAAGTTGCTCAGATGGATCTGGCCTAAAATAATGAAAGTTGCGTACATATCTCAGGAATATGCGTGATTTTTTCAGAATTTTTTGAATTTTCTACAGGGAGATAAGCTCAAATCCGTGACAGCTAAAAATCTGTCACTGCGCAGAAATCCAAATCTTGCATCAACTTTCAATATAGAACTTTACTTGGCACAACATTGCGATAAAATAAAGATACAAAGGAGTTGCTACAGAAGTAACAAAACTCCTTGACTCAAAGAAAACAAAAATAACAGCAAATAAAAACGATGGGTTGTCTCCCATAAGCGCTTTTCTTTAACGCCTTTCAGCTAGGCGCAGAAAGTGAAAATCAAGTGTTGTCAAGAGAAGAAGCATCAACATCATAACTTGCTCTAACAATAGAGTCAAAAGGTAACTTCATTCTCTTCCTAGGGAAGTGTTCCATACCTTTCTTGAGAGGAAATTGGTACCTTATATTACCTTCTTTCATATCAATGATGGCACCAACAGTTCGAAGAAAAGGTCTTCCCAAAACAATAGGACAAGATGCATTGCATTCAATATCCATAACAATAAAATCAACGGGGACAAGGTTATTGTTTACTGTAATAAAAACATCATTAACTCGCCCCAAAGGTTTCTTCATAGCATTATCAGCGAGAAAAACATCCAAATAACAATGTTCCAAAGGTGGCAAATCAAGAATATCATAAAGCTTCTTGGGCAAAACGAAATACTTGCACCAAGATCACACAAGGCATTGCAATCAAAATCATTCACCTTTACCTTAATGATGGGTTCCCAACCATCTTCTAATTTCCTAGGAATAGAAGCTTTAAGTTTCAACTTCTCCTCCCTAGCTTGCAAAAGAGCATTTGTAATATGCTTTGTAAAAGCCAAATTAATAGTGCTAGCATTGGGACTTCTAGCTAATTTTTGCAAGAACATAATAACTTCAGAGATGTTACAATCATCAAAATCAAAATCATTATTGTCAATGGTGGTGGAACCATTGTCTCCAATAGTTTGAAAAATTTCAGCACTTTTATCAGAAAAAGTTTCAGCAGTTTTAGGCAATTTCAAACGCTTTGCAGAAGTAGTAGAGACATTACCAACACCAATAACATTACCATCAATAGTAGGAGGCTTACTAGCATGTAAAACATTAGCATTACTAGTGGTGGTGATAGTACAAACTCTAACTATACTATTCTCTTTTTCAAGTTCTTCCTCTTTTTCCCACCTAGCATGCAATTCAGCCAACATCCTAATATTATTATCAATTCGAACTTGGATGGCATTTGCTGTAGCAAATGACTTATATCTTTAACTTCATTAGGCATAACTTTCAGTTTTAGAATTTCAACATCATGAGCAAGACTATCAACTTTAGAACAAGATCATCAATTTTTTCAAACTTTTCCTCAACAGTTTTATTGAAAGCTTTTTGTGTGCTAATAAATTCTTTAAGCATAGCTTCAAGATCAGAGGACACACTTCTATTGTTGCTGTAGGAATTACCATAAGAATTGCCATAACCATTTGAAGGATAAGGCTTATATTGTTGCTACCAAAATTATTCCTATAAGCATTGTTGTTGAAGTTGTTGTTTTTAATGAAGTTTACATCAACATGCTCTTCTTGAGCAACCAATGAAGCTAAAGGAACATTATTAGGATCAACATGAGATCTACCATTCACAAGCATAGACATAATAGCATCAATCTTATCACTCAAAGAGGAGGTTTCTTCAACAGAATTTACCTTCTTACCTTGAGGAGCTCTTTCGGTGTGCCATTCGGAATAGTTGATCATCATATCATCAAGTAGCTTTGTTGCTGCACCTAAAGTGATGGACATAAAGGTTCCTCCAGAGGCTGAATCCAATAAGTTCCTTGAGGAAAAATTTAATCCTGCATAAAAGGTTTGGATGATCATCCAAGTAGTCAGTCCATGAGTGGGACAATTCTTCACCAAAGATTTCATTCTTTCCCAAGCTTGAGCAACATGTTCATTATCAAGTTGTTTAAAATTCATAATGCTACTTCTCAAGGATATAATCTTAGCAGGAGGATAATATTTCCCTATGAAAGCATCTTTGCATTTTGTCCAAGAATAATACTATTTCTAGGCAAAGAAAGCAACCATTCTTTAGCTCTTCCTCTCAAGGAGAAAGGAAAAAGTTTCAGTTTTATAATATCCCCATCCATATCCTTATACTTTTGCATTTCACAAAGTTCAACAAAGTTATTAAGATGGGCAGCAGCATCATCAGTACTAACACCAGAAAATTGCTCTTTCATAACAAGATTTAATAGAGCAGGTTTAATTTCATAAAATTCTGCTGTAGAAGCAGGTGGAGCAATAGGAGTGCATATGAAATCATTGTTGTTTGTGCTAGTGAAGTCACACAACTTAGTGTTCTCAGGAGTACTCATTTTGAAAAACAAAATCAAACGAATTAAACAAGTAACTAATTTTTTTGTGTTTTTGATAAAGAGAGCAAACAAGACTAAATAAAAATAAACTAAGCAAGACAAATAACAAAGTAAAGAGATTGGGTGTGAGAGACTCCCCTTGCAGAAGCAATTCGGTTTTCCCCGGCAACGGCGCCAGAG